>OY757555.1:10844325-10931825 GCA_963584105.1 Alviniconcha strummeri | reverse complement strand
AACAAACATTATGTATATGGGATGTGATTACAGAGACAAGTGTGAGACAGAATGTTGACAGTTGAGCTGAAATATATATGCGCCTGTATGAGCAACAATATGAGCCTGACTTTAAATATTTAACTGTATATAAGTAACTTGGTGTTTAATGCCCAGTCAACCATTACGGTTATATCAGGGCGAGAAATATTTAACTGGCTGTTTTCGATTCTTCAGATAACAACATAAGTCAAGTCACAGGTCTGGATGCAAGTAAGTTGACGCGCCTTCACACATTAGAACTCAGAGGCAACAAGCTCGAGACTACAGATGGCATCTACCTTCCCAATCTGAAAAACCTGTTCATGGTGAGTTTAAGCTGTGTGTGAATAAATGAAGAGGAGTGTAACTAGTTAGTATGTAATCCTTGTTCTAGCTTAAAATGAAAGTATTTTTCCATGTGTGTGTGTGTGTGAGCATGTGTGTGTGTGTGTGTGTGTGTGTGTGTGTGTGTGTGTGTGTGTGTGTGTGTGTGTGTGTGTGTGTGTGTGCATATATGTGTGTGCATATATGTGTGTGCATATATGTGTGTGTGTGTGTGTGTGTGTGTGTGTGTGTGTGTGTGTGTGTGTGTGTGTGTGTGTGTGTGTGTGTGTGTGAGAATATGTGTGTGTGTGTGTGTGTGTGTGTGTGTGTGTGTGTGTGTGTGTGTGTGTGTGAACATGTGTGTGTGTGTGTGTGTGTGTGTGTGTGTGTGTGTGTGTGTGAACATATGTGTGTGTGTGTGTGTGTGTGTGTGTGTGAGCATGTGTGTGTGTGTGTGTGTGTGTGTGTGTGTGTGTGTGTGTGTGTGTGTGTGTGTGTGTGTGTGCCTATTTGTTGCCTTCTGCATGTGGAGTTTGTCCACACTGTAATGTAGTAGTGAATTTGGATCTCATTTTGGTGTTGCATTTTTACTGTTTATCATGACATTTGTAGGACACTCACAACTGCTTGCAGGACTCATGCAGAACAAAAGTAAAGCCATTATATTTCATCTTTCAGGCAGCCAATGTGATCAAGCGGATTGAGGGCCTGAGTCGGTGTACTAGTCTGACAACAGTTCATCTCCGTGACAACCAGCTGGAAAACCTGGATGGGTTCACCGAGGATCTCAAAGAACTCCAGTACATTAACCTGAGGTGGGCAAATTGATTTTTTAAAAGTTTTACTTTGATGGCTGCAGAAATTGTTGCATTGCAGCCAGCAGTGATTGTCAGCTTCCTGCCCTTTTTAATTACACTGTTCTGTCTTTATCCTTTCGGTTTTTAGTGTAGTTATTACAAAATGTACTCTAATTCCGCATCTGTGCTTGGGCAGCCACCTCAGCCATTGATTTAAATGTACTTTTAAAGGAACTAGCCTTCTAAAAGCGTTTTTTGTTTGAGGGGTACAGAAGGAAGATTTTGTTTGAAATGCCTGGCTGATTTTCTGTTGATTTTCAAAATTGAAAGCCTGTTTCGTAGATGATGATTAGCAGAATTTTACGTACAAAGCACTTTTGACTGTCAAAGCTCACCTGCTGCCCACTCACCATAGTGATGGCATTGGGCAGAGGGAGCACACATCAAGTGTGTCAAGTCATTGGTTAATGTACCGGAAAAAGAATTTGTTTTGCAAATTTGATATAAAACAACAGGTTGTTCAAAATCACAGTCTTTGTTTTATCTGAAGTTGGTCTCTTAATTGTGCCTGTTGGACAAAGCATGTTTTGAGAAAGTTAGTTCCTGGAAGGGAATCGATCATGTGTCTTAACACAAAGGGAACATTCAGCTTTGGCTGTTGTCCCCCCTCACCCCCCACCCCCATGTTTACCAAGGTAGTAATTATGTACAGCTGTTATTTTTGTGGCAGAATTGTGCTGTAAGAATCAAAATCCTGGGATGTTGCGCAGTTGGTTAGAGTGCTGGACCAAAAAGCCAGGTGCAATAGTAATGGAAGTTCAACTCCCCAGTGCAGCAAGGGATTTTCCTCCTAGAGTCATCTGACTGTCTTATTGTGTTTGTACAGCTCCTAATTGCAAGTGCATGCATTAACCTCTGCATGCACATTAAAAATCCCAAGCACTGGCACCAAACCATTATTTGGACACATGAAAATTCTGCACACACTGGTAGGGATGGGATCACTGTTCTTGTGGCTGCTATAGCCTTACTGAGATAAGGTGACCCAAATTTCAGAAATAAAATTCCAGTGTATGAAACAATGCTTTGTTGTGCTCACTTGTCAGTCCACTTAGTTGTCAAAAAGTGATTTTTGTCAAATTAAAAAGGCTTCAGAATAACTAAGACTATTGCATTTATGTCTTTGTGTTGTGGATAAACTGGCGTATTGGTGTGCGGTGTACTAGACCCTTGCATAACGCAACATAATATGGCTATTCTCAGTACATGGCTAAAAAACTAACCAGCATATTTGAACTCCTCAGAGGCAACCTGGTGACCTCAGTGAAAGAAGCAGCCAAGCTGAAGGATCTGCCGTTCCTGCGTGCCTTGGCACTGTCGGAGAATCCTGTGGCGGAAGAGGACGATTACAGGCTGGAGGTCCTGATTGCTCTGCGTCGACTGGAGCGACTTGACAAGGATGAGTACACAGATGAAGAACGGCACGAAGCTGAGGAGATCTATGAGCAGCGCAAAGCAGAGGCAGAAGCAGCAGAAGCAGTAAGTCCTGATTTAATTTAGCCATTTTGTGTGAAGCTTGTAGTTGTATCTGGAAGGTGTATGTGTGTGTGTGTGGGGGGGGGGGTGCTGATTGATCAGTTCGTTTAGGCTCTAGTGTTACCAATTTTTTTATCGGTTGATTGGGGAGTGGAACATTTCTGGTCTGTTGTAGGATTTCCCATGTTGTGGTTAGACTGAGTTCGTGATGTGGCTTGGGTGTAGTTTTACATGTGAGAAGCAGCGTGTGTGAATTTGTGATGGTGTTTATTTGTTCTGGATGTGTGTCACCCTGTGTAGTCGACAGAATGTTATAATCTAATTACTAACAAAATTGTGGTTGTGTATTGACTTCTGCTTGTTAGGCTTTGTATTTTGTTAGGTGACAACTGTTGTCAGAACTTACATCATCAAAGTCCATCCTGAGGGAATGCTGTGTGATTGATGTGAGGTTAAAATCCAGTTACTAACTACATACCTTACCTAAGTACATTTGTATGCCCAGACTTCAGCAGTTGTACTCGGTAAACCTTTTTTGATCAAGCTTATTAATGATAATATTTTAGCATTCTGAATGACCAAACCTTATTTACAAGGCCTTAACCATATTTAAGAAAAAGGGTGGGGATGTGGGGGGCGGGGTAGACCTATGCAACAATTAGAAAATCATGTTCAAAACAATGTAAGGGGAGATCACTGGGTTTTGGGTGGGGTGAGGGTGTGTGTGTGTGTGTGTGTGTGTGTGTGTGTGCGTGTGTGTGTGTGTGTTCACGTGTAAGATGCTGCAAACATCAAGTAATGGTTGGAGAGCCAGACACTGAGAATGCAGACCACAGGATGTTATCTGGTGACTGAATTTATATCTCCTTCAGCATTAGTATTATTCTCTGATTGTTTGTGGCCCACAGATTGCCAAGCAACATGTATGCAAAATTCAAAGCTCTTCAGAGTCTTTTGTGTTAAATATGATAATGGCAATATGTACAAGGTACATGATCTGTCAGTGGTGTTGTTGATCTGCTGCTGCCATGCTCTGCCATGCTGGGCTTTTCTCTGTGCACAGAGCTACAACTGTTGCCATGTAGTGATATGGGTACAGTGTGATACCTGTCTTTTAAGGTCACCTTTAAAATCCGGCAAAATCAGTGGAGGGGAGGAGGGAATTCCTGAGTGAAGGTATATGGAAATATGAAAGGAAAAGTTTAAAAGAAGTGGTCCTTGACTTTTTTGATTAGAGTTGTAAAACCATCATCCATCATATGCTCTTAATATGCATGTGTAAGTGCAGCAACAACACAAGGCTCACTGATGTCCGTAAATTATGACTGCATATTGTAGTTTTGTTCATTTTTGCCCCAAAGAAGAGAGAAAACTGATTGTGTGTTTGACTTCATTCATTTTTTCCCCAAAGAAGAGAGAAAGACTTTAGCTGCCTGGAGTCAACACTGTGTTAATAGAAGGAGGTGATTTGTGCTTACTATGTATGCTGCTTGTGCAACACAGGAAGAGAGAGAGAGACTAGAGCGGGAAGAAAGAGAGAGAGAAGAACGGGAAGCTAGGGAGAGAGAAGAACAGGAAGCAAGAGAGAGAGAGGAACAGGAAGCGCAGGAGAGAGAGGAACAGGATGGAGGGGAATCCTCAGAACAACCAAGCGATCCACATGCATCATCGCCTGGTGTGCCAGAAACAACTGATGGAATTCCTAGTGCTAGTGCTCCTGAGATGAATGAATCAGATGTGGCTACGGCTAGTTCACCAGATGGTCCAGCCTAGTCTTGAGGGCGGATAGGGTAAAGGTCTGAAGGATGTCTGCAGTTATCACTCAGCTTTACCACCCTTTCTGGCTAGCCGAGAGTCTGGGTTCTGGCATCTTCCATTTACGGTTTTCAGTTGTTGCACTTTTGATCTCCGTTTGGTTTATGTTTCAGTTATTTTTCTTCTTCATACCTTTTTTCCCCTTATTTTTTCTTGTGTTTGTTAGTTTGATTTTTGTTTGTTTAGTATAATCACGGCAGTTTCTTGACACCTTTTGGTTACTTGTTGTTCACATCAATTTTCAGCATGTTTTCATGGGTCATTCAATTATTTACCAAAGATGGTCCACACACTTAGAAGTGGTGGTTGAGCTAGTCTAGTGGCACAAATCTTTATTCAGTCTGAACAGCATAACAACTAAGACTAAATTGTTACTTCTCTCTCTCTCTCTCTCTCTCTCTCTCTCTCTCTCTCTCTCTCTCTCTCTCTCTCTCTCTCTCTCAGTGCCTCCTATTTTAAAATAGCATTAAAGGAACTAGCCTACTTAGATTTAAATTAAAAATAACTTCTCTAGTGCTTGAAACAGGTGAAATAATATGTTCTACAGTAAAAAAGAATTTCGTGTGTGTTGTTGATTTTGTCAGTTGTCAGCATCCCTGACATTTTTTCCAACCTGCTGTGTCCTGTGTTTTAGTTTGATGTCAAAAATGTGTCTCAGACAAGACAGATAGAACCTCAGAAGCTGTCAGTTTTGTGGACAGGTCATGAAGAAATACAAAGTTTTCATTTTTGTCACCTTAAAAAAAGAAGAAGAAAAAAAAGAGTTCTGTTTGTTCCGAACTTGTTTCATGTTTGTGAATTTTGCATGGAGTACAGCATAAAAAGTACAGAAATCAAGTGAGAATTTGAAGCTGCCACAAAGATGAAGTTTCACTCATCCGGAAAAGTGTTTATCTCTGTGGGGTAAACTTTTCACAATATATTGCCAATCTAGTGAGTTAATGCAAAGCTGTTTTTACTTCTTATTGGTTTGTTTATTTTGGGGTAAGATTTGCCAGCAAGTGAAAACAGTAAGCCCCCCTCCCCCCCCCACCCCCCCCCCAAAAAAAAACTGAAATAAAAGTGCATACCAAAAAAGCTAAAACAAAAAGGCTAGTTCCTTTCAACTGCTTGACATACAGCACAAGTTCTTTCACACTTAATTTCACATGCCAGTAAAGCTACTGGAGGTGAGTAATATCCGCACTTGGTTAAAGGGACATACTGATATAAAACAAATTGGTGGTGTTATTGACTTTTTTTATGTAACCATAACAGTAATGAAACACTTATCAAGTGCAAACCTCTGCTGTTAAATAGAGCCTGGCACGCTGCAGAGAATGAAAGTTTGGCTCCTGATTCAAGACACGTACACAAATGGAAAACAACAATGATTACAAGCAATTCACATCACAGAGTGCCACAGCAAGACCTACATTTCACATACACACATTTTATTGTAGCTGCCTGTGCATGTGAAATGAATGTTCCTTGCAGTGCTGCAGGTACTGTGTCTGGGGGTAGTTCTCTTCCATAATGTGTTGTGTGCAGTTTCACCTGCATAGTTGTGTTGCAATGCCTTTTTATTTCAGTGAGCCACTTTTTTTTTTTTTAATAGTGTATGTCAGTAGTAATAATGAATCAAACAAGGGAGTTAATTAGCGCTCGAAAGACATCACACAAACACAACAACAAAGACCTGAGTCATCTGTGATAACTCTCACCCGGCATGTGAGTGAACACAAGGGACATAAACTCTACCAGAGGTACATCTTTGAGGATGTTTCATCAAAGATGTACCTCTGGTGGAGTTTGTGTACCTTGTAGTTACTCGCATGCCTGGTAAAAATTACTCAGGTCTTTGTTGTTGAGTTTGTGTAACATCTTTCAAGCACTAATTAATTCTTTTGTTTGTTGATTCTGCACAGGCACTCTGGGCCTTTCTGTTTCAGAATGTGTGGATATAAGAATGTTTTCAAGGGTGTGTGTGTGTGTGTGTGTGTGTGTGTGTGTGTGTGTGTGTGTGTGTGTGTGTATGCCACAGTTTGTGTGTGTGTGTGTGTGTGTGTGTGTGTGTGTGTGTGTGTGCATGAAAGGACAGGATGATGATTTTCATTGTTTGTAAATAGTTCCAAAGTAAACCAAAGCAGTATAAATCCATGCAAACCTTGAGTGACACACCCCTTGTAAGAGGACACTGTGTGTCAGAGACCACTGTTGCAGTGCACCATGGCAGGGCATTGTGATGTCCCACTGGTATGGTAACCATAACAAGAATATGAACTGTATGCTGCATATGATATCAGTGTAATCCCTCTTGGTGGATGACGTAAGACCTTGTGTCCACACACCAGTACGGTCACTTTGCCCCACGGCTGGTGCCTTGTTGCACATTTTACTGGCTTGGTAACAATAATGGTATTACCTTCCCCTCCATTGCATTAGTTACATTATTCAGCACACTGTGTTTCATAAGACCCTCCCACTGTATTTTGTGAACTGGTTCAGTTATGGTTACAATACAGCAAACAAATAAAATAATGTTAAAAAATCCAAGAAGGGGTCTGATTTCATTTTTTATTTTTCAGAATGAGGATGCTGTCCCATCAGACGAGGAAGCAGTAGAGAACTGAGAACAACAAACATTTTGACAGCTTGGTGGGACGATTCCAGGACATTTAAAATGTGATGAAATTGAACTCCTTCATATTGCAAAATGCACTTACTGTGTGGACGAACAATGACAAGATATCATGTCATTCATGTTGTGTCGACAGAGCTGTTTTCATCTGAAGCAGACTATTTTTAAAATTTGATGAGTAAACCTCATATTTGTACAGTTGCAATTTTTAAAGTGTACACTTACTATGCTAAATGCATGCACTGATTTACATTAGTTTTTGTTTATATGCACGTACACACACACACAGTGGAGTCATTCTGCAGTTGAAAGATATAAAATATGTAAATAAATTGTGTATTTTACAATTAAATCATAAACTCTTTTTTTTTTCACTGTAATTTTTCTTTATGCTGTCTTTGTGTACAAGTATGATAAAAAGATGTTTGTGTGTGTGTGTGTGTGTGTGTGTGTGTGTGTGTGTGTGTAAGAGAGAGTGAGAACTAAATGTCAAAGAAAATGAGGTTACTGTTACATACACACAGTTCTTGTTAACAACTGCTTCATTTATGATAAAGCAACCATTTTAAATGACTGTTGACTGAAGATAGAGTTGGGAGCAATGTGTGTGTACTTCCACATTTCTTGCTGAATGTGGTATCACTTAAAAGACATTTTAATAAACTGTTGAGAAAAAGGAAAAGGAGAAAAAGAAAAAGAGAAGAAAGAATGAAGAAGTGTGATTCTCTTGCTTGTGAGAAGCGCCGGAATTGGAAAGCAGACAATTGTTTCTTCCCAAGAAGTGCAGCATGCACAGACTTACTTCCTCTTGAGAAACATGCACAGACTTACTTCCCCTTCCTGGTAACAAGTGTTGTCCAAGAATACCAGCCTTTCTCCAACAAATAAAAGACATCAAAATAATAGCTTGAAATCAAAGAGTTTTGCCATAAAAAGCTCTGTTGATCTCATTTTCAGTTCAGAATCCTACTTGCATCAGTGCAGAAAATGTGGTCAAGTGTCACAGGTGGCCTAATGGACTCTTTCATCTTGTTCCTTGGGTGACTTGAGCACGTAACTTTTGTGCCCATGATCAGAGCCATGCATGCAACGTGGGTGAACCAGGACACTTCTTCTTGTGTGCAACCAGTCATGCTAACCTCCCACTAATTGTTGTATGCAAAATACAGACCTATTTTGAAATCAAAGGGGCATTCTGAAAGAAAATCCTTTGAGGTTTTAGGTTAGCCTCTTCTGCATGTTGGGCAAAGCCTGCTCTGAAAAGGCTAGTTCCTTTAATCAACAATACAATGTTGACGAACATCTCCACTTACACGGTGTACTTGGTTCAGTTGTGTTGCTTAATGTCCTCGGATGTCAGTTGACATATTAGGGGCAAGCTGAGACCAATGCTGAAGCATGGTTCAATATTGCTTTAAGTCCATGGAAACCAGAAGGCTCGTTAGGACGGTCAGCCCAGGACAGCCACCTCGACTCTCACACAGTTCCTGAACTATGGCTGTGTTCTTTAAACTGATTATTATCATGAAGATACATAAAAAATTACTGGTGCACTACTGTCAAAAGGAGGTTACGTGTACACAGCTGTTGTTATTGTGGTCTTTTTCCCCTGATACTCCTACCATAAAGTTTTAAGAACAAATACTTGTACACAAAAAGGATGAAGGACACTCAGCCCCCCACCCTTTTTTTTTTCTTTACAGAGAAATGTGTAGAACAAAGCTGGACAGTCACAAATGGCGAAATATCTCAAATTTATAACCCCCCCCTAATGTGTAGAACAAAGCTGGAAATTCATAAATGGGGGAAATACCTTCACAAAAGAGGCAATAAGTGGAATTCCTCGAGGCATTATTTTTAAAGAAGACCGTCCCTGAGAAAGGTAACAATATATTCCACGCACAAGCAATAAGCAGTGGAAGCTCCTCCTGACACTGGAGATTGTTGCCCAACTATTTCAAGCTAAGGACTACTTGTAATTCTGCCCTCAGAATCGCCCTGATATAACCGCACTGGCTGACTGGGCGTAAAACACAGTTCACTTACTTATTCCCCTCAGACTCAGAGCCCCCTCAGAGCCCATATCTACAAAGCAATGTCTCACACACACACACACACTCTCTCTCTCTCATTTACTTCCCAAATCAAAAATAACAGTAATCATTTGCGTATTATAACATTTCTAGAATTCAAAGCTGCTGGTTCAAAATGCTCACCTGCTAATTTTTCTGAAGTGCATCAGATATAAGCAGGTATAGATAGCTAGGGACTTGGGACTGAATGAGTAAGCAGAGGTTTTTAATATTACTGCTTTAGACTATTAGACACACTAAATTATATAAATTCATACAAGGAAAGTGCACATAACAGAGGTGTGAACCACTTTTTCTAAAGCAGAATCTCTGCCTAATTTGGTATTACTGTGGGTGCAGTGTGCCGTGTGTGTGCGTGTGTGTGTCCAAAGTGGACTCTTCCAACAATGACAGGAAGCATGTGTCCTAAACCTTGCCCCCCCCCCCCCTCCGCCCACACAGCAGAGAGGTTCACCCCATTTGCTGGCTGCTGCAGGGGGGTTGGGTTATGTAGATACAGACTCCTGGACTGACGGGGGCAAAATTCAGTGCCTGCTTTCATCTGAAAAGGGAGTTTAGTCAGAGGGTTTCACAGTATTTGTTACAATGCCAACTTGCGTGACTGTCCATCCATCAGTCTGACACGACGCATTGACATCAATCATTTAATACCATAAACAATGACAAGAATAACGAAAAAGCAAATCACCCAGTCATACACCCACTCCCATTTCAAGATCAATGCTTTCTCAAACTGCTCACAGAAGCAAAGCTCTTGCCACATGCACACACAAATGTTGACATATGACCCCAAAACACAGGCACATGAACAAAGTTTAAAAAAAGAATCGTTTTTTTTTTGCACCACTACTGAGTCCATCCATGCAGTCACGGTCACTTCTTTTTCTTTGATTTCTGCTGGCTGGAGGAAGTGGGGGGCGAGCTGGTGGGGTTGTCTCCTGTGCCGGCCTCTGTACGTGCCTTTTGCCACTGAAGTGGGTTCCTTCGGTACATGGCCCATGGGGGAAGGGTCAGCTATAGGGAGGAAGCAAAGTAAACTTAATGAAGAGCTTTCTGTGTTGTGTTTTTTTTGGTGTTTTTTCAATAGCAATTCAAGATTCAAGATTATTATCTCAACAGAGAAATTAAAATGTGGCTGACCATTAACCGCATCACAGTACACAATAACACGTATTTTATATTTTAAAACTCAAAGAACAGTTACTGAAAATACAAAAGTTACATAATAAACAAACTGGTAATTTATGTAATTTACACACACACACGCATGAATACACACACACACAATAAAGACACGCAATTCTTTATACAGCTAGAAAACAACACTTGTGTGATATTTTAAATTTAGTCAAGCACACACGCATAATTATGTATATGTACACACATGTGTGCATGCATACACACACACATGCGTGCATGCACACAGATCTACACACACACACAGAGTACAACAAAATGACACAAACATATGCATGCCATATCATCGTCTACATCGCAAGGGCAGCTAAACACAAAGGTTCAATATGAATTAAATGACGTTTGCTTGGCACCTTAGATAAGTTAGAACATCACACAATTAAAGGTTCAATATGAATTAAATGATGTTTCCTTGGCACCTTAGATAAGTTGGAACATAACACAATTAAACAGTAAAACAACAAAATAATTAAGTATTTAAGTTACTGTTTGAGAAGTAAATTCATTACATTGTTTCCTAGTAATGTTATACTATTATATCATTACATTGCTTGTTTTTTGGATTTAATTTAAATTTTCTGAACTAAATCACAGCTAGGCAAACAATTGGCATAAAAACAACTTAAGTGAAAAAACAACAGCTTGTATTTTGTGAGTTACTTGGTACTTTAATAATTTAATACTGACTCAATCTTGAAGTAATGTTTTTCACAATGAAATAGTGTTTTAGCCAAAATTATGCCTTGCTATCATTATGCCTCTAACAGTGCTTGTCAGTTGATAAAATGGAACAAGAAGAAAAAGAAAAAGAAAGAAAAAAATGCCTGAAAGCATGTGGGAGGCCAGACCTGTGTCTGAATATTTCTCCACCGAAACAGACTGGCATCAAAACAAAAGATATAATCATGTTCCCACAAGGAACTAAGTTTGGTAATCTAGCTCTCTCGTGGCACACATTATCACGCTGCTCTCCCCTTAACTGGTCCCGGGATTTCTTTCTCTTTGATTTATTGAATCATTATTTTCTTAGTCAAAGATTTTTCTAAAAATATATATATAAAACATGTTGCTCAAGATTTTTTACATCTTAGTTAAAGATTTTTTGAAAACTCTGAAAAAATGATACTCAAACAATATCAAACTGCTTCATCTCACTGTCAAAACAAGAAAATGTTTGATTCTTGTAAAATTAAACTCGTGCCTTATACTCATGAGAACAAAGGAATCAGTTAATGATGTTAGTTGAAGTATGTCACATTGTCGCTAATGTAAGGGTTGTCATATGCTTTAAATGTTTGTATGCTCAAGACACTTCAACAAGTTCAAGGTGTTTTACTCGTTGCTAAACTTGGTGAATAAAGAGTCTGAATCCGAATCTAATGGAACTAAAATGTGATTGTGACACTCACAGTCCTTCTTTTTCATATTTATGCATTGCACAGTTTTACAGTGCCAGTGGCATTAGCTGCCAGAAAGTAACTTGGTAAGGATGTAAAGCTGGGGAAGGGGAAAGCAGAAAGAAAATCGACGTACAATGCAGGACAGGACCACACCAGCCAGGAGGATGTACATGGTCTGTGAGAACTGCTGGCACACATATCCCCACACAAAACCCACAGCCTGCAACAATAAACAGCATCATTATACCATATGCATAATTAAGATATATATATATGTATCGTAAGTTCCATAACATACTAATCTTTATTGTGAGCCAGTTTGGCCTAGCAGTAAGGCGATAGGCTGGTTAAGCAGAAGGATCTCGGTTTGATACTGCTTAGGCTGGTAAGCAGAAGGACCTCTGTTCGATACTGCTTCGGCTCTCCTTTATCTCCAAAAAGGTTCTGGTTTGTGGACACTGTCTTGGGACTTTGTCCATCACTTCCTACTGAAACATTAAAATGACTCTGATCGCTGCCCATCTTAATGCAGGAATCATTCTGGTGGTGACAGTGTAGCGACAGGTATATAATCTCCCTCTCCCCCCACCGCCATACCTCCCTTCTCCCCATCCCTAATAAGCCTTATGGCTTCTGTGGACGTTAAGCGCCACGGTTACTTACTTACACCTCCATACCCCTTACCCTTCTCCCCCGTCCCTAATAAGCCTTATGATTTCTGTGGACCTTAAGCACCATGTTTACTAATCTTGAAAGCTTCACTCCCCGTCCTTAATAAGCAGCAAAGCTGCATGGTTTTTGTGGACATAAAGCGCTATGAAAGAAGCAGCTTCAGTCATTGTACTTTACTCATACTGCTTACTAGTCATAGCCCTGCTGTTTTACTAAAACTAACAGATATGAGACTGTGGAGTGTGATGACATAAAATAGTCTGAAATTGCTAATAAAGCCCTTACTATTACATCAATACTATACAGTAAAATATGAAGAGCGTCGGTTCAAAATCAAACAGTTGTCCACAGAATCTCATGTGTGACTGTGACTGTGAGCAGACATCAAAGTGACCTTGGTGTACGCAGTGTAGCAGACCGGACTAGATTTAAAATTATAAAGAAAATATGAATTTGACTCACCCCAAAGAGCAAAATGATGAGCTGGAAAGTCTTCTCTGCCCGCTTTTGCCCAACAAAGTCCTGGAGAAAACACATTGTTTTAGATTAACTCATAAAATAATGCATTGCACTGTAAACCTAAAATGTGAGTAAGTGCTCTTTGTACACGTGTTAATGGTAATCCCACCCCGGTTACCAGATTCATGCAATTTCATTACTGTACTGTTACTAAGTGTTAGTAACCCGGGAACCGGAGCAGACGATGCTTTTCTTTTGAAGCACTGCATGTAGCGTAATGCCACATGGCCTTCACACAGCCAACCAGCGATAGCCGCCGGTGCACACCAGTTTCAAATCTATTTTCTCCCTTAGTATTTTGACCGCTTGTTTGTTTACCTACTCCTTTTTATGCACCAAGCCATGTGTAATATAATTTGGCATCTATTCTTAGAATGTTTATCCAACGTTTATTTAGACGCAAGATCAAGCTTAATCATGAGTAGTCGATTCCTCTCTAGGTCCATTTTTTTTATAGCCATTGTCTGCACGGCGCATTCTCTGTTTAGTACTAGTGAATAGTATTAGTAGTGAATCATTGTTTTGACTTGATTAAAGTAATTCTGTGTCGATCAATGCATTGTCGTATAGTATTTTGCTTAGCTGACTTTATGTTTACTGTTTATTTTGGATTGAAATTAACTTATTAAGTATTGTGTACTGTAGAAGCTAAGTTGTATTCATAGACTACTTGATATCATTTTATCAGCGATGCTGTGACTAGATAACATGCCCCAGGCGAAAGTTCGCACTGACTGTTTTAGTGCTAGTCTTTGAGTGCGTCTTGCTTCTCATACAGAGCATTGTATTATAACTGTTATGTACCATTTTAAGCATGCTCTTTATTCTGATGTAAGTTTTATTGACATTAATATTTTGTACACTGTGTTAGCTGTGATTTAGTTGTACAAATCTGTCTACAGACAGATGCAAGCAATGGCCAATGCTTCCCACTCTTGTTCTAAATAAAATAAGTCATGTGTGTACATTTTGTTTGCATGGTTTAAAAGGTTGTAACTTTAGCTTTTACTTGATGTTTTTTATGATTTAATTAGTTTAGTTATTGTAGAGGAAACTGTATTTGTGTGGGCCAAGGAAACACAATTGTCAGTCATTTTGTGGTCCAGAGGGCCGATTTGATTGTTGCGATAGCATGCTTTCCTTGCTGCCCGTGCAGCTCCCTTATCTATGCGTGTAAGTGGGGTTGGGTGTGCTGAAAATTGTCTGCTGCTGTACAATAAAACCTGATTGCTGCCTCTGCCTGTTGTAGTCTCGCTTTTTGACTGACTCCGCTACCTGTGTCCTGTCCTTTGCCCACTCCACTCCATTACAGTAGAATTCACACTATGTAAAGAATTATACAGAGTTTGATTGTTCCCTGGGCTCATGCTAGTAAAGCAGTAACTAAATACACACAATAAGGAAATGTAAAACCATTTGGCTATTTTGTGAGTGTGACTGTGTGTGGCACCAACTCTCATTTAGTAATGAAAACTTATAAAGCGATTTCATTTGAAAAGAAAGACTGGAATGACTTGATAGTACAAGTCTACAATAAAAAAATATAAAAAACCACTGATTTCTTTGTAATTAAATAAAATAAATTCCCCATGAGGACAAACAAGTTGTGTTTTATTATTTTATTTTTCTATTTTTTTTTAATCTCAGTATTCTTCTTCCACATTGTATCCATCTTCAACATTATGAAGACTGAATATATAATTGGTGTTTCTATAATCCACCAAACGTGGACATGGACCACAGGATTTTCAACTAAATCAACGTTTGTATGTGATCTTTTCATGTGCATACAAATACACATGGGGGACATTGGTCTATAGTTTCATCCGAAGGACTTTTGTAAAGCCTGCACATAATTTGATTCCTGAGAAATCTCAGGGCAGGTGCAAAGCATAGCACATAATCCACTTACATGGTGACCACACTTGATCATGAATGCTTAACTTTGGCCTTGGGTGTAAAAAAGAAATATTCTATAAAGATCAGCAGAAGAAATATTCTTGCTCATCCAGTTTAAATTTAATGTGCAGGGGGAAAAAATTGCAAACTATCCACATAATCCACATCCTGTTATATATAAAATATATATCTATAGTAATTATTATACAGATCTTGACCAGACCCTGGAGAGGGTATCTGGAAGCAACTTTGCTGAATAAATCCAGCTGGGATGGAGACATCAATAACAGTTAACACAGGTCTGCGTGAAGGAAAATACTATTATTTCCTGATACGAGTCAACTTTTACATTACAACTGCTGGGAGGGTACTGATCAGCAAGATTATAGTCTCTAATACTAGTACTACTACTGTGTACTAGTACCTAGTTCTTGATCTTAATGGATACGTCGACTTGGGCCATGTCCTGGAATAAATGTCGACGAAAATACAGGATAAAAGTTATAAAGGCACGAGTTTGTGGCTGGTCGGCAAATGCTCTGGACGAAAAACCCAGTGGACATAGCTTCAACTCCTCTACGCGACACGATTTCAAGAGTGTATGTCTCGACTTCGTGCGCACAGTACGCATCAACATCGTTACGCACGTTAAAAATTGAAGAGCCCATGTCCACCTTTCGATAAGAGGCCTGACGGCCGGTGGCATGGTATTGGTAGCACACACATCGTGGATAACACTAGCTGAATAATCAATATTACAAGCAGAATAATAATATTTAAAAAAAGAAGAAGAAAAAAGAAGAAGATGACTGTGGCTACTCCTCTTGGTCCTGTTGTTAGAAGACTGACGTGTCTTTACAGCAGATGGTCCACAATCTGGCGAGTGTTTTTTTGATTTTTGTTTTCAAATCCATAAATGTACAACACTAAACACACAAATATGTATATACCATGTGCACAGGCAACGACTTGATGCTTTCAGGAACAAACGGCATTATGTAGTCCATTTTGATTGAATAAAAGTACGTCGGCTTCCAACAGCAGACAACGAGGACCAGGATACACAGGAAGGAAGGTTGCGCATGCGCAGGGGTCAACACGTGTTTTTGTGAGCTCTACTGTTTTAGTCGAATTTAAGTTTTTCCTTGCCCCTAAACCCCATATTATTTCCTTCGAAAGTCTTTCCCAAACCCCCGCAGAAGCAAAGGTAAGCGAATTTTTCTTCGTTTCCGTACCGTACATGTGTCACGAAGACGGTAGAACTGCACCGAGCGAACTCACGGATGTAAACAAACAAGCATGGCGGCGACCATACCGCTTTGATTTTGAAACCACCGAACTCTTTACCGCTACATCTGACTATACGCCCATGTCACCCACCAGAAAGCTAAAACTACTCCAGTACGCAGTAACCTACCTCCTCGGAGTGTGCCTCACAATATGGCACGAAAACCCATCCCAACAGACCCAAACCTCTCCGAGTTCACACGACACATCAGACGATCGCCCAGATGACGAAAACACGCACTACCCCTGTGGTAGATCTGCGATCGCACTGTTAACTGGAGCCAACGGGGAGTTGCCTGCAAAACTGGTGGACAGTGGTTTCACTTGGAATGCCAGGACATTGGCAGCGGTTCCTACGATCTTCTTGGCAGAAGTGACGTTACCTGGCACTGCCAGTGCCAGTGCGTTATTTGTGCAAATGCCAACTACAATACCGTCGCTTTTGATCTGCATGGCATAGACACCTCCCAGCATAGCCTGACATCTGACTCGTCCCTGAATGCAAACATGGACAGCTCTTTCCGCCCACTTCATACATCCACCCCAACCAGGGCAAGTAAACTGGACAAACACTCAAGATGACCACTCCGTCTCCTGACTGTGAACTGCCAGTCTATAGTAATTAGTAGGTAAATTGGCCAAACTTTGTAACATTGTCCAGAGCACAAGACCCAATGCAACCCTTGGACAAGAATCATGTCTGACACCATTGATCACCAATGCAGAAATCTTTCCCAGGGGTTTAGCAGTCTATTGCAAGGATAGATCTGGCAAAGATGGAGGAGTATTCATTGCCGTTTCAGAAGAGCTGTGTGTTATATACTGTTAACCCCTCCATTGTAATTTGTATCCCTGGTGTGTGTGTTATACTGTTAATCTCCCCATTGTATCCCTGGTGTGTGCTAATTTCCCCATTGTATCCCTAGTGTGTGTGTTAACCTTCCCATTGTATCCCTGGTGTGTTAACCTTTCCATTGTAATGTATCCCAGGTGTGTGGGTCAATCTCACCATTGTATCCCTGGTGTGCGTGTGTGTTAACCTTCCCATTGTATCCCTGGTGTGTGTGTGTAACCTTCCCATTGTATCCTTGGTGTGTGTGTTTGAACCTTCCTATTGTATCCCTGGGGTGTGTGTTAATCTCACCATCGTATCCCTGATATGTGTGGTAATCTCACCATTGTATCCCTGGTGTATGTGTGTTAATCTCACCATTGTACCCCTGGTGTGTGTGTGTGTGTTAATCTCACCATTGTATCCCTGGTGTGTGTTGTAATCTGCCCATTGTACCCTGTTGAGCAAACAGTGTGGGAATAACTCAGTGTGGGAATAACTCGATCAGCCTCAGTCCTCATGCAGAAGACTAGAGCAGCAAGCCAGAGCAGCTGCTAATGCTAATGTTCTTTCAGGAGCAATTTAATACATGACCCATCAACCCTGTCAGCAACCTATTGTCGCAGTCTGCAGCTATCAACTAAAGTATCGGCCCACGACAGTGGGGTCTACCTTCTTTATGTTTTTTGCAGTTTGAGGTGTACATACCAAAGTCCTCATGGTATCCTGACCTTGGAAAGGTGTATGTTTATGTTGTTGTAGTTGTCAGATCTATACTGTTCCCCACTGATAATTATGATACCTGATTACTGTTGTTGATGTTGAACTTGATGTTTTCATGGTGTGTATGTGTGGGAAAGATCCTTAAAAACTTGAGGCATTTCAGGTATACTTGTCAAATTGTTTGCAAATGAATTAAATGCTTCATGTTCATTAGCCCAACTCGGAAGGCGTGAGTTCGTGTAATTGTTGCCTGAATCAGTTTGTCAGGCGGGTAGCGTGAGAATGCGAGCAGAAGTGAAAGGATCAACGAAAGCGTGTGTGTGTGAGTCCATGTACAGACAGTGGTTGTCTGATTCTCTGAATGAGAGCAATATTACACTAACATTAGTATTGGGGCCAAATGTTCAAGTGTCTGTTCATCATGTATATATGTGAGTAACGAAGTAATCAGTGACAGAGGAGAAAAGAGATTCCTAACATATGTTCTGTTGCACATACTGACATGGATACACAGTAAATAAAGCAGTCAGTAAATGAATATTTTCTCTATCTCTCATACACACCCACAACACACACAGATGCACACACACACACCCATAAAGGGGGAAAGACACGGCTGCACAAAATCAAGAAATGGCAAATGAAAAGGTGAGTCTTAAACTTTTTAAAGGGACTGGCCCACACATATTTGGCTAAAAATGATTTTTTTGCATGAATGTTTACTGTTTTATGTACAATTTTTCTGTAGCATTGCTTTGGCCCTTTTGAAATACACCAATTTAAGACTAACTGTAGTGTTCCAAAAATAGACTGGGGATCACCCTACATGGTGCAGCTATTTACATAATGCATATTAATATTTATTATGTCATTACATTTTGTTGTTTTATACACGTTTTTGTAGACTCGGCTTGCAAACATTTGACAGTGGCACCTAATCTGCTCAGGCCTAATAATTCATCAGGTGACTTAACTGATGGTTGTGTTAATAATTGTATGTCTTTCTTCGAATAAATTGCCCAGTCATGCACTGTGTACCTGACTATAGTGGATGAGGCCAGCTGCCGTTTACTAATATGCTTAGTGAAAGACTGAGGTGCAAATGTTGGGTGATGAAGTTTTCTCTCAGCATCTTGATCCAATAATGCTATTGCAGGAAATATCTCAAACAACATTTTCTAATAAAAAATTGTTTTTAATTGTTTAAAGCTACCAGCTGATGGCATGCCAGAAACACACATGTTACGTAAACAGAAAGTAGCAGAATATTAAAAAGTATGGTCCCAGTAGACTACTCCTATCAATCTAAAAAGAAGTAACAGCAACCTTTTCTTTTACTTGTCCAGTAACAGCCTTGTCAGTTTTCTATCGCAGACGTCTAACCTTGTGCACAGCTCTCTCCACCTGGTCACCTGGGTTTACCAGTCACGACCTGTATCTGTGTTGCTGGTCTCTTGCCAACTGAACTAAATGTTCTTTTTATTTTGGTCCTCCTCCAAATCTGTCTCTGCTTTGATTGCATAATCTTGAGGGGAAAATGGAAAAGCACAAGTGTTTCATTCTCACTTCTTTGTTGCTTTCGTTCAGTGAGCTCCAATAGGAGAAATAGCGCATGAAAGAATCCCTGCATTATCTGTTATTGGTTATAAAAGAAGGCTTGACACAAAACAAGACATGTCCCATCCCGTGTTCTCTTGTGAAAATATTCCTAGTAATTCTTCTCAGTTTGATCACTCTTACCATCAGTAGCTGTTTCTCCTTTCTCTAATCTTGACATCAGATAATCTGAAACAGGAATGACTGCTAGCGTTTTAAAACAGGATCCAAACAAACAGAAGGTTAAAAAGAGCTAAATCACTTACGTGTTTTTGTTTTGTCCAGTGCTTGGCCAAGCACTGGACGAAACAAAAACAGATAAGTAGCACTGGACAAAACAAAAACAAATGAGTGGTTTAGCTAACCATCTAATTTTTCATCACCTTTCACCGTTTAACAGTTGTTTAGGTGTCATTTTGTAGCTTGATAAAGGGGCTTACCATGAAAATTTGCATGCTGTGTTTTGTCCTAATAAATAGCTTTTTTTTGTTGCTTTTTTTTTTTTTAACCTTTTGTATGTTTGGGTCAAATTATAAATATTGTAATGATGTCAAAATGAGTTTGCCATCATTTTATTGTTTATCTTGGCAATTTTAGACAATATCAATTCATATCCACGTATTTTATGCAGTTCCCCTTGAAAAGGTTAGAAAAATGAAATTATTTCAAATGCACTGCCCAGATTAAAAAAATAATCATTGACAAGAAATAAGTTATGCATGACATGTACACAAAACTGACAAGTTCAAGTATCCTGTCATTGATGTCATACTAAAATGCGGGAAAGAGCTCGCGAAAACAGCGTTAGTAACAGTGTCTGGGAAAGTCCTTCTAAAATTGTTATAAAATTCAGTCACAAAACTTTTAATGTGAATCATGTTAGCTTAACCTCCTCGTTAAACACAAGAAGTTTAGCCTCCAAAGGAGAATTCCTTTAATGCCAAAGTGCTTAAATTGAATTCTGAAATTCTTTATAAGGAGAGATAATAAAACTTTCACAGCTCGTGGATAAAATGTATAGTCATGGCAGTTTTTCACGCGAAATGCCTAAAACCCTGAAATCGGGTGCATTGATTCTGACGGCAAATGACTGTACTGTGTACAGTACATGTATTGACTGGAAAGTGTAACAAGCGTGATTGATTTTCTTGATTATGAGATCTTCATTGACAAGATCTATCTACTATCTATCTCTTTCTCTCTCCGTCTCCTAGGACAACATGCAGGCCCAGATTATGTCTGCTCAGATGATAAAATTATCTAAAAGAATGTGCACAAAGCTGCCAAGCAGACCAAAATATTATTTACACAAACCTCACTGCAGGATACACCCACAGATTTTTGTTCCAGCCTTGCACGAGAATGTCTAGCTTCCAGATTTTTGTGAAAACACTTATTCTTCTTCCAGAAGAACCCATAACTGCATAGCCTGTGTCATTAAGCATTAAAGTAGACTTCACAGACCTCAGAATCACAACTGTGTCTAATAAAACTAGAAAACCATGTCAAGTAAGATCCTGTACATGATTTTTTAAATTATTTTTTTCTCAGCTTTTTGGTAAATGTCACATGCAAATTGTAACGGCCACTATTTGCATAAGATTTGTACTATACAAGTATCATAGCACCAAAAACTAGGCATGCAAAAATTCAAGTGAAATAACAGTGGTAAAACCTATATTCCCGCAAAAATGTAAGATACAAGGTTTTCTGCTAGCCTAAACCCGTTCTTAACTGGGTGAATGTTTGTTCGCCGAACATACTTCGGACACTTCGACGAACTATGATTCGTTTCTTAATTAAACTTTTAGTTCGCTGAATATGGTTCGGACAGTCCAAACTTTACTTCATTCTCAACTGGCTTGTAATGAGATGCAAGCTTCAGCCCGAACTTGCGGCAGACACGCAGCAGACAGCATGATCAAAAATGTAGGCTAAAGTCAAGTCAATATGCTTTCATCATCCCTCACAGGGTACTTCAACTAACTACTATCTCATTCTGGGTCTCCGAGATAAGGCTGCACCTCCCACAAGTCAACAAATAAACAAATTCCCTCCGAAGAGAGTGAAGAACCTCGCGACGCCGTCATCCATTTTTATTTACAGTTGTTGCCATCTGCATACACCATAAACTTCGGAGCTCAGGAGCTGTGTGAAAGTCAAGGTGGACGTCCTGGGCTCCCGTCCCTAATAAACCTACAGTTTCTGTGGACCTAAAGCAACATTTCAACCAACCATAAACTTCATACATTGTCCTTTAGCAGATAGACATGGAAACAACCTCCTTCTGAACTGTTTTGCACAACATGAGGTCACATGTAAATACAGTGGTGTGAAGAATGGGATGGGAACTGCTGCAAGTCTGTGCTTTTTAATTCCCCCCCCCCCCCCCCCCCCCCAACACACACACACCTTTGAAAACTTGTTTTTCTTTATTCTTTATTCTGCTTCAGGGAGATTCTAAAGCAATTTCCTTTTTTTCTTCTTTTTTTCATGACATGTGAAAGAACATGACAAATTTAGAAAGCATGTACTATAAAAAGATGTCGCTGGGACACCCTGCTTCAGGGGGGCGGGGATAGCTCAGTGGTTAGAGCACCGGACTCGTGATTGAAAGGTCGCGGGTTCGAATCCCTGCTGGAACGGCGGGAGAATTTTTTTCTCCAGGGTCGACTTTCTGTGCTGACTCTTATTTCGGTATCCGTTCCACCCCCGTGTTACCACAGTAGCACGTAAAAAATCCCGGTCATTCTGCCAAAAGTGCAGGTGTCAGGTTACAGCTAAACACGCATACACCTTACGTATGTGGATTTTATTGAACCGTGCTTCGGCATTGGTCACAACTTGTCCCTAATATGTCAAATGACATCTGAGGACATTAAGCATCAACTCATCATCACCCTGCTTCAGGGAGATTCTAAAGTAGTCTGCTTTTGTTTTCATGACATGTGAAAGAACATGACAAATTTACATAGCATGTACTATAAAAAGATGTCGCTGGGACACCCTGCTTCAGGGAGATTCTAAAGTAGTCTGCTTTTGTTTTCATGACATGTGAAAGAACATGACAAATTTACATAGCATGTACTATAAAAAGATGTCATTTGGACACCCTAATTTGCACTTCCATACAGTAGAGAGAAAATTTAGGATTGTGTAGGGAATCAGTTTAAAATGCATCCTTGCAGGTCGCAAAATGGATACCGCTTCATCTGTGTACATGCCTTTAAAATCTCAGCTACAAGTACCACCTAAAGCCCGTTCTTAACTGGGCAAATGTTTGTTCACTGAACATACTTCAGACAGTTCGATGAACTATGATTTGTTTCTTAATTGAACTTTTAGTTCACCAAACATGGTTCGGACAGTCCAAACTTTACTTCGTTCTCAAATGGCTTGTAATGAGATGCAAGCTTCGCCCTGAACTTACAGCAGACAGCATGATCAAAAATGTAGGCTAAAGTCAGTATACTTTTATCATCCCTCACAGGGTAATTCAACCAACTACTATCTCATTCTGGGTCTCCGAGACAAGGCTGCGCCTCCCACAAGTCAATAAATTCCCTCCGAAGTGAGTAAAGAACCTAGCGACACCGTCATCCATTTTTATTTCTATTTTTTCTTCATCCACAGGAGAGCTCTGCTCTCAGCCAATCAGAGGCATTGATCGTCGAATAGGGCGAATGTTCCCAGAACATGTTGAGCGAAGCTTTTTGGACCCCAAATATAGCTTCGACAAATACTTCCAACTAGGTTCTCGAAGAAAAGTTGGCCCAGTTAAGAACCAGCTAGGTTTGCCGAATACTTCCAACTAGGTTCGCGAACAAACATGCGCCCAATTAAGAACGGGCTTAAAGGTGCACTTTTACTTTTTACTCAGTTGGCGAGGAAGACCCACCCCAACACTTGAAAGTAGCTGCTGAGAAACAAAGTTTACAGAGAATGCGCTACATATGGCAGGCGATGCTAAGAAAGGTTTACAGAGAATGCACTACATATGGCAGGCAATGCTGTGAAAGGTTTACAAACAATGCACAACATGTGTCAGGCAATGCTGAAAAAGAAGGTTTACAAACAATGCACAACATGTGTCAGGCAATGCTGAAAAAGAAGGTTTACAAACAATGCACTACATGTGTCAGGCAATGCTGAAAAAGGAAGTTTACAAACAATGCACTACATGTGTTGGGCAATGCTATTACCT
Organism: Alviniconcha strummeri; assembly: GCA_963584105.1. Taxonomy (NCBI): domain Eukaryota; kingdom Metazoa; phylum Mollusca; class Gastropoda; family Provannidae; genus Alviniconcha; species Alviniconcha strummeri. Next base: position 10,908,290 of record OY757555.1, on the reverse strand, counting down.
GGACAGTATCTGTCATCAAGGGAGACAATCGGGGAGCAGGAGGAGGATGGACTTTGCATAACTTATCACAGGATAAAAAACGTCACACCAGGAACCACAGGGTTGTCAACCATTCCCATCTGGTTTCAACTGCATGGAATCAGACAGAATACAACACTGGATTACCATTCCTGCGTTCTCCACCCCGGGGTCAATGGAGCACCATAACTGATGGATGCAAACTGTCTATATATCTCTTCTCTAAGCCAGTTTCAAACAGATAAGCACTAACAACAACAACAGAAAATACTTCAATCTTTTGAGTTTCAGATCTGATCAGGTTTTGCAGTAAAATTTGCTGTAGCAGAGACTTTCAAGGATACTCTTCTCTGAAGACAGCAGTGGTGGCAAATTTCACATGCACAAAAAACAATAACCAACAACCGCTAAACATTTTACATCCAGGCAAACTGGGTTCCGATTTGTCATACGTAGAGCCAGAAAACAGGGTCATCAGCTGTTCACTAGGCTCAATTTTTCACACACAGAGCCAGAAAGCATGGTGTCATCAGCTGTTCACTAGGCTCAATTTTTCACACACAGAGCCAGAAAACATGGTGTCATCAGCTGCTCACAAGACCCGATTTGTCACACATGGAGCCTGAAAACACGGGGTCATCAGTTGCTCACAAGGCTCAATTTTTCACACATGGAGCCAGGAAACACGGGGTCATCAGCTGCTCACTAGGCTCAATTTGTCACACATGAATCCAGGGAACATGGTGTCATCAGCTGCTCACAAGCCTCAATCTGTCACACACGGAACCAGGAAACATGGTGTCAGCTGCACACAGGCCTCAGTTTGTCACACATGGAGCCAGGAAACATGGTGTCGTCAGCTGGTCACCAGCCTCAAATTGTCACACACGGAGCCAGGAAACACGGGGTCATCAGCTGCTCACTAGGCTCGTGCCTTTGAAGCCTTCCTCAGGTTTTCTGGCTGCAACATGAAGGAGGAAACCAGGTAACAAAAATAAAATGAAAATATCACAGAACAGTCCTAACATTCCACAGATAGGGAACAGCTTCACTCACACACACATGCTCGCACGCATGCACGCGCACATGCACACTCATGCGCATGTGCACACACACACACTCACTGAATGACTTGACTCACTGGGTGATGGAGAATAACTTAGAACTATATTTATGTGCCTCATAGTAACTGAGAACAGTTTATTTTTTAACCTGTGTTGCACAGAGCCAGTGCAACACAGTCGCAGTCGTTCCATCCACTGATGAATCGCTCATCAGCCGCATGCAAACACATTCACATTCAACTGACCGTTTGTTCATACCACAGGCACATGCTATCATACCACTAAAGGTGATTTTGAGTTCCCTGTTGCACAGATTGCACAAAGCTTTGTGGAAAGTTTCTTCGCCAGCATGGACACTTTTTCTTTGTAACAAAGCCATACAGCATGGACACTTTTTCTTTGTAACAAAGCCATACAGCATGGACACTTTTTCTTTGTAACAAAGCCATACAGCATGGACACTTTTTCTTTGTAACAAAGCCATACAGCATGGACACTTTTTTCATCAGCTGAGACTTTGCTGTTTCTGTATAATGGCTGGCTTGGCAACCAGACTGAAGCAGTTGCAGGAGGTTTTTGCTCAACAAGCAAAGAATACCTTTCAGAATCGTAGATAAAACCCTGACAGGAAATCTGAGATGGGCTGGAAGTGCTTTAACCCCATGACCTGCGTTCTTCAATACCCATTGGGTAAACTGCCTGTTTGAAGGCGGTCGGTAAAATGCCACTACTTAATGGAACACTGGACAGTATTGTGAGAATAGGAACTATCACTGGCACGAGCATAATTTTTGTTGCGACAAACACGTGTTCACGGAGACAAAACACTTTTTTTTCTCTCGACAAAAGTATGGTTGTTGTGACAAAGCTTTTGTGACAACAAACATAATTTTGTTGTGACAAACATAATTTTGTTACAACAAAAAGTTTTGTCATGACAAACACATCTTCTGTCACAACAAAAGTATGCATGACGCAACAAAGGTTTTGTCGTGACAAACGTGTTTGTCACGACAAAACTTTTGTCGTGACACATGTTTGTCGTGACGAAACTTTTGTCATGACAAAATATACATAATGTGGTCGCAACAAAAGTTTTACGGCGGCAAGTATAATCTGTCATGACAAAAGACATGTCTTGTCGCGACAAACACCTGTTTGTTGTGGATGTGGATGTAATGTAGACAGCTGTGTATCTGACCAGTTACTGTCATTGTCTGAACCACTTTCACCATATTACAGACATCACACCTGTTTGTTGTAGTTGTGGATGTAATGTAGACAGCTGTGTATCTGACCAGTTACTGTCATTGTCTGAACCACTTTCACCATATTACAGACATCACACCTGTTTGTTGTGGATGTGGATGTAATGTAGACAGCTGTGTATCTGACCAGTTACTGTCATTGTCTGAACCACTTTCACCATATTACAGACATCACACCGGTTTGAAAAATGCCTAGCGTGATTACTGACACAGGCTGTGACGTGTGGTGTGGTGGGAATTCATCATCACGCACAGAGCCTTGATTTTTCTAAGACTGTGCTGGACATGCGCCCAGCCCTGCCAAATGCGAACTGGCTAGTAGACTAAGAGCAAACTATAACATTATCTTACCTGATAAGCTGTCCAGCGCACTGACTGTGTCCTGACTCGGTTCATCTGCCTTTGGTGGAAACGAGAGAGAAACACAAATTAACAACAGCGGACAGACAACAGGCTGTAGTGCACAGTCACAGTAATACTAGTAGTAGCAGCAGCAGTACTAATACTAGTACGTAAAGGAGAACCCCCTGTTTACTGACCTCCCTAGTGAGTGACCACCCCTCTTTCATGACCTTTTGTATCTCTTCTGACAGGCCAGACTTTCTCTATGACTATAACCTCTGATGAGTTGCTACCCCTTTAGTGTGACCAGTGAGAAGGGGGCCGAACATGAATCACAACAGGGACTATATACCACATCTCCTAACTTCCACCACAGTTTGGTGCATGTCAGTACGGAAACACATCATTTAGCGTTGCCATCATCACGTAAATGTTTGCAGGACACAAGCAGCCCATTAACCCATTAATAAGAGCGGGCTGGATGAGATCTGGCCTAACAAGAAGTTTCTTCACTGAATTTGCCTACCCATGCAGTGACCTCAGTGACAGTGTTTGAAAGTTAAGATAGAATAGCTTCGGCTGGCAAAGACCAGATAAAGGCTTTTAGCCTAAGTAAATCTGATAACCATATCATATCAATAATAATGGAAATTTCTGAAGTGCCTACTGTGCAGCTCAAAGCGGTGAACAATACAAACAGAACACATAATTATAATATACATGAAGATAGAGACGTAGCATTATCAATCTGAGAAACAGCTAACATATCATGTACACATCAACATACAGTGCCAGGGTATAGCGCTATATAAGAGTTATCATTCTTAACATGGGTTCAGATATAACTGACCATGTGCAGCACACAGGCACACACATCACACACACACCACACATCACACACACACACCACACATCACACACACACACCACACATCACACATATCACACACACACACCACACATCACACACATCACACACACACACCACACATACACACACTCACCACACATCACACACACACACCACACATACACACACTCACCACACATCACACACACACTCACCACACATCACACACATACACCACACATACACACACTCACCACACATCACACACACACACCACACATACACACACTCACCACACATCACACACACACACCACACATACACACACTCACCACACATCACACACACACACCACACATACACACACTCACCACACATCACACACAAGCACACACACACCACACATACACACACTCACCACACATCACACACACACACACTCACCACACATAAACGTACATGCACTGTACAGACCAGTAAGGGGTGAAGGCAGAGTTTCTCAACTGAAATATCTGGAGAAGAGAAATGTCTCGAATTTGTTTTTGAAGGAAAAGAGAGTAGCCTGATGTCTTGGGGCAGATTGTTCAAGATGTGGGACCAAACTGTGAGAAAGTGTGAAAGCCATGGGTTTTGTGGTTAAAGCACCGAGTCTGAGCTCCAATAAAAACTCTCTCAAATTATTTTCAATAGATCATGCGTGGCCTTCTGGTATCAACCAGCACTAAACAGAGAGCTAACCTTAACAGTGACAATGCATCCTGGGTAGAAGCGAAGTTGTCCCAATGTAGCATCATTGTCAGTGACAGGCCGCCCATCCACACTCAAGTTCTGGTCAAAGGTTGCAATGGAGAAAAGGTTCATCACCTGACAACAGTACACCCAGTTTTACAACGGACAGATATAACAATTAACAGCTTTTTTGTAGAGTGAACTTCTAGCGTCTATGGTGACACTGCTCTGTATGCTTTACACAAAAATGGGAGAGGGGGCGGTTACAGGGAGCCTCATGCCACTGTAGCATAGAAATAGATTAACTATAAAAAATTAATAATAATAATAATATTACTATTAGTAGCATACAGTACACAATAATAATCAAAACAATGTACCTTTATTGCGCGCTCATCAACGCCCTGAGTGCTCACATAGTACATATTAACCTAAATATGATAATCTATACCCATGTACAGCACAGTCCTTTCAAAAACAATTTACATAAAGTATTATACGGAAACACAGATACACACACACACACAATGATAATGTACATTTGTATTGCACCCATTGCTGCCCTGCGTGCTCAGTCTACATAATTAACCCAAAGCCAATACCCTCTACACATATAAAACAGTCCTACCAACCCAATTTACCTTTGTGAGGTCGGGGCTTTTTTTCAAAAAAGGTTTTCCAGTAGCAGTCTTCACATCACATGGTGCAATGCCAGTAGTGGGACAACATGATTTTCATAGAGAAGTGTGGTGGGAATGGGATAGAGTTCACAAGATTTGGTAGGTGAACTGTTATTTTTAAGACAAATTCATTAGTGAAACTCCTAAATACATGTGCTACAAACATCACAACTGACACATACACACAAATCTTACAAACTTACGACCCTTACTATTTTAATCAGGCAGGTCATTTTCTGTTTAATAATACATCTATAGTGATAAGAGAAATGTATCTGCAGTCATAAAATGAAATAAAATCGTGATCTTGAACATATGCTTGGAACATTTTGCACCTTGATTTTGAAAGCTCGAAGGGTGAGATCTGAAGACACTTTCATCTCTTTCTCTCCTCTCTGTTTCCGATGGCGCTGGCTTTTTCTTACAGCTCCTTCGTCCAGCCTAAACTTTTTAGCCATTGTTGCTTGACTCGTGTCTGTGTTTCTTGCCTGAAACAGATACAATACAACTGTATTGCCAAGTGTCAATACAATTGCACGAGGAATGTTTTGTGGTGCCAGGTACACTCATCACACATTCACTCCGATCATAAAACGTTAAATTACAACAACAGCAAATAAACATGCTGGTAAAAAGTCATGCATAGATAAAAACATGAAAAATCCCACTGGCATCAAACTGTGTACATCACATATCCGATAAAGAAAACAACTACCTTTATTCTCATGTTTGAATTCTACACATGCATACTTAAGTCAGCGACTGGAATTAATTGTTCTATTAAAAAAGAAAGTATCGACAGAGTACTTGTAATGTGCTTGCACTTTGGGAATGTTGTGAACGTTTTTCACTTTAAACAAATTTGCCTGTGCATGCAAAGCCAGCGTTGTGTTTTCTATGTTTAAAATGTTGTATGAAAACTGCCTGCAAAAGTTCAGGTAAATTAGTCCAGAACAATGGCCACAAAGGCGTAAATGACACATGCAAAAATTGGACCAATCTTGCATTTCTTCTTCATGTTATTATGCAAAACAACATTTTTCTTGGGCCACTAATAAGCAACATCATTAAAATTCAGCATGCTTGAAATCCTCATTGTGCTACTATTTATACCAGTTCTAATGACCGTGACCATATTTCAAGATCATAACTGGAGGGTCAAAGTGAAAGCTGATATTTTCTCTTGCAGTTCTGACCCAACTGAGTAAAAAATGTGTGTGTATTCCATGAATGGCTGAGATTACAAGCGAGGCAATTTTTTTAATTTCTGTCTGTATTTAAGGAAAACAAGTTTCCTGTGTGTTGCCTGCAAAACTTTAAAGGAACTCTCCTGCAAAAGCTAAATGTCTCGTGTGTCTAAAGGTCAAACGATCACGATCCACATTAAAAGTCTTATGCTCTTGGTTTTATCATGATTTTAGAAACAGACTTTCCCAGACACTTAACTGTCCAGCTGCCTATGGTCACCCTTCCTCACCTCCATGAAGTCCGGGTCTTCCTCATCCAGGGTGGACTCGGGGTCAGTTGCAGCATAAGGGAGTGGTGCCAGCACTTTCCGCACAAAGATGGTGGCCTGGTCAAATGTAAACTGATCTTCTTCTTCCTCCTGCAGCCGCCGGGCCACACAGCCATCACACAGCTCTGTACAGACATAACCACAGCCATCACACAGCTCTGTACAGACATAACCACAGCCATCACACAGCTCTGCAACCATGGGATACAGTTGTTGTTGTTCTTCTTCTTATATATGTACAGACATAACCACAGCCATCACACAGCTCTGCAACCATGGGATACAGTTGTTGTTGTTGTTCTACTTCTTCTTATATATGTACAGACATAACCACAGCCATCACACAGCTCTGCAACCATGGGATACAGTTGTTGTTGTTGTTGTTCTACTTCTTCTTATATATGTACAGACATAACCACAGCCATCACACAGCTCTGCAACCATGGGATACAGTTGTTGTTGTTGTTGTTCTACTTCTTCTTATATATGTACAGACATAACCACAGCCATCACACAGCTCTGCAACCATGGGATACAGTTGCTGTTGTTGTTGTTCTACTTCTTCTTATATATGTACAGACATAACCACAGCGTCCACACCCTGTGACTGCAACCATGGGATACAGTTGTTGTTGTTGTTCTTCTACTTCTTCTTATATATGTACAAACATAACCACAGCGTCCACACCCTGTGACTGCAACCATGGGATACAGTTGTTGTTCTTCTTCTTCTACTTCTTATATATGTACCGACATAACCACAGCGTCCACACCCTGTGACTGCAACCATGGGATACAGTTGTTGTTGTTCTTCTTCTACTTCTTCTTATATATGTACAGACATAACCACAGCGTCCACACCCTGTGACTGCAACCGTGGGGTGTATTTAGCATTGCATTCATTGGTGTCTAGCCACACCACGAGACTGCAACCATGGGGTGTACTTATCATTGCATTCATTGGTGTCTAGCCACACCACGAGACTGCAACCGTGGGGTGTATTTATCATTGCATTCATTGGTGTCTAGCCACACCATGAGACTGCAACCGTGGGGTGTACTTATCATTGCATTCACTGGCGTCTAGCCACACTATGAGACTGCAACCGTGGGGTGTACTTATTATTGCATTCATTGGTGTCTAGCCACAACATGAGACTGCAACAGTGGGTGTACTTATCATTGCATTCACTGGCGTCTAGCCACACCATGAGACTGCAACCGTGGGGTGTACTTATCGTTGCATTCACTGGCGTCTAGCCACACCACGAGACTGCAACCGTGGGGTGTACTTATCATTGCATTCACTGGCGTCTAGCCACACCACGAGACTGCAACCGTGGGGTGTACTTATCATTGCATTCATTGGTGTCTAGCCACACCATGAGACTGCAACCGTGGGGTGTACTTATCATTGCATTCATTGGTGTCTTGCCACACCATGAGACTGTAACTGTGGGGTGTACTTATCATTGCATTCATTGTTGTTTATATAGCCACACACTCAGACTGCAACCATGGGGTGTACTTACCACTGCATACACTGGTGTCTAGACTGCAACTATGGGGTGTACTTATCATTGATGAGTTGATGCTTAATGTCCTCAGATGTCATTTGACATATTAGGGACAAGTTGTGACCAATGCCGAAGCACGGTTCAATAAAAGCCACATACGTAAGGTGTATGCGTGTTTAGCTGTAACCTGCCACTTTGGTGGAATGACCGGGATTTTTTTTACGTGCTACTGCGGTAACACGGGGGTGGGACGGATACCGAAATAAGAGTCAGCACAGAAAGTCGACCCTGGAGAAGAAAATTCTCCCGCCGTTCCAGCAGGGATTCGAACCCGTGACCTTTCAATCACGAGTCCGGCGCTCTAACCACTGAGCTATCCCTGCCCCCATACTTATCATTGCATTCATTTGTGTTTATATAGCCACACCCTGTGACTGCAACTATGGGGTGTACTTAACACTGCACTGACTGGTGTCTAGCCACACCCTTGACTGCAACCGTGGGGTGTACTTATTGCATTCACTGGTGTCTAGCCACACCCTTGACTGCAACTGTGGGGTGTACTTACTGCAGTCACTGGTGTGAATGCAATAAGAGAGACTGAGACCGCAGCACTGGGATATGAGACTGCACCATGAGACTGCAGCACTGGGATATGAGACTGCACCATGAGACTGCACCATGAGACTGCACCATGAGACTGCAGCACTGGGATATGAGACTGCACCATGAGACTGCAGCATTGGGATATGAGACTGCACCATGAGACTGCAGCACTGGGATATGAGACTGCACCATGAGACTGCAGCACTGGGATATGAGACTGCACCATGAGACTGCACCATGAGACTGCAGCACTGGGATATGAGACTGCACCATGAGACTGCAGCATTGGGATATGAGACTGCACCATGAGACTGCAGCACTGGGATATGAGACTGCACCATGAGACTGCAGCACTGGGATATGAGACTGCACCATGAGACTGCACCATGAGACTGCAGCACTGGGATATGAGACTGCACCATGAGACTGCAGCACTGGGATATGAGACTGCACCATGAGACTGCAGCATTGGGATATGGTTATTTTACACTTGCCTGCACGCTAAGAAAGGTGTACCTGGAATAGTGAAGAGACACGGCTCCTCTCCCTCTTTCTGTGCTGTGAAGACCTCAATGGCCACGTCAAAGGAGTAGTGTTGGGTCAACTGCCGCCACTCTTCCTCCCACACCAACACCATGCTGCAACGGCGCCAGTCAAAATCAAGTCGCAGCCACAACAACAAAAATAACAGGGAATTTGCAGAGTGCTTTCAGAGACTCAAAGCGCTTTACAACTTCATTATGGAAAAACGTGCAACGCACAAATACCTGCATACAAATTAATGGTACATAAACGAAAATAATAAACATATTCACGCAAAGCATAGAAAACACACACACTGAGCGCTCGTGCAGGCACACACAACTCCAACAAAGAATACACACACAGGCTTGCGTGCACACACAAACACATGCACATGGCCAAGAAGGAGACTGAGAAGAAAGAAAAGACCAAAAAAAAGACTGACTATACAGGTTTTGGGAAAGTTACGTTTTAAACGCGACTCTGCAAGCAGAAACAGAAGAACTGTGATTGGAAGCCGAAGAGAAAATCCAAGATTTGTGCAGCAGAGAATCTATTCCTGGTCAAAATACTGTTTGAAGAGGTCTGTTTTAAGGCTAGATTTGAAGGCAGGGAGGGAAGGGCTGTGACGGACAGCAAAAGGAAGAGAATTCCAGACTTGTGCAGCAGAGAAGCAGAAGGCACAACCACGATGCTGTTTTCTTTCAAAGGTGAGCATGCAAACAATTCTACCATCTGAAGAAGAATGCATACTTTGAAGGGACATAGATCTGGACAAGGTCAGCCAAGTACTGATAGCAGAGACAAGCTATTTTGTATTTAATTCTCTGTTCTATTGGGAGCCAGTGCAGTTGCTTGAGAAAACATTTGGCGTGCTGTGCTCTACAAGATTTAAGGACAACTTGTCATGACCACATACTGCTGAAACAAACAATGACTCTCTTGGGGACATGGTTGTTGAACAAGAGGACAGAACAACTTGTCATGGTTGCATACTGCTGAAACAAACAATGGCTCTCTTGGGGATCATGGTCATCAAACAAGAGAACAGAGCAACTTGTCATGATCACACAGCAATAGTTTGTCAACTATTTCACTCAATGTGACCATGACTTTCTGGGTGGAGATGAAGTCATCAGACAAATGGACAGGATATAACAACTTGTCATGTTCACACAGCAATGGTTTGTTGACTCTTTCACTCAGTGACTTACTGGGTGGAGATGAAGTCATCGGACAAGTGGACAGGGTATAACAACTTGTCATGTTCACACAGCAATGGTCTGTTGACTATTTCACTCAGTGGTTCCAGCTGGTTGCCTTCTCTGTAACACATGAACACACACACACACACACACACACACACACACACACACACACACACACACACACACACACATATACAGGCACACATGCACGCACACACACACACACATACACACACACACAGACAACAACAACAAAAAGGGAATAAGTGTGCATCCTGAGAGTATTACTACATCTGATCTAGTTTTTAAAAGCTGTACCACAGCTGTTCAAAGTCGTGACAAACACACCACATAAAAAAAAAGTCTTTCCATCATACTTTGTGTTGTAACCTGGTGGAAATACTGGAGAAATGTCTGGTCTCCCTGTGACCAGCATTGTGATTTGTTATATAATCTGGTGCAGGTATTTGAAAAATATCCAGTCTCTAAGATGAAAGCAAAAAGAATGTAATATCTATACATGTGCTTCCTTCTACGAAGCCATGAAATTTGTTCTTCGATGATAGAAAGCAAATGATTCCAAGCTGTTGGATGACCAAAGGTGGTGTGCCACACCTGCTCCCATTGAATGACTAATCTTGGTCTGTCACTGAGTTCTGGCATCATATTAATTAAGTAAACATGGTGCTTAACATCCACAGAAACTGTAAGGCTTATTAGGGATGAGGAGAAGGGGTTATGGAGGTGGGGGAAGTGGGAGAGAGAGAGACTATTATACCTATTGCTACACTGTCATCACCAGCATGACTCCTGCATTAAGATGGGCAGCCAAGAGAGCCATTTTAATGTTTCATTAACTGTGAGGGACAAAGTCACAAGACAGTGTCCACAGACCACAATTTTTTAAGAGAAAGGAGAGATGAAGCAGATTCAAACTAAGGTCCCTCTGCTTACCAGCTTAATGCCTTATCGCTAGGCCACAGTGGTTCACACCACATTAACTGACTGTAAACCTCCCTTTAAGTGTGAGACAATGAGTCAAGCACACCCTATGACCTACATCAAAACTGAACTAAGAATGCTTGTGAAAGTCTAGCACTAGAAAAAGAAGAAAAAAGTAAAGTTCCAAAACAACCCATCAGTGCTGTCTTAAGGGATGCTACACTACATGCTACACTCAATACTGTAACACTGGTATATACTTTTCTGTATGACATGATACTGAGTTTTCATTCATCTAACAGAAATGCACCCGAAAAAACAGTTGAAAATACAACACGATTTGTAAACTGAAATCTTTGAATTTTATAGACTTTGAACCCTAAAATTGCTTTCAGAACACATACACATACCTGCTTTTTACAAATTTTTTCCAGCTGTCAAGGAAGGTTGTAGTCAAAACAAACACCCGGCTACCATCTAGCCGAGTTAATGTGGGTCGGTTGCGGCCCTGATACAAGTCCTGGAGAAGCTCCCTCTGGTGGGCATAGAGCTGGCGGTGGTGCTCCTTTGCTTCCTGCTGCATCGTCAAGCTTGTCTGACACAAACACACAAATGCACATTAAACACACACACACACACACACACACACACACACACACATGCACACACACACACACACACACACACACACACACACACATGCACACACACATGCACACACACACACACACACACACACACACACACACACACACACACACACACACACACATGCACACACACACACACACACACACACACACACACACACACACATCCAAATAAAACACACACACACACACACACACAATGTATACATGTATACACATACAACCACATGTACACACACACACACACACACACACACACACACACACACACACACACACACACACACACACACACATGTAAAACACACACATATACACATGCACACATACAAAAACAAACAATACTGGAGAAGAAGAGATCATGCTGACACCTTCATCTACATCTGTACCACCTGTTTCTTACGTAACTAGTAGATTGCAAAAGGCTTTTGTTAACGGGCGTTTCCGAGAGTTGCTGTTAACATGTACTGGATGACCTCAGGGTCTGAAGCAACCATAAAGACAGGTATTTAATCAAATTTGCAGATGTTAAAGTGCTCCACTGTCCCCTCTTTAAGGATCTGAGCAGAACACTGGACCTGCCTTAGATGACTTTGCTGACCGGTGTGACAATTCCCACTTGGACCTGAAGGCGTCTAAAACTAAAGAAATCATTGCTGACTTCAAGAAGCAGGGCCATGTTGCTGAAGTGACCTATATTCACGGCAATAAAATTGAAATGGTGAGCAAACACAAGGATCTTGGGGAATTTTTTTCTACGATAAAATGAACTGGGTTGATAACAGAAGCGGTTGCAAAGAAGGGACACACCAGGTATATCTTTTGTGAAAACTGAAATCCTTTGCTGTTGATAAGAAGATATTAACTCCTTCTCCTTCTTCTTTTATAAGTTCTTCATTTAAAGCATTATTTCATTTTCAATTATCTGTTGATACAATAATTTCCGTGTCAAGAACAGAAACAGCTTACAAAAACAGTCCACATCTGTGCTAAGATGACTGGAGCGTCTAAGAGAGACTTATCGTACTTTTGTGAAAAACACGTTGTCCCAGGAATTTGTAACTCTATTATCAGGTTGTTGCTTTGGACAACCTATATGTAAAACATATTTGATGGTGTGTGTGTGTGTGTGTGTTGGATGTGTACATATGCATGTGTGTGTGTGTGGTGGTTGTGGTGGGGTGGGGGGGGTGGAGATCTGGGGTTGGGGGGTTAATTAGTGCATTTGGAAATGCTTGGTTTGGTTACAAAAAGTTGAGCAGTTCAATGATACATTCCATACAAAGCCTGGACACATGGACAGATGGACACCGATTCCAGTATACCATCCTTGTTACAGAGGTATAAATAAGATCTTTATTTTTCACACAGACAGGTTCAGAGTTCGGGAGCTGTGTGAAAGTCAAGGTGGCCGTCCTGGGCTTTCCGTCCTAATGAGCCTTACGGTTTCTGTGGACGTAAAGCAACATTGAACCGTGCTTCGGCACTGGTCACAATTTGTCCCTAATATGTCAACCGACATCCGAGGACATGAAGCCCTACATCATCATCACCATGATCATCACACAGAGAGTTTTATCTGACTCAGTGTCTGGAACAGCCTCCCTAACACCAACATCACAGCACCCTGCTTCAACTCCCACCGTGAAGCCCACTGGAGGACTCTGCTCTCTGTTTTTCAGTGCCTTCCCACACATGTGGCAGTGAAACGTATTTAGAATGGCAAACACAGAAACCATCATTGGCGGGAGCTGCCACAAGTTTATAATGGTGCACTGCGTCAGGAGCGAAGTATATGGGGACCCGAAAGAGAGTACCTGGCGTGCTACAGCAAGGTTTCGCTGGAGGTCAGACAGTGCGCGGCTAAGTGTTTACGGAGGAAGGATGCAGCTCACCAAGCACTGTGTACAGACTGGGTCTGCCTTCTGGAACTGTGGACAGCTAGGGAACAGGCAGCGCAAGCGTTTCCAAACTTCCTCTGACACGAGGCGACGACAGCTTTCGTCTGGGTCTAATGCTCCTGTTGAAAGCACAAGAAGAGGTTTGAGACACAATAAAGACTACCACTCACATATGACTCTTTACTGATCAGTCTCACATATGACTCTTTACTGATCAGTCTCACATATGACTCTTTACTGATCAGTCTCACATACGACTCTTTACTGATCAGTCTCACATATGACTCTTTACTGATCAGTCTCACATATGACTCTTTACTGATCAGTCTCACATATGACTCTTTACTGATCAGTCTCACATACGACTCTTTACTGATCAGTCTCACATATGACTCTTTACTGATCAGTCTCACATATGACTCTTTACTGATCAGTCTCACATATGACTCTTTACTGATCAGTCTCACATACGACTCTTTACTGATCAGTCTCACATATGACTCTTTACTGATCAGTCTCACATATGACTCTTTACTGATCAGTCTCACATATGACTCTTTACTGATCAATCTCACATACAACTCTTTATTGATCAGTCTCACATATGACTCTTTACTTATCAGTCTCACATGGCTCTTTACTGATCAATCTCACATATGACTCTTTACTGATCAGTCTCACATATGACTCTTTACTAATCAGTCTCGCATACAACTCTTTACTGATCACAGATCAGTCCCACATATGACTCTTTACTAATCAGTCTCACATACTACTCTTTATTGATCACAGATCAGTCCCACATATGACTCTTTACTAATCAGTCTCACATACTACTCTTTATTGATCACAGATCAGTCTCACATATGACTCTTTACTAATCAGTCTCACAACTCTTTACTGATCAGTCTCACATACGACTCTTTACTAATCACTCTCACGTGACTCCTTACTTATCAGTCTCACATATGACTCTTTACTGATCAGTTTCCCATACGACTCTTTACTGATCAGTCCCAGCTTCTGTAACCCTCTATGCCCTGCTCTCATGTTAACCTGTCGTGCATGTCCTTTGGTAGTTTTAGCTTGCGAGAGCTTACATGTATGCACTGCGTGTATCTGGCGCTGTGAACACGCAAGGTTTTGTGTGGAAGGTTTTTATGCGCTATATGTAAATTTTCATTCATTCATTCATTCATAACCCCGGGCAGCATCAGTCTACACTGGGGGTGAAACTAGTTCCATGACGGAGCTAACGCCATCGTCAATACGGGGCATAGTAGGCGGTGTCCCAGTAAGGTCTCACAGAACACCGTGAAGTGACTCAAGAGTTTTCTTCGGCAGCCTATCACTGATCTGATCGCTCGCCTCACGGAAACTGGCATCAGCTTCATAATGTGGAATGCACTTTGGACCAGACTGGGTGTAGAGGTACAGAGATCAAATATTGGCATGAGTGTTGTTGTATGTAACTGCATGGGCAGACAGGTACTCCAGTGAATGGGGTGAGACATGTAACTAGGTGCAGAGGTACTGAGGTCAGACACTGGGGTGAGTGGGGTGAAATATGTAACTGGGTGTAGGGGTACTGAAGTGAGACAATGGGGTGAGTGGGGTGAGATATGTAACTGGGTGCAGGGGTACCAAGGTCAGACATTGGGGTGAGTGGGGTAAGATATGTAACAGTGTGTGGGGGTACTGGAGAGCAGTGTAACAGGGTGTAGGGGTACTGGAGTGAGATGTGTTAACAGGGTGTAGGGGTACTGGAGTGAGATGTGTAACAGGGTGTGGGGGTACTGGAGTGAGATGTGTTAACAGGGTGTAGGGGTACTGGAGTGAGACGTGTAACAGGGTGTGGGGGTACTGGAGTGAGATGTGTAACAGGGTGTAGGGGTACTAAAGTGAGATGTGTAACAGGGTGTAGGGGTCCTGGTGAGATGTGTAACAGGGTGTAGGGGTACTGGAGTGAGATGCGTAACAGGGTGTAGGGGTACTAGAGTGAGATGTGTAATAGTGTGTAAGGGAACTAGAGTGAGATCTGTAACAGGGTATAGGGGTACTGGAGTGAGATGTGTAACAGGGTGTAGGGGTGCTAAAGTGAGATGTGTAACAGGGTGTATGGGTACTGTGTGTATGTGTGTGTGCTTAGAATAGCCTCCAGGGACAATATTTTGCGTTTTAAAAATACTTTTATTATTATTATTATTGGAGTAAGATGTGTGCAGGGGTGAGCTGGGGAGAGTTGGGCAAGATATGTGACTGGGCATACTGGTACTGGGATGAATGGAGTGTGGCCACATGTCTGAAAAGCCAGTCTGAGCACTGGGAAAAAAACAGACACCTACAATCAAATAAAAGCACAAAGAGAGACAAGAAGGCTGTTACCATGCTCATCACACAGCAGGTCAGAGTTAAACGTGTCCTGTAGAACGTTGGCGTCCACGGAAACCCTCTCTCCCATGCAGTCCCCGTCCCCATTTTGCTCCATCTCCTTCACAGCAACTTCATCGCCAACGTCCTTGCCCTTGGGCCCCTCTCCTTCTTCTGTCATCCGAACAGATCAGTACATTTCTTGTTCCACACATACACCTCCTACCTACACATACATACATCGACACACTCATAAAATTACACATTACTAAAGGAACATGAAAAGAAAGCAGGGGTGGTGATGTTTGATCAGTGCAGGGGAGGAGGGAGAGTGTGTGTGTGTGTGTGTGTGTGGGGGGGGGGGGGTTAGGAAGAAGTGTTTGCATGTCCATGCACCCACACCGAAAATCTGTGGCATACACCCTCATCTGAAAAGCACCAAAGCAGAGCAGACAGAGAAATACAGGAGGCGACAAGTATCAGGGGTCATGACATCAAATAATTCTTGCTGGATGTGCAGACTTTAAACAAACTATGTACGTGTATATGAAATTTAACTGAAACAACAGTAACCTACCATCCATCGATCTCATCTACTCATTTCTTTCATTGTTTTTTTTAGTTTTCACTGTATATGAAATTTAACTAAAACAACAGTAACCTACCATCCATCAGTCTCATCTACTCGTTTCTTTCATTGTTTTTGAGTCTTTGCTGTATGTGAAATTTAACTGAAACAACAGTAACCTACCATCCATCTGTTGGTCTCATCTACTTGATTTCTTTCATTGTTTTTGAGTTTTCACTGTATGTAAAATTTAACTGAAACAACAGTAACCTACCATCCATCTGTCTCATCTTGATGTTTTTCACTGTTTTTGAGTTGTAGCTATCATCTTCTCCAATCAACACCAGTGATTAACCACCGGCCATTATTTCTGATTTCATATTCATACAGTAAAAAGAAAGAACACTGACCAAAATGCTCTGACTGCTCAGTCCTTTTGGGCCAGATCTGAGATGTGGTTAAATGACAAGTTTCAACTGTGATAGATTTTCAATAAATCTCAAACTCATTGATTTTGGACATATTGGAAAAACAAGAAACAGATGAAGGTTTTGAGTTTTATTCTTTTACATGCAGAATCTTTTGTTTATAAATGCAGACTGAACAATCTTAAGCCTACACTTGAAGCTTCTGAAAATAATTGTGAAATATACATATGAAGCTGATAAGCATGTACAGTTAATCGAAATGACTTCTGAAAAGTTCGTTAAGAAATGAACACCATACAGTCAATTAGTAACCTAAATTTAGAGAGACAATTTGCTGTACAAGTGTGAATGTGACTGCTTACTTTGTGCAAACACATACATTTTATGTCCCACATCTCCATGCTAAGATGACAGAACAGGAACTAATAACACAACATTGCCTGACTTTTTGTTTGCTTGTTTGGTTTTGTTTTTTAATAAAAGCTCTGACCACAGAAGATGCTTTCTAGAAATGACTTGCATCCGACATCTTCAGACACAGCAGCTCTGGCAGCAATCTATGAGAACACATTTCTGACCACAGCTAGGCCTGGCCAGTATTGTTCTAAGGTGAATCATTTCCCCCAATTTTCTGCGAGTGTATCGAATGACAGAACCAAACACACAAAAGGCTCAAAGGAACACTATTATTTATTTAGTAACAGCCATAGATGAACACTATTATTTATTTATTAACAGCCATAGATGAACACTATTTATTATACAAAATTCTCATGCTGAGTTTTCGTCCTAATAAACAGCGTTCGGTTGAACCTTCTGTGTGTTTGGATCTTGTTTTAGAACACCAGCAGTCATTCTTGTTCCAGATTTTTTTTCATTCAATGACAAAACTAAACAAACAAAAGCAATACTAATTCTCAGAATTTCTTCACAAAGCAAGGCCTCCTTACCAGCAGAGCTTTCCCTAGCACAACTATTGTTCTCTGTTGATCCGATCTGATCCAAAGCATATCGTTTCCAGTTGCGTAGGGAGGACTTGCCTACCCAGTAGCACCGCTCACTGCAAGTTAAGCAAGCACTAAAAGTAAACCCGCAAACAACAAACATCATCATAAATTGTGACACAGAAAAAGTTAAGCACACACAATAAACTGTACGCGTCCTAGTTAACAAATTCTATTTTCATTTCCATCAAACATTTATAAATGGTAACGCAGAAGAAGTTATGCACACACAAAAAACTGTCCATGTACTAGTTAAGAAATTATATTTTTATTTCCGTCAAACATACTGTTGTACACTGGCTGTTCATAACAGCTGTCGAACACTTTCCCTCGTCTGGAAACTGGGAGATTCAGAGTAATAGTGACAAACTAGTTCCAAAATCCAAATCAAGACACAGGTAAACTGGCTCTTTTAAAGCAGCATTTAAAAACTACAATCTCGAATGTAAACAATTTAGGAATGGCAGTCAAAATGCATTACTTTCATTTACATTATATTTTACAGCAGCAAACAGAAACTAGTGTAAACTGTTTCACAGAAGCTACTTAAAACTATTCTCTCAAAACTGTTTCACAGAAGCTACTTAAAACTGTTGTCTCAAAACTGTTTCACAGAAGCTACTTGAAACTATTGTCTCAAAACTGTTTCACAGAAGCTACTTGAAACTATTGTCTCAAAACTGTTTCACATAAGCTACTTGAAACTATTGTCTCAAAACTGTTTCACAGAAGCTACTTGAAACTATTGTCTCAAAACTGTTTCACAGAAGCTACTTGAAACTATTTTCTCAAAACTGTTTCACAGAAGCTACTTGAAACTATTTTCTCAAAACTGTTTCACAGAAGCTACTTGAAACTATTCTCTCACTATTTGAAACTATCCTCTCACCTATCGGGTTTAGAGCATCCATCAGAAACCACTTCCTCACAAGTAAATTGTATGCTACAGAGCAGCAGCAACCTTCTGAAATAAAAGGGGACCTAATTTAGGGGCATTTGCGTCATGCAAGAGAGTTGTGCCTTTCTGATCCCCTATGGGGAGGACGCAGACTGTCACTCACTCTTTTTTGTTATATGCTTACGAGAATGGAAGCCATAGGTGAAAAGATCAGATTGTTCTTCTTCTTTAAGTTATCCATCCTGAAAGGGAGTGTGTGTTTGTGTGTGTATGTGTGTGTTTGTGTGTATGTGTGTGTTTGTGTGTGTATGTGTGTGTTTGTGTGTGTGTATGTGTGTGTTTGTGTGCAAGGATGCTTGTGTGCTGCAGCATGTGTGCATATAACTGTGCGTGCTGCTGTGTGTAGGAAACTTGACAGTTCGCTTTTCTCACTCAAAAACCTTGGGATCTGGTTATTTAACTGTGCGCGCTGGTGTGTGTAGGAAACTTGACAGTTCGCTTTTCTCACTCAAAAACCTTGGGATCTGCGTATTTAACTATGCGCGCTGGTGATTGTAGGAAACTTGACAGTTCGCTTTTCTCCGTCAAAAACCTTGGGATCTGCTGAAGATCTGCTTGCCTTCTAGACAACTCTGATCTTCTACTGAGCCAACTACTGTACACTCCACCTGCCACCACTGAATTGTACAGCACACTCTTACATTGCTCTGACCCTCTGGAACACACTTCCAAAAGCCACCGTATTTTTTCAGTCAGCTCCTGCTTTCAGATCGGCACTCCAAATTCACCTTTTCCCAACGTGGCACGGACTAGCGCGTGCACATGTGTGTAGCAGCAGGTTATATATGTGTTTGACTCAATGCATCTGTGGCACTTGTGTTTTGTATCAGCTGCTGTTGATCGCTTTTATATAGCGCTACTCTCCGCTCTCAAGCAGACTCACAGTGCTCACATGCGATTCTACATGAGTGAATAGCTTTTTATAGCGCAATTCTCTGCTCTCGAGCAGACTCACAGTGCTCGCATGTGATTCTACATGAGTGAATAGCTTTTTATAGCGCAATTCTCTGCTCTCAAGCAGACTCACAGTGCTCGCATGCGATTCTACATGAGTGAATAGCTTTTTATAGCGCAATTCTCTGCTCTCAAGCAGACTCACAGTGCTCGCATGCGATTCTACATGAGCGAACAGCTTTTTATAGCGCACTTTTAAATATCCACTGAAGTGGTGTACTTACAGTTGTGAACGTTGTTAATAACTGTAAAGAGCTATGTGAGCTCTTTTGAATAAGAGCACGACATAAGTGTTAGTTATTGTTATTAAAAATGCCGTGACAATGTGAAAAAGCCACACCTACCGAGCCCTCAGGCGCAGCCAAGACACACACCACCCACTGACCTGTCGGCTGGCTGTTTGAGGGCAGCGTTGATGAAGCGACTGTGCTCCGCCAGCTGATCTTTGAACTGCAGCTCTCGGCATCGCTGACGTACGCAGTCAAAGCATAACACCTCCAGTCTGTAACACGTCATTTCTGCATTCTAAATTTGATCATTTTATATCATCATCATCAATTTTATTTTATATCATAACCATCAATTTTATTTTATATCATAACCATCAGTTTTATCTGGAGTCAGCAACATTCCAGTCAGTCTTTGCGGGCTAACTGTGTCGTTTAAGTATGTAGGCTTGTTTTAGTGTAGAGAGCTATGAGGCCGTTTAGTCAGTGATGTGGTGTTACGGAAATCTTGACTTATTACAATTTTGGATAAGCCCATGGTGCTTAACAAGAAGAAAGAATAACCCTGCTGAACGCCAGAAACAAGCTTACACTTACTTCCAAATAAACATTATATACATAACGATCCAATAAACAGATGTAAACTAACCCAATTATTTTAATTACACCAAAAAAGATGCCACACTCCTAGTCCACACACACCACCACACACATATAATACTAAATAATAACGTACTCATCAACGCCATGAGTACTCACATGATACATATTAACCTAAATATGATATTCTATACCCATGTAAAGCACAGTCCCTTTGAACTTTTTCCTTCTTTTTTTATCACTCAAAGGGTACGGGTAGGTCACTAGGTGTCTATGAAAATGGCCAAAGGTGTGTAGAAGAATGAATACAAGGTGAAGTACATCAGTGAGGTAAGGACAGGTATCTGGGATGAGCCAAGAGCAGACAGTGGCAATTTTGACCTCCATACTGTAAAACACAGGCAGCTAGCCAAGAGCAGACAGGGGCAATTTTGACCTCCATACTGTAAAACACAGGCAGCTAGCCAAGAGCAGACAGGGGCAATTTTGACCTCCATACTGTAAAACACAGGCAGCTAGCCAAGAGCAGACAGGGGCAATTTTGACCTCCATACTGTAAAACACAGGCAGCTGGTCTAAGTCAACAAAAAGCACTGCAATATATTTACTCATTCTGTGATGTTCTGGTGCTTCACCAACTGCTCTGCAGTGAATAAATTTCTTATTTAAAAAACAACAACCTTTTTTTACAACAGCTTCGTAACAGCATTAACAGCCTAGAGATTACGAATCCTCACCCTCGACCCTTCCAGGGGCCAAGAGGAGTCATCCTGACTGTTTTGTGACATACTACGGGTCAAGGGTGACCCCCAAACACATACACTGAACTAGCTGTGCTTGTAGTGACCACGCAAATGTTCATGATAAAGTAAAGGTCATCAACAGTGATCCCCAGACCGCTCATGACAAAGTAGAGGTCATGAGTGGTGACCCCTGACTGCTCATGATAAAAAAAAAGTGGTCATGCATGAGTAGAGATCTCCAGAAGTCACAGGTAGAGATCTTTGACCACTAATTATAAAACAGAGGTATTGAAAAATATGCCAATTCCAATATTTATTCAAAAAAATTCAAAGACCATTAAAAAAAACAAAAACATTCATAACATTTCTATGTGTGACAACTCATATCACTGGTACAGACTGAAAAAATACAGTAGTTTCAACTATAAGGTAGCTTAAATCATTTGTTTGAAACGTATTTTGTCAGAATGATTTTTATACAGAACAAGAAAACTTGTGTTCTGACTGTGAGTACATGTAAAGTACATGACCCTGTACTGAACTGTCAGTTCTTTCCAATCTTCCTTGAAAATCTTTCTCTCTTAAAAAAACAACTTTTCTCCAGTCCTTTTGTCCTGGGATACAGGTGCGTGTTTATTTCCCTCTTCCTCATGCACGCACAATTGGATCTTTATTGTCAAAATATATCCACATAGACGTTTTAAAGAATTTGTAAATGAGGAGGGCCAGTATCAGTATGACTTTAAGGCACACTAAGTACCTAATATTATCATTACTGACTGGCAACATCTGTGCATAATGAACAAAAGTTTTCTGGGCTTGAACAAAGTCCAATTATTTTTTTGATACAAAGACCTACGCATAAGTCATTGTTCAGCTGTTGCGGAGTGCTGAGACAAAAAGCAAACAAAAAAGTCTTTTGAAAATCGTGTGTATGTCTACATGTGTGCCATATATGCCAGAATGGTTGTGTGCTACCACACCAAGTTTTTGTTTTGCAAAAAGATGTGGGCTCCATAAGAGCAACCCATTATTACATTTATTATGCACATTCCGCCAATCATTGAACATTTCACACAAGGTTACAAATACATGTCCATTACCACCACTACCACCCCAAACACAACATCAAACATCAGAACATGTACAAAGTCCACACATGTTTAGAATAGCAGGGTAATTACCCTTTCAGACGAATATCACCACCATAGTCTTCATACAGCTGATCCGCCTGAAACAACAGAAAGAATCATCAGTTTCCATCCACTCCTTGTAGCCAACACTTGTAGAAACAGTCATGAGGTCTGTGAGTTAAGCCACGGAAAGTAACCAATAATTTTAGAAAGGCCTTTGAGTCTCAGCAAATCACTGTGCATGCAGGCTGTGGACAATTGCCTGTGTACAATTATTCAGTCAGAGCACACCATCACAAACAATGTTTCCAAAGTACAGAAAATCAGTGCCAAAATAGCAAAAAAAAGTATAAACACAGAATACAACAGAACACAATGTTGATCCAATTTCTGGAAATTACTACAGCACCAGTTTACATCTAAAAATAAATCCTAAAAACATAAACCTTTGACTCCTACATGCTACCATACCCGCCCACAAATTTTTCATTGCAAAACAGGGACTGCAATCGCCAATCAAAAATATTAAGCTACAAATGCTATGTAAAAATATAACATGCAGCTGGACACGCACCCACCCACACATGCATGCACACATGCACGCACACACACAGCCATTAGCAGAGTGTCTCCTTTAACCACCACTGCAAACAGAAATGTGGGCTAAAACACCTGAGTGCTCACAACAGATATGCAGTTTCATTACCAAAACAAATGACGGACCATCAAGTAGACAAAAAGTCTGAACATGACCAATGACTAGAAAGGGAAGAGAATGGAAGATAACATGTCTGGTTAAAGACTGAGATAGGTATAAACAAAATCTACCCATTAAACATCTCATTTACATAGCCTCTGAGACAAAGCCCAGTGTTGATGTGTTTGTCACTGGTGGGGTCATGGATGGCAAACTGATGAGACCAGCCAGGTCATCACACAGATTCCCAGCATGGTTTTGCAATTGCTATTCTAATAAAAAAAATCTTTAACTGATTTGAAGACTTCATTCCAGCTGATTTCCTTCAACACTATAAGGCTTTAACCTAATTTTTTGTCAAGAGTTTTTGACTGAATCATCCCAGTTGAGTTTTTATGCTGCGCAACCTCCAGATTCATACTTCAAGGAAGTAGTTGATATGCTAAATGTTGAGTATTACTGAAGTATAAGCTCTGAGGAAACACAGCCAATGCCTGTTGAACTCACCCCAGATGTGCTGACAATCTTCATTTTTACCACATTGTCTGGATGTAACCTGTTCAAAAACACTCAGTCAGTGTAAGTATACAAACATACAGCATTGATATTAAAACACAAACCTTCATACATGCCCCAACATGAACATAAAGACAGGATATCATTTCAAGAGAAAAACAATCAATCAATATTTCGTTTTATGTCTGTTCACATCGAGGTGATATTAGACAAAAAGAAAAAGTAAAAACATATTATTTATACTAATTTTCCCGAAGGACTATGAACAATCAATTTGACAATATTAGTAATAACATCGTTATTATACAAAATATCTCTTACATTGTTGTAAGCATTTAAGTCATATCCATTTTTCTGAAATAACTCTGTAGTAAAGGACATTCAAGCAGTTTGTGTTTAAGATATTTCTACAAATGCATGTCACATTCTGTGAATATTTAGTGTTCCATGAATTTAAACGTAACTTGTATATTACTCTTGCTAAATATCTGGAACAAGAGAAAAACAAAACATGAAATTAAACATACACATACACATACACACGCACACACACACACACACACACACACACACACATGTGCACGGGTGCATGTGTGTCAGCACAAGAGTATGCTTCTGTGTCATGGCATGCATGCATATGTGTGTGTGTGTCAGTGTGGGCAATCAAACACATCAGTAAGTGAGGGTGTTGGCGTTCTGGAGTTTCTATCCTACTTCTAGAAACAACACACATGCATGTGCATTGTGACACGCTCATTCTACCTTGTAGGAAAAAAAACACTATTGTAAATAAAAACTCATAAACCCAAACAGATTGTATGTATAATGCACATGACAAAGTGATGCATGTGAAATCAGACCTGTTTATACTCAAATACAGATAAGAGTGCACTTTTTTTTTAAATTAATATTTTTAGAAAAGTTAGAGTATTTTCAGTTTTTAGCCACAGACCAGAGGCAGTGATTTTTTTTTTAAATGTCATTTCTGCCGACATGGGCTACTGAAAAGTCTGAGTGGCAATACTGGCAGCATGCAGAAAATTTGTAATACTGAAGACTCCTCTATGCCAGACTCAGATTTGTATCTTGACAAGAACACTTGTTCCCTCACTGCATTGGCACTTTCTCCATCAGTGCTTTTCTCTCAGATTTGTATCTCAACAGGAACACTGTGTTCCCTCACTGCATTGGCACTTTCTCCATCAGTGCTTTTCTCTCAGATTTGTATCTCAACAGGAACACTGTGTTCCCTCACTGCATTGGCACTTTCTCCATCAGTGCTTTTCTCTGAGATTTGTATCTCAACAGGAACACTGTGTTCCCTCACTGCATTGGCACTTTCTCCATCAGTGCTTTTCTCTCAGATTTGTATCTCAACAGGAACACTGTGTTCCCTCACTGCATTGGCACTTTCTCCATCAGTGCTTTTCTCTCAGATTTGTATCTCAACAGGAACACTTGTTCCCTCACTGCATTGGCACTTTCTCCATCAGTTCTGTTTTATTTTGTTCTCAGTGAAAATAATCTGAAAATCATTTCACCACAGCTTCCAGAAAAACAGTGAACGATCATACTTTGCAGCAGAAATACAAGCCTTGCTTTGAACTGCCCAAGAATTCAGTGCCGAGACTACACAAAGCACAATACAGAATCTCATACTACAGCAGCAAGAGGTCACAAGATTCACACACTGGGCATATTCTGGACTGGAAAACAAACAAACCACGAAACATGTCTAGAAATATTATGATCTCTTCTCTTTTCTTTTTTTTGGTCATATTTTCATATGCCGAAAATTCAGGCCTACAAAATACACCCAGATCGTACATCTAAACAGGTCTGCAAAATGCTGCTCTCATGATCAAAATATAAGTTCTGATCTAGTTAAAAATGTTACTTTACACTGTTGAAGTATAAGACTAGTGCTGGCCGAGTATAATTTATAAATTAATGTTTGGTTTCCCCTGATATGACCTAACAGGTTGACTGGGCATTCAAAACCAGTTACTGACTTATTCCTTCATATTCTCAAAAACTGAGGGTGCAAGATTATCCAACACATTTACAATGACTGACGACTTTACAAATAAAGGAAAAACTTATGTAAGTCAAAACTGCATCAAAATCTCATTTTCAGTCTGGCGGCAGGCCAGTACTTACTTTTGGTGAGGGCACAGGTACTGTACAGTGGTTATGGGCTGTGCTTTGTCAGGCTCTGTTAACCAGTTACTGATCCAGTCCACTGGAAGCCACTCAAAATCCTCATCTGCACACACATACACAGAGTAAACAAACAGCATTTATTCCTGTAAATACGGACATATAAACACAGACATCAATCACAACCTTGTCTTCAATAAGTAATAAATCATTTGTGACTAAATATCTACAGCATATTGTGAAATGAGCAAATATAGAAAGCTGTCTGGAATCCAACATCTTTGTTCTTCATCACCAATGCCCTGATATAACCATACTAGCTGAGTGGGCATAAAATACCAAGTTACTTACACTTGCTCTACACTCTCCCCGAGATAACCATACTAGCTGAGTGGGTATAAAACACCAAGTTACTTACACTTGCTCTGTGCTCTCCCTGAGATAACCAAACTAGCTGAGTGGGCATAAAACACCAAGTTACTTACACCTGCTCTACACTCTCCCTGATATAACCAAGTGTACTTACACCTGCTCTACACTCTCCCTGATATAACCATACTAGCTGAGTGGGCATAAAACACCAAGTTACTTTCACTTGCTCTACGCTCTCCCCGATCTAACCACACTGGCTGACTGGGCGTAAAACACCAAGTTACTTACTTACTTCTTCATCGCCAGCAACCTGCCGTGTTATTAACTGACGTATTTGCGGAGCACTGACATCACGTCAGACGAGAGGGCTGGGTGACTGTCAGTTGTCTGTTACCAAATGTCCATGGAGGACATTCTGTTTTTGACGGTGAGGGGGGCAAGAGGAGCAGTGCTGTAATTTTATTACGAACAGTTTTCTCTCAGCACCAACTCTCCGGAAGTACACTGTATACTCTCCAGTAGTACACTGTGTCCAACAAAAAAGGACTCTGTCAACAAGCCAAAGACAGCTGGGACTGGAAGGTGCTGCTGCAATTGCTGAGGAAGTCCCCCTAGGCAGGAAGCTGACAGCTGTGTGCGTGAGAATGGTTTTCTTCCTCACGAATGTTTCATGGCTAAGCTGTGGAACGGCACGGGGAAAGGGAGAGTGCTGCCAAAGCGGGCTTGTAAGACCTGCCGTGTGGTCAGCCAACCAGATGGTTTTACGAACACTCAGTCAGCCAGCCAAATGGTTTTGCGTACACTCCCTTTTTTCACGGCGCAAAATTATCGTTGGCGGGAGCTGCCACAAGTATCATTTTAGCTTCGGCATTTTTGTCGTGACAAAAGTTTTGTTGTAACAAATATGTGTTTTTTGCAGCAAAACACATCTTTTGTCACAACAAAAGTATGCTTGCCATGACGAAACTTTTGTCCAAAATATTTTTGTTACGACAAATAACATGTTTGCCACAACAAACAAGCACACTTTTGTCGTGACAAACATGTTTGCTGTGACAAAAGTAAGCTTGTCACAACAAAACTTTTGTCGCAGCAAAATCATGTTTGTTGTGACAAATATCAGTTGCGACAAAAGTTGTTGCAACAAAAATATGTTTGTTGCGACAAAAGTTCTGTCGCAACAAGAATACTTTTGTCATGACAAAAGCCATGTTTTGTCATGACAAACAACAAACACATTTGTCGCAACAAAAATTATACTTGTGGCAATGACACAAAACAGCGTGCAAGAGAAATGATACCAACGTTATGACGGCGTCTACTGAGTATAGCAAATCTGCTGACAAGTGTGATTCCTTACCTGGTGACCTACACTGCAGTGCCAAGTACATGGCCTGAACCAGCTTCTGCTTCTCCTTTCCGCTGAAGATGTTGGCATCCTGCACACAAACACACAAAGTGGACGTAAAGCCGTTACAGTGGAGCCCCTTGCTTACCGACGCGTTGCCTTTGCCACGTTGATGATGTGACCCAAACACCGACAGTTCCCTTGCAACTAGCCTGACCCCAGCTAGGAAAGATCAACTCTAGGACTGCTCCAGCTTTCCTTCCGCTTCACAAGCTGCCTCTGTACTAAGGGGGTGGGGGGTGGGCCATAGCTGTTCCCAGAGGCCTGTTTAGTTGGAGCGAGGATGGTCTATTTTGGGTGTCGGTCAATGCCAATGCTCCAGAGTCTAGATCAGCTATGCAGCTGGGCCCTCTTGAGTTACCTGATAGCAGAAAGCTCACATCAATATGTGACAGGAAACCTTCATTTAAAATCGGGCTCCACTCTCCAGAAGCCCCCCAGGGTGTGTTAAACTATACTACACACGTGGCGATCCAGCCAAGTGGAAAGCGAGACGGCAGCCGGCTAGTACTGACCACCGCTGGTACTGACCTAGATTCCACTGACCGAGCAGATGTGCGTGGAGAGCTAAAAACAGCTCAGCCAGTGAGCAGATAAAGCGCCTGATTTCAAGCCTAGGGAACAGCCATGGGGAGACTACACACCTGCGTAAGAACAATGTCCTGGATCCAGTCCTCAAAGTTGGCGTTGTCTCTCTCAATGTAGGCCATGACGGGCTTGGGCAGCTGACAAGCAACATCAGCAGGCTCAGCTGAGGGTTCTGGCCCCTTTCCTGGAAACAACACACCACATCCACGGTGGGTCACAGCTAGCACCACAGCTAGCTGACAGCACCAGTTCTAAAATACACCACACTCACAGTGGCACACATCTAACAAACACCACATGGTGCATCACAGCTAGCTGACAGCACCAATTCTAAAACACACCACACCCACAGTGGCACACATCTAACAAACACCACATGGTGCATCACAGCTAGCTGACAGCACCAGTTCTAAAACACACCACACTCACAGTGGCACACATCTAACAAACACCACATGGTGCATCACAGCTAGCTGACAGCACCAGTTCTAAAACACACCACACCCACAGTGGGGCACA
The DNA here is from genome assembly GCA_963584105.1 of Alviniconcha strummeri. Lineage (NCBI taxonomy): Eukaryota > Metazoa > Mollusca > Gastropoda > Provannidae > Alviniconcha > Alviniconcha strummeri. The sequence goes on along the minus strand of OY757555.1, from coordinate 10,879,232 downwards.
CAGCTAACAAACACCACTTGATGCACCACAGTTAACTGACAGCACCAATTCTAAAACTGTTCTATCATGTACACACTGTGCTTCCTGGTCTTCTTCAGCTCCTGGTTAGCTCAAATACTTGTTCAGAAATTCAACTGACTTGATCATAACAAATATTTTTGCCATCCTTACTTTGCAATAAATACCTGTGGCAAAAAATCTCAAAGCTGACAGCTAACATTCTAAAATGAGATCAAAACACACAGAAGGTTGAACAGAATGCCCATTTTAAAAGGACAACACAAAACAGGAGCAACTGTTCAGGGTAAAATCCTTTTTCAAGCAAGAGATGATTGATCCTAAGTGAAAACTGTCTACTTATCTGGTTTCAGTTAGTGCTGGAGTGTCTAGGGTATGTTGAAGAAATTTGCACATTGTGTCTCGTCCTACTAAAATCAGCATTCTTTTTAACTCTGTGTTTTGATCTTAGCAATACCCTGGGTTTGAATTCAAACATACATATATCCACTTCTATAGCCTAGCACTTTCCAACAGCAAACATTTTATCACAACAATCAATTATTATTCTGGTTGTCAAATGACACGCTGCTCTTCAGAATCCTGAACACAAGTAGCTGTTACCACTGTCCGCTTGTTTTCTGCGGGTGTAGACCAACATGTAGGCATCACGTGAGGAGTGCAATCCCTTCACATTGCGAGGCGCTTTGTGATTGACGCCGCCATCAAATTCTTGTAGGTCTGTTCACATGAAACATAAAGGCAGGTAGAATGGTAAAGAAGCAAAGCAAAATCTCAGACGGCTCACACCTAAACAACTGTCACTTGATTTCTTACATAACCCAGACTTACAGCCTGATGAACACGTGTCTGCATTCAATGTCTGATTAGGTTTGGGTAGTGTGCATGTGTCCAGTCAATAGCTGAGTGTATCTGGTTGAGCAGAATTAATATTGGTGTGTGTGTGTGTGTGTGTGTGTGAGTGCTGATGTGACATGAGTACGCACCCGTTTATAATTTATGTGATTTTATATTTGTATTATAGATTTTTGTGCAGCATAACTTGTCTATGTTGTTGTAAATGCAAATGTTTTGGCGTTCCTTTGCATGTTCTTCAATTAATGAGCCTTCTATTACAGTATTAGTTAAGTTGAATAACCCTGTGAGGGATGATTAAAGTTTTTTGACTTGACTTGAATGTTTCCAATGTTTTTCTGCTGGTCAATGGCCAAGATGTGTTTTCAGACCAGAGAGTCCTAGACTGAACACTTCTGCAGACAATTACTGTGTGCCACAAACAGGGCCTAATAACTCTGCAACCATTCTTTGTCAAGAATACTCCGTCTTTTTGTCATCAGTCCTGGCACACACACCTTCCTGGCATCTTTATTCCCGGTAAACATGCCAGATCCGATTCACATCTGGTATGGATTGGCTCGGAAGCGGTGGCCAAAAGCAGGCAGATAATTCTTGCACACTGCCTTGCTTCCGGACAGGATCTATCTGGCCAAAATCTGACACAATCAGCCAGAACTAAATTAGATCCGGGCTAATTTTGCACAAGATTATCTGGGATGTCTGTGGAAGTATGGAACCAAGTCTGCAAGTGGAAAACTGGTAGCAGGAGGGTTGTGTCCTGCCAGAAACCAGGCCAGATGATTCCGGTACACCAGCCTGCTTCCAGACCAGATGCGTTTGACCAAACTCTGACCAGGCCATCCAGATTGTATTCTGATTGATTTTGTGCAATATCATCGCATATTTTTATTTGGAAAAACTGAACTGAAATAGATGCGGGAAGTCGGATCTGGCATATATGATCCAGGCCGATTCTGGCTGCATGCTGGCCGTAACAGCCATAACCAAAACGCTTCCAGATTGGATCTGTCATGTTTTACTGGGGTATTTAATTCTTTTTCCATTTAGCTCACAGCTGTGTCCATTTATGTGGAACATGCAAACATAGTTTGTTCTAGATCAGACAAAAACAAAACAAAACTCCATCTTTCATGTTTCTGATGCTGCTGAGACCCAAAAAATTGATCAAGCTCAACGAAACTGTAAGTTTAAAGTTCTAACTCAGTCTCTTTTGCATCAACCAAAATGGTGGTTGCTCCATGAAACTAATTTTCGTAGCTGTTAATGTTTACATAAACACGGTTCACCTCCTGGAATAATTTCTTCCTCCTTTCCCAGCTGAAGTTTTCTCCCCTTCATGGCGGTGATTTCTTCATCATTGAAGCGGTACCAAAGCTTGGATGCTGCGTCCTGGATGTGAGCTACATAGTGCCCACTGTAAGCACTGGGACCACGGTGGATCAGCACTGCTGTTAGGTCGTACACTGTTGTCATCGCTGCACAAACACAGCAGATGCATGCATGAGCTTAAACAAGGTCATGTCAAGGCCAACTCCATTCTCACGGTGGATCAGCACTGCTGTTAGGTCGTACACTGTTGTCATCGCTGCACAAACACAGCATATGCATGCATGAGCTTAAACAAGGTCATGTCAAGGCCAACTCCATTCTCACGATGGATCAGCACTGCTGTTAGGTCGTACACTGTTGTCATCGCTGCACAAACACAGCAGATGCATGCATGAGCTTAAACAAGGTCATGTCAAGGCCAACTCCATTCTCAGACAGCTGTGAACAACAGTTCTGAAAATCCACAGGAAACTACTGATAAATGCTGTTTCAACAAGAAGGGTAACTCACAGATCACAGCCAAAAGGGAATAACTTACAATACATGGAGAATGTAAACTCGGCAAATCGTAACTACATGCCAAGTATGTTTACTGTACGTCAATTTCAGAGGTGAACTAAAATGGCACGCGCATAACACATTCACAGTCAAGAGTGGTGTCAATCTGAAACAGAATGAGGCAATTTCGGGGGGGGGGGGAGGGGGGTGTATAATCCACAAAGGGGGTTCATAAGGGAGGGACACAATACAGACCTGCACTGCCACAGTAACAATCTCTGCCAATCTTCACCCTCCAGTGAGGATACTAAAACATTCCATTTACTATATTAATCTATCATGATAATCAATAATTTCATTTTCACAAATGATCATTCTGATGAAAGAGTATTCTGATTTTACTGACAATTATGAATCTGAAACTGAAAGACTGCCACTTCCTCATAAATACAATAATCTTGACACCCTGAAACCCACCCTTTCAACCTTGCACCTTCATAAGGAACACATTCTAAAGCCTGTGCTTGTGAGCTGGTTTGGCCTAGCAGTAAGGCATTAGGCTGGCAAGCAGAGGGACCTGGGTTTGAATCTGCTTCAGCTCTCCTTTCTCTTCAAAATTGTACACAATTAATAAAACATTAAAACGGCTCATCACTGCCTATCTTAAAGCAGAAGTCATTCTGGTGGTGACAGTGTAGTGATAGGTATAACAGTCTCCCTCTTCCCCCCTTCCCTAATACATGCCCTACGGTTTCTGTGGACGTTAAGCACCATGTTTACTTACTTACTAGCCTGTGCACAGATCATAGGATAAAAGTGATCAGTATTTTACACTTACCTGGCTGTTGTAGAAACTGACTCATGTCAAGAATATCCCCGAAGACCAGGTAACTGTTCAGCTTTTTTTTATGGCCCTTTTTCCTGAAAGCGCAAAAAATAAATATATACATATAAAGCTGAAAATGACATGAAAAGTAAACATGTATACTGAGCTCAGTCACAGCCAAGTCATACCCATCTATACGAGAGCACGTACAGGTACTTGCACATGAAAACCTTTGGGAAGTAAAACAGCATATATGAAAACACTGTGTCCCTGGCTTCTGCACCAGCACCTCTAGCTAATAAAGTAGTATGTGGGACAGTGTGAGTGAACACAAAGTGCGCTCACATACAGTATGAGTGAACACAAAGTGCACTCAAATACAGTATGAGTGAACACAAAGTGCACTCGCATACAGTATGAGTGAACACAAGGTGCACTCGCATACAGTATGAGTGAACACAAGGTGCACTCACATACAGTATGAGTGAACACAAGGTGCACTCGCATACAGTATGAGTGAACACAAGGTGCACTCGCATACAGTATGAGTGAACACAAAGTGCACTCGCATACAGTATGAGTGAACACAAGGTGCACTCACATACAGTATGAGTGAACAAAAGGTGCACTCACATACAGTATGAGTGAACACAAAGTGCACTCACATACATTATGAGTGAACACAAAGTGCACTCACATACATTATGAGTGAACACAAAGTGCACTCACATACAGTATGAGTGAACACAAAGTGCACTCACATACAGTACGAGTGAACACAAAGTGCACTCACATACAGTATGAGTGAACACAAAGTGCACTCACATACATTATGAATGAACACAAAGTGCACTCACATACAAACACTTTCAGTATGTTGATCTGTATGAGTGAACTGTGTAGACACATATCAAAACCTTTAGTATGTAAAACAGTATTAGTAAACACAGTGTACTCTCACAGCAAAACCTTTAGTATTCAAACAGTATATATGTATAAACAGAGTGTACTCAGACATCAAAACCTCTAGTTTTTTTTAAACAGTATTAGTAAACACAGTGTACTCTCACAGCAAAACCTTTAGTATTCAAACAGTATATATGTATAAACAGAGTGTACTCAGACATCAAAACCTCTAGGTTTTTTTTAAACAGGATTAGTAAACACAGTGTACTCTCACAGCAAAACCTTTAGTATTCAAACAGTATATATGTATAAACACAGTGTACTCAGACATCAAAACCTCTAGTGTTTTTAAAAAAACAGTATTAGTAAACACAGTGTACTCACACAGCAAAACCACTAGTATTTTAAAACAGTATTTGTAAACACAGTGTACTCACCCATCAAAACCTCTAGTATTTTAAAACAGTATTAGTAAACACAGTGTACTCACACAGCAAAGCCTCTAGTATTTAAAACAGTATTAGTAAACACGGTGTACTCAGACATCAAAGCCTCTAGTGCTTTAAAACAGTATCAGTAAACACAGTGTATTCAGACATCAAAACCTCTAGTATCTTAAAACAGTATTAGTAAACACAGTGTACTTGCACATCAAACTAATATTTTAAAACAGTAAACACAGTGTACTCACACATCAAAACCTCTAGTATTTTAAAAGAGTATCAGTAAACACAGTACACTCACGCATCAAAACCTCTAGTATTTTAAAACGGTACTAGTAAACACAGTGTACTTACACATCAAAACTTCTAGTATTTTAAAACAGTATCAGTAAACTCAGTGTACTCACACATCAAAAACAAATCTGAGTAGCTGCAGGTTGAGGACGGGTGGCAGTGTCTGGAGCTGAATGGAGCGCACAGCGTTCTGTTTGCTGTTACACACATTGCACATGTACTGGTTCTCTCCCTCCAGTTTCTCTTCCTGCACAAAGAATGCACACAGCCTGGTTTGAATCCAAACCTTGCCTGAACTGTTACGCCACCTGGTTTGAAAATTCTATGACTGCTAGCGTTCCATCTGGTTTGAACATATATACACCTCGCCTGAACATAGATAATCAGGTTTGAACACATACATTGCCTGAACATACATAACCTGGCTCAAATACACACTCTGCCCAAAATACATACACACTGCCTGTCCTTTGCCGTGTTTATGAACATACAAACTGCCTGTCCTTTGCTGTGTTTTTGAACATACATACTGCCTGTCCTTTGCTGTTTATGAATATACACACTGCGTATCCTTTGCTGTGTTTATGAACATACATACTGCCTGTCCTTTGCTGTGTTTATGTACACACTGCCTGTCCTCTGATGTGTTTATGAACATACACACTACCTATCCTTTGCTGTGTTTATAAACATACATACTGCCTGTCCTTTGCTGTGTTTATGAACATACTTACACTGCCTGTCCTTTGCTGTGTTTATGAACATACATACTGCCTGTCCTTTGCTGTGTTTATGAACATACTTACACTGCCCATCCTTTGCTGTGTTTATGAACATACACACTGCGTATCCTTTGCTGTGTTTATGAACATACACACTGCCTGTCCTTTGCTGTGTTTATGAACATACACACTGCCTGACCTTTGCTGTGTTTATGAACATACACACTGCCTGTCCTTTGCTGTGTTTATGAACATACACACTGCCTGACCTTTGCTGTGTTTATGAACATACACACTGCCTGTCCTTTGCTGTGTTTATGAACATACACACTGCCTGTCCTTTGCTGTGTTTATGAACATACACACTGCCTGTCCTTTGCTGTGTTTTACCTTCAGGAAGTCATGCAGCGATGACATCAGAGTGCTGTGCCCACGGATGCTGACGTCCAACTCATAAAATGTGGCTTCACGACTTGATTCACTGCCACACCTCTGGCACCTACAAAATAACACACACAGTCACAGTCAGAAAACAACAAGATGAACAAAAGCTCAACAGACTCATAACTGGGGAAAACAGTGACCAAACCTGAAGAATGCTTGTCAAGCAGCAAACTACAAGTAGCAAACGTCTGCAGCATCCCTGACGTGAAGACCTGGATGACATAAAAGCAACTGAAACGGAATAACAAGACAGAGGCTTTTCCTATGCAGTCAAATAGAACCATTTTTCCTGATGCTCATCCCACTTCTCTTTGTGCTGGCACTGCTGACATTCTTTTCACAACTTGTGCTCACAACCTTGGTTTCATGATTTTGATCACTTTTATATAGTGCCCTATTCTCCGCTCTTGAGCAGACTCATTGTCTCTTAACAAGCATATTTCATATGTCTGCCATTCTGCTTATGTGGAAACCAAATGAATGAGCTACACCTGCAGTACCGGACTGTTGAAGCAAGCAAAACCTTGGCCTTTGTCTGTGCCTTTGTTCTCTTGCTACACTATTGTTATGCTCTTCTGTCTAGCTGCCCACTTTACAATCTCAATACACTACAGAAAGTTCAGAACTCTTGAGTGAAACTGCGTGGTTTCCGAAAAAAGTACACTACAAACTGTCAGTTATCTGTTAACAGCTTCTCTGACTCATTCTGTGTACATCCCTTCCAGGCAGATTTGTTCTTCTGCAGACTCAGGATACTTCACATCCCCATGTTAAAATCAAAACCTTTAGCTAATGCTTTTTCTCTTATTGTGTGCTCTAAAGCACCTGTCCCATTCATTTTTTACATGCTTTCAAAACTATTTTTGCTCTTGGGAAATCCAGCATTTGACAATTTTCTCATCAAGCAGCCAAGTTACGTATTCATTCACACTGACTGAAATAGAACACGATCTGAAAACTGACACCAGAAGACACAGGAGCGACTGCATGCTGCAAACTGGTACAGAAACACAGGAGTTGTTGAATATCATGACAACCCCAGGCCAAGCAGTGTTTTTACATTAGCAGCTCAAGCCCCAAAAGGGCTAAGCCTAGGGGAGGTCGGAATATGGCTTAGTGTGCTTCATTTCAAGTTCTACCTTTTACGCATTCTGTACGACAAGCTTGCACCTTATCAAGTGAGTAAAAAATGGGTCATACTAAGCAATGGCACAAAAGAGTTAGTAAATGATGACTCAAGTAACTACAGGTGCATTGCTATTCATGGCTGCAGCTCTCGAGTCTTTAATCTGGAGGACACAGTCAACTGAGCTGCAGCCATTAAACTATGCATACTATTACTAATATACTGACCGTGTGATGTAGCAGTAGGTGCCTGCAAACTGCTCCTGGACAACATTAGAGGGCTGACCCAGAGGGCCCTGCACCAAGGCACTTTCCAGCACTGACAAAAATAACTTGGAGAACTCCTGGGCATCCTGAACATTCGCACGCACGCACGCACGCACGCACGCACACACACACACACACACACACACACACACACACACACACACACACACACACCACTTACACTGAAAATGATACAGCAGGAAAATGGCTTCTCAGACAACACTCAGTAATCTACTAACCAAGATTATTCACATCAAAACAATAGAAATTGCTATAAATAGATGGATAACAATTTATTTTTGCCCCTGCCCCCTCCCTCCCTTCTGGGACAGGCACACAGTTTCAGTACACAAACAACAACAAAACCAAAATAAACTTTCTATGTACTTCTGCGAAAGTTGCCACACATAAAACTGGTGACAACACCTTTTTGTTCATGCTTCCTGATGACAATGTACTATTCCCACCCCCCTTTGATTTTGTTAATGAATTTATACAATGTACACAGCTATCATGAAACTAATTGTGCTCACTGCAATTAAAACTCTACAGAAATTTCCATTCTTCTTCTTCTTCTTAAACTAACCAATTATTCTATGTGATTATCATAGTGTTTGTGTGTGTGTGTGTGTGTGTGTGTGTGTGTGTGTGTGTGTGTGTGTGTGTGTGTGTGTGTGTGTATGTGTGTGTGTGTGTGTGTATGTGTGTGTGTGTGTGTGTGTGTGTGTGTGTGTGTGTGTGTGTGTGTGTGTGTGTGCGTGCGTGCATGCGTGTGTGGGTATCTGTGTGTGTATGCATGCATGTGTGTGTGTGTGTGTGCAGAACCAAGGAGCAGAGACAGATGACATTTGATAAGCAGTTGATGCAGATCTACAGTCAACCCTGAACGAATCAGCTGACAATAAACAAGCTGAGAACACATTCAGCAAAATACTGTGCTTGCCTGTTGCTCTCCTGTATCCAGGCCAAGACATTCAATCAAGGGGCTAGGGTCAATGTAACTGAAAAACAAGACCACAGCAAAATTATATACACAAATACTTACATATACATACAGTCAGCCAAAAACCAACACCCTAAAGGTGTAGACGTCATGGCTATAAAGGTGCATAATCTTTACACTTGAACAGTAACAGTTTTAGTTCAGACCTACCAACCTAAATCAGTAAATGCGTAGTTGTTACAGATATAGAGATGCACAATCTTCGCACTGGAACGGTAACAGTCTTATTTCAAAACCACCACCACAAGGACACAGATGCCAAGAACTGTGGAATCTCCACACTGGAGCAATGACACCTGCAGCCCACAGCCACCACCCAAAAGACACACCTGTGAGACATGGCTAGCAGGAAGAAAAGCAAGTTTCCCGTTCATGTCTAGGCTTATTTTAACTGTGATATCAAATTGTTGTTATCGTAGTCACATGCAGGCAATGTCTGATCAGTCTAATACAGTCCACGCAGACCACTGCAATCTTCGTTACTGCCTACAGAAATGTTTTTGACTCCACCTCTGAGCGAAAATCTACTGCACAAAGTCTGCACGCAAAACAGATTGCTGCTGCTTGTGAAAGTTGCCACGCGGCCGATTAAAAATTAAAGCCCTTAAGCATGGTGTAACAAATGCATCATTTATTTGTAACTTAGATTTTTTGCGGATTTTCTTAGGTCAATGTGATAACATGACTAGAAATAATTCACATTGATTTTTCTCTAATCGAAATTTAGAAATTCAATACTTCCTTATTCTGCAGCTGCCTGTCACTCAAAAGATCTGGTCATTACTGTCATTTAGGACAGCATAGCACAGCCAAAACATTTTCTCATGGCTCCTAACTTTTTTAATGCAGTGTGGATCAGAATGAAATTCCATGTTATCCTATTGTGCATTACATTCCAGATTACCCCAGTGTCCAGTTGAATTCCAGTTTACCCCAGTGTCCATCGTTTGTTGCAGTGTCTATTACAATTGCAGTTTACCTCAGTGTCTATAAATTCCAGATTAACCCAGTGTCCATTATAATTCCACTTTACCACAGTGTCCATTAGAATTTCACTTTACCCCAGTGTCCATCAGAATTTCACTTTACCCCAGTGTCCATCAGAATTTCGCTTTACCCCAGTGCCCATTATAATTTTAGATTATCCCAGTGTACAATAGATTTCCACTTTACCACAGTGTCCATTAGAATTCCATTTTACCCCACTGTCCATTAGAATTGTAGATTACCCCCAGTGTCCATACAATTCCAGACTACACCAGTGTCCATTAGAACCCCACTTTACCCCAGTGTCCATTAGAATTGTAGATTACCCCAGTGTCTATCACAATTCCAGATTACACCAGTGTCCATTAGACTCCTACTTTAGTCCAGTGTCCATTAGAATTGTAGATTACCCCAGTGTCCATTATAATTCCAGATTACCCCAGTGTCCATCAGAATTGCAGTTCACTGCAGTGGCTATTACAACTGCAGTTTACTCCAGTGTCCATACAATTTCAGCTTACCCCAGTGTCCATTAGAATTCCAGATTACTGCAGTGCCCATTAAAATTGCAGATTACCCCAGTGTCCATCAGAATTCCAGTTTACTCCAATGTGCATTTGAATTCCAGGTTACCCAAGAGTGCTACAGAATTCCAGTTTTTGATTTGTCCCAGTGTGTAACAGAATTCCAATTTTCCCTGACGTTAACACAAAGTAAACCAGATTTTTAATATTATGTGCATCTGGGCAAGTAAAAATGACAAATGGATTTTCAAGGCTTACAGCACAAGGCGTGGCCTTGTCCAGTATTTGGCTAAGTAAGGTGCAGCTGCTGATTAGTCAATTCAGCAGACGCTACTTGTGCAAAATTAGCTCTTTCTGAACCATATGATGTACGCTTTAATTATGTCAGATGCCTGCATGAAATTAGCATTTGTACGTCTACTCAGAAAAAGCAGCCCCTTAAGTAAAACAATGTGGGGAGTGAATGGGCATGGCCGTTACCTGCCTCAGACTCAGCCTCAATTTCAAACCCCAAACAGGTGATTTTGTGTGGTAGGATCAAAACAGACTTGGCTGGATGAAAAAATAAAATAAAAAAAATGTTAAATCGTCCCAATGAGCTTTTTACAGTTTACATTTTGCACTCTTCTTCTGAGTCTCCCATTAGAAGTGTACTGAAAAGTATGCATCTCTCAGATCCAGAAAAACAATTTGACTTGATTAAAGCCAAAGCTTTTCTTCTTCTTTTTATTTTTTAAATTTTTTATAGTGCCTCCATTAATTTTTAAAGTGGAAATACTGTACATTTTGGTTCAACCCTTTCAGGTTAAGATAATTCTCCATCTTCCTTAGGTTGCGCAAAGATTAGGGAGTGGTGTGCTTTCTTTATCACTCCCTTCATTAGCAATCAGGTTACGTCTGAATCAATACATGTGTTCATTCTGTGGAAAATTGATGGCTGTATGCTATTTTGTATATGCTTGTTGCAACAAAAGTTTTGTTGTGACAAACAAAAATATTTTGTCACTACATAGTTTTGTCCTGACAAAAGTTTGGTCACGGCAAGCATACTTTTGTCATGACAAACACATGTTTGTTGCAACAAACACATGTTTGTCACAACAAACACATGTTTGTCACAACAAACACATGTTTGTCATGACAAAAATGATACTTGTGGCAACTCCCCCCCAGTGACACCTATCAACAATTGTTTTCAGCTGGTTGGTGTGTTTTGCTAAGTTGATGTGAGAAGGATTTTTTATAAAGGCTCTGCTTACCTCAAATTATCCAACAAAATAAACAAACATAAACACACAAACATATACACAAACAGTTAGGCCAAAGCCAAATGTGAATTCACTTAAAATTGGCTCAAAATTACCTTGGAACCCAATTAGCAATGCATTACAACAATCATTTCAGCAGTTTCGGAGTTTTAAAGAATGTAGTATGTATAACTCTGGAATTAGTAAAAACACATACGCTCTTCTGCTGTATTGCATGAGTCCAAACAACAGCTGAAGGTGGCCGCATATTGAAGAGGGTTTCCATTCAGAATCTGAAATAAGTTATACCACTGGAAATGATCAACATTACAAACAAAATCATGTGCCTGTACACTATATATATGTATCCAGGTCAGTCCAGGTCAATTTGGGTTTGTTAGATATTGGCATTATACAGACTGAGAGACGTGTGTGTATGTGTGCATGCATGTGTGCGCATGTGTCTGTACACAGGTGTGCATGGCGAATACATGCATGCATGCATGCATTCGCCATGCACACCTGTGTACAGACACATGCGCACACATGCAGATTGAGAGACAAGGAGGAGGGGGGTGATGTGGTGTGTGTGGTGTGCACATGTGTGTATGTAGACTGCATGCAGATTGAGAGACAAGGGGTGTGTGTGTGTGTGTGTGTGTGTGTGTGTGTGTGTGTGTGGTGTGTATGTGTGTGGTGTGAGTGTGTGTATGTGTGCATGCATGTGTCTGCGTGTTTCAGGACTTTGAATAATTAAAATACTATTTACAATTCAGTTTTGGTTAAGTCTGATGATGTTGAATGACAAACTTAATTTCCTGCTGGGATGAATAAAGCATATATTGTTATTGTTATACATACACACATAATAAGTCAAAGAAAAATTACATGTTCAGTTTTTTTTTTTAGCCATTTTGTGTCATGTGGTATGGACTCTGCATGAACATTCTGGACGTTGCTCTCATTCAGATTAGGTATGACAAAATATGACAGATGCTCACGTCATTCACTTTGTACCAAATGTGTGACTGTGACCACAGACATCATAACCTTCAAAAACTGAAAATGCGCTGGAAGCCCAGCTGAAGCACTGAGTGTCAAAAACACATTTTCTTCTCTGGGTTTCGCTACAGTTCGTTTCCCAAGACAAGACAACCAGACAGTGAGTGACGTCAGCATCCGTCATATTTTGTCGTAATTAATCTGAATCAGAATGACGTCCAGAGTTTAAAGAAAAATACATCACAGTAAAACTGACCTGTCTCGGAGTGCTGTTCAATGTCTCGCCACTGATAGACTGTCCGGCGCACTTCATCATTGTGGAACCACAGCTGGAGAAATGTGTTCACATAACATGTGGCACCAAGGTTCTTCAGACCCACAAATTTCCCCTGCAAATTAAAATAATTATAATAATAACATCAATTTGTATAGCCGTTATCACACAAGCTCATAATGTTTTGCACAATTTATGGCTAATACAAAATACACAGGTACCACAAATGCATTCAGCCAAGCACATAACCTTCTGTCATCTTTTAAAGCCAAACTGAAAACCTTCCTCTTTTCACAATATATCCATCCTAACTAATGTAAGTACCCAGTTTCTGCTACAGTCAGTGTGTGTGTATGTGTGTGTCACTGTGTGTTTGTAGTGCATTTTTGTTCTTGTTTTGTTTTTTTATAATACTTTATGTAGATTGTTTTGGTAGGACTATGCTCTACACGTGTATAGAATATCATATTTAGGTTAATATGTATCATGTGAGCACACAGGGCGTAGATGAGCGCATGATAAATGTACATTATTATTATTTTGTATTTGGAGCTCAGTGGTAAATTGACCATGCAAAGAAGACAGCTCAACTTACATTATTATATGGCTAGATTATCAACTGGTCAAGCACTCAGGCCAGCTGAATACACATGACTCAGCCATGATTTGACCAGCCATTCAAATAAACTTGAGGAAGGCAGTGATCTGGACATTCAGAACACAACTGAACCTGGGCAAGGCTCAATTGTGAATTGGTGAATCACAAAGAAAAGTTAAACTTGGACAATGCTCAGTTTAGTATTAGCCATCCATTAACCCCTTCACTGCCTCAACCTGTAAAATTTCCAGGCTGAAAGATGCACGGACGCGCCTGCAAACAGTATATTTTCCGGTCCTATAACACATCTACTTTCAATGCTATGCATTTTGACGAAGAGAACAGAAAGGCTTAAAGATTTCAAATTTCGCACTTTTAGTTTATTGGTGGTTTTCAAGTGACATCATGGCAGTGAAAGGGTTAAGGACTGGTCACAACCACAGTCATTTTACCCACTTTTCATATGCACACTACTTACTTCTTCTCTCCTCTCACTCTCAGGATCAAAGTCATGCCACCGACTTTCATCAATTTCCTTGAACCAAGACTTCTCGCCAAGACCATTCAGACAAAAAGGGTTGCCCCTGCAGTTACGCCTACAACAAACACAGCCCATTATTTATACATAAGTACATGTAAAAATCTCACAATTTTCAGCAGGCAGTTTGAAAAACAAAGAATCTTAATCCAACCAGCAGGGCATGAAAAAGTGTTGCTCATAACGCACAAGGGAGTTAGTTAGCACCTGAAATACGTAACGAAGTTCAACAACAAAGACCTGAGTCGCCTATAATGGTAACTCTCACGTGATATGCATTGGTGACTCAGGTCTTTGTTGTACTTGCGTTACGTATTTCGAGCGTTATTTAACTCCCTTGTGTGTTGATTTGCACAAGTGCTCTGGGCCTCGTGCTGTTTCAGATTTGTGTTGTTCACATCATAAACCTAAATTTACTCAGGGGTTGCGCTGACTGCAAAAATTTGCGTAAATATTGCATTTTTCAGAGCCATTTGCATTTTAGCCACACTGCTGCATCACTGTACGCAAAATGACTGAACACTGATTCAAGTTACGGCTCACTGGTGGCTTTCATGTCACTGAACACTATTTGCAAACTCAGTGTCACTTCAGCTGTGGCCCCGCACTCCATTCCAGCATGCAATGCAAGTCCAGTAACCAAGGGTGAAATCTGGACAATGAAATAAACACATAAGCTACCATAATTTTTGGACTATAAGGCAATATAATCCCCCTCAAATCTGATCCTGTGCTTTATGTTTGTCTGTTTGATGTATGAAATGCCCATTTCTGTGTGAAGCAGGGGTCACTCTCATTGCAAAATTGTGCACAAATATTGCATTTTTCAGGTGCTGTACACATTTTACTATTTTTTAGCCACATCGCTGCATCACCATACACAAAATGACAACAGCAGTTGAACAAGTTATAGCTCACTGGTGGCTGCCACATCACTCAACACTAGATCTACTTGCAAACTCGGTGTCATCTCAGCCGTGGTTGCACACTCCTCTCTGGCACACACTGCAAGTCCACTCAACGAAGGGTGAAATCCAGACGATGAAATAAACACGTAAGCTACAGTAATTTTTGGTCTATATGGCAATACTTCTAGCAACTCTTCTACCCTACACGAAAAAATGGGAAGAAAAGAATTCTTGTGTGGTCAACATTGTTCATGATATCATAAATGATTTTAGCACAGACTATATATACTAAGCTGATCATTACAACGCACATTCTCAATGTCCCTCTGGTGAGTTAATGCACTGGCTGCAACAGAACCTGGTGTGAACTGACCTGCACTGCCCCCTGGGGCAAGGCTTGAGGTCACAGCGATAAGCAGCCTTCACGTGTGTGAGCGACACATCACTGGGATCCTGCACATCCTGCACCCACTGCCAGGCTGCTTTGTCCTGCTGTGCCTTGGCTGGCATGTCAAAGCTCAGCACTGCCTGACGAACATCAAACCAGAGACACTCCTGCCAAACCACAAGCTGAAACTGACAGTGAAAAAGAGCACCTGCCAAAATCATTCACATTCAAAATGGGAAATTACTACATTACTAGACATGAACAATCTAAACACAGATAGTAATCTTGATCTCTTTATTCAATAAAACCATTTTATTTTTTTTAAATAAAAAATCACAGAAATGACACCAAACTTTTCTGGAAGTAAGATATATACATATATAGTTATATATATTTAAACACTGAAGCAGACTAATTCCCCCCCCCCCCCCCCCCCCCCCCCCCCAACATCATCTCTACTGTCTGTGAACTAAGACATCAACTTGATCCAAGGGTTATATTCTTGTAAATATCTTTCAGAACTTGCATACAGCAAATACAGTGTCTTGAGGAAGAAAATAAACTGAGTACAACCAAACATGACACTAAACACACCAACATTGATTTTTTAAGAATAATTCTGGTTGAAATTCTGCCTGTTGTTCCTACTGCAGAATTCTGTACAAGCCTGATGGATAACAGCACTACTTTCCCTCCGGTGTCTGGTCAGACCTTGGCCTTTCACTGGTACTGGCATATTCCTGACTGGTTTGTTTACCTTCCTTGAAGCATCCTATTGGTAACTGGCTAAAAGCTAGTGAAAGGGAACTGATTTAACCACCAGAATGTACTGTCATTGTCAAAGCAGAACTGACTTCATACGGAGAAATCTCTAAAAAGAAAGCTGAGACTTCTGTAACAGCGCTTTACTCCCAGCTTGGAATGGCCTTTGGCTTTGTGTTTACCTTTGCACGATCTCCCAGATTCCAAATTTGATGGTCTACTTCATGTCAAAGTAGTCGCACAGACATTTCATTTTTTATATTTTTTTTAAACTGCCATCCTTCTGTCTTGAATGCTGAAGATGTTGAATCATTGATCAAACACGTTTGCAATCCTGGCCCAGCGCTGCTACAATCGCCATTTGATTTGTTCGTTGTTGGAGCATGTTAGGCTAGTTGCTATTCAATGTTAGAAAATGCGGTGTTAGGCACTGATCTGTTGTATTCATTATTATGGGACTGGAAAAACGCTTTTTCATTTTGACGACGCCAACAAAACTGACAAATGTTCATGCATTAATTATCTGTAGGTTTTTCGGCGACTGCTAAGTGGATCTACTAAAAGTACTATGCTAAAAGTACTAATAAATCTGTTTCCAATAGATTTGATTTAGAACTGGAAGTGCCCATGTTGAAAGCAAAAGCACCAAAATATATTGTCAGTGTGTTATTTACGTTACAGCCATTGACAAACTTACAATCTAAAAACAAACAGGATTACGTATTATTTGCCGTACTTTTACGTACCATTAGAATTACGAGCACAAAAAAAGAAAGAAAGAAAAAACAAAACCCAAACCTCTCGACGCGCCTGTCAATAACACTCAATTAGAGTAGAGTCCCTTGGAAGGCGACAATTTCCGGATCAGTCTGCAGGTCGCTTCGACGGCAGACGGCCAGTAAACGTGAAACCTGTCCGCGACTGTGAATGGTTAAATGATCGTTGATGTTTTGATTGGCCGACTTCGGACGTTTCCGTTCGGGCCACAGGAATAGATCAAGAGAAATTCAAACAGTTTATTTTGCGGCAAGGATTGTAGTTTAGGTTTAGTCAAAAACCTGCCTAACAACTAGTCCTTGCTAAGCTACTCAGTGATGCCTGAGTAAATATAAAATTACAGGCATCATTTATATATAAATACATATAGGCATGAATGAGTGAGTGAAACGTTATACATGCATGTGTGTTAGCTGTAACCAGCCCCCTGCACCACTCGCGAATGACCAGCCCCCTGCACCACTCGCGAATGACCAGGTCATTTTTTTTTATGTGCTACTGCGGTAACACGGGGATGGAACGGCCGATACCGAAATAAGAGTCAGGCCAGACGGCGTCAAGACTGCTGCAAACTGCATGCATAAACTGAAGATAGCGATATAGCATTATGAACAATGTAGCTTTTGTAAAGGCCAAAAACCCGTGACGAATAACCTCAGTGAAGCCATCAAGAATTGAAGCCGCCAGTTTTAGTGCTGAGTCTCTCTTACACCCATCAAGCTAGTTTTACTT
Source organism: Alviniconcha strummeri (assembly GCA_963584105.1). Taxonomy (NCBI): domain Eukaryota; kingdom Metazoa; phylum Mollusca; class Gastropoda; family Provannidae; genus Alviniconcha; species Alviniconcha strummeri. The sequence continues at coordinate 10,861,762 of OY757555.1, read as the reverse complement.
TTAGTGAGAAGTTTCCATTACGCACCTAGTGGTAATTTTAAGGTGGAGTTTCTCATTACACACATCATGCTATTTTTAGTGAGGTGTTTCTTTTATACACATGCTAATTTTAGTGAGATGTTTCTTTTACACACCTCATGCTAGTTTTAGTGAGTTGTGTTTCTCTTACACACCTCATGCCAGTTCTAGTGAGATGATACTTCTTTTCACTACACACCTCATGCTTGTTTTAGTGAGGTGTTTCTCTTACACGTTCTAGTGATGTGTTTTTCTTACACACCTTATGCTAGTTTTAGTGAGGTGTTTCTTCTGCACTCCTGATGCTACTTCTAGTGAGGTGTTTCTCGTGCACTCCTGATGCTACTTCTAGAGAGGTGTTTTCTTACTTCATGCTAGTTTTACTTTCAGTGAGGTGTTTCTCTTGCACACCTGATGATACTTAGTGAGGTGTTTCTCTTACACATCTCATGCTAGCTTCAGTGAGGTGTTTCTCTTACACACCTCATACTAGTTTTAGTGAGATGTTTCTCTTGCACACCTCAGGCTAGTTTTAACGAGGGGTTTCCCTTGTACTCCTGGTGCTACTTAGTTTAGTGAGTTGTGTTTCTCTTACAGACCACATGCTAGTTTTAGTGAGGTTTAAATTTCTTCTTCAAAGTACAGACATGCATGAAATAAACCACATATTTCTTTTTGTTAAGTTTTCTTTTCTTTTGCAAATCATGCTTTGTTTGTTTGGAACTGTTATTAGGAATCAGCACACAATAAAACAGCATTTATATTATGTAAGAGCTACTTGCCTTCTTTCACAGGAAATCTGTTTTTATTTGATCATGAACATTTTCAAGGAAATCTCTCCAATCAGTTTTCCTTCCTTTAGCCATGTCACAAATGACAGCCATGAAAATGTCATTGTTGAGTGTAAAGGCCTCAAGAAGGAACACTGAAGGGGAGTTGAAAAATGTTACATTATTACTGATGTAAGCATTGTTTGTACTATCCTGTCTGAAGACAAATTTGTCTCGACCTATTCATATTTTCTGTATTCGTGTGCTCATCTCCAGTCACAGGTTATAACTGATCTGCTTGAGGTTCTATTTCAATTTTACCTCCTTCGGCTGCGTGCATAGTGGACCTTGACCCAGCCATGTGTGACACATCTGTGTCACATCCGTCTGGGTGAGAGAAAAAAACGTGCAGGCAAATCCCTCTTCAAGCTCACCGGCGACGGTCCAAGCCATGCACAGCACACCTGGTCCGGGAACTTAACTCCTCTCCTGATTTTTCATGAGTTTCTTTCCAATATGGTTGACAAAAAACTCATCACTTCCATGAGGATCAGGTCATTTATTTACACAAAGGGCAACAAAAATCATTCAGACAGAGACATTATTTCTGCAGCCTGGGACAACGTGGCAAGAGAAGTTGAGGCATCAGATGGTAATAATCTCCATGAATGTGTCGCGAACTGTTGATTGGGTGCACAGCAAAATGGCATGTTGAGTATACAATGTTTTTTTCCTCCACCGTCACCACAATATCAACTTTTGTAATCTCATGCATGCCATTTTAAAATATGTGTAGGCAGCCAGCTCTGGCATGGTCCACTATGTACGCTTTTGAGGACCTGGACAGCTGGGCACAGCCATGCTGTGCATGGATGGGTCCAAGTCCACTATGCGTGCAGCCATACTGAGATGGAAGATTGCTTATTTAACACATTAAACCTAAGTGACACGTACACGATTACATTAATGTTTGCATGCCAATTTACTTTGTCCTGAGGTGACCCTGTGTGGTTAAAGGACATTCAAATCTAAGAAAACAACCATTCTGAGATGTAATTTTTTGTTTATTATGAAACGGCAACAAATCAAACTAAATGAAGGCTGTCATGATGAAGATGTTACAAGAACTTTCAGAATATTTTAGATTGACATGGGTGCCAAAATGACCACAGTCCATTTCTACATACTTCCTTGCATAGTTCACATGTACTGTTCAGACATATCCACACATTTGCACAAACATGAACACAAAGAGAGCAATTCATAATGCGAATGCCAAGTCAGTCATTCATAAACACAAAATTCATCTTGAACTATGAGCAAAAGTTTTTATTATCTGACCAAATCTGTTCTCTCAATTTGACTTCAGCATCACCAGAATGGTTCAAGCCATCATCAGCAAGATCACAAACCTGGTAGCTGCACAGGACCTGTTCTTGTACGGATTCTTTCAGTGCAGGAAATACCATTGTAAGAATTAAACTGTATGCAGATTCCATTTCAAAACTAACAAATAATGTAAAATACTAAAAACACTCAAAACTAACAGTAATGCTAAATATTAAAAACACACAACAGGTTGCAAACCAATCAGATGATACAAAATATAACAATTTTTTTAATTTTCTCGGTAAATCGGTTCTTCAAGCAACAACCAAACAGCCTGCTTATTTTTCAAACTGTAACAGTTGCTTTACTCCATTATCGTTAACCCTTTCAGCATTGTGGTCTGTGCAGCTCAAGCAGCCTGCCCACCTGGGGCACTTTTTACAGTTCAACTCACACACTCAAAATATGGAGATCTCCTAAAGCACATAACCAACATTCTCACTAGTTTTTGGACATGTTTTTGTCTACATTTTCTGAGGGTAGTTTGACTAAAACTTCACTTATTTAGCAGTTTCATTTGACACAACAAGCAAATGAGTGCAGTACAGTCAGTCAAGTTCCTAGGAAATGTTCACCGACAAAGAAAGCAATTATGGCCCAAAGTCAGTGACATTTATTGAAAAATTCGGATGAAAATGTGTCCAAAACCATAAGACTGAAACTAGCAGACCATGCTGTTCAATGGCACCTGAGCCAGTGAAAGTGTTAAAATTCAACACAGAACCATGTGAAACAAACCACAGAAAATATTTTTTCCCTTGCAAAATAGTCTTACTTGCATTTCATGTTTGACAAACTAGAACTTTTTGTGCTAATGCTTAGAAAGATTTATAAACAGTAAAATCTTAAACAAACTTTGTAGAAATGTACATGGACACTTTTAACAGTCACTGTAGTTGGGCAAACAGTGTAAAACGGTCTGCTATTCCTTTTTCTCTTTTGGCTCCTCTTTGAAGTGCAGAAAGACAAAGCTAAGCAGCACTACTCCAACCATCATAGAAAAGGCAGAGGTGTAGTAAGGAAATGCTGATGGGATGTAGCGCTCATACTGGGTGTGCTGGAGTGGCCAAACAGATACCTGAAAAAAATAACACAATCATCTTACTTCAAGAACTGGTAGTGACAAATACTACTTTACATCTTATCCTTGAATTTTTTTTCAAATCAGTGTGACATCTTTAAGGTGGCGAAAGTGGTTCATGGAAAACAGTGAGTCGGTCACTGTAACTGGTGAGATACATGGCTTTCCATACTACTACTGGAGCTCTGCTAGCAACCACCCTGCTCCCTTCCTCATCTAACACACATATGCACACTGCATGCTTCCATACACACTCACATGCCATCTGTCTCGCTTCATGCCGCATTCATTTAACGTGTTTGTTTTGTTTTTGCTTCAGCATGTAAATTTCTCTACCCTTTCCTGTACTTGCATTGACCTGACCTGTGTTGTGCTGAACAGTCGTGTGTATCCCACTCGGTTGTAGTCCACACGGAACTGGAACACACCATACACATCTGGCAGCACGAAGGTGGTGTAGAACAGGCCATCTGAAGATAAACAACACTGGCTTATAACATGTCTGCATGCACATGTGGACAGCAAAGATGCGTAACATAACAGTTATTGACAGAAAGACTGAATATGGAAGGTGACAGAAAGACTGTATGTGGATGGTATGGATGCATGACAGGCTGTGGATGGTATGGATGCATGACAGAAAGACTGTATGCGGATGGTATGGATGCATGACAGACTGTGGATGGTATGGATGCATGAGACTGTGGATGGTATGGATGCATGACAGACTGTGGATGGTATGGCTGCATGAGACTGTGGATGGTATGGATGCATGAGACTGTGGATGGTATGGATGCATGACAGACTGTGGATGGTATGGATGCATGAGACTGTGGATGGTATGGATGCATGACAGAAAGACTGTATGTGGATGGTATGGATGCATGACAGAAAGACTGTATGTGGATGGTATGGATGCATGACACACTGTATGTGGATGGTATGGATTCATGACAGACTGTGGATGGTATGGATGCATGACAGAAAGACTGTATGTGGATGGTATCATATATGTAGATTTTATTACTTTGTTATTCATGTGTGGCACCCATGTTTTCCTTTGAATGGAATAAAGAAGTACATGACAAAAAAAAAAAAAAAAAAAAACCCACTCTGGTAAGATCTCAAACAGTGATGGACAATGCTGCCTGTGTGTCCCACTGCATTTTTCTTTGTTTTTGGCAAGCATATTCTTCCTTCCTGTTGTGTTCTGTCAGAGTTTTATTAGAAAACAACAGAAAGCAAACATGTGTTTAAGAAAAAAATCGCACTCTAGTTGTTGTTTTTATAAGGTCAGACATATAAATGGTAAAACAAATATTCATTCATGTTCACATTTTTTCTGTAAGTTCAGAATGACAAATAAGTAACAGAATACTGGCCAAAGAGCTTACTTTTATGTTTGAGAGTGGTGCGGATAAAGGGATCAATTCGGACAAACTCCAGCTGCACATCATCGCCATCAAAGGGGCGCCATTCTCCATTCACAAGCTCCTCAATCTGGATAGAGTAGTACTGCAAAAAAGAAGACCAAAAAGATGTCAGTTTTTATGATTTTAACAATGCATGTTGGCAAGCACATCCATGTATGAACACACGCACACATATACACACACAGTTAGCTAGTAGTCAGTATCTGGATTTTAACATTATGTCAACAATACTGGGTCACCAAACTCTGTCATAAACAAATGCACATTTTGGAACTCTTTTTACACAAGTCAACCCACCAAACCAATCCCTACAAAAACATACACAAACATCAAATATAAATGTTTGAAGAGTTAGTCCCTTCAATAATAACCCTGTTCAAAGAGAACGAGGCTAAAGCCCGTTCTTAATTGGGCGAATGTTTCTTTGCGAAGCTAGTTGGAAGTATTCGGTGAAGCTAGTTGGTTCTTAATTGGGCCAACTTTTCTTCGCAAATGTAGTTGGAAGTATTTGTCGGAGCTATATTTGGGGTCCAAAAAGCTTCGCTCAACATGTTCTGGGAACATTCACCCTATTTGATGATCATTGCCTCTGACTGGCTGAGAACAGAGCTCTCCTGTGGATGAAAAAAAAGAAAAAGGATGACGGTGTCATGAAGTTCTTCAGTCGCTTTAGAGGGAATTTGTTTATTTGTTGACTTGTGGGAGGTGCAGCCTTGTCTCGGAGACCCAGAATGAGATAGTAGTTAGTTGAAGCACCCTGTGAGGGATGATGAAAGTATACTGACTTGACTTAGCCTACATTTTCGATCATGCTGTCTGCTACGTGTCTGCCACGTGTCTGCCACAAGTTCAGGCCGAAGCTTGCATCTCATTACAAGCCAGTTGAGAATGAAGTAAAGTTTGGACTGTCTGAACCATATTCGGTGAACTAAAAGTTCAATTAAGAAATGAATCATAGTTCATCAAGTTTCCGAAGTATGTTTGGAGAACAAACATTTGCCCAGTTAAGAATGGGCTTAAGACATGCTGGTATCATCAACCATTCAATCTGATCTCTCGATACCAGATCAAAGAAAATTATAAACTAGTTTGATCCAAACACATAAATGGTTAAAAAGAACGCTATTTATTAGGACAAGCCACAACATGCAAATTTTCAGGGTAATCCCCTTTTTAAGCTACAAAACAACATTTAAGCAACTGTTTCCAAGCACTGGACATAGCTCTGCCCAAAAAAGGCAAGTGGATTAGCTCTCCATCTCATTTTTTAATCGTTTTTCACCGTTCTATTGCTGTTTAAATGTTTTGTAGCATGATGAAGACTACCCTGAAAATTTGCACAATTTTAGTCCTAATAAATAACATTATTTAGAACCTTTAATGTGTTTGGATCTTTCTCAAGTCAGTCCACAAAACCAATCCATACACAAACATTAAACATAAATACATATAATACATAAAATATACACAAACATCAAACTTCTGAAGTTAATCCCTTCAATATTACCCCTGTTGAAAGAGCACATAAGGCTAGGGCACGCTGGTATCAGCCATTTTGTCTATTTATTTATCACAGATTAAAGCAAAATGTAAAAAAACAAAAAACAAAAACAGACAGGAATGGACAGAAACAATAAAAAATAAAATAAGAAAAGTTATATAAAAGCATAATCGCAAATACCAGTGCCATACTGTAGCAAGCTGCACCCACTTATCAAATTTAATCTCCTAGCTGCTCAACAAGAGCCATTAAAAAAGGGGGAAAAAAGAGCCTAACTCTTAGAAAAAATGTTTGGGAACTTTCTGGTAAAAAGTCAAGAGAATGGCCCACTGCAGAGAAATGACAGAAAGACCAAGAGGACTAGGCTCAAAAACAAGAGAGGGTGTTGGAAATGGGAATCAAATGAAACCCCTGAGATTTCAGGCAGGGGGAGAAAGCAGACATCCCTGGCCTCCCTTCAGGGTTACACACACAGAACTGCAGCAACTGGCAAGAGTACTGTGTCCACTCACTATTTCTTGGTTGATGATGTAAGCAGCATCTGGCTCCTTCTGACCGGTGCGGTGATGAGTCACCTTGCCCACACGCAGCACTCCCTTCTGATGGAAAACCCAGTGTGCCAAGTTCTGAGCCAGCTCCTGATTGCCTGACTGGGGGAACCTACAAATACACCATACACACATACATCAACAGAAGAAAAAATGAAGCCAATATTTTTTCTTTAAACCTCACTTTAGACAGAGATCATAGATTCATACCCTCAGAAAAGACACAATGGATTGTGGTTTGTACAGGGATGGTTGTGGTGCATATTTCATACAGATTTTACACAATTTTGAATGGCATTTTTCAGACTGTGACAAGTAAGTGTGATTAAATGTAGAGCCAGTTTTGAGATCAAAGGACTATCCAATCTTGAATAAAAAAAATTAATGCCACATGCAAATTTTTCAGACCATGACAAGTGTGTCTAAATGTTGAACAAGTTTTGAGATCAGACTATGTCCAATCCTGAATAACCATTTTAAATGTCACATGCGCACAGGTTAAAAAGAACATTGATCTTTATAGGGCAATACAAAATGTGTGCATGTTTTACCATCATCATATTTTATGAGGTTTCATCCTAGGTTTCTTGCTGGTACACGTTTTATATTGTTCTACTGAAATATCAGATGATTTGTTTTTTTAGAATGCTTGAAGTTTAATTCTGTTTCAGATTTTTTTGAATGATCTCTTTTAATGCCACACACATTTTTCAGATAATTGCAAACTTTTGCATCAACACTGCATTTTTCAGGTGCTGTAGGCATATCAACACTGTCACTGTGTCACCGTACACAAAAAGATGCGACACTCATTTACGACTTACTGGTGGCTGTATCATCACTCAACACTACTTGCAAACTGTGTACGATGATGCAGTGATGTGGCCAAAATGCATATGGCACCAGAAAAATGCAATATTTACGCATATTTTTCCAATGAGTGCAACCCCTGACATGAATGTAAAAAAAAAAGAGGATAGACCCTTAAGCATTTTTTGTGGACATAATTTGTGTACACAGAACACAATAAAAAATATTAATAAACGGTATGATCCCTGATGCACAGACTAATAACATTAGCTATGCAAACAGTATTGTCTTTCCATACAGATCTGAGCACATACCTGTCACCTTTGTTTGAATTTTGTACAGCTGCCTGGAAAAACTCATCAGAAAAGAAGTCCAAAGAGCCCACAAAGATCACTCTGGCATTGTTGCGAGCTTGAAGACCAGCAATCAGCAGTGTGTTTGTGCCGACAGCATGGGGGAACTGCACACACATTGAGTCATTCATCTGTACAGTCTCAGAAGTGGAGGGCTCAAACAATTTTTTTCATGTCACAGCAAGCAACTTTTGTCGCAACATAATTCTGATGCGAAAGTGACATGTTTTGTCGCAACAAACACGTGTTTGTTGCGACAAAACTACTGTCGCTACAAAAATGATACTGGTGGCAGCTCCTGCCAATGACAGTGCAGTCCCTCATGAAGGACCATCCTGAACTGTAAAGCGAGAGCATCCCCTATTGACAGACACCCCTTGACAGTGCCCTGAAAGTGAACTCCTCTGCAATGACCATCAGTCAGCTGGCTTCTTCTGCTTTGGTTTTCCCCAAGTGCACAATACACAGAGCCTCTCAAAACATGCAGAATAACCAAGTATTACCACCACCTGAACATGTTTGATTTTACTGGAATGAGGTAAATCAAGTGTAACAGCATCCACACTGCTGAGATTAATTTCACTGAACTCAGAGGAAAGCGTTTTGTTTATGTTTATACAATTGGTTACTTGGAACAGTAATCTGATTCTACTTACCTTACATTTTAAACCTAAGACTGCTGAACAAATGTATAGCTACAGATGTGTGAGAGTACTTATGGAACTGAACATATATAGTAATTTAAGTGTAGATGGAACCCACTAACACCGCTAAGATTCCTCTACTAAACAGTTACTGTTCAGCTGAACATGTACTGCCACAGTACTGCCCTCATTTGTTTTCATATCTATAGAGTTATAGAGAGAGACATCTTTTGTGTATTCTTACCCCATTCCCCCTGTAACTTCTTATTTTTTTTATTTTAAAAAAAGAAGGCACTTAGAACTTTTGGGATTTACAAGGAAGACATAACCATTATTGCTAATAAGAGTATAAATTTCTCCATTACCATCAAATACAAAATGAAAAATTCCTTCAATCACTTCTCACAAATTTGCTCATGGAAATATCTGTTTGCCATGTCAGTAAAGTAGAAATGAAACTTGATGCAATGGGAAAACTTTCCATTAGGTCTCTTTGTCCCAAGGCTAATTATAGACTAAACTGCGGAGGCCTACCACCAAATGTAACAGATCCCACCCAAACCTATATGAAATGATGGTTCTCTAATGACATTACATGATAACACTTTACTGTCCTTAAAAGGATATTTGTTTTTAAATATACCATAAAAGTAACATGTAAAAACATTTTTTAAATTGAACATATGACAATTCAAGGCAAGACACAGACATAAAAAAGTGTTTAAACAAATTACAATTATTGCTAAAACAAATTACAATCATAGCTAAGAACAAATTAATAGCAACAAAACATATGCACACACACACACACACACACACAAGCGCACACCCATACACACACAAGTGCATTATTTGACACCATCTAAGTCATTCTGGCTCAGAAGTTTGTTACTCTGCCAGTGACACCATACAATAAAACAAACATTCTTAAAAAGTCAATACTATTTTTGCTTGACTTTTGTCTTAAAATAGGGGTTCCACAGTACACCACACAGTACAATATGTTCTTGTGGAGGCTAAAACTGGAAAACAAGATCTGTAGTTCAAAGAAAGACGATATGCAAATCATTTCCTGTCTTAGACAGCAGGTAAAATTACACAGCAGGTAAAATTATGTGACAGAAACACACCTCCTCAATTTTGTCCACAGGCGAGTGGGAGTAGGCAGTGGAGGAAGCATGAAGAATGTTCAACACCAGAGGGTTTTCTGGGTCACTGACCATCCTGAAAGCACGCAACAAACCTTTAGTGCCTGCTTCTAATCAATCTCCTAGCAACCCTAACAACTCCACTGGTCTCCAAGCTAGTCGTCAGTGTCAGTACTAAGTTCTGATTTACTCTGCATATATGTACCAAGTTCTTACTGACTCTGCATATGTACCAAGTTCTAATTAACTCTGCATATGTATCAAGTTCTGATTTCACAATGATTCACTCACCTATTTCACAATTATGCACTCCCCTATTTCACAAAGATTCACCCTGCATATTTGACAATGAAAAGTTTGGGTTTCGTTCAGCTGCTCTAGTTCTCTTGCCAATGCCTGAAAATGGTCAGTTCCTATTATGAAAACAAAATGTTGGCTCAATATACATGATCTTTCATAAAATAAAATTCTAACGACTTCAAGGAAAACAGCAGCAGTTTCAACTTTCCCAACTTCAGTGGCCATGAAGACTAAATGAGGCCACAGTCAGAAAAACTAGTCCAGTAGTAGGAAGACAGCCTACAATGACACAAGGTCTCGGGGAGCCAAGTGTCGAAAGGGTTTTCAGCTTGATATTCCTCAGCTACTGTTTCCCAAGTGGGGGTCCTGGATTAGATTCTGCTTCAGCCCTGTACCTCTGATGGCAAACTAAATGAATAGTTAATCCTTCAGACACTGTTAAAAAGTATGGTATTTCTGGCTATGTACATAAAAGACAGTGACCAGTAAGAAACTGGAATAACAAAACAGTAGGACACACACACAGAAACCAGTATACTGGTTTGGGCAGAAAAAGAAAAGGCATGCAACTTACCCAACACCACGGAACAAGTAAGGCGACTTTCCTTTCTTCCCAACAATCATGGGGGCCTCAATCAAGTGAGCTGGTTCAGCCACAATCAGGGTGTGCTGTCATCAAATAGAAACAACACTTCAGCAATACAGCGAGGTGGACTATATAATTAACTCCAAAAAAATTCACAGTTAAACATTTTGCCACCAAACATTATTCCTGATAGTTTTGTTCTATGGCATTCCTGGCAGACTAAAAACTCCTGTGCCAGAATGACTTAAATGTCACCAAGATTTTTAAGAGAAAAAAGGCTCTACATTGTTGATGTTGGTGTTGCAGGAGCTGAAAGAAAAAGGAAAAAAAGAGGAAAAATTGGGGGGGGGGGGGGGGGGGGGGATCCATCAAGATTTGTTGTTGTTGAAGGTTCCCCATTGTCAATGATGTTGGTGTTGCAGCAGCTGAAATTTTTTTATTTTTAAAAAGAAGAAGAGTTTTAAAAAAAAAGCTCCAACTAAGGTTGAACTGGCAACCATCTGATCACCTATCATGGTTACTGACCATGCAACTACGGAGGTAACTAACAAATATGGAGGAAATTAACTGTATATCCCACTTCTGAGAGAGAGACTCACTTTCAAAACAAATACTCATGCGTTTGCTCATTTCAGAAATCTTAAGTATTAAGGTGTGACTTAGTGAAAGAGGTGTTACCCATACCATAACATGCATATAGCCTTGTGTCCCAAGGCATCTTGACACCAAGTTTGATCTCAGTAGTTCAGTGGGTTAAGCCAAAACTGGGCGCATTGAAAAAGCACATAAGCCCACACACAGACTCCTTTCTGTGCTGACTCTTATTTCGGTATCCGTTCCACCCCCGTGTTACCACAGTAGCACGTAAAAGATCCCGGTCATTCTGCCAAAAGTGCAGGTGGCAAGTTACAGCTAAACACGCATACACCTTACGTATGTGGCTTTTATTGAACCGTGCTTCGGCATTGGTCACAACTTGTCCCTAATATGTCAAATGACATCTGAGGACATTAAGCATCAACTCATCATCATCATCACACAGACTCGCTGACAGAGATTTTTCTTTATTTATGAGATATGGCTCTACACCACAAAATGCTAATCATTCATATTTTAAAGGGCCCCCATAAAACGCCAATTGAAGAATTTGTACAGAAAGTTTCCAGCATGAACAAAATGGCAAAGGAGAGAGAAGTGCAAGTTTCTAAGTGTGTCTGACCTTGCCCTGGTCAGCCACATCATAGTTGAGGTGGTCAATGACAGCTGTCTTCTCCTCATCAAACTCCACCCCACACTCAGTGGCCAGTTCACGCAAAGGGTCCCCTGCAATCATTCACCATTAACAGCTCTGTCAAATATTGTACCAGATTATAAAAATCATAAAACATTTACAAAATTCTATGTTATCATAAAATATCAAGAAACAGAAAAACACAAACTTAATACATGTGCCAATAGTACTTTATAGAAACATCACATTTTGATCATCTGTGACCTTGACCCTGAAGACAGGAGCCAACATTTTTTGCACAACTCCACGGTGGTGCAGCACCATACCAAATTTGTTTGCAAAAGGCCAAGCAATTCAGAAAAGATTTTCTGGACAAAGCCTGAAAAAACAGAAAGACATACAGGCGGACAGAAGGACACAGGGATTTCTGTATACCACCCCTAACTTTGTTTTGAGGGTATAATTATCATTAACACTAACAAACTGACAGTGTTCATGTAAATGGAAGATAAATGGGCATATAAACACACACGGTGACACACACAAAAACAGATCAATTGAATTTGGACCTATGTCAGAACTTGCTGCCACCAAGACATTTCCTCCTCCATCAATGAAGTTGGTAATGGCAGGCACATCCACTGTCCCTCCAAATTCTGAAATAAAACCAATGAAAGCTCTGACATTATATGATTATAAGAACAAATGCAAATGCTCATACAATTCATAACTGCTTGCAAAAAAAAACAAAATATATTAATTATTATTATAATTATAACTAATCTGCCTACCTGTGCACACAAGAAAATGACATTATTTTGCCACATATGGACAGCCAAAGCCTGTTCAGCCAGCATAAAAATTACAGTGATTGTTAGCATCAAAAGACTCATATTTCCTATGCAGTTATTATGAATAGTAATGAAAAAAATCACAGTGATTGTTAGTGTTACAAACTTATATTTTATATGCAAATACTATGATTAGTATGAATATTAATGAATTCAATATAATACATTAATGGGCACTTCAGTGTCTTTCAACATAATAAAACCTGACATCGGTGGTTCGATCCCCACTGCAGGGCTTCTTTGAGTGCATTTGTCCTCATTCCTTCTTTGCTCAGTCAGCACTTGTTTGGTATGTGTTTAAAAAATATATTTTACTTCTTCAGTTCAAATGTTTGGGGGGGGGGGGGGGTGATGGTGTGTGTGGGGGGGTGAGTAAGAGGGTTAGAAAGCAGAGAAGTGTGTGTGTGGGGGGGGGGGGGGGTAAGAAGGCTAAAAAGCAGAGAAGTGGTGGGGGGGGGGGGGGGGGTGCAGATGTGAAAAGGGTGAAGGGGGCAGGAAAGTGGATGCAGGAGGGATACAAGGAGCGTAAATGCATACACACTGGCAAAACAGCTAATATACATGAATATAAAATATTTTTCAATATTAATTCATAAGATACATATCCTTCATAATCTTCAACATTTATATATTTTATATGTAGTAGCATCTCAAACTTACTACTGTCTCAGCACTCACCTTCAACAGATGGTGAGAAGATGATGAGATTGTCGTACAAAAATTCACCATACTTCACAAGGGCCAGGCTAGCATCATCTGCTGTCTTGAAAGTTAGGTCAAATCCTGCATCTGAAAACAAAAACAAACAAAAAAAGTTACAGATTAACCACAATGCTTGGGACATGTGTGCGTGTGTACAACTACAGGGGAACAGGTACATCCTTGTTCATAGGATCATACAGATGGTACATTTCGATCAATGCACCATTACTTCATAACAAAGTAATGTTACCCGTCTGTCATACTCTGGGGTCGAACTTATAACTGGTTAAACTGGTGTGATGGGTGCTTGATGTGTCTTGTAGGTGTTGGGTTTTGGGGCTGCAAATGTTGTGATTGTTTGTGGGGCTACTGGTCTTCAGAGGGCTAAAGACCAACCTGAGTGAGTCAATGGTGTCCTCACTGTCGCTGAGTGGGGAATATATTGGAGCAGACTAAAGCATAGCTTCTAAATGTGAAGGATGTACAGTTTATGCTGTCACACCTGTGGCAGATCCACTGAACACTGGAGCGATCAAGTACTATGTAGTCCTGAGTGCACAAGTCAATACACGACTTGTAATACAATACACTGCAATCATCACACGCAACACCTTTGCATGTCCAGGTAATTGGATGGTCACACAATCCACAGGGGAAGACAGTTGGGGTCCTGGGGCCTGGGTTTGTCTGGATGTCACCAGACAAAAGAAGTGAGAGTATAAACAGGTTTGTGTTGTGGTTTGGTTGCAGTGATTGGAGGGTTAGTCGGTTAAACGTCGTCTGTGTGAGAATGTTGAACAGGCAATATCAACCCCGTCCAGTGTGTGAATATTGTCACATTATGGTGTTCATGAGTGCCTGGGGCAAGTCTGTGACAGACAGACAGTATGAGCAGTGCATATACAGCCCCCCCCCCCCCCCCCCCCCCAACAGCATTATTTTTTTTATTTTTTTTGGGGGGGGGGACTTGGCTCTTTTGTGATGTGTACAACTACAAGAGGCAGGTTCATTGGCAATGAGGGGGAGGGTTGGTTTGGCCAGGTAAGCAAGTAACCTGGTGCTTCATGCCATGTCAACCACCATGGTTATCTCAGGGTGTTTTTGTTGTCAGGTGGGCGTGTGAAACTGAATTTGGCATTTTACACTGTGTCAACCACCATGGTTATCTCAGGGCATTTTGTGGTCAGGTGTGTGTGCAAAGCTGCAACTTGGTGTTTTACGCCAAGTCAACCATCATGGTTATATCAGGGCGTTTTGTGGTCAGGTGGGCATGTGAAAATGGAATAGGTCTATAATACTGTGAGTTTATCATACTTCATAGTACAAGTAATCTTTCAAACAATGTGCACTTGAGGTTGATAGAATAGCCTTCTAGTTCTATGCTGTTGTGGTTCATAATTGAGAAGGGTAGAACCATAGTATTGCAGCATGTTTAGAACACAAGTTCTCGCATCATACTCATAGTCATAGTCACAGATGCAGCATCTCAAGATTTAGTGTTGGGTGCAGGTTGTAGCTTCTGCCGTTCTGGGGAGTTCTATTATAACACAGTCATTTATGCTGCTTACGGGTGCATGTGGTGAGTGGCAGTGCATTAGCATGTGTGAATGATATGTTTATAAACACAACTATGAAAATCAGGTTTAAGATGGCGGTGAGTGGGGTGGGGGGTCATGAATACAGTGAGGTGGTTGTTAGTTAAATCAGCAGTTGTCCTGGCCAGGTGGCAGCCATAGTTCGTTTTACAATATAAAGCACAGGTTTAGATGTAGTTGGTATGTTGCCCCCACTGGGTACTTGAAAGTTTCTTCCACAAACACTTGTCTTCCACTCAGGCTGGGAGCCGAGTTACGTGGCAAAGATAAAGTACTCTGTGTTTTATGTGTACTTATGTTCATGTATTAACTATTATACTGTGTGTTACTTTATTGGTATCTTTTATTTCAGTTGTAAAGCAAATTTCTATGTTATTCATAGACAATTACACAATAAAGATTCTGTATTCTATTCAGACTTTTATACTATAGTTTTTGTGGACGAAGGTCTGTTGTGAAACGGTGGCATCTTTGTCTTCTAAAGTTCTAGTTCTATCCTGTACCTGTCTCGACGACCAGCTTCTTTGTATAGAACTTATAAGTTCAGCTCACACTGAGGACGTAAATCATGGGGATCATGTACTACTACTATTGTACTAAGTACTAGGTTTGACTAGGACTTCGAGTGGGACTTAGGGGAATGAACTGTAGTGTAAGCACTGTAAGTGTGACTGAATCAGTGATTGGGCTCGCTTGTTACCCCGTTTAGAAGAATGATGAAGCTGCAGGATGAAACAAAATGCAAACACTGTGAAACAGCAGGAGCTTTAAACAAAACAAAAAAAGTTTTATGTATGACTTTCTGAAAATGTGTTTGGTGCTTCTTAATCTTATGAGAATGGGTGTCTCGTGTCAACGTGTCAATGCTGTTTGCTGGAGCCGGCTTTGCTGTGACAATACAGATCGTCCAACATTAAGAAGAGTGCCATACATACCCCGTAGATTTTTGAAGAAAATTGAATGCGATTCCCTGATTGACCAATTATCAACAAGAATTAACGTGCGCTTTGTTGCGAAAGCAGAACTAAACACTGCACATACAGCAAGCAGACCACACACTTGACGCCACGCCATTTTTCTGATTTCAACTACGCATGCGCGAATAGCAACCGGTTGTGCCTGACCTCATGACCTTTGACCTCTGGATGTCAACCCCTCTGCGCAGTGCAAGGTTACACTCTCAACTCATGGCCCGTTTCTCGGCAGGGGCACTCTTACTCTTGCCCTCGAGAGGAAGATGCTACTTCCATGGACCTAGATATATAATAATGCGAGAGAGAGAGAGAGACTCTGAATGGTTTATTGAAAAAGGCCATGGCCGGCCCATGTGGTGACTCAGTCAGTGATGAACACTATATAGTCAAGCAACTTTACAGGTATATCTGTCCAGGCATACTAGTACTGCGTGCGGCAAAAGCCTTTTGTCGGAACTGAGTAGCGAGTCGGAGTTGGAGATAGGCTACTTGTTTTCACTGACAGTGGACAGTTTCAGTAAAAAGTGATGGACATTTCAGTGACTGATATATTGCGTGCTGTATATCTCTTAGGTTATAGTAGGCTACATCAGCGGTAGGACTAAGAAGTGACTCGGAATTTCGGTTTCACTGAGTTTCGTTGTTGAAAAATGGTAATTCAGTCTAGCGGGTCTGCCGCCTCAACAGCAGAGAGACACTGAGACTGAGACGGAGCGGGCCGAGACTGAGTGTGTGTGTGTGTGTGTGTGTGTGTGTGTGTGTGTGTGTGTGTGTGTGTGTGTGTGTGTGTGTGATGTGTGTGTGACACTCCGAGCATCGCTTTCCGGCAGTGACCTTCCTTGAAGGAAGCCGGGATGTCGCCGGGTAAACCAGTGCCGCTTGGCGTTTTTCATGTGTGTCAGTCAGTGTGTACTGAAGTTTCAAGTCTTCACTAGTCCATCGTCTAGAGTGCATGTCGCATGCAAGAACGTGACGCGTCGGGCAGGGCGCCGCCAAGTTTGACGGCACTGGCCTCGATGGGCGAAGATTTGGAAAAACTGTGTTTTGAACCAGGCCGACGTGCTTGGATTATTCATACTGATACGCTCGGCTCCATATATATATATATATATATATATAGAGAGAGAGAGAGAGAGAGAGAGAGAGAGAGAGAGAGAGAGAGAGAGAGAGAGAGAGAGACAGAGACAGACAGAGACAGACAGACAGACAGACAGACAGACAGAAAAACAAGGCTGTCTATGACTCCTGTGCACCGCACAGTGCAGGAAGGACTTAGTATGGTGTCATGTAGAGAAGGTATAACAAGGTCCAAGCATGTTTTTTTAGTGGAAACGTTTTACTCCGAATTTTCGCCCTTGAGGGCTTCAGCTTGGCCGGGCCTTGACGAAGCCCTCAAGGGCGAAAATTGGGAGTAAAACGTTTCCACTAAAAAACATGCTTAGACTTTGTTATACTCTCTCTCTCTCTCTCTCTCTCTCTCTCTCTCTCTCTCTCTCTCTCTCT
>OY757555.1:10819967-10844125 GCA_963584105.1 Alviniconcha strummeri | reverse complement strand
AACTGGTGTGATGGGTTCTTGATGTGTCTTGTAGGTGTTGGGTTTTGGGGCTGCAAATGTTGTGATTGTTTGTGGGGCTACTGGTCTTCAGAGGGCTAAAGACCAACCTGAGTGAGTCAATGGTGTCCTCACTGTCGCTGAGTGGGGAATATATTTGAGCAGACTAAAGCATAGCTTCTAAATGTGAAGGATGTACAGTTTATGCTGTCACACCTGTGGCAGATCCACTGAACACTGGAGCGATCAAGTACTATGTAGTCCTGAGTGCACAAGTCAATACACGACTTGTAATACAATACACTGCAATCATCACACGCAACACCTTTGCATGCCCAGGTAATTGGATGGTCACACAATCCACAGGGGAAGACAGTTGGGGTCCTGGGGCCTGGGTTTGTCTGGATGTCACCAGACAAAAGAAGTGAGAGTATAAACAGGTTTGTGTTGTGGTTTGGTTGCAGTGATTGGGAGGGTTAGTCGGTTAAACGTCGTCTGTGTGAGAATGTTGAACAGGCAATATCAACCCCGTCCAGTGTGTGAATATTGTCACATTATGGTGTTCATGAGTGCCTGGGGCAAGTCTGTGACAGACAGACAGTATGAGCAGTGCATATACAGCCCCCCCCCCCCCCCCCACAGCATTTTTTTTTTTTTGGGGGGGGGGGGGGGGGGGGACTTGGCTCTTTTGTGATGTGTACAACTACAAGAGGCAGGTTCATTGGCAATGAGGGGGAGGGTTGGTTTGGCCAGGTAAGCAAGTAACCTGGTGCTTCATGCCATGTCAACCACCATGGTTATCTCAGGGTGTTTTTGTGGTCAGGTGGGCGTGTGAAACTGAATTTGGCATTTTACACTGTGTCAACCACCATGGTTATCTCAGGGCATTTTGTGGTCAGGTGTGTGTGCAAAGCTGCAACTTGGTGTTTTACGCCAAGTCAACCATCATAATTATATCAGGGCATTTTGTGGTCAGGTGGGCATGTGAAAATGGGATAGGTCTATAATACTGTGAGTTTATCATACTTCATAGTACAAGTAATCTTTCAAACAATGTGCACTTGAGGTTGATAGAATAGCCTTCTAGTTCTATGCTGTTGTGGTTCATAATTGAGAAGGGTAGAACCATAGTAATGCAGCATGTTTAGAACACAAGTTCTCACATCATACTCATAGTCACAGATGCAGCATCTCAAGATTTAGTGTTGGGTGCAGGTTGTAGCTTCTGCCGTTCTGGGGAGTTCTATTATAACACACAGTCATTTATGCTGCTTGCGGGTGCATGTGGTGAGTGGCAGTGCATTAGCATGTGTGAATGATATGTTTATAAACACAACTATGAAAATCAGGTTTAAGATGGCGGTTTAAGATGGCTGGGAGCCGAGTTACGTGGCAAAGATAAAGTACTCTGTGTTTTATGTGTACTTATGTTCATGTATTATACTGTGTGTTACTTTATTGGTATCTTTTATGCAGTTGTAAAGCAAATTTCTATGTTATTCATAGACAATTACACAATAAAGATTCTGTATTCTATTCAGACTTTTATAGTTTTTGTGGACGAAGGTCTGTTGTGAAAAGGTGGCATCTTTGTCTTCTAGTTCTATCCTGTACCTGTCTCGACGACCAGCTTCTTTGTATAGAACTTATAAGTTCAGCTCACACTGAGGACGTAATCATGGGGATCATGTACTACTACTATTGTACTAAGTACTAGGTTTGACTAGGACTTCGAGTGGGACTTAGGAGAATGAACTGTAGCGTTAAGCACTGTAAGTGTAACTGAATCAGTGATTGGGCTCGCTTGTTACCCCGTTTAGAAGAATGATGAAGCTGCAGGATGAAACAAAATGCAAACACTGTGAAACAGCAGGAGCTTTAAAAAAAAAAAAAAAAAAAAAGTTTTATGTATGACTTTCTGAAAATGCGTCTGGTGCTTCTTAATCTTATGAGAATGGGTGTCTCGTGTCAACGTGTCAATTCTGTTTGCCGGAGCCGGCTTTGCTGTGACAATACAGATCGTCCAACATTAAGAAGAGTGCCATACATACCCCGTAGATTTTTGAAGAAAATTGAATGCGATTCCCTGATTGACCAATTATCAACAAGAATTAACGTGCGCTTTGTTGCGAAAGCAGAACTAAACACTGCACATACAGCAAGCAGACCACACACTTGACGCCACGCCATTTTTCTGATTTCAACTACGCATGCGCAAATAGCAACCGGTTGTGCCTGACCTCATGACCTTTGACCTCTGGATGTCAACCCCTCTGCGCAGTGCAAGGTTACACTCTCAACTCATGGCCCGTTTCTCGGCAGGGGCACTCTTACTCTTGCCCTCGAGAGGAAGATGCTACTTCCATGGACCTAGATATATAATAATGCGAGAGAGAGAGAGAGAGAGAGAGAGAGAGAGAGAGACTCTGAATGGTTTATTGAAAAAGGCCATGGCCGGCCCATGTGGTGACTCAGTCAGTGATGAACACTATATAGTCAAGCAACTTTACAGGTATATCTGTCCAGGCATACTAGTACTGCGTGCGGCAAAAGCCTTTTGTCGGAACTGAGTAGCGAGTCGGAGTTGGAGATAGGCTACTTGTTTTCACTGACAGTGGACAGTTTCAGTAAAAAGTGATGGACATTTCAGTGACTGATATATTGCGTGCTGTATATCTCAGTCTTAGGTTATAGTAGGCTACATCAGCGGTAGGACTAAGAAGTGACTCGGAATTTCGGTTTCAGTTTCGTTGTTGAAAAATGGTAATTCAGTCTAGCGGGTCTGCCGCCTCAACAGCAGAGAGACACTGAGACTGAGACGGAGCGGGGCGAGACTGAGTGTGTGTGTGTGTGTGTGTGTGTGTGTGTGTGTGTGTGTGTGTGTGTGTGTGTGTGTGTGTGTGTGTGTGTGTGTGTGTGTGTGTGTGACACTCCGAGCATCGCTTTCCGGCAGTGACCTTCCTTGAAGGAAGCCGGGATGTCGCCGGGTAAACCGTAGTGCCGCTTGGCGTTTTTCATGTGTGTCAGTCAGTGTGTACTGAAGTTTCAAGTCTTCACTAGTCCATCGTCTAGAGTGCATGTCGCATGCAAGAACGTGACGCGTCGGGCAGGGCGCCGCTTTGACGGCACTGGCCTCGATGGGCGAAGATTTGGAAAAACTGTGTTTTGAACCAGGCCGACGTGCTTGGATTATTTATACTGATACGCTCAGCTCCATATATATATAGAGAGAGAGAGAGAGAGAGAGAGAGAGAGAGAGAGAGAGAGAGAGAGAGAGAGAGAGAGAGAGAGAGAGAGAGAGAGAGAGACACACACAGACAGACAGACAGACAGACAGACAGACAGAAAAACAAGGCTGTCTATGACTCCTGTGCACCGCACAGTGCAGGAAGGACTTAGTATGGTGTCATGTAGAGAAGGTATAACAAGGTCCAAGCATGTTTTTTTAGTGGAAACGTTTTACTCCGAATTTTCGCCCTTGAGGGCTTCAGCTTGGCCGGGCCTTGACGAAGCCCTCAAGGGCGAAAATTGGGAGTAAAACGTTTGCACTAAAAAACATGCTTAGACTTTGTTATACTCTCTCTCTCTCTCTCTCTCTCTCTCTCTCTCTCTCTCTATATATATATATTGTTATACCTAGTCTCTACATGACACCATACTAAGTCCTTCCTGCACGGTGCGGTGCACAGGAGTCATAGACAGCCTTGTTTTTCTGTCTGTCTGTCTGTCTGTCTGTCTGTCTGTCTGTCTGTCTGTCTGTCTGTCTGTCTGTCTGTCTCTCTCTCTCTCTCTCTCTCTCTCTCTCTCTCTCTCTCTCTCTTTCTCTCTCCGGGTCCGGTTGGAAATTCCTGGGACATTTTATACGTCATTTTCAGTGTTACAAATCATCCGAATCAGCCGAACAGGGTCATGCGAAGCCAAATAAACCCCACATTTTCAAAAGAAATTGAATTTTATCATTTGTGTGAGTGCCGCTATGCGTATGCTCCTCAGTCAGTTTCAGGCATTTGATCTGATCTACGTTCCGACTGACTGAGTATCCGTGCACGCTTCAGTCCTGAGTGCTGATTGATGAGTCAGCGTCGGCAAAACTAATAATCGTGATCCGGTGTACTGGACTCACGGACGGCCGTGCCACGGCACGGCAATCCATGGACTATACTTACTAGGTACTCCATGGTGTAATCAAAGTCACTTTTGCTGCAAATACGGCTTTGGCTTCATTCGCAATATATGACCCTGTTCAACTTGAGTCAGTCAGTGATTCTGATGATGTTTGTCAGTGGCCCAAAACAGCGTTTCAGTAAAATGTCCCAGGAATTTTGGACTGTCACTGTGATGATGATGATGTGGGGCTTCATGTCCTCGGGTTTCGGACTGTCTCGGGTATTACCACTAAGTCGGCATGGTTAGTTCGCGCAATCTTGTCCGGCCCCGGTAGATCATAGGCCTTCGGCGGCCGCGAGACCATGAGCCAGGTTCTCATGTTGAGTGTGCCCGGGCGTGGAAGTAAACTGACAGCACCACAACACGTGTTACCGCTGTGCCCCAACTGAAAGGTGATTAACACAAAACTGTGATCTGATCCGGCAATTGCTAATTTTGTACTGAATATGGGAATCTGTCGGGACTGCCTCCCGCCCCCCCCAGTTTCAGTCTAAAGTCCCAGTCACACCGGAGCGTACCTGATTGCACGATAGTCGCATTTGCCGGCCGAGCCCGAGTTTTGAATATGACCGTCGACCTTGCTGGGACTAATTTGCCTCTAGCGATTACCCACGACCCCTACGACCAGCCTACGCTCTTTCTGCGATTTCCCCACGATTCCCTCCTCTCTCGGTCGTACCTAGCTCGTAACCTGGTCGCAAACCCGGTGTGACTGGGACTTAACCTGAATCGAACCCGCCTCAACGAGGGGCAAAGTACTCCAAGAGACAACAGAAAAGTATTTCTGGAGTTACCCTTAACTTCCGGCAAGTTACGTGACCACAACATATCTCTGAACCTGAACTTTTAAGTCTCGGAATTGTAACACTCAGTTATCATATCACAGCTCAATGGATAGCCTTTGCACAAGATTACTGTGCAGTCGGTGTTTTGTCATCCTAAATTCCAGCTTCACGGTTAAGGGCGTGTATGCAGTGGACAGCGGATTATGCAGCTTCCGTCGCAACCTGAGCAGCCGGCTGATTGCCTCTCGCGGTGTTTCATCATGCTTGCAGCTTGAGCGAAAGGTTACTCATGAAAATCCTTTTTGTGCAGCCACGGGGCAGTTTGATAGTGTCTGTAATGATTAGCTTGGTCGGGCATGATCAGCGGGGAGTCGGTAGCGGAAAGCGAGAGCATTCGCTCTCGCAAGCTAAGGTTAAAACTAACAAAAGCACGACCAAGCGTGGTCACCACAGCAGAGCTCTGTCATTGGCGGGAGCTGCCACAAGTATCATTTTTGTCCTGACAAAAGTTTTGTCACGACAAACATGCATTTGTCGCGACAAAACACATGTTTGTCGCAACAAAACATGTCTGTTGTCGCGACAAAAGCATGCTTGCCAGGACAAAATTACTCACCTCTCAGTCTGATGAAATTCACACTGATCTGTGATCAAGACTGAAAACAGTTCTGTAAAAGGTAAAATCAGTGAAACAGTATCTGTCTATCACAAAAGTAAAATCAGTAAAAGACAAAGAAAAACAGTGCTGTGAAGTGAAAATGCTGTTGTTGGTTGTGTGTCATGATAGATCTATAGATTGCTACTTTTTTAATGTTTTATTTTGGTCAGGGACTGGAGAGTGGAGTGGACCAAAATGAAACTTTTGCTTATGAATGAATCAAGCTCTCATAATGACCAGTTTTTCATTAATAATACTTAAGAATAATAATCAATAATTCCTATAATTTTATAAAGTGCCATTCTCTAACCCAAGGTAAGCTCATGACAAACCTCATTGGTCATTTACATATAATATATATTTCAACAAACAGAACCATAAGTATGGTATTCTACCATAAAGATATCACCTAGCAAACAATAACTAATTATATTTATTAATACTAGTGACACATACAGTATGTATATAATTATAATATGTGCAAATATAATTATCCTTATTCTCATCATTCACACATACGCCACACCCAGACACCCTCTCCCACATGCTCACACACCCAGAAGCAAGATCCCCCCCCCCCCCCCCCCCAAACACACACATGCATATACACGAGAGGCATGCACTCACATGTGACACAACTAACAGACCAAAGAAACTTCATGAACTATTCATAAAACAGGACAAGAAATTAAATTAAAAGCTCTCTCTCACACACACACACACACACACACACACACACACACACACACACACACACACACACACACACACACACACACACACACAGAGTAATATTTAGAATCAGATGCTTGTAAAGAAGTACTTCTCTGATAGAGCAGCCAAATGAAGCATGCATATATATATATATGAATGATATATATGACTTAGTGCCAAAAGGTGTGCATGAAAACAGGACAAAGGGGGTAGAAAATAAAGTTGATGATACATTGAAACAAGTTGCGTTTTTAGAATGTACACAATGCTAGGAATGATTTCTTAAAAGCAAAAGATAAAAACTTGTGCACTTTTGGAGATATTTGCTGACAAAGGTCATAAAAAGCCGCATGTTGTACATCAGATATTACAACATGCATAGTTCATTGTGTCTTCAGTTTTGCACAATTACGCACAAAATCAAGTCACACTACTAGTGCACATCTCCCCTACTATGTTTGTGCCAAATTTTATACACTCATATAATTTAACACATGATTGTGACATGTCGATTGTTGTAGTATCTGATGGGCGACATAAACCCATAACTCAACATTTTTTTATATAACAAGTAACACACCCTTTCATGCAGTATACTATAAACAGCCATACAAGTGCATGCAAAAACACATTGAGAAGATTTTTTTCTCAGTTTGCATTTAATAACAAGTCATAAAAATTAAATGAAACAAATTTCTGTATTACATCAGTATTACAACAAAATAACATTTCTCCAATTTTTAGCATAGAAAACATTCTGTTTGCTTAGATCAGTCTCACAAAAACAAATCAGAATGACCTGATTTTATCAAGGTAATTAACAATTAAGTCCAGACCCCCCCCCCCCCCCCCCCCAAGCTCTTTGAGATGTGGATTCTCTGCAGCCAGCCTCTCTCTGTACCATCTGCAATTGTCTGTGTTTGATGTTTTCCTCCTTGCTGTACCACTTGGCTCAGGAGTACGCTCAGTTCAGCATACCCTGGTCTTGTCAATGAATTTGAAGTGTTATGAATCTGAAATTTATAAACCAATATCCAGCAACTGTCCCAATACTGATATGCTCAGTACAAACATGTCAAACCTACACACCATGACCTCTACACAAATCAGTACTCAGTTCTCAGAACCGCTATTAATATTACTAACATCTGCTGGGCTTAATTAAACTTCAAAAGTTTAATGTTTTACATCATGTTACAACAACAGTTGTGTGGCAAACATGACGTCAGACATAACTTTGACGACGAAAATTACTTCCAGAAAAAATACTATAACTTCGTCTCTCTTGCTCAGTTAACAAAATATTCTCGCAACACCACTAAACAGTCTACAAAAAGCATGCACTTATAACTGACAAGTTTTTGATGAAATTGAGTACACATCCTGAATTAACAGTTGCACATAAGATTTACAAGATATTGCCTTGTCATAATGAAATTCTTCATGCTGTACTCGGCTAAGTATAAAAAAACGGGTTTCAAATCTTCAGCGCGGGAAGTTGCCACTTTTCACAGTACTTTCATTTCACACACCCAAATCGGCAGAAAACTTGAAAATAATCTCAATAAACTTCTGAAAAAGTGCACAGTGCATGTTCTACATCAGACCACTGTACCTACGTTGGACCACTGAAGGAGACTACTACACACCTTTTGGTGTTTCTGAACAAAGATGCCATGCGGCCAGGAAAATGAAGCCACTCAAGAAAAGTCATGCGACGTTCAGGATGTTGTCAATAAAAAAAGACTGCTTTCTCCTTTGTTTTGTACAAAATATTTGATATCTTGTAGGGACGTCGGATATTACAACAATATCAAATGATCGGGGAAATATTCTTCAGATTTTGTGCAAAAATTCGCTGAAAAAAAATGAGTATCGCAGTGTAGTGCAAATGCATGGATCAGAACACACGCGACTTTTCCGGTGATTTCAAAGTGGTGCTGTTGTTTTTCGGTTGTTCAAAGTTTTCAGTTCAAGTTTGCAACACATCTGACATACATACAGGGCAAACATTCGCGATCAATTGATCGAAAATACAACTATCGTGAGTGTTGATGTTATATTATCCGTATAAAAAGGTGTTTTCCACGTACAAATCAGTGATTATTTCTCCCTGTGCTTGCAATTTGTTTGTAAACAAAGTGACGAAAATCACTCGGTACATGGATGCCCGTTTTTGGCGGTCATTTTTCGGCGCTTTTTCAGTGTGTGATGACTGTATCTTGAAATCAACCACAGCCTGGTTGCTGAAATTATCTGTACTATATATTCATTCATTCATGCAAGTACACAACACAACATTTGAAATAAAAACAGTTTTCAACAATGTTTTATTTTCTACTAAAGTGCATAACCCCATGCATGCGCACCTTTTGGCACAAAGTCACATGTATTTGGTGATTGGGAATACTTGCACATTTTCAGGCCAGCTTGGGTTCTTGGTGTGGTTCCTCTTTAATACATTTATGCTTGTCATATCAAACTGCATGTCTCACTCTCAGCCATAGTATGAAACACAGTACAAGACTGCTGCATAGACGAAGACAAACACAATGAGTTAATGACACAATTACACGCAAAGCTGATAATCTTTATACTGCTTTTGTAATTAGTTTGTATGTTAATATTATTACTATGTGCTTTGTTTGAAGGATCAAGCTGTGAGTCCCTGCAGCAAGCCCTCTGTTCCAGGATGGAACTGGAAGCAGGAAAGCTCACGTCACTCATTACTCCAACACTGGCGTGGCTATTCAGCAGAGACGGATAAAGAGTTGCCTAAAACACAACGACCTGGCAAAGGCAAAGGAGTGAGCTAATTAATGGCCAATTTCATCATTGTCACTAGTGTCAGTGATTCAGGCTATATGTATATCATCAGCATAGTAAATAACTGGACTAAAATAATTTTGGTGAAAGGAAGACTGCTAAATTTAGATAATGCATACATGTGTTTGTGTATTTTATTTTTAAACCGAAGGACAAACTTCTTGTCTTTTTCTTGTCCCTATGAGTCTATGACATCAGATTTGCACAGCACTATATTAGATTTAGAAATGCATCTGTGTTTAAAAAAAAAATTGTTGTTTGATTTCTTTATTTTTGAATGAAACCAGAATGTACACAATTTACATTTAAAGGACAAGTCCAAGGTTAGGAGTGATTTTTGACACGATTTCTGTTATAGCTCGCAGAGAATGATGATGTAGGTGAAACTGTGATCTGAGGGTTATAAATGCATGAAAAAGGCGATTTCTGTCGTACCGAAAGCATCACTATGACACCCAAATCATGTGACCATATGCCTACTACGTCACTCTGGGGATTCACTGCAAAATGGCCAACTTGAGCTCTGAAAACGAAACTGATACTTTTCCCGAGAGACCCACAAGGATACAGCCATATCAGTTTGAGCCTGTCAGGCAGGATTTTGAAAGAGTACCGGAACATCATGTCAGCTTCAAAGCAAACCCCATGCGGTATTCCTTGGGGTTTGCGAAATAGCACTCACTGAAGTGCTTGCTTCACAAATGGGCGTGATATGCGGTGCAGCAAGAAAGTCAGCTCATTTGAATTGTATAAATTTAATCCACTTTTGCCTTACTGCAGGTCGATTGGGCAGGAGCTCGTGCATTGTTATACCTGGGGTCGTCTGCGAATTGTTACAGTTCACAGCAACACAGTAGGCCGGCATAGTTAACTTTTTTGTCGACCACACGCACACACAGTTTACTGAAGAATCTAAGATGGCAACCACACTGACTCCCCAGACTGACATCACTTTCGGAAAATCACGTGACTAATGAGAAAAATAAAATTGATTAAAAACCCAATTAAAAATGTTTTTTTATGTTTTTATTTCATTAAATCTGAAACTAGTGACTCATTTGTTAATCATTTCAATGGTCATTTTGCATACTTAAAAACCTTGGACTTTTACTTTAAGGGTAGTTTTCCAAAGCTATGCACCAAAAGTGTGACATGTCACCAAAATCCAAAATTGCTGATAAATTTGTCCACTTTGCTTTAAGTTTCTGAGCAAGTGAGTGGGCTATGAAAGCAGACTAAGCAACATAACATGCTTTTCAAATGATCTGAATGAACAAACCAAATCACTGCTTGCTCCATCAAGTCAAGAATGTGCATGGCCAGCTGTGGAATGTATTTTGCCTTTTGCCAGTGCAGGCAGTCTCAGATTTGAAGAAAAATAGGTCTTAACTCTTATTCATTTCATTTGTAAGTAACCCAAAAATTAAAAATTCATATATATATGTCACACCTGAAACTAGAAATAAATCTTGCAAATAACTTAGAGTGTGTGTTAGAATCCCAAATACTACTTCAACGTCATATTTGGAGTTCTGGTCTTGTTGCAGATAAACACTACACAATGACATATATATGAAATCAATAAAAACATAGTGCATAGCGTATTCATCTGCTGAACTGACCAGATATGTTTGTGATGTGTTTACGTGGGAAACAAAGTGTGACAGTGGTAGCTGGTACTGCTATCGGAAATGGTTGAACATTTCCTATTTTTGATCTTTGTAAAGCCAAAGCATCCACCAGTATTACTATTACACATTTCAAAGTCAACTTTATCAATGGGTAGAAGGCCAGAACATTTTGATTCATTTCCTGTTCAAATACCAGTTTGTGTATGTCATGCTGCTTTCAATTTGTTTGTGTGTGTTTCATATGTGACAGCCTGTCTCCTGGAAAGCCCTTGTAGTCATCGCTGGACTAGGAGGTCTCATGCTGTTAGGAATGCAGTATGTCAAGAGAGAAAAAGAACTAGGTAAGACATTGATATATGTACAGTGATACATGATAGCTGTGCTCTTTGTTTGTTCATAGCTAGTGGGCAAGTTAGCTGCAGATTGCCTCATTTGGTGGCCTTGGGTACAGCTGGGGTTTTAACCAAGCTCACATCGGCTTCAAATTATCTCACCCACACTAGCAACAAATGGCGCTGGGCATATTTGGGCAGTGCAGTGCTCAAGTTAGCAAAGTTAGCATATGATAGAAGACACTGCTGTGGTGCAGCATGTCAGTACTGTTGAAAACAGATGATCTAGGGAAAGGCTGTGCAGAGCACACGGTAAGTATACTCGAGTGTTGCTTCACACCTGACCTACCTATAGGGACTTGGTAGGACAAGATGAGTGTCGGCTAAACGAAGTGTAGGATGGGAGACTAGTGCCAACAACAGTGTTATATGTACAGTCTGTTTTGATTCACTAGTTTTCATTTACAGTCTTTTGTTTTCTTCAACACAATGGTAGAACTGAGCATGTTTCACACACACGCACGCGTGCACACACCAGTGCCTTGATTTTGTAAGTACGTTGGAATCCAAATAATGCCAAAATAATCAGATTCCAGCACTAGACTCTCTTTGTAGTTTTGGATTTCTAGTTCAGCATTGGAAGGCGATGGAGGTCTGTTATGTTTATGAGTGAAATATATCCTCAGACTCACAGTTCATATTTTGATTGGTGACACCGCTTAATGATTTAATGTGCCTGCAAAGTTGAGAAACTGACCATGGTGCCATTTGTTTGCTGTGTTGCAAGTGTCCAATTAATTCCTCTTTTTTTTTCTTCTTCTAATTTCATTTATGTCTGATATAGGTCTCATGTATGTGTATTTAATGTTTGATTTCCACTAATTATTATTATTATTACAACAGCTTGTTTCATGTGAGACAATGGCTTGTTTCATCTGAGACAACAGCTTGCTTGGAGGGGGGGGAGGGGGGGGGAATCAAAAATCAAAAAGCCTGCAGAGGAAGATGCTGTGCGGAAACACAACTGTTTCTCAATGGATGAGCCTTGGGTACACTTTTATGTGATTGGTTTATATAGTAAGTAAGTAAATTGGTGTTTTACACCCAGTCAACCAGTGTGGTTATATCAGGGCGATACTGGTTTATATAATTTACATGCATTTGCAGTTGTTTACCACAGATTGTGTGAGAGGATCTGGGTAAAATGTGTCTTGACAACTGATGTGGTTTTGATCACTGTATGACTGGTGCAGCCATTGCCAAGGAGCGCAGTAAAATGCTGGGGAAAGCCCTGCTGGGCGGTGACTGGGAGCTGATGACTGCAGAATCTAAGAAGGTGACCAATCGGGACTTCATGGGAAAGTGGGTCATGCTCTACTTTGGCTTTACACACTGTCCGGATATCTGTCCTGATGAGTTGGAGAAACTGGTGGAGGTGGTTGACAAGATCGGTGAGTTTGTGTGTAATCTGGAGGTGTGTCATTTTTTGTATACTATGTTGCCTGTTGGTGTGTGATCTGGATAAAGATAGAAGAAAGCCAGTATGCGTTCAAACTCTAAGCAATTAAAACCTTCACTGAGCTCAACTCGCTTACACTGTCTTTCTGGTAACCTTGGTGTAATCTCAAGGTCGTAGCATTTGGAAAGCAAAATTGTAAGTTTTATTTTCTGAAGTCAGTTTTTGTCCAGTCATGCTCCAACAGTGTGTGTAAGTACTGAAACTGAAACTGTCAAACTGAGGGTAACAACAATAACAGTATACTTTATTCATTCCAGCGAGAAATTAAAGTTGTCATTTGACCTCATATGTTAAACTTAAAGCACAACCAAAAAACGTAATTTAGATGGTATCTCAGTTATGCTGTTGCTGTGAAGTATAACTTTATGTGTAAGGTGCTATAAATTATTTACTTGTGTGTTTGTACTTTCATCTGTTCTTATTATTGTTGTTTTAGGCTTTTTGTTTTTGTGAGCCCGTGTGAGGTGGCATTGAACTGAACTGATTTCAGAATGCCACCTTAATTTTAGCGGGGTGTTTGACACTGTTTAAGCAAGACACATCAGATGAACTCATTCCTTCTCAGACCTAAAACCACACCTGAATAAATGTCTTTTGAAACTCTGGCAGTTCCACAACAAGCTATATATATATATATTGGAAACTGAATAATTGTATTTCTTGCCCCCATGCTAACAGAAGAGAAGAGATGTACACGTTGGTCACTCGTCTACACATTGGTCACTCATTATCTCATAACTCACTCTTTCTCCATGTTATGAGTTACTCACTGTAGAACATGTTTTGCCTTTTTGTTTTGACCTGTAGTAAGCTTGACTTATTCACATGCCAGTTTTGGTGACTTATAGCAGAGTAAAAGAACCATAATATTTTCCTGATTTGAATAGAAGTTGGCTGTGGAACCTATTTGCTGTTCTATATGTGTTATCTCTTGTAAAAAATTAATTGAGTTTGATAAAAATCGTAGCGCAATAGATGGCATAGTTCTTTGTGAAACTGGACATTTTATATATATATTTCTTTTGTGTGTGTGGCCAGATTCATTGCCAGGTCTGCCAAACCTGCAGCCTATCTTCATCACTGTGGACCCTGAACGAGACACTCCAGCTGCTGTAGGAGAGTATGTTAAAGGTAAATTTACACACATGCATGCACGCATATACATGCACGCACATACATGCCTACACACACACACACACACACACACACACACACACACACACACACACACACACACACACACACACATACGCACACAGTGCATCACGGGTTGCGCTGCCTTTCTGTGATTTGCATCAGCCAACATGAAATATTACATATTTTGCCTGAGGTGTACACAAAATGCATACAGCATAACCTAGAATTTGCACAGAAAGCCAAAATGATGGAGTAGCTTGATTGTAGCTGTACTTGCAATTTGAAAGTGAGCAGGTGAAAATAGTAAAAAGTATGTCCAACTGTGCACCAAAGTTTTAAATGGGCACTCCTGAAATTAGGATCATAGAGAAGGCGCTTCCAAATAAATGCAGCATTGGTGATGTCCCAGTCAACAAGGAAAACCTGATGGACAATGCATCAATCACAAGGGAAAGTGCCACAGTATGGGAAAGTGGAAACGTTCAGTGAATTTGCTGTTCACGAAAAGTTTTAATAGATTGGAACATTGTACCTGGCATCATTTTCCAAACATGAGCAGCGCAGCAGACGATACGTCATCTAACCCAGTTCTCGTCTCCCACAGGACTTGGTAATGAGATGAAGATAAAATTAAGGCTGCCACCATTTTCTCTCATTTGTATTCGGTGTCAATGCACATTTTGCTTTTGGTTTCTTAACCCCTTCACTGCTTGGCCTGGAAGATTTCTGGGCCACACAGTGCACGCCATACACCCAGGCTCAGAAGATTTCCAGGCTGTTGGTAAATGTACTTCAGTTTTGTAGTGTGAGGGAAATGACTGATAGGCATACATATGGCAGCTAGAGTTATATTCTCTTCCTTTATAGTGACCTTTTTTTTTGGGGGGGGGGGGGGGTAAACGTTTTGCTCTGTTGTCATTTCTGCATCATGGCTACTGATCAAAGAATGTATCATCTACATTTTATTGCACTTGAAATTTTGAATGAGGTTTTGAATGATGCCAGTAGTGATGATCAAACACTTGTACAACAGTGATCAAAGTCAGGGTAGTCTAGTAGTTGGGAGGAAGAAGATGATGATATTTTTCCAAAATAATGTGGTGAATGAAGAATGATTCTCACGCTCCCTCAGATAATAAAAGCAGTGATCTTTATTTATTTCTGACAGTGTTGATATAAGGTATACTACAACAACAAAATCAACCAGGGTTGTAGTATAATGTATGCCCAACTATCATGTGCAATGTAATGGTTATCTTTCCCAAACTAAGAGAACTGCATGAAAAAGAGTGTAAGTACATGTGATGTTCAGAATTTCCCTGGCATATGACATGTGCAAAACCTGGCAGTAAAAGGGTTAATCTTCCACCTTTGAGTAAATGCTACTATAATTATGCTAACAGTATGACTAGGCCTCTCGGGGTTGTTCCAGATCCAGTTTTTGGGATCATGTTCTCTGTCAGTTAACTGGAAAATATCACTGATCAGTTTGGCAAGGTATACATTTTCTGGTCAGTCTGACATGGTGACTGATTCTTCTTTCAGATATGGATTTGTTAAGATTCAGTTTCAAATTAATTGTTATCGTTCTTCGTTAAGATTCAGTTTCAAATTAATTGTTATCGTTCTTCAGAGAAGTAGTCAAATTTTATTCACAAGGCACTACCAATTAACAGGCCTCAGGTTTGAGGGGTGGGTGGGGGGGCGGGGGGAATATTGCAGCGTAGTCTGAAAATTGCAGTAGGTTATGTGTTAAATTCATCATTGTGCATGCTGGAGAGAAGTGTCGGGCCATGGCTGAAGTAACGCTGAGTTTGCAAGTAGATCTAGTGTTGAGTGATGCCACAGCCACCAGTGAGCCATAACATCAATATATGTGTTCAGTCATTTTGTGTATGGTGGTACAGCGATGTGGCTATAATGTGTACCACACATGAAAAATGCAATATTCACACACAATTTTGCAATGAGCCTGATCCCTTGAGCGTGCACACGTGTACACACACCTTCACACACACATGCACGCACACAGTCTGAAGTGTGTTCTTAATATAGTGTGATATTGCTTGGCAAAGTGCCTTCAGCCACTTCAGCTGCCACCACTGAGGATAACATTGATGTTTTTGTTGCCCAGTAGGAGCATCAGTGGATGATGTGAGTTGCAAGCATAGACGGGGAAAAAAAAGAAGGGATGTGTTTCTTCAGGAAATCATCAGACTTGGGTGGGATTATAACCAGCTGCTTTAATTTTGCGCAAGTCTCTGCTGCCAGTTTTAAGTTGTGTGTAAATCAAGTTTTTTTATAATCAGTATGCATGTGGGTGTGTGTGCCTGTGGGTGTGCAGGTACACAACTAGAATAGAATACGGACAAGATTATGCTCTTTTCGAATACTTTAATTATTATTTTAAGCACTGAAGTGACCAAAGACATATTCAGCAGGTGGGTAAAGCTGTATTACTACTGACACACACTTAATAGAAATTTTTATTTTTGTTCCTGTAAACAATGTCACACACTTAATAGAAAATTTTATTTTTGTTCCTGTAAACAATCTTATTTCACTGATGTTGATGTGGAGCTGTACTGTTCCAGAGTTTTCACCCAAGATGATAGGCCTCACAGGGACAGCAGATCAGATCGACACGGCAACTCGTGCCTACCGGGTCTACTTCAGTATGGGACCCAAGGACGAGGACAATGACTACATTGTAAGTGTGATAATAAGCTACCAACATGAAGTTTGTTGTAATTTGTTTCACTCATATAATAATGTGTCTGCATCATGATCAGTCTTAGTAAGTAAGTAAACATTTTGCTTTACATCCACAGAAGCGAGTGGCCTATTAGGGACAGGACGGGGGGGGGGGGGGGGAGTGAAGGCATGACCACGTGCACTGACCCGGAAGACCGAGGGGGCCATGGACCACTGCCCGAACAATGGCAATGTTATGGCAGTGTCCTCCTTGCCATTGTGCAGCAACTAGTGTACTACGCAATTGCTGTCTCAACTGCTGTGCGGAGCAGAGTCACAAAGACAATGTCCATAGCACTGCTTTTGAAAAACAACCGAAGCAAAAGAGGTCCAGCCTTCTAAGCCCAGCTCCACCTCCCTGCTCTTGATCTCTTCTGAGCTAACTTGAGGGTCCAGCACCACCTCCCTCCTCTTGATCTCGCCTGGACTAACAAAAGTTTCTAACTTCTTTGTGAGAGTCCAGCTCACCTCCCACCTCTTGATCTCGCCTGGACTAACAAAAGTTTCTAACTTCTTTGTGAGAGTCCAGCTCACCTCCCACCTCTTGATCTTGCCTGGACTCTGTCAGTCTTAGAGTGAGTTTGCAGCTTAACGTCCACGGATGCAAGAAGGCCTGTTAGGGATGGGGACAACTGGGAAAAGGGGGACAGAAGAGTGAAACCTCAAAACAGGCGCCAACCCGGAAGACCAGAGATGCCGTGGACCACCACCAGAACAACAGAATGTTGAGGCAGTGTCCATCCGGCATTGCGCCGTGACCACCACACCACGCAATTGCTGTCCCAACTGCTATGCAGAACAGAGTCACAAAGACAAGTCAGTCTTAGGCTGACTGAAAAACTTGAGTGTTTTCCATGATGAAAATTTAGCGTTTGAGTTTGGTTTTCTTAGACATTGTAAATGTGTTCCCTGTCAAACTTTGCATGATGTGACTGCTCACTGAGCTTTACATGTTCATGCCACTTTCATGGACCTTGGCTATGTTTTAAGGTCACTGCAAAGCCAAACAGTTTCAGCTGAATATTTAAGTTCTTATTTGATGTACACATGTAGTCCAGGGGGGTAAGGGAGGTAATTGCTAGGGTTCCTGATTTGATTAACTCATTCGTTTCACAGTCAGAATGGGCATGCTGACCTCAAATTGCACCATTTTGGGGCATTTAAAAAACAAATCCCCCAAAATAATGGCAAATAGTACAAACTTCAAACTAACAGTTTTAAAAATATTAAAGTGTGAACTTTAAGAACAACATCTTTTAGTAAAGAGGGGGACAGATTTTTATTGACTTAAACCAGAGGGATGCAAAGGGGAGGTAAAAATCCAGTTATGGCACCCATAGTCACTCAACAAAATACACTGTTCTGCATACAGTCTTGACACAAACCCACAGAGATTAGTAGGTTTTACTACAGAAATGTTTTCAATGAAGATAAACCAGAAACTATACACTGAATCAAGTAATTTTACACTCACTGTGGGCTAATGAAGTTCAAATTGCGCCTTTGCTTGGATGCCACCATTTTGTTTTGAAGATAGTGCACCAGTCACACATGCGATGTAAAAACGCCACAAAACCAGCCCAAGTCGTTGTATCATTAATTCAAGGAAGGGAACACAAAGGAAAAATCAAAACGGACAAGCTTCCATTTATTTACTGCCTGATTTGTGTCACTTGCGTTTCTCATGTTGTCATGTAAAATCACAAACATCTGTCGGAAGCCCGCTTCCGACACAGCTCCAACAGTCAATGAGAGTGTCAGAAGCCTGCATCTGACACAGTTTGAAAGAGTTAAACTCTTAATGATTTTTTTTCTCTTTCAGACAGTGCTTGATTAAGTCTTCAAAACTTTGCATGATTGTAAACTTGTTTAGGGTCAGTAGATTCATACTGTTTGGTGACCTTGACTTTGGCTTTATACACAGCAAAGTATTGGCCTCAATATGAAATGCCAATCACTATTGTGTACCTACTGAAATATGCATTGTTTCTTCTGTCTCAGGCAGACTATACCTTTATGGTGTGTTTGATCAAATCTATGTTGTCTCTGTCCCAGACAGACTGTTCCATGTTTGTATATTGTATATGTACCTGTTGAAATCTGTCAACCATTGTCTCTGGACCATACTACCATCATGTACCTACTGATACATATTGTCTGTTATAATAGATCATGACTTCATTGTATACCTGACCTGTTCACAGTTTTGTTGTCTTTCACACTCTACCTCAGTTGGACCATACTTCTACTTGCTCAGTTCTGTGTTGCTGTCTGCCGATACCTCTGGCGGACTATTCCAGTACTATGTACCTGCTAAAATCTGTGTTTTCTGTGCCTCAGGTGGATCACACCATCATCATGTACCTGCTCAACCCAGATGGTGGCTTTGTGGACTACTATGGCCAGAACAAGAATGCTGATGAGATCACCAGTAGTGTGGCCCTTCACATGAAAAAGTTTGCTGCAATGAATTGAAGTCTCACATGTATTGCATAAAGACCTTGGACCTCTCATATGAAATGCACAGGTCATGGACTTAATATAAATTGAGTGCCATGAATTGGTAGAGTAGGCATTCATTTTTAAGAGTGATTTGAGGACCACCTACTGAAACCACTACTATTAGTACTACTGTTGTGTCTGGTTGACTTACTTGTCTCTGCAGGTTCAATAGACCACTTTGGCAAGAGACAGAAATAAAATTATTAGGTTTTAACTTACTCAAACTGTCAAACAGAGGGAAAACAAGCACATCAGTGCAAAAAAAGAAAACAGCACAAGAGTATCAGAGAAAGAAGATACTTAGCTAATTTAAGAGGCTGGATTTCACTCGTCCTCCAAAACATCTTGAATCTCATGTGACAAATTTTTAATTCCCGTATTGATATTTGCAAACCTTTCTCTTCATCATTGGCCAGTTAAAGGCCTCAGAAAGAACAGAATTTGTGTACAGCTCCCTTTAAGAGACAAAAAGTGTACAATATCTGATGCAAGGAAGCAGGGAGCCCAGTGAGAGTTTAGAGCTGCCAAAGGGCCTTTTTGTAGAGCCTGGAGTAGGTCACATAGTGTGGCCTGAGTTTCCTACTGTTACTGTTAGCAATTCTTTCGTTCTAATTTCAGTGTTGTTTTTGTGTGCATGTGTTTTTCTTATCTTCTTTCACCATGTTTCATGGATAGAAAATCAGATTTTTCACTTGTGTGCGTGTGTTTTTGCCATGTTTTGTATGAAGGGTGTTTGTTAATTTTCATATATTTTGTATGCTTGTATACTATTGACCTGTATAATTATGGGTATTTGTGCATTGTATGTTTTTCTTTAAGTTGTAAAGCGTTTTCAGATTCCGAAAGCGCTCTATAAGTTCCCTATTATTATTATTATTAATATCAATTGGAAAGCTGAAGATGTGTGCATACATTTAATTGGGACTGAGTTTATATGAAGCTGTAATTTTGACTTCCAATAAAAATGTGAGTCAGTAATCATCAATGTAGGGCAGTCTGTCAGGATGAACATCACAATACAAATGTAACTGTGTCATTTTCTTGCAGACCTTAAATATGATGAACGTCAAACTTTGTGTGGTGGTAACACATTCTGAGCTTTTTAAAAAAAATGATGAGGATGGGGTCTTAGAGCACCCTTTCTCAACCAGTTTACTGGTTCATACCACTTTTTGTGACCATAGCCATATTTCATGGTCAGTCACATCAAACAATAATTATTGGATCTTTTAATAAAATCTGATCTTACGCAGTCCAGTTGTAACTTTACACAGTTGATAAGTGCATGGAGTACATTATGCAAATAATGCTTTTCTTGACAGGCTATATTCAAGGAAGATAACTGGTCCTTTTTTTGTTTGTTTTTGTTTTGGTCTTGACCAACATTTGGTTTTAATTTTTCTCTCATACTGTTGTGATGTATTTCAGTTGTTGTGCAATTTCAGCTTCTGTTGAGCTCAACCTATTCATACTGCTTTTGTTGACTGGGCTCTGTTTCAGAGCTACATGGTTTTAGAGAGGTTAACCCCTTCACTGCCATGATGTCCCTTGAAAACGACCAATCAAAGTGCAAAATTTAAAAGCTTTAACTGTTTTTGTCTTCTTTTTCACACTGGCATGTGAAAGGACTTTCATTGAAACACATCGCATTGAAAGTAGATGGTATAGGAGCGGAAAATACACTGTTTGCAGGCGTGTCCGTGCATTTTAAGGCTGGGTAGAGAAGGGGTTAAACTGCATGTGTATTTTCTCAGTAAATTCTTTTTGGATCAAGTTCGGACTTCAGATGAGTGTTAAATAACCAAACAAGGATACAATAAACAGGTTTCCCTGAGTCTGGCTCACATTTAGGAGAGATAAATCAAGGCTTTGTTGAAAACTTTTGACACGGGCCAGAGACCATCTAAATGAGATGCCTCCAACTTTGCATGATCATCATTTATGTTGGGCTTTACATTTCCTTTCTAGTTTAAGTGCCTTGGTTGAGTTTCGGAATCGTAGCAGCCATTGGAAAGACTAAACTGAAAGAAACAATTTCTCAGCATGTGCATGTCTGATCTAATCGAATACAAGCATGAATGTTATATAAATACACACGGCTGGGTACGTAACTTGAGAAGATTCAGAATACTGTGTATAGCTTTTGATGTTTGGTCAAAGGGCATTTCTGTATGGGGAGGGGTTACAATACTTCACAACATGTGTTTTGTCCTAATAAATATGATTCTTTTTAACCTTTTGTGTGTTTGGATCTTTCCACAGTCCTACATCGCAGGATTATGACTCTATATGAGAGCCCATACTTTGGCAATGTCAGTTAGGTCTGTGTAAAAAGTATGGATCATTGCAACCCAGCAATGCAGAGACATGCTTTTCACTTTGCACGACAGTTCCTGCTTCACATCAGGAAACTAATCAATGGAGAGACATGCTTTTCAGTGGAGAGACATGCTTTTCACTTTGCACTACAGTTCCTGCTTCACGTCAGGAAACGAATCAAGTAACAACTGCTTTAAATGTGAGTCATGTTAGCATTTGCACTTCTTGTTATGATGTAAGCTAGAACGCTGTTAACTTGTTACAATTTTGTTTTTTGTTTGTTTCTGAAGTTGTATGATATTTTTATTCGGTGTTTCATCCCGACAAACCTCCATGGTGGACTTGTTGAAGTCAGGTAACATTCATTCCACTGCTAGGACAGAAGATAGTTTTTTTTTAAACACCAGCTTACTCGTCTCCTCAGCATAATTATCTAATCTTTTATTATTGTTTTCCCATATCTGCAAACCTGTTCAGTGAAAAAACCCTGCTATCTCCATTTGAAAAGTGTTAATGGTAAGCAATAAAATGTGAACTCTTACACTGATTATTCCTTAATTAGAGAGTTATATAATTAGCTCAGTGTAGTTTATTAGCTACAAATGCCTCTGTGCCAGGGACATAAAATACACAGCGTGGCAGATCTAGTGTAGGAGAGGGAATGATGACCATCATAGCTGTTTAGCTCCGTTATTCTGGGGTATGACATTAAACTTAATGAAGTTCATCAGTGATCATCATTATTATTATCATTATTTTACATAGAGCTATTCTGTGCTATTAGGCAGATTCACTATGTTTCACATGATTTTAGTACATATATTATGCAGGGTTATTTTTGTGTTTCCAAGCTCTGACATGGAGTACAGGAGCTTTAAGCTGTGTATGTGATCTTTCTGCGTGTACATACACTGGGGGACCTCAGTTTACAGTCTCATCCAAAGGGTTTTGTAGAGTCTGCACAGAGTTTGACTTCAGAGAAGTCTTCAGGTGGGCACAAACCCTAGCTGGTAACTGTCACCCATTCATGTGGTGATCACTCTTGATTGTGATTTACCATCATCTTTCTTTTTCATTGAAACTTACAGCAGGGAACTTTAAATCCTGATGAAAGCATGTCACTGTGTTTCAATGTTGATGCATATGATGTATGTGCCTGTGTATGTATATATGCATGAGCTTGTTTACTGCTCAGTTTATGCCATGTATATTACATGAAAAATACAACAAATTTGCAAAGCAGCAATACCATACAAAGTCAAATAAACGGAAATAATCAAAATCAGAAAGTGTGCAAAACTTGAAATTACTACTAATGTGATAGAGTACAGTGGTAGGAATGCGACAGGCAGTGGGGTCAATATGAAGCAAACACACAGGAAAATCTGGCAGAGGTATATAGCAGTACAGTTATGTAGATAGACATGTATAGCTTAAAGAAGTGGGATTTAACAAAACAATAGAGAATGGATGAAGTTCAAAAATATATGATGTAGTGATTGGAATGCGACAGACAGTGGAGTCAATACAAAGCAAACACGAAAATCTGGCATAGGTATATAGCAGTACAGTTATGTAGATAGATATGTATAGCTTAAAGAAGGGGGATTTAACCAAAAAAATGAGAGTGGATGAAGTTCAAAAATATATGATGTAGTGACTGGAATGCGACAGACAGTGGAGTCAATACAAAGCAAACACACACAAAAATCTGGCATAGGTGTATAGCAGTACAGTTATGTAGATAGATATGTATAGCTTAAAGAGTGGGATTTGACCCCAAAAAAGCTGAGAGTGGATGAAGTACAGAAATATATGATGTAGTGATTGGAATGTGACAGGCAGTGGAGTCGGTACAAAGCAAACACACACGAAAATTTGGCATAGGTATTTAGCAGTACAGTTATGTAGAGAGATACATGTAGCTTAAAGAAGTGAGATTTGACCAAAGATATGAGAGTGGAAGAAGTAGACAAATATATGATGTTGTGAGGGACTTTGTTCCATATTCGAGGGTCTTGAAAAGAGAAAGATCTTTGTTCACCGTGTTTGGTTTTGAATGTTGGGAGCCTAAAAATCTTATCATCTGAAGAAGACTGCAGTTGACGGAAAGGATGATGATGATGATGATTTCTTTTATATAGCGCTATTCTCCACTCTCAGGCAGACTCACTGCACTCACATGCGATTCTACGTTCTGTTTTTGCTTAATGTCCTCAGATGCTAAAAGCATATTAGGGGCAATCAAAACGTGATTCTACATGAGTGACTAGCTTTTTGTAGCACGTTTTTAATATCCACCAGAGTGGTATGCTTACAGCACTGGCATGGCTGGTGCCATATGAAACTGCTGCCATCTCAGCATAAGTTCTGTGTACACCATACAACCATGCTGCATGTCATTTCATGCAAAGCCACATACGTAAGGTGTATGCATGTTTAGCTGTAACCTGCCACCTGCACTTTTGGCAGAATGACCGGGATCTTTTACATGATACTGCGGTAACAAGGGACTGGACAGAGACGTGCATGCAAGATATTGTGGACGGTGATGACAGAGGCAGAAGTAGTGGGTTGTTTTTGAAAATGGCGGCCAGTACAAGGACTCCAGAAGAGGACAAACACAGTCATATCTAGAAAACTGAAATATGAGATGGGATGCATTATTCTGAAATCTTCTGAGCTTTTCAGTGAGAGTCTTTGGTAAAGTCCAGTGAGTCTAAACACAAATCAACAGATGAGAATTTTGGTCACATCCAGGGACAAGTGGTGACTAATAGAACTGATTCTGTCAAGTTCAAGACAGGCTTTTACTGG
>OY757555.1:10794967-10814967 GCA_963584105.1 Alviniconcha strummeri | reverse complement strand
GTTTTCAACTAAGTGAAGGGCGGTTGGTGTGATAGTTTTTGGTCAGTAACTGAGTTACCAAGGCCACAGAAAAAGTGTCTGTGTGCATGCGGATCTCCTGTTCTTGGCCCTCGGCCGACTTTCGATGGAGTCGATAATATTCATAACGATATTCTCTTGCTGTATTCGCAAAGACTGAGCCTCGCCCAGCTGATTCGATGAGCAAAATGCGTCAGGCAGTTTCGGTGCCTTGCATTAAAGACTGACTCTAGGGTGACGGGTAAAGCGTGGAGTGACGTGTCGGAATTTATTCTGGGGTTCCGCAGAGGCGGTGTCAGTCATCGCCGTGGCAGATCCAGCTATGTGACCGACACAGAGATCGGCAGGCTGTAGCCGGAAACATGGGTTTTAACTTTTGCGGCAGTCACGGACTTTTGTCAGGAGACGCGGTTCTGTTAGTGTTAATTTAATTATTGGTATCAGATCTATTACTGTATTAGTATTACTCGTTTTCATTTGTGTGAGTTATTTCCGTGGTTAAAATTTTGCAGCAATGTTTTATCGACCGCGACAAGACTTAGAGCGAACGTACTAACCGTGTAAGTGGGCCCATCAGTTGCGATGCCGGGATAAGGTTTTGTACTAACTACATGTGTAAACGACTGAGTCAGCTACAGCTATGCAACGAAGCCCTGTTTTGCTTTTACTGTTTTAACAGTGGCAAGCAGGTCTACAAACTTCGTTGCTGCCCTTGAAAGTGGATAATAATTGGATTTATAATGAATAAATGTAATAAGAAGAAACCATCCATTTTGAATTGTGCAAAAAGTGTGAAAATGCTTACCAAGTACCGGACCGGGTTTGAACAAAATAAACCACTGAAGCGGGAAGAAATGAAAGTCTGCTACTTGGGGGAGAGCGGCTAGCGTACATGTGTGCAAGCCACAGGTTATAACTGACTTCAGCAACGTCAGTGCCATTTACTGTTTGATAAACAAACCACTCGTTCTTGGCCAGTCGACATGTTTGAATAGTATTACGTGGAGAGACCAGGTCGGGTCAAAGTGGTATGCCGTCAGTCCATGTGGCCATCACCACTGAGACGTCCAAGATCTGCAGTGACACTGTGCGCAACAGATTAACAACTCACTACAGATGGCAGAAAACGCTTGAAACTGAAAATGCAATGGTGTAGTCTTAGAACGTAATGTGGCTGTTACCGGGACAATGTGTGTGTGTGTGTGTGTGTGTGTGTGTGTGTGTGTGTGTGTGTGTGTGTGTGTGTGTGCACGGTTTGTGTGTGTGTGTGCACGGTTTGTGTGTGTGTGTGTGTGTGTGTGTGTGTGTGTGTGTGTGTGTGTGTGTGTGTGTGTGTGCACGGTGTGTGTGTGTGTGTGTTCCCGCGCGGGAGCCATGGCAGAACGGCTGCAGCCGGGCGGTGCGTGTCTAACGTGTCAGTCGGCACACCAGGCAAGAAACCGACACGTGATGAGCACAACACTACAGCAGTTCTGATCAGCCAGCACAGGCACCTGAAATTAACAGCAGCACTGCATTGCCTCTGACAATGTCAATGAGAGATTAAAACTATCAGTCTAGCTTAAACGCTAAGTCGAGTTTGCATGT
Organism: Alviniconcha strummeri; assembly: GCA_963584105.1. NCBI lineage: Eukaryota > Metazoa > Mollusca > Gastropoda > Provannidae > Alviniconcha > Alviniconcha strummeri. The sequence continues at coordinate 10,813,362 of OY757555.1, read as the reverse complement.
ATACTTGTTTAAAAAAGAAGCCTCCCCCTAGTATGCACGACTATTTCTCTCTCTCTCTCTCTCTCTCTCTCTCTCTCTCTCTCTCTCTTGCCGTGTTTATTTGTGTTTGTAGCATAGCAAGGATTGGCTGTTAGATAGGTCCAAATGGACCTAACGCTACTATCCTTAAGTATTAAAGTTCTCGAGTTCGAGTTACAGTTCTCTCTCTCTCTCTCTCTCTCACGAAGATTCAGTTGACAGCGACGCCACCACTAAGGCCGCGATATTTAATGCCGGGTCAAAACATCGACACTCAGGCACACAGGGAAACGATAGCGTCCTCGCTGACTTTGATTACACCTAGAGTGAGGATCGCCCACTGGCTCAGTAGAACCGCCGCAAAATTTTGTCAGCAGCTGCTTTTTTTCAGCAAGTGTATTATTTTGAGACTAAAGCGAGCTGAGGCCGGCACGACTGAAGGTTCTGCCGCTTCAGTCAAGTTATCAGACGGCAAGGTGTCCCTTACCTGTGGGGTGCCTGTGTGGCGTGGCATGGCGTGCAGCAATTGTGTGGCATCAGGGCGTGTGTGTGTGTGTGTGTATGTGCTTTCTGCTCACTTCCACATGCACGTGGCCAGTCTCGTATGCGCGGAGAGGCTGTGGAATGCAGCCACACAGTCGTCATCATTGCCTGCAGTTGGGTATGTGTCAGTCTTCCCGACAGGTCTCCTGCCTGTTGGGTACGTGTCAGTCTTCCCCGACAGGTCTCCTGCCTGCTTTGTACGTGTCAGTCTTCCCGACAGGTCTCCTGCCTGCTTTGTACGTGTCTTCCTGACAGGTCTCTTGTCTGCAGTTGGGTACGTGTCAGTCTTCCCGACAGGTCTCCTGCCTGCTTTGTACGTGTCTTCCTGACAGGTCTCTTGTCTGCAGTTGGGTACGTGTCAGTCTTCCCGACAGGTCTCCTGCCTGCTAGGTACGTGTCTTCCGGACAGGTCTCTTGTCTGCAGTTGGGTACGTGTCAGTCTTCCCGATAGGTTTCCCGTCAGCAGGTGGGTACGTGTCAGTCTTCCCGATAGGTTTCCCGTCTGCAGGTGGGTACGTGTCAGTCTTCCCGATAGGTTTCCCGTCAGCAGGTGGGTACGTGTCAGTCTTCCCGATAGGTTTCCCGTCTGCAGTTGGGTACGTGTCAGTCTTCCCGATAGGTTTCCCGTCAGCAGGTGGGTACGTGTCAGTCTTCCCGATAGGTTTCCCGTCTGCAGGTGGGTACGTGTCAGTCTTCCCGATAGGTTTCCCGTCTGCAGCTGGTCTTCCCGACAGGTCTCCGCTCTGCTGGCTCGGACCTTGCTTTTAGCCTCGATCAATAACTAATAACTATTCTGGATCAGAATCAAGAATCAAGAACATTTGAACTATTGTCAGGAGCAAAATTAATAAACACAAATAATAAATAATGTAGGATTAATACATTAACGACCACACACACACACACACACACACACACATCCTGCATGTAAGCATTTTGCTTATTTCAAAATGTACAAATAAATTTAGGCACAGATTAAGAGTACTACTATTAACGCGCGCGCGCGCACGCACGCACGCACGCACGCACGCACGCACGCACGCACGCACGCACGCACACACACACACACACACACACACACACACACACACACACGGGCTATGTGCTCCAACTGGGAGACATAGCACATGAAAGAATACATTATCATTATTATGATTCTTCTTCTCGATCGCCGCTACACTGAAAGTCCAGTCTGCAAGATAAATGTGGCCGTCTTCTCCAGTTCCTCCCTGCTGCCATAGAGTTTGGTGTGTAGCTGTACTGCTGTTGGGCATACATTTGTTCTTGCTGTCTCTAGAAGCGGGCATCTCTGCAGAATAAGTTCAGCTGTCTGGTCTTCAAGACCGCAGTTGCGGACTGGTGATGGTGACAGCTTCATTTCCCTGAACATGTGGGCATTGAGTCGGCTGTGGTCCGTGCGTAGTCTCATGACCACAGCCTGCTGCCACCGGTTGAGGAAGTGGAAGTCATCCATCTCAGTGCGTTGTCCCAGGGCTGCTCTGATGAAGGTCTTCTTTTCTTGGCGGGTGATACTGCTGTCTTGCTGTCTTCCTTTGGCTCCAAGTTTGGCAAGCTTATCTGCTTTTTCATTTCCCGGAAGACCACAGTGGGCTGGGACCCACTGCAGGACTATTCATCTTTGGCTCCAATTCTGGCAAGCTCGTCCGCTTTTTCATTTCCTGGAAGACCGCAGTGGGTTGGTACCCACTGCATGACTACTCGTTTGTGCTGTGTGACCTCATGAAGGCTTTCAGCGAGACGAAGGAGTTTGCCTCCTGCTGTAGATTGCAGGACTGAAAGTTAAGTGCAACGGACAGGAGGACAACCTGTTGACATTCGTTGCTGGAGTCTGACCATGGAGGTGGCCTGTACAAGAGCCTGAATCTCTGCCATATAGTTGGAGCAGTATTATTATGATGATTACATATAACGATAATTTTTATTCTCGTCAAGTAATGTTTTGACAAGAAAGCTTGAAATATGTATGTTTCAGAAGCAGCACCGCTGGAGTCCGTTGTTAGAATGAAAACGTGTCCGGCGCTGGTCAGGGCAGTCACGTGTGGCGGCTGCGGGTGGCAGCGAGTCAGTCACTGACCGGATGCTGACCGCAACGACGCGGAGTATTTTTCTGCTTCTGCCTTTGCCGTCGTCATCACCATTGGCACCACACTCACTGTCTTCGGCTTCTTCATCGCCGCCCTCTGCTTCGCCGTCGTCATAACCATCGTCACCACACTCACTTCTGCCTTCGCCGTCGTCATCACCACTGTCACCCCACTCACTGCTGACTTCGCCGTCGTCATCACCACTGTCACCCCACTCACTGCTGACTTCGCCGTCGTCATCACCACTGTCACGACACTCACTGCTGCCTTCGCCGTCGTCATCACCACTGTCACCACACTCACTGCTGTCGTCGCCGTCGTCATCACCACCGTCACCACACTCACTGCTGCCTTCACCGTCGTCATCACCACTGTCACCACACTCACTGCTGTCTTCGCCGTCGTCATCACCACCATCACCACACGCACTGCTGTCGTCGCCGTTGTCATCACCATCGTCACCACACTCACTGCTGTCGTCGCCGTCATCATCACCACCGTCACCACACTCACTGCTGCCTTCGCCGTCGTCATCACCACTGTCACCACACTCACTGCTGTCTTCGCCAACGCTATCACCGCTGTTACAAAACAACAGCAGCAAAACTGCAGCGTACTACCTCAGTCTAACATGGTTGACGGTGTCGATGCGTTTGACAACAGTGACGATCATGTCTGTGGCGTGAATGGAGACTGGGGAGCTGACCCACGCTGTTTACTGTCACTGCCGCCTTGGTCCGTGAGCGGGTTGCACGTGACCGTGACCTCGGAGTCATGACCTTCACCCCGCGGCCTCTCAGTCACCCTCTTCATGGCGGCAACTGTCATCGCCACTGGACCCACATGTAGCCTCAGTACAGGTAAGCCCTCGGCTTCATCTGCATTTTAACTGTTTCTTTTCAGCTCTATCGATGAACGGTAATATTATTTTTACATTAATTATGATGATACGGAGAAAGACCTGTGGCGATGGTTAGTAACTGAATTTTAACGTCCTGTCAACCGCACAGGTCACCTCAGGACAACTCGGTAACGAGTATTCTCTCTCTCTCATGCACGCACGCACGCACACACACACACGTACGCACGCACGCACACACACACACACACACACACACACACACACACACACACACACACACACACACACACACACACACACACACACACACACTCTCTCTCTCTCTCTCACACACACTCACGCGCACAACACTCTCTCTCTCTCTCTCTCTCTCTCTCTCTCACACACACACACACACACACACACACACACACACACACACACACACACACACACACACACACACACACACACACACATGGTGTGAGCAAGAAGCCCTTACACCACGAAACGACGTTCAAAACTTTTGCCAGATAAGGTATGAGCCAACATACTATTTCAAATGCTACATACCTCGGAGAAATGCTTCAATATTAACATTTTTGCATCACTATAGTATAATGCAATAGCAATCGAACTATTATCCTTCCTGCTCTTCTCTCTGTCAAACGACAGTGTCAGGGTAAAGTAAGTAAGTAAACATGGTGCTTAACGTCCACAGAAACCATAAGGCTTTTCAGGGACAGGGAGAAGGGGGAATGGGGTGTGGAGGTGGGGGGAGAGGGAGGTTATATAATACCTAAAGCAAATTTCTCTACTCTTAGACAATAAAGTTGTATTGTACACTGTGACCACCAGCATGACTTCTGCATTAAGTGTGGCAGCGATGAGAGCCATTTTAATAACTGTGAGGGACAAAGTCACAAGACAGTGTCCACATGCCACAATCTTTACAGATCAGTAAAGGAGAGCCGAAGCAGATTCGAACCGGGGTCCCTCTGCTTACCAGCCTAACGCCTAAGTACCGCTAGGCCAGACCGGCTCACAGTGTCAGGGAGACGGTATCAGGCTAATAAACACACGCGCCGCAAGCGAGCAGGTAGGCGGTGTTAGTTGGTGGTGGCTGGAAATGACGCATGACAAAGTGTTGCGTCGGGTGTCAGATCCGCCACTACCGCTTCGTTTTGTACACTCTGCCATCCGCCACTGCCACTTCATTTTGTACACTCTGCCATGTTCAGGTCACACTGCCACTTTCCACCGCAACACATTGCACACTCCGCGAGGTTACGGTTGAGTTGCATAAAAGTGACGTAGTGGTGAAGGTAACTGGAAGCTGTTCACACAAAGCGAAGGCTTACGGTTGTCGAAAGTAAGTGATTGTAATCGGGCGTAGAAAGCGCTAGCGCTTGACACTGGCCGTAGATCGCGAAAGTTGCCTTTTTCGGCTTCAGTGACTGCCAATCAGTCTTGGTGTTTGATGACCCCTGCAGGTTAAGCGTATTATTCAGCCGTGCGGACTGACCGGTACCCCCGTTACGGTGCATAACTCGTGTTCCTATCTGAACTTGCACTGTTGCATACCTGGACCTATCCTGGTTGCATGGGACTGACAGGCTGGCACCGGTTGGAGGGGGCGTGAAAAGCGGGCTGGACTGATCACTCTCATAGTACCTACTTTGATGATGTAAAGCTTCATGTCCTCGGATGTCGGGTTGACATTTTAGGGACAAACTGTGACCAATGCGTAAGCATGGTTCAGTGTTGCTTTACGTCCACAGAAACAATAAGGTTCATTAGGACGGGGAGCCCAGGACGGCCACCTCGACTTTCACGTACGTAGCTCCTACTTACTTACTTTGTAATCTCACCCTCTCAAGCTGTAATGTCATATATAATATATAAAATTACTGTCCCAGAGGACATTACATACACACTGATTGATTGATGATCGCTTATATAGCACTGTTCTCCGCTCTCTTGAGCAGACTCACTGCGCTCGCATGTGGTTCTACATGAGTGACTAGCTTTATAGCGCGTTTTTTGAATATCCACCGAAGTGGTGTACTTACAGCGCTGGCATGGCTGGTGCCACCTGAAACTGCAGCCGTCTCGGCGCAAGTCCTGTGTACACCATACAACCATGCTCCATGTCACTTCATGCAAAGCCACATACATCAGGTGTATGCGTGTTTAGCTGTAACCTGCCACCTGCACTTTTGGCAGAATGACCGGGATCTTTTACGTGCTACTGCAGTAACACGGGGGTGGAACGGATACCGAAATAAGAGCCAGCACAGAAAGTCGACCGTGTGGAAGAAAATTCTCCCGCCGCTCCAGCAGGGATTCGAACCCGCGACCTTTCAATCACGAGTCCGGCGCTCTAACCACTGAGCTATCCCCGCCCCGTACATGTGTATGTAATGCCTCTAGGACAGTAACTTTATTTTGTGTGTATGCATGCAGCGCGCGCGCGTCGTGTATGTGTGTGAAGACAGCCGCGGACGTTGGCAGACGCCCCGGACGAAGAGCGACTGAGTTGCGTCGGCGCACGTGATACGATCTGGGCCGCAGCAACAGCTGACCAAACGACCAGTCATTTTTGTAGGGCTCCGGGACAAGCCCAGCACAATCTAATGGACTATAATACATACATGTTGCAAGCGTATTGTGTCTGTGGATCAAGTGGTCCGACACGGTGGTAGCCAGAGGTTCCGCATTAAACAGAAGTATCATAATGGAAGGCACGATTTATACAAAATAAGTCATGCTGTCCATGGCATTTGATGACATTAAACTAGAATCTAATCTGCCGTCGTTCGTAAAATTTGAAAAGAAAGAGTAAAAGAAAAGTTATGAAAAGCAGAACTCACTAAACATGGATACACACAGATGATAGTTCTACTGTCGGTCAAAATGCAATGTACCTGAGATAAGTGGATCTTGGGGTGTCGTTTGGTAACTAATTAAATGAGAGTTAACGGTGGCGACCCAGGCGTCACCTGACATCCAGCAGCACTCTGCTGTTGTTCCAGTAAACCCCTGTGGCGAAGGAGAGCAAAAAGCAAGTCAGTAACTGTGTTTTTCACGCCCAGCCGACTAGAGCAAACTGGTGCAACGCACACTCCACGACTCTCGGTCCATGGTGTTAGTGCCGCGGAACACTTTACAATGCAACTGAATGGCCACCTTCGAACGATCACCAGTTCAGTACTGTAGAAATGTTACTGAGTAAATATGATACTTTGTGCTTCCTTCTCACGCCGTGCGAGACAGCGTGCGTAAACAGCGGCGGCCAGAGATCGTGGAGATGTTTGGCAACAACTAGGCCAGCAATGCGCGGAAGTATAGTCACTGGACCTAGCGTGGTTGGCCTGTTACTGGCCCTGTGCTCACTGAGTCGCCTCGTTTTATAAAGCCGGCTGCACACATTAGACGGTTTCCTCCATTCAGTTTATTTCACGCGTGTGTGGTGATCTACCTTGTAGATGTGTGCCTGTGTCTTCAACAACTTGTCGGTTTATCGCGAGCTGAGAAATACGGGCTGTCTATGTGGATCACAGCACGACCATCCAAGCGTGCCGCCGTCCGACCTGAATCACCCGCCGGCTTTTTCCTAGGAATGCTCACTTTGGGAACGGCGGCCTGTTTCACCCAGTACTCCACCACGCCGCAACCACGACCATCGGCAGTCACTTCTTTCACTCTGTGCTTGCCACGGCTGCCGGTTAACACGCGGTGCTTGGTTTTCGGCTGTGTGAACTGTGAACTTGACAGGGTCAAGTTGTGAGAAATGGAGGATGAGCTCAGTTGTTGTGAAGTGACGCACAGCGTGTTGAGTTGGTTGAGCGTTGCTTTGCGTCCACAGAAATCGTAGTTTTTTTTTTTTAGGGACGGGAGCCCAGGACGTCCACCTTGACTTTCACACAGCTCCTGAGCCGGCTTTGTCAACGTCAGTCCAGCTGAGTTGTTGTGAAGTGATGTGCAGCGTGTTGAGTTGGTTGAGTGTTGCTTTACGTCCCCAGAAACCGTAGGCTTATTAGGGACGGGAGTCCAGGATGGCCACCTCGACTTTCACACAGCTCCTGAGCTCTGTCTCAGCGTGTAGGTTTCAGTGACTGACTAAGCCTACGTAGATCATCCACGAAATGATTCCCATGCCTGTGCCGCTGGGTGTGGACTGGGGCTCACTGACCACTGCAGTGTAGCGACCGGCCAGGAAGAAGCGGACAAAGGAGACTTCAGTGCACGACATCTAGTAGGCTATTAGTTGTAAACACTGAGCGAGCGAGCGAGCGAGCGAGAGAGAGAGAGAGAGAGAGAGAGAGAGAGAGAGAGAGAGAGAGAGAGCTCGAACTCGAACACTTTAATACTCAAGGATAGTTGCCGTTAGGTCCATCTGGACCTGTCTAACAGCCAGTCCTTGCGCGCGCGCTCGCTCGCTCGCTCGCGAGAGAGAGAGAGAAAGAGAGAGAGAGAGAGAGAGACAGACAGACAGACTGACAGAGACAGAGAAGAAAATATCTTCGTAGTGACCGCTGTGACAGGTGGCCGTGTGGCGGTTGTAAAGTCAAACCGCCACGTGAAGTAAGTAAACATGGTGCTTAACTTCGTCCGGCACAGAAACCGTAAGGCTTATTAGGGACGGACTGCCACGTGAGACGCCAATGGGATTATATAGACACACTGACGGCCACAGCACCGTGCTAAGTCGCCTCGACTCACAGCTAGTTTGTTGGCACTTACGTCAGTATTGGGTCACCTTGGTGCGTGCCGCATAGTGTACCGTTGCTGGAGTCCTTGTTTACCTCACAACTGACTAAACTGAAGAACACACACACACACACACACACACACACACACACACACACACACACACACACACACACACACACAAAAGGAGTGTTGCTGCGGGCACGGCAGAGGAGGAGAGAGAGAAAATCGGACCCTCATTAGAACAACGCTGAACATGTTATATAACCTGAGATAATGTAAGACCCTAGACCGACGCTGGCCCGTGGCGGCTGGGTGAATAACGCAGTCAGTTGTGTGGAGGTTTTAAGACGCAGCAGACATATTGTTTCCCCCCGGAGCAGACAGACAGCATGGCAGACGTTGCACAAATACCACCTACCTGATAGGCGCACAACAAACTAACTACGAGAGAGCGCTCCCCGTGATTTACTCAGGGCTCACTATGTAGCCTGGAACAGTGTTTTCATTTTTTAACCAACTACGCTGGCTTTCTATCTCGGACCGTAGCGGAACGCCAAGCCGAAAGCAACGGGCAGTGTGATATATATATACAGAGAGAGAGATGACAGTGCACGTTGAGAGTGGCTGATAGCACACACTTAAATCTCTTGGTAAACTATTCAAACTGAAAGCCCGCAGCGCTGGTGGAGGGTTCAGTCTGACTTGAGACTTGTTGTTCAAGGTGAATCACTTCTGGCTACAGTCATATACTGGACTTCTCCTTACGCTCATCAGGATTGTTGTCAGCATTTAGCCGTGGCACGCTAGCCCTTCTGCAAGGAATGCTGGTCGAGTCGAAGCAACGGTGGACAGTAACAGCTAGTTGACAATGTAAACAAGGAAGTAACGCCGGCAGACAGTTTCAGGCAGTACGAGCTGACAGTGTAAGGAAGCAATGGTGGACAGTTTCAGGCAGTTCGAGCTGACAGTGTAAGGAAGCAATGGTGGACAGTTTCAGGCAGTTCGAGCTGACAGTGTAAGGAAGCAATGGTGGACAGTTTCAGGCAGTACGAGTTGACAGTGTAAGGAAGCAATGGTGGACAGTTTCAGGCAGTTCGAGCTGACAGTGTAAGGAAGCAATGGTGGACAGTTTCAGGCAGTTCGAGCTGACAGTGTAAGGAAGCAATGGTGGACAGTGTCAGGCAGTACGAGTTGACAGTGTCAGGCAGTTCGAGCTGACAGTGTAAGGAAGCAATGGTGGACAGTGTCAGGCAGTACGAGCTGACAGTGTAAGGAAGCAACGGTGGACAGTGTCAGGCAGTACGAGTTGACAGTGTAAGGAAGCAACGGTGGACAGTGTCAGTACGAGCTGACAGTGTAAAGAAGCAACGGTGGACAGTTTCAGGCAGTTCGAGCTGACAGTGTAAGGAAGCAACGGTGGACAGTGTCAGACAGTACGAGCTGACAGTGTAAAGAAGCAACGGTGGACAGTTTCACGCAGTACGAGTTGATAGTGTAAGGAAGCAACAGTGGACAGTTTCAGGCGGTACGTGCTGACAGTGTAAGCAAGCAACGGTGGACAGTTTCCAACAGTACGAGCTGACAGTGTAAGGAAGCAACGGTGGACAGTGTCAGGATTAAAGTGAAAGAGAAACACAAGGAAGGAAGGAAGGAGATGGCGACTGCAGTGCAGGAGCGGCCGGCTCCGGCCCACAGAGGGGTGCAGAGGGCGGAAGCCCATGGTGAATGCCGGGAAAAGGGGTTTGACGACGACGACCTCAACCCCGAAACCCATCAGCTGTCCGACTTCAAGGAACTGTGCAAGTCTGTTGCGTCCTTGCTGCACATAGGTGAGTTCATCTGCGCCTACCTTTCACCTGGTTTCGGTTGGTTACTCGGACCAGTAAGTAAGTAAGCATGGTGCTTAACGTCCACAGAAACCACAAGGCTTATTAGGGACGGGGAGATGGGGGAAGGGGGAGATTATACTATACCAATCGCTACACGGTCACCACCAGTATGACTCCAGCATTAAGGTGGGCAGCGATGAGAGCCATTTTAATGTTTTATTAATTGTGAGGGACAAAGTCACCAGACAGTGTCCACAGACCACAACTTGTGAAAAGAAAGGCGAGCCGAAGCAGATTCGAACCGATGTCCCTCTGCTTACCAGACTGTCCGCTTTTGTTTCAGGTACTAATGCGTTCAAATGTTCAGCATTACTGCATGACCGTGAGATGTACTTGGGTAGTAGAGGGTTGTTTGTCAAACATGTTCGGGTTTATATTGCTCTGGCATAAACTGTTGAAGGATTGTTGTCCAGACATAAATCAGAGTTACTTTTTGTGCGGCATGTTGGTGTGCCTGTTACGTGAAACTAGTATAGTCAATCTCAGTTGATAGCCGACCTCATCACCAAAGTATAGTCAGTCTCAGTTGATAGCCGACCTCATCACCAAAGTATAGTCAGTCTCAGTTGATAGCCGACCTTATCACCATAGGCAGTACACGGTGAACTTGACCAGAGTCGTCCAGAAAGTCTCCCGTCTCCCCACCTGTCCGTGACCTGACTGTGACGCCGTGTACCGCCACCCGCCTTGCAAGTTCCGCACCATGGACCTATAGTAGATATAGGTCCATGGTCCGCACGGCACCACGCTGTTTGGCCAGATGATCGAAGCAGTTGTGTTCTGTAGACGTTCCACGCCGTCCCATGCTTACTCCACACACACAAGCTCCATATGTCTGCGGCATGGCCACCTACTGGTCCAGGCCTGCACCCACCCACACATGTTCCGTGTGTCTGCATGGCCACCTACTGGTCCAGGCCTGCACCCACCCACCCATATTCCGTGTGTCTGCACGGCCACCTACTGGTCCAGGCCTGCACCCACCCACACATGTTCCGTGTGTCTGCATGGCCACCTACTGGTCCAGGCCTGCACCCACCCACCCATATTCCGTGTGTCTGCACGGCCACCTACTGGTCCAGGCCTGCACCCACCCACACGTGTTCCGTGTGTCTGCATGGCCACCTACTGGTCCAGGCCTGCAACCACCCACACGTGTTCCGTGTGTCTGCACGGCCACCTACTGGTCCAGGCCTGCACCCACCCACACGTGTTCCGTGTGTCTGCATGGCCACCTACTGGTCCAGGCCTGCACCCACCCACACGTGTTCCGTGTGTCTGCATGGCCACCCACTGGTCCAGGCCTGCACCCACCCACACGTGTTCCGTGTGTCTGCATGGCCACCTACTGGTCCGGGCGTGCACCCACCCACCCATATTCCGTGTGTGTGAACGGCCACCTACTGGTCCAGGCGTGCGCCCACCCACACATGTTCCGTGTGTCTGCATGACCACCTACTGGTCCAGGCCTGCACACACCCACACGTGTTCCGTGTGTCTGCATGGCCACCCACTGGTCCAGGCCTGCACCCATCCACACGTGTTCCGTGTGTGTGCACGGCCACCTACCGATCCAGGCCTGCACCCACCCACCCACCCATGTTCCGTGTGTCTGCACGGCCACCCACTGGTCCAGGCATGCGCCCACCCACACGTGTGTCTGCATGGTCACCAACTTGTCCAGGCCTGCACCCACCCACCCATGTTCCGTGAGTGCATGGCCACCCACTGCTCCAGGCATGCGCCCACCCACACGTGTTCCGTGTGTCTGCATGGCCACCTACTGGTCCAGGACTGCACCCACCCGCACATGTTCCTTGTGTGTGCACGGCCACCCATTGGTCCAGGCGTACACCCACCCACACAGTTGTTCTGTGTGTCTGCATGGCCACCCACTGGTCCAGGCGTACACCCACCCACACAGTTGTTCCGTGTGTCTGCATGGCCACCCACTGGTCCAGGCGTACACCCACCCACACAGTTGTTCCGAGTGTCTGCATGGCCACCTACTGGTCCAGGACTGCACCCACCCGCACATGTTCCTTGTGTGTGCACAGCCACCCATTGGTCCAGGCGTACACCCACCCACACAGTTGTTCTGTGTGTCTGCATGGCCACCCACTGGTCCAGGCGTACACCCACCCACACAGTTGTTCCGTGTGTCTGCATGGCCACCCACTGGTCCAGGCGTACACCCACCCACACAGTTGTTCCGTGTGTCTGCATGGCCACCCACTGGTCCAGGCGTACACCCACCCACACAGTTGTTCCGTGTGTCTGCATGGCCACCCACTGGTCCAGGCGTACACACACCCACACAGATGTTCCGTGTGTCTGCATGGCCACCCACTGGTCCAGGCGTACACACACCCACACAGATGTTCCGTGTGTCTGCATGGCCACCCACTGGTCCAGGCGTACACACACCCACACAGTTGTTCCGTGTGTCTGCATGGCCACCCACTGGTCCAGGCGTACACACACCCACACAGTTGTTCCGTGTGTCTGCATGGCCACCCACTGGTCCAGGCGTACACACACCCACACAGTTGTTCCGTGTGTCTGCATGGCCACCCACTGGTCCAGGCGTACACCCACCCACACAGTTGTTCCGTGTGTCTGCATGGCCACCCACTGGTCCAGGCGTACACACACCCACACAGATGTTCCGTGTGTCTGCATGGCCACCCACTGGTCCAGGCGTACACACACCCACACAGATGTTCCGTGTGTCTGCATGGCCACCCACTGGTCCAGGCGTACACACACCCACACAGATGTTCCGTGTGTCTGCATGGCCACCCACTGGTCCAGGCGTACACACACCCACACAGATGTTCCGTGTGTCTGCATGGCCACCCACTGGTCCAGGTGTACACACACCCACACAGATGTTCCGTGTCATGTTATTGTTGTTGATCGCTTTTATACAGCGCCGCTCTCGAGCAGACTTATTGCGCTTCTGTAGCATGTGATTCTAAATGAGTGACTAGATCGTTTTGCATTTCCACCGAAGTGGTGTACTTACCGCGATGTTTTGTTGTTACATGGTTGGTGCCACGCGGAACTGCCGCTGTCTCGGCGCGTTCTGTGTACACTATACAACCATGCACCATGTCACCTCACTTCCTGCAAAGCTACATACGTAAAGTGCATGCGTGTTTAATTGTAACCAGCCACCTGCACTTTTGGCAGAATGACCGAGAAAAGAAATTACAAAAATAACTGAGAGGCAAGCAGGCAGGCGGACAGGCCCGTACACCAAGAAAGATAATCACAGCAAAATGCAAGTGAGCGTTACCGCCGCACACGATGCGGTGTTGCTTGCAAAGTACGTTATGTGCGAAATCCACGTGGGGACTGCATGTGGACTTTTCCCTGTGCAGAGAATAATTATGGTTGTCGTCAGATATGGAGAATCAGAAGAGTTATGAAGGAAACTTGATGTCTGATGGTTGTTTTCAGTTTCAGCTGATTTGCCGCGGTTGTGTCAGTTCTAACCGACGTTATACGTTGAGCCACAGTGTCCGTTATGTGTTTGATTGCTTGGTTATTTGATGACAGACTGACGTGTGTTATTTATACTGTCAATATGGTGTGCAAGTGTGTATATTAGTAAAGGTACTATAGGGCTACTCCGTCAGTGTATTCTAACCGAGCCATGCATGCATGAAGGGTTCATCGGGACAAGCCTTTCTTCCCGTCTCAGTGAAGTGCCCCCCAGAAAGGTGTGGTGAGAAGAAGCAAATTTATGCCTGGCATCAAATCAAGTTTACTGCCACAAAGAGCCTTGTGAACAAAACGTGATAAGATCAAGTGCAGCAGCGACGAGTGCGAGAGGCGTGAGTGAGCGATGTTGTGTGCGTTGTGTACCGACAGCTAGCTACCACAGCAGTGTGTGTAGAAGCTGACGGTGAGGATGCCAGTCAGTGAGCGAGAGGTAGTTCTGCAAACGGTGGCACAGACAAGGCACAGACAGATTTTCTCCTTCGAAAGAGTCTTTGGAGAACGGGGGGAGTGAGTGAGTGGGGTTTGATGCGGTGCCCATGTTGAGCCAACAGCTATCGGTGTATAGATACGGGGACCCGGCCCTTCTCCCATCGCCGCAGCTGTAGTCAGGCGGTGATAACCGTTGCTACCGTTTACCTACCTGTCTGATCCCACCACTCGCCTCTACCTGCAGACAGATAAGACCGAGGGTCTGCAAAATCACTGAGTCCCTGATAATGGCACTGCGCCCCCTTTTACTGCCGGATGCCGCCATGCACGTACAACGCGTCTACATACCCGATACCCTTAAACCAACACACACACTTGTTGGATGGGTGGGGCCAACCCCCCTCCCCTCCCTCCCCCACAGACCTCTTCCATCCGATTCCCCAGCGAGCTTTTGTCCAACCGCCTGCCACCCACCGGCCATTTGGCTTTTCCTGCTGTCTCAGTCTCCGTTTTTCTGTGAGTATACATGATTTTGTTTGTCTGTCACGAAGCAACAGGACTGTTTGGAAGTAAAAGTGTCTGCACAAAAACAACAACAACTCTAGCACAACACTTTCTTGTTTGTCGTTCTTATGCACGTTTATTTCCAAGTAGAGAAAAGTTCAATTTTGTGCTCAGAGGCTGGAGTACTTTAACCCACCTCTTGGTGTGTACATCAGAGAGATAGTGATTACAGTCCTTTTCACTGATGCTCCAGAGTGGGATTTTTCCCGGTAGAAATCGAAAATCGAAATGGCAGTGAGTCTGTGGTACTGGTAAGATTTAAAATCCTACTCGCAGAGATCGCAATTTTGACTTCCCTCGGGAAAAATCCCAATTTTAATATTTGCCGGTAGGATTTGAAATATTGCCGGATTTTGATTTGTATCCTGACTTATGTATATATATATATTAATGCTTGTGAGTGAAGGCGGCACATCGGTCAGTGATGGTGATGTGGATCTGTTGGTGGATCAGACGAACATTAGAACTGTTTCAAAGTCAAAGGCAACTTTGTTGAAAATGCCGAGCATATGGGCTTTTTCGAGCGCATAGATACCATCTTGAATTTAACTGATCTGATCTGTGTGAGGCGGTCCACACAAATCTCTCTCTCTCACACACACACACACACGCACGCACGCACGCACGCACGCACGCACGCACGCACACACACACACAGTGATGGGGCGATAGCCGCCGCCCACGTAAGTTACCAAAATGAAGTCATCGCCAAAACAAAGTGTTGTTTTCATTAGGACAGCAATGGTGAAGAAGCAGTGTTGATGAAGTAACATCAATGATGAAGTAGCATCACCACGAAATGACAGCAGTGACAAAATAACGGTTGGACGAGGTGACGGTTAGCGATGACAAAATATTAGCATGACGTAATTGTAGTGATTAAGTACTGAACATCCTGGCAATGACTGGTGAAGTAAATGTAACGGTGGACACAGAAAGGACGATTTAACAGCAATAATGGAGTAAAAGGGAGGACATTTAGTTAGTTGATGCTTTGGGCTCAGCCACCCTCATAGAGTCACGGGCTTATATCTAGGTCCATGCGTAGGGTTATCGTCTGGGCTAAGAAACAGTGATCAAATGAGGGCGACGGTAAACAGTCCAAGAAGCAAGGAAGAAGCAAAGGCGGCAATGCTGGTGATGCTTACTGGTCATGTGATCGTGTGATGCGAGACTGACGCGGCAAGTGACACATGTCGGTGTATCAGTGGAGATGGAGCCGTGATGCTGTGGGCCCCCTGTCACAAGATAAGCAATCGGTGCCTTTACACCCCTTCCCCACCCCTCACCCCGCCCCCCTATCCCACGGCCACCCCAGCACACAGACGTAAGTAGAGAGTGAGAGGTGCCTTACCACCCCCTTCCCCTCTGCCTTACCCCACTCCCTCCCCCCCACCCACCCAGCACAGCGGCAGCTTGTTTGGACAGCACTCTGTGACTGCTGATCCATGGGCACCAGGCAGCTACAGCCGGGCCTAAAGCACAGCCACTTGAACCCAACACTATGTAGATGAGGTTGTTTGCTTCAAGTACCGACACACTTCTGCCGCCACTTTAGGCTATCCTGTCCCAGTGGGGGGAAAAAAATCACCACACGTAGCCTTTAATATTGCTACCACTTCTGTGAAGCCGTCGTAGGAATTACAAGCCTTCGCTGCCACTGCTGTGTCTGTGTGACGCCGTCGTAGGAATTACAAGCCTTAATTCACAACCACTGCTGTGTGACAAGCCTTCGCTGCCACTGCTGTGTCTGTGACGCCTTCATAGGAATTACAAGCCTTCACTACCGCTTCTGTGTGACAAGCCTTCGCTGCCACCCGTTGTGTCTGTGTGACGCCGTCATAGGAATTACAAGCCTTCACTACCGCTTCTGTGTGACGGTTATAAGCCTTCGCTGCTACTGCTGTGTCTGTGACGCCGTCATAGGAATTACAAGCCTTCACTACCGCTTCTGTGTGACAAGCCTTCGCTGCCACCCGTTGTGTCTGTGTGACGCCGTCATAGGAATTACAAGCCTTCACTACCGCTTCTGTGTGACGGTTATAAGCCTTCGCTGCCACTGCTGTGTCTGTGTGACGCCTTCATAGGAATTACAAGCCTTAATTCAATACCACTGCTGTGTGACAAGCCTTCGCTGCCACTGCTGTGTCTGTGACGCCTTCATCGGAATTACAAGCCTTCACTACCGCTTCTGTGTGACAAGCCTTCGCTGCCACTGCTGTGTCTGTGTGACGCCGCCATAGAAATTACAAGCCTTCACTACCACTTCTGTGTGGTATTAATTGTCACAGGAATGAACCCCAAGTCTTGTGTGACGTCTTTGAGGAAACACTGAAACGCCGGGATAGCCATTCCTGGAAATAATCCAGTATTCATCGAATAATCCAGTATGATTATGATGATTACACGCTAAAACATCGCGTAACACTGGTAAGATCGGATATTACTGGTCGTGCTGCTGACCAGTCAGTTTGTCCCTGACGTGTCAGCCCCGGCGACATCCGAGGACATTAAGCCCCACATCATCATCATCACCAGTCAGCTGTGGCCTTGTAGCTTTAAATAAGTAAGAGGTATGAGTAGGTAAGTGAGGATGAGATTCTGGCCGTTTTGCTATCGACGGCGTTTGGACTTTGCGGCGGTGTTGCCATCAAGGGTGATGACGAAGTGGAAAAGACTTTTTTTTCTTTTTTTCTGGCTACTGCAGATCGTGAGATGTGGACTACACAGACCGATTTAATGCCTTTGTCGCGCGCGCGCGCGCGCACACACACAGACACACACACACACACGGGCGCGCGCGCGCGTACACACACACACACACACACACACACACACACACACACACACACGGGCGCGCGCATGCACGCACGCACGCACACACGCACATACACGCAAACGCACGCGCCTTTCTTACGTGTCTAATGTCTTGTGCCTGTGGATGTTAAGAAACGGGTTATCCTGTCTCGTTTTCTGCTTGGTTGTGGTGAGGATGCCACGTTCTCTGCTTTCTCAGAGTGAGGGCGCGAGTAGGTGTAATACGAGTGCACACGACCCTGAGGGTAGCATTGATACACTGAACCAGATCCCCATCATCCCCTCGTCGGATTCTCGGGCTGAAATGCTGATTGTGTACAGTGCAATATAGACGAAAGCTTATTTCCCCCAGTTAATAATATGGGTAAGCGTGATTCCTCAGTGCCGTGTAGTACGTGCCGTGGCTGAAAATGACCAGAGAACTGAGTGTACCGTAACTTGTCCCAGGACAACGAGCTTCTCCACGTCGTGTTGCATGCCACGGCATGGGAGTCGCTGGCTTCCCTACAGCGGTAAACGGCCACAGCGACATGTTGCTGGCTTCACAGCGGTAAACGGCCACAGCGACATGTTGCTGGCTTCACAGCGGTAAACGGCCACAGCGACATGTTGCTGGCTTCACCACGGTAAACGGCCACAGCGACATGTTGCTGGCTTCACAGCGGTAAACGGCCACAGCGACATGTTGCTGGCTTCACAGCGGTAAACGGCCACAGCGACATGTTGCTGGCTTCACAGCGGTAAACGGCCACAGCGACATGTTGCTGGCTTCACAGCGGTAAACGGCCACAGCGACATGTTGCTGGCTTCACAGCGGTAAACGGACGCAACGACACGTTGAAGTTGCTGGCTCCCTTACAGCGGTAAACGGCCCCAACGACACGTTGAAGTTGCTGGCTCCCTTACAGCGGTAAACGGCCCTAACGACACGGTGAAGTTGCTGGCTCCCTTACAGCGGTAAAC
>OY757555.1:10759490-10787267 GCA_963584105.1 Alviniconcha strummeri | reverse complement strand
TGTGTGTGTGTGTGTGTGTGTGTGTGTGTGTGTATGTGTGTGTGTGTGTGTGTATGTGTGTGTGTGTGTGTGTGTGTGTGTGTGTGTGTGTGTGTGTGTGTGTGTGTGTGTGTGTGTGTGTGTGTGTGTGTGTTGGAAATGATGAGAAAGCTGTTGAATGAAGTGTTGTTGTGTGTTTATTTAATCAGTAGACTTCATTGTGCTCTCTGTTCTGTACCTATTTTGTTGTCCCTATTGGTTTTGTATTGTGCGCTTTGGGCTCATGTTAGGTGTAAGCACCTTCTAACTTTATTCACTTTTACATTATATCTATGCATGGACGGATGCACACATGCATATTTATACACATGCATGTGTGCACACACGCACGCACGCACGCATGCATGCACGCACGCACGCACACACACACACACACACACACACACACACACACACACACACACACACACACACACACACACACACACACACACACACAGTACACACACACACACACACACACACACATGCACACTTATATATGATCGAAAGAGCAGATAATGGTACTTTGGTTGTGTTCAAAAGCAGTGTCTCATGTGATCATGTTCTTTGATATGACTAAGCCAGACTACTGGATGTAGCGGTGTACATTTCAAGATCAAGAAGATTGTCGATTAGATAAGAGTCAGTCTTACATGTTAATTGGATAAGAGTTGCTATCAGACAGTGTGTTGACTCAGTTACATATATATATAGACAGAGGCACTAGCCCTACACTACTGTCTTTCTTTCACAACTGGACTATAAAGTATAATTCCTCCTCTCTGGATGCCCTCAGTGCCTTCTGAGCAGACTTCAGAAGGTTCAGAACCATGCAGTACATCTCATCTTGAAATTTCCTAGGACAGACCACATTACACTGCAACTTTGCACTCTACACTGGCTGCCAATCAATGTTAGAATAAAATACAAAATGTCTTCTCTTTGCTTTGGTGCAATAACTTGTATTGGTTCTGTCTACCTTTCTGATCTACTTGAGGTCTACACACCCTCCAGGCAGCTTTGATCATCCACAGACAGTCGTATACTGTGCATACCATCTGTGAACACTAAATTGTACAGTGAACATTCTTTCTCTTACATTGCTCCAACAGGAACACATTCCCAAAAGAAATTAGATTGTTTCAGTCGGCCACTTTAAATATCAGCTCTTAAATCTCACCTTTTCCCAACATAATACTGAGTGGTGTGTGTGTGTGTGTGTGTGTGTGTGTGTGTGTGTGTGTGTGTGTGTGTGCGTGCGTGCGTGTGTGTGTGTGTGTGTGTGTGTGTGTGTGTGTGTGTGTGTGTGTGTGTGTGATGAGCAGGTGAGATATATATATATCTATATCTGCCTGATTCAAGGCATTGTGGTGCTTGCAAATTTTGTCATTGTAAATGATTTTATAATTGTAAGCTTTATGAGCTCCTGTCAGAAAGGGTGTTTTGTAAATGTACGTTATTACTGTTGAACAAGCTCACTGCCATCACATCAACATCAGTCAGGTGGACCTTGGTCAGTTTTGGTCAGCTTGTAACCAAAGTTGAATTTGGTTATTAAAAGGAGTATTGGCCAATGGTTGCAACACAAATAAGAACAAAGCTTGCAGACATTGGCTGGCTGTACCTTGTGTGTTGGACCAAGGGATGACATGCCAAAATGCTCAAGAGCATAGAGCCATTCACAAGGTGCATGTGCACTGTGCAAACATCATGCTGTGGCAGCTGTGTTCTTACATGTGTAAAACAGAACTTCTCTCCTGATGTGACAGGTAAGCCGGCAGAAGGCACTGGCATTTTTTTCTTGGCCAGTTTACAACCAAAGGCTTTGCCTGATGTGACACAAACCCACTGAATTATGGTACCAACATTTTACATAGCCAGTTTGTAATGCTTATACCAGGGGTGGTAGACAGGGTGTGCGTTGACGGAACAGAGAGTTGTCAGTTTTGCAACTTGAAATGGTTCAGTGCACAGTCACGTTTAAGTTTGGGTGTGCACTGTGTTGCTGTTTGCAAAAGTGAGGCAATGGGCGGAGGAGGTGGGGTGGACGGATGTGATAAGTGTACATGTGAAGGAGGATCTGATGGGCTCTTGCCACAAAACTGAGTGCCTGTTTTTTTGTGTGTGTTTTTTTAAGGAGAGAGAAATGATGGGTGGGGGGAGATAGATATTGGGGTGGCAGGAATCCAGATCTTGATCACAATGTTGTTGTATCCAAAGCAGTTTGGCAGAGATGTCTGAAACGAGGCTAAGGATCGAGAAGAGTAGGCAGTTTTTATCAGGTGGAAATTGACGTTTGACACAGCTTAAGGGCACAGGTAAGGGTGAGCTGGTCAAAATTTGAAACAACAACAACAAGCATGTGTTTCTTCACTGGGCTGGTGCAATTGTTTGGATGGTTTGATATGTCAAATATTTTGTTGATGGAGTAGTTAGGTCATGCCCGTACATAGCTTTTTCACGAGGTGACTTCAAATGGGAATGCTAAATTGTTTGACTGTGTGTGTGCACCCGGGCATACAAGCATTCACGTGCCAGCGTATGTGTGTGTGTGTGTGTGTGTGTGTGTGTGTGTGTGTGTGTGTGTGTGTGTGTGTGTGTGTGTGCGCGTGCGTGCTAATATACATGTACATGCCCCAGTGTGTGTGTGTGTGTATGAGCATGTGTGCATGCATGTGTGTGTGTGTGTGTGTGTGTGTGTGTGTGTGTGTGTGTGTGTGTGTGTGTGTGTGTGTGCATGCATGTGTGCAGTGGGAGATCAGGCTGTCACTGGAGCCAGCTGTTGTCATCTCTTCGTCAGCAATACAGCTATGTGTTGCGCATACAATGTTTTTTTTATATTTTTTTATATTTTCTTTTGGTGATTATAGTTTTTGCTTTGTTATTTTGAACATATGGCAGGCACTGGCCTATGTAGGTGATGTGACTTCAGTTCTGAAATATGAACCTGGCCACACCTTTATACACACCCTCAGCCAATAGCAGTACCTATGCAGGCTCTTGTAATAATTACATATATGTGTTAGCTTGCCCTTCATTCACACTCTCACTCTCTCTCAATATCTATGCAAGCACTTATATATGATACATGTGTGTGTGTGTGTGTGTGTGTGTGTGTGTGTGTGTGTGTGTGTGTGTGTGTGTGTGTGTGTGTGGGCGTGTGTGTGTGTGTGTGGGCGTGTGTGTGTTGGCGTGTGTGTGTGTGTGTGTGTGTGTGTGTGTGTGTGTGTGTGTGTGTGTGTGTGTGTGTGTGTGTGTGTGTGTGTGTGTGTGTGTACAATACAATACACTACAACTTTATTACCAAGTGTCAGTACAATTGCATGAGGAACGTTTTGTGGTTCCATGTACACTCATCACACATTCACTCCAATCATAAAACATCATAAATTACAGCAATGTGTGTGGTGGAAGATCTGCGCTTCCTTGACAAGGCTAACGTGAACATGTTACTGAAGCATTTCTGTAATGGTTGTACATGGCACCATCCACAAGCTGCACCTTATGCAACAGAAGCAAAGGTACGCATGCCAACTAGCTGAACCATTAGCTGTCCACAGAATCAACCTTGTCGACAAAAAGGTCAGGAAAAAAATGCGGAAGTTGAGCAGCAGGTTTGGCGGAAGGCAATGGGGTGGATGTAATCTTGCCTAATAGGTTGTTGGTTAATAATAATGATAATAATTAAAGTATTTTTAAAGTGCAAAATCTTAATAATAATAATAAATAATTCTTATAAAGCGCTAGTCTTTAACCAGAGTTAAACTCACTGCGCTGTATGAACATCTTCTCACAAAAACTACATTAACATACATTTCAGCAAACAAAACCTTAATTGTTAGCTTAAATTACCGTTATCGCCTATCGAACAACACACACACACACACACACACACACACACACACACACACACACACACACACACACACACACACACACACACACACACAAACACAAGCATTCTGACTATACAAAGCTAAATATACACAGCTTAATCTATACAGTTCCTTGACAGACAAAGTGAGGTGGTGGTTACTTTAACACTGTATAAGTATAATTGTAAGTACCTTGCTGTTTGAGGTCATGTGGTTGTGAGGGCCATGCTGTTTGAGGTCATGTGGTTGTGAAGGGCTTGCTGGTGAAAGTTATGTAATCATAAGTATGTTGCTGTTGGAGGTCATGAGATTGTGAGAGCCATGCTGTATGAGGTCATGTGGTTGTGAAAGCCTTCATGTTGGAGGTCATGTGGTTGTGAAAGCCTTCATGTTGGAGGTCATGTGGTTGTGAAAGCTTTCATGTTGGAGGTCATGTGGTTGTGAAAGCCTTCATGTTGGAGGTCATGTGGTTGTGAAAGCCTTCATGTTGGAGGTCATGTGGTTGTGAAAGCCTTCATGTTGGAGGTCATGTGGTTGTGAAAGCCTTCATGTTGGAGGTCATGTGGTTGTGAAAGCTTTCATGTTGGAGGTCATGTTGTGAAAGCCTTCATGTTGGAGGTCATGTGGTTGTGAAAGCCTTCATGTTGGAGGTCATGTGGTTGTGAAAGCCTTCATGTTGGAGGTCATGTGGTTGTGAAAGCCTTCATGTTGGAGGTCATGTGGTTGTGAAAGCCTTCATGTTGGAGGTCATGTGGTTGTGAAAGCTTTCATGTTGGAGGTCATGTTGTGAAAGCCTTCATGTTGGAGGTCATGTGGTTGTGAAAGCCTTCATGTTGGAGGTCATGTGGTTGTGAAAGCCTTCATGTTGGAGGTCATGTGGTTGTGAAAGCCTTCATGCTGGAGGTCATGTGAATTTGAGAGCCATGCAACTGGAGGTCAGTCATGTGGCTGTGAGAACCTTAATGTTGGAGGTCAATTGGTTGTGAAAGCCTTGATGCTGGAGATGATGTGATTGTGAAAGCCTTGATGCTGGTGGTCATATGCTTAGAGATACACAAAATAGTTATGGGTGATGGTGACAAAGAATGTCATGACAAGACAGGAGGTTTAGAAATCTTACTGCCAGTTTTTAGCTGTATGACTAGTGCCATCTTGGTCCCTGAAGGTCAGGTTCCTGTTTTTTCATGAGTGGTGCTTTGCGCAGTTCTTTAAAAATCTCACTTCCTGTTTCAGAGGATCAGGCTGCAGTGGCCATGCTGACAGAACCTCTATCAGGTCGGCGTGATCTTGTGGAGGGACTGGATGCTGAGGCCATCTTTGACTACCTCACACAGCATGGTGTACTGGACGGTGACACACTGCAGGTGCTGCGCAACACCTCCATTGTCACACAGCGCAATGCAGCTTTGCTTCAGCATGTGGAAAAAGAGGGTCATAATGCTGTGGCACTCTTCATCAATGCCTTACGACAGTCTGGACAGCTGCACTTGGCCAGTTCACTGGACAACACCGAGCGCATCAAACCCATGTCTGAGGGAGGTAAGTGCAGATTCTTGCCACCAGACCTCTTGTTCTTTTTATTATTTTTCTTACTTCATCATTGTGAACCATTAAATTTACCCATTCTGTGTGATTCACCTGCTTACCACCCATTACCCAGTAACTAAAACTAAACTGATTCAAGAAAGTGAGAAAAAGTCTGAAAATGCATCACTGGGCATGGCCCAGTCTTTCCATGTAGTGAAGGTCATTTTTTGTTTGTTTTTCACACAGCATGCTTATTTTGAGTTTGAACCATTGCCTGATTTAATAGATGCAGCCAACTGTTTCTGAGTAGGAATGAAAGTATCTTCACATGCATATATATGGTAGAGTTTTGTGTCTTACTTTAATGGTACCTTTCTAACAAGACAACATACTTTTTTTACTGAATGGGTCAGTGGTTGCAGTTGCAATACAAAATGATATTTGTTTGACTGTTTCAGGTCACAGAAATATTGAAACAGACTCACTTGCTAGCTTTCTGATGTTTTTGCATGTGATTTGATGTTTCAGGTTACTTGGAGAAATTGCGTCACAAAGGTACATTGATGTTGTTTATTTATTTGTGTGTGTGTGTGTGTGTGCATGCACATGTATTTGTGTGTATGTTGTGTGTTTTTGTATTTGCATGTGTATGTTACTATGCATGTGTGTATACTGCTGTCACATGTGCAGACTTACTCAGTCAGTGTATAAATATTATCTTGAATTATTTTTCTTCCCCTCATTCCTCTATTATACTACAGTATATAATTAATATTCAGATGACAGGACAAAATTGAACATTACCTAGCAATGCTCCATACTCCATGTCCTAGTGGTATCCACATTTAATATCCTAGTTTGATGTCCTAGTAGTGCCCCACACTTGATGTCCTATTAGTGCCCCACACTTGATGTCCTAGTAGTGCCCCACACTTGATGTCCCAGTTGCACCCCACACTTGATGTCCTAGTAGTAGTAGTAGTGCCTCACACTTGATGTCCTAGTAGTAGTAGTGCCCAACACCTGATGTCCTAGTAATGCCCCACACTTGATGTCCTAGTAGCAGTAGTAGTGCCCCACACTTGATGTTCTAGTAGTGCCATGCCCCACACTTGATGTTCTCCTAGTGCCCCACACTTGATATCCTAGCAGTGCAGTGCCCCATACTTGATGTCCTAGTAGTGCCCCACACTTGATGTCCTAGTAGTGCCCCACACTTGATGTCCTGGTAGTGCCCCACACTTGATGTTCTAGTAGTGCCCCACACTTGATGTTCTAGTAGTAGCCCTTGGGGCCCCACCCCCACATTTGTCCTAACAGGATCCCACACTTGATCTTCTAGTGGGGCCCTACTCTTGATGGCCTTGCAAGGCCCATATTTGATTTCCTAGTCAAGTGGTAGTAGTGCCCCACAAGTGATGTTCTAGCAGGACCCCACACTTGATGTACTATCAGGCCCCCACATTTGGTGTCATAGTACTGTCCACACTTGATGTCCTGGCAAGGTTCCACACTTGATGTCATAGCAGGACCCTACGCTTGATGTCCAGGTAGTGCCCCACACTTAATGTCCTTGTAGTGCCCACACCTGATCATTGATACCCTAACAAGGTCCAACCATTGATGTCCTAGAAGTGCCCTACACTTGACGTTCTGACAGGAACCCCCTCTGTCGAGAGCCCAGAGCTGACAAATGTTCTCCCATTAAAGCCTGGAGCAGGTCAGGATACAGCGATGTGTGCTTTGCCTGCTGACAGGAATGTCTTCCTTGTCCTAATTTCTACCTTCCTGGGCCATTCAGCTTCATTTTTTCCAAATCCTGTCCCTACTTTTTAACTGTGTTTTAGCTAATGCAGTTTCCCATGTGGGCCCACGGAATAGCTCATAATTATAAGCTATTTATGCAGGTTCCTATGGTGAGTACCTAAAGAATATAAATAAATACCAAGGAATGGGGTTAAAACTGGATTTTGATGTACCCAGACATGTGTTATTGTGCATTGATAGATAGATGGATGGTTGGTTTTTGACATGACATGGATTTTTTTTAAACAAAATTGTGATTTAGTGACTTGTGTTTTGAACTGGTGTAAAAAATAATGTGTGATTCATCCTGTGCAGTTGATGGGAGGTTAAAATCCAAGAACTAGCTAACTAATGTTTTAGCAGGGCCCCACAGTTAGAGGTCATGCCGTGGACTGTGGACTGTTGCAGGTGAGGTGACCATTGTTCTCAATGTCCATGCACTGCTGCTTGTGGTGCCCGAGCGGGACTCAGAGGGGGACGTCATTGATGCTGCCATGCTGGCCTCACCCCGCAAGAACTCAGACCTTTCCCGTGGCCTGCACAGGTCCTACGAAAACATGCTGCTGCTGGACGAGGGCCCTGCCAATCAGTCCAGATGCATCACAGAGTACCCCTACACCATAGAGGAAGAGGAAGACCATCCGCCAAAAAAATCTTTTTTCTGCTTCTGCTTTCCTATCCGCAGTACCAAGAAAAAGAAGGGCAAGGAGAAAAAATATTTAGAGCAGCATGAGATGAAGCTGAGGAACAGCGGTGGTAACTCTGGGGGCAAGGAACCTGTTGATGTGCAGACGGAGGGGAATGGTGCTAGGCCTGCCAAGTCTTCCACAGTGCACTCCCCACAACCTCATAGCAACAACAGAGGCCAAGGTAACACGGAACCAGCAGATGTTCCATTCGCTGGTGATTCTAGAAGAAACAGTGGCAGTCCGAGAAAAGACTTGAGCGTAGATGTGGGGGATCAGAAGAATGGCTTGATGGAAAGAAAGTGGGTGAGTGGAGGCGGACAGGACAAGGAGAATGCTGACCCTGTGATCATGGAGTACAACAAGGAGATGGAGTTGGTGCGCCTCAAAGCACAGCGACACCAGGATAGGACCAGGTCACAGTCATCCACCATTGTCATGTGCGAAAAGTGGAAGTCTGGGGGTCAGTATTTTCGTAAGAAAGTGACAGCTCTGTGTCAACAGTTTGAGAGTGATCTTCAGATGCGCTTGATCAAGTACATAGAGCAGGACCGGGGCACCCTGGTGCTGTCTATCTGGACTGAGGGACACACCATGTTCATTGCCAACATCTGCATGACCAGAGAGCAGGTTCGACAGCTACAGAACGACTACACCAGTGGAGCGCTGAGACAGCGACTGGATGCCTTATTTAGGACCAATCAGTGTCTTCAAAAACTGGACATCAAGGACATGGACCTTCAGGTTGTCATTGATGAGGAACAGTTTAGAGAGGCTTTGCGAGAGCTTGCCTGACATAGAGTTTTTTAGCAACTGGCTAGAGTTTTTTAGCAACTGGCTGAGATGTATGATGAGAAACAAAAGTCATTTACATCTGACTTAACCTGCTATGGATATTAGTGCAGATCACAGCATGAATAATTAACATGGGTGAGCATTGGTTACTTGTTCACATTAACATGGGTGAGCATTGGTTACTTGTTCACATTAACATGGGTGAGCATTGGTTACTTGTTCACATTAACATGGGTGAGCATTGGTTGGTTGTTCACATTAACATGGGTGAGCATTGGTTACTTGTTCACATTAACATGGGTGAGCATTGGTTACTTGTTCACATTAACATGGGTGAGCATTGGTTACTTGTTCACACACTTCGATCACAGACACTCATTGCTATTTAGCTCCAAGAAAATACCTTAATATCTTATTGGGTTGGTCTCACACTGGTGTAGCTTTCTGCATACTAATGCACAAGAGTTTTTTTTTTTTTTTAATGTTTCAGTTTTGAACTTTAAAAAAGCAAGTGTTATAATAATAATAATGAATACTTAGAGTGCCTAACCCGCACAGGCCCTAAGTGCTTACATGTTCTTTACAAATACATATTGTCAAAAATTTGATGCATACAGCATGAACACACACACACACACACACACACACACACACACACACACACACACACACACACACACACACACACACACACACATACATGCACACACACAGACTCACACACACACACACACACGCACACACACACACACGCACACACGCACACACACACACACGCACACACACACACACACAGAGATCAGGGCAATGAGAAGAAAAGATTTTTAAAAAAGAGAAAGGTTTTCAATGAAGATTTAACAGAGGCGACAGAAGTAGAATGGCAGAGGTTATGAGCAATGGCAGCCAGAGTTGGTTGTGCAAAACACCTTTAGGTGTCACAGCTTGACTGTCAGGCCTGCCGGATGTCTGTCTTTGAGCAGTGTGATCACACATGTGGGTCACTGGCTCATCAGAAAAAAGAACTCATTTAATAAATTTTATATAAAACCGTCTAGGCATTTAAAAAAGCATAATCTTTTAAGTTTGTACTTTGAGGTCTTCTACTACTCTTGAGTAAAGTATGTTGTGAAGAAGCTAGTTTCTTTAAAGCAGTGGAGTAAAATCATAGCGAAAATCATAGTAATGTCAACTGTTGAGGTGAAATCACAGTGACAGTCATACTAATGTTGACCGGTGAAGTCAAATCACAGTAATAGTCTTACTGTCATGCGGAGTGCATTTAAGTGCATGGATTGTTGAAATCTCAGTGACTCTGATGGTTGTGTTATATATGGACTGCACTGAAGTCAAATCATAGTGACAGTCATTATACCTTGAAGACTACATAAGTGCATTGAAGTAAATTCACAGTCATGCTAACCTTAAGACATTCAGATGTCTCTACAATTGTAGTAACATCACAAATACCTGTTTAC
Organism: Alviniconcha strummeri; assembly: GCA_963584105.1. NCBI lineage: Eukaryota > Metazoa > Mollusca > Gastropoda > Provannidae > Alviniconcha > Alviniconcha strummeri. Next base: position 10,777,082 of record OY757555.1, on the reverse strand, counting down.
AATCACTGTATAGTCACTGAGCAACTTCAAATATTCTCAACACCTGATGCTCACACACAGCCAATCCTTACTTATACTCAGGACATTATGTGATCATAGTTAAAAAGCTGATCTTCACATATATTTGGAACACCATGTGATTATAGTGACAGAGCCAATCTTTAGAGTAAATTATACAGAACATCATGTTATTATCATGACACAGCCAGTCCTTACTTGTGTTTAGAACACCACGTAATTATAGTGACAAGGCCAGTCCTTACTTATGTTCAGAACACCATGTGATTACAGTGACAAAGCCAATTTTTTCTGCAGTGATTTATGTACTCTTCACAAAGTTCTGTTTGGAACCGGCTTTTGTCTTTTACATCATCACCCGCTATGTTATCCTAGAAAGGCAACTTCTTGCTTCCACTACATATCCAGTGGCTGTTTGTAAATCGTATTAAAATTTTCCATTCATTTTGCATGTATTCTTCATCTTGGCAAGCATGTGAAGATTGATCTGGAATATCAGTGGGCGTGGTATCTTTACTGAAAGGTTTGGATGAATTTTGGAAAGGTATATTTGTGTCTTACTAAGCACAGTGGCATTTTTAAGAATTCCAAATGTTTGTACTGTTCTGTTTCTTTCTCGGTTCTTTGTGATATTTGGCCAAACTGATGGATAAAACTAGCTTGGAACAATCATTGTACTTGTTCCACAGCATTTTGTCCTGCCTTCCTATCTCTGCTGGCCGATTTTTGCTTCAGTATTATAGTGCTTGCTCTTTGTCCGTGTGCGGCGTGTTGCAAAGCGAATCATTGGTCTTACTGCTTCATGTGTTCACATGACATATGCATGGACACAGTGGACGTTGCTGCTGCTGCTGCATTACATAAATTATTGAATTAATTCAGTGGATTTGTTCTACCAAACCTTGTTAACATGCGCAGCGTATGCACTGATACAGTGGTTGGTGTAGCTACACCATGTATGGGCACCATGTATGCATTCTGAGGACTTGTGTGCTACACCATGTATGTGCAATGCTTACAGTAATCCATTGGATTTATGCTACTACATCCTACATTAAAAAAAAAAAAAAAGTAATAATAATCTGAAACAGCATGACTGCTAGCATTCTAAAACTAGATCCAAACACAAAAGGGTTCAAACGAACGCTTATTTATTTTGACAAATAAATGTGTGTCCATGTCAAAATAAATGTTTGTTTGAACCTTTTTGTGTTTGCATCCTGCATTATAAATTCATTGGATTTGTTTTACCATACCATATGTATGCATGATGCAAGCACTAATGCAGGGGCTTTGTGTTCCTGCTACATGTATATAGGCAGTAATTTGATGCATTTATGTGGCTGCAGCATGGAGTACAAACTGTAATCCAGTAGCATTCCAGATCATCCTAGTACAAACTGGAATTCTAATTTGTACTAGGATAAACTGGAATTTCAGTTTTAGCTGGATATTTCTCAGTGTAAACTGGCATTCTGATTTGTACTAGGATAAACTGGAATTTCAGTTTTAGCTGGATATTTCTCAGTGTAAACTGGCATTCTAATTTGTACTAGGATAAACTGGAATTTTAGTTTCAGCTGGATATTTCTCAAGGTAAATTGGAAGTCTAATTTGTACTAGGATAAACTGGAATTTCAGTTTCAGCTGGATATTTCTCAGTTTAAACTGGAATTCTGTTTCTACTAGGGAGAACTGGAATCCTTTCTTAAGTCCACTAAAACAAACTGGAATTCTGGTTTGCCCTAGTAGAACCTTTAACAGTATCAGTTCATGATCTCAAATAAACATGGGAAAATGTTAACATTTTGAGTTTGAATACAAGTCTAAAAGTGAACCACTTTTTGGGCCTGAACATGTGAACATAAGTCTCAAATCATATCAGCCAGCTGGGTGGGAAAATGTTTGTCTGTTTGTAAGATGCCTTGTCTGGCCTGTAAGTTCTCAAGAGGAGTCCAGTGAGGAAGTACAGCAGCTGACATTTGATTAAATAGAACATCTCAAGAGAAATGTACTCACCCATATGACAAACACATAAAGAACAATTAAAAACGCAAGCGCTTTCGACCCATGGTCTTCGTCTGGTGTAGAAGAGAGAAATTCTTAATAAATGAATAAAGAAAATTATTATTTTCTATCTCTCTTCTACAACAGATGAAAACCATGGGTCAAAAGCACTTGTGTTTTTTATTTTTTATTTTTTTATTGTTCTTTATGTGTGTGTGTGTGTGTGTGTGTGTGTGTGTGTGTGTGTGTGTGTGTGTGTGTGTGTGTGTGTGTGTGTGTGTGTGTGTGTGTGTGTGTGTGTGTACTAGTACAAAGTAGAATTCCAGTTTGTACTCAAAAAGGATTCCAGTTTGCCATAGGAGAAAGTGGAATTCCAATTTAGACAGAAATATCCATCTGAAACTGAAATTTCAGTTTATCCTAGCACATATCAGAATTCCAGAATTTTTGCTAGGACAATCTGGAATCCTACTGGATTCCAGTTTCTACTATGACATAATTATGTATGTATAGATATATACATGATGTATATATACATTGATACTGATTTGAGTGATTGTAAAACTTTGGAATATAATGTATTTATTTTGTATTTATTGCAATTATCACTTGAATGAGATTATTGTATCTTTGCAACTTTGAAGTTCCCCCGCGCCCCCCCTGCCTTTTCATAATTATGTGAAGTAGGAGTGATACAAAGTCTGTTTAGAATATTACCATTTTAGATGCCAGCATCTCCCTTTTTGCCAAATGTATCATAATATAAAAACTTTCGTGCTAAAACAACAATATTTTTCTATTTCAAGGATGGTACTTCTGAGCTTTTAACTGTGTGAGGCTATCAGCGCTTGTCTATGTGAAATACTTGTACATGTGTATGAATATTTTTCAGCATCACATTAATATATAATTAACTCACACAAATTCATGAGCTTTTAAAGCACACTGCTTTTGTATTGTAACCTTTTACTACAACAGTTGTTTCAAAATGTGGAATAAGAAAATCCCTTTGGGGGGGGGGGGGGGGGGGGGCTGGGTTTATTTTTAAATATTTTGGGGGATTGAATTGTGCTTTTTGAAATTAACCTAAATGCAAAATTATTATGGATGTAAGCATTCAGTGACTAAGTATCACAGCAGTTGATGTTTAGCACTCTATGATATGAAAATCTTGAAACATTTGGTGCTAAGTCAAGTCCTGTGACTGTCAGCCATCTTGATTTTTGCATGTTGTTATTTTTCTTCACTTTGAGGGCCCACCATCAAGTTGCTGATTATTATGGCACCTAGGCACTTGGTAGGGAGGTTCGCCCTGGAGCTCTGTTGTATCAGTGTTCACTGTCATTAGTGTCAGTTCGTGTTGAGCATGATCTTAAATGAATATAGCATCTGTGCTTGGATGATTTCCCCTGTAATTTTCTTCTTTCTATGGACAGATGATATGAAATGATCACTGAAAATCACAGGTGCGATGAATAATTTGGCATAAACCAAAGTTGAAAATTTGGAAACAAAGGGATCTCCGTTCATGTGCGGTGTCAAGGTGGTCAGTGAGATGATGCTTCACTTTATTTGCACTGTGAGTTGTTCCTGCACTTCCTGCATATCTGAAGTTATGCACCGGGTGGCAACAGCCTGTGTTTTAGACTTTATGTACTTGGTCCATTTTGGAACTGGCAGAAAATGATTACTGCATGGTGAAAATTAGTCTTTCTGTTGCTACACTCCGAGAAAAGTCAATCCAGCGGATGTCAATTGTCGATCCACTGGAGTGACTTTTCTAGGAGTGTGCTGAGCTTGGTAAAGGCATTGTGGGCTGAGCCAGATGGTGTATGTGGGGCTTGAGCAAGGGGCATGGCAGTAGATGTGTGTGTGTGTGTGTGTGTGTGTGTGTGTGTGTGTGTGTGTGTGTGTGTGTGTGTGTGTGTGTGAGTGTGTGTGTGTGTGTGTGCGTGCATGTGTGTGAGTGTGTATGTGCGAGTGTGAGTGTGGATGTGTGTGTGTGTATGTGCATGCATGTGAGTGTGTGTGTGTGTGTTTTGTTAGACTGTGTTCAAATACGTTCTCGTCAATTTCAGTAGTCACAAAAGTAATGCATGGAGTGCTCAGTAGTTCCATTTTTGGTCCACTTTTTGGTTGCACTTTTTGTCTTGAGTGCCATTCAGCCGCAGTAAACAATTTTGTTTCCATTTTAGACTAACTTAGTGCTAGTATCCACATTGAGACTCGTCAGTTCAGTTCACTCTTTTGTAGCTTATTCGTGTGTGTGTGTGTGTGTGTGTGTGTGTGTGTGTGTGTGTGTGTGTGTGTGTGTGTGTGTGTGCGTGCATGATTGTGTGTGTGTGTGTGTGTGTGTGTGTGTGTGTGTGTGTGTGTGTGTGTGTGTGTGTGTGTGTGCATGTGCATGTGTGTGCATGCATGCATGCATTTCTGTATGGCTGTTTGTAGGTGAGTGGGTGGTAGTGTGTGTATGTGTTTATATGTGTACGTGTCTTGCATGCTGAATTTGTATTGGGAAGGGCTGAGCTTTGTCAAGAAAGACCCACTACAAAGGAGAAAGAACCCATGGACCATGAAATAGAGTTATTTGCTTTGGCACATGGTCTGCCACCTGATAGTGGACTATAAATTTAAAAGGGCGAGTGGAGGTGGGATCGCAGCTGGTCAACACACATTTATGATTCCATGTCCATATATACTCTCTCCAGACCTTATGTCCAGTACTAAGTGCCTGTGGTTTTGACTGTTGCATCACTGTTTGATGTAAAATAACAATAAAAATGTAAAAAATGCATGCATACAGGCACACGCTCACTCATTCCCACCCACCCACTGACCCGTTCACTCACACACGTACACATACACATCTACAGATACACAACATTTTGACTCCACCAAAAAACAAAAAACATAAAAGAAACTGCTATGCAATCTGACAAGCTCACGCACACCAGTTAACTCCACCCGCAATGCCTTTATTGTGTGCAACAAGCTTGCTGCAGTTGCTCCAATGGATGCTGCTCTGGCGGTTTTCTGGATCCTGTGGCGTAACTAAATATAGCAGTGGTTGAAAGAAGGATGTCATAAACCAGTGCTTGGAGTTTGGGTGTGAGCGTTACTGGTTCTGCTAACCCTGTGCACTATTTAAAGCCCAGTTCACCCTTAAGTATTTCACATGAACAGCATACCAGTATCAGATGAGCCTGTGTGTGCATGTAAGGCGTTGATGCTAGATGTGATGTGCAATATTGATTGGAGTGCAGTTTTGTGTTGTTGAGTTTGTTATGTTAGCCAGTTTGCATGAGTTGCTGTTGACAAAGTGTGCACTGATTTACTGGATATTTTCAACAAGTGCATTAATAAGCAATTTGTCTGTGTGTTTGTGGTGAAGATTTGTCATTCTCAGCAATGATGTTTTTGTTGGCTGACCTTGAAAATGCTATTTTTGTCTTTTAAATGCCAGTTACAGTTGTTGATTCTGTGACGCAAACTGTAACTTAAACGCTCTTGCTGTTGATTTGAAATGGAGTGAATGTTTTGAGCATATCTGGTTAGTTTTGCCTTGGTAGAAGTGTATATAAAATTAACAGATCATTTTGATCCAGACTGCATGAAAATTGCTTGTTTTGCTCCCATTTTTTTTATTTTTTTTTCCTTCTTCTAAAGTCAATACTTCACATTTCACAGTTTCACTTTCAGGCTGTCATTTTAAGTTGACGTTGACATTCCTTTATTTGTGTAGATGCTGGTACACCAGGCTGGTGATAATTAATCATACACTGGCTTCGTTATTGCAGCATACAATGTGGTAGACACCATCATCTTGTTTTTCAGCTTCCAAACCTGAACATCTTAACATTCATTTTCACTTATTCTGTAATTATATTTTATTAATCAGCACAGCAGATAATACACATGTTTTTGGTTATTATTCAGTTAGTTTTTGATCCACTTTAATAGTATTTTAGTTCTACATTTTTATTTGTATGACAAAGTTATTATTCTGCTAGTTTTGGATCCACTTTAATAGTATTTTAGTTTTACATTTTAATTTGTATGACAAAGCATGAATTTCTGCCAGTTTGCGTAACAAACATAAAGCACAGGCAGTGCTGCATCACTGTACACTTAGCCGCACAGCCACATCCCAGGTTCCCATGTAAAACACCGGGTGTTAAGAACATTGAGGGTAACTATGAAGATTGGCAGGAATTTGCCACATTTTTGTCTTCTGGAGCCTGCATAAGATGCCCCCTTGCATGATCTTCTGTTGGGAGCATCACCACTCTCCATTTTGATTATGGAATATCTTCTAGTCTGTCTGACTACTGTTAGGTTGTCCAGTAGGTTACCATCAGTGTGTCGCGTGAAGTTATGATTTGAGCTCCCCTGCCCCTGCCTCCTTCCCAACATATTCAGCTAGGATCTTTGGCGCTACCTCTTTATTTGATTTTGGTGATGACCTTGACCTTATTTCTAGGTCACACAGTTGTTGGGACAAGTTGAAGCTAACAGGAAGTAGGTCCTCTCTTGAAGTCAGCATGCATGCTTCTCACCCTTTGAACTGCTTACACAATGAATATGCACTTATGATGTGACTGGTGTCCTAAACTGCATACGTTTTGGCTGTTATACTTAACATATTGATATTTTATCAGATCATATGAAGCAATACATATTTAGCGCTGTTTTTCATATCGTATGATTATTTTCAGTGAGTTAATGTAAATCTCAAGAGGTCACATTAAATTAAACCAGGTGTGTCAAATCCACATACCAGTCTCATTTACTTTGACCATGGTAGCTTTGGTCTTATTCTTGTGATCATTGTATTTGGGCCACGAGAACATGTGTTTGAAGCCATAAATGTGTCACAAAAGTTTATAATTTGGGTCCCCCCTCCAAACCTACCCCCCAAAACAACAACAACAAAAAACAACAACATATTTAGCTAGGAATCTTTGGAGCTGCTGCCTCTTTATTTCTGTTTTGGTGACACTGATCGTATCCCTTAGTCACACATCAGAAGCAGTCAGACTGACATAAAATGTTGTTCAATCAAGATCAATCTTTTGATACACACATCCTGCACCATGTAACACTTTTAATGATCTGTTTTTAGGCTAGATTTAGTAAATTTGACCTGTTTTAAATGTCAGAGGGAAGTAGTAACTTTGACCTTTTTTTTTAAATGTCAGAGGGTATTGTTCTGTTTGTGTGTGAATAAACTCACTAGTCATTTGAGCATTTGTTTCAAAACATATCCAGATGGTTTACCACATATTGATCACAAATAAAGGAACACATTCTAATTTTATTGTCAGCTGTAAAAATTGTGGGAATAGTTTATTTTATTTTAATTTCATTTTTCATACAACATGTCATATTTTTAACTTTTCATATTGATTGGGGAATAATGTGCAATAAGAGTAATCTTTGGTCACTGGTTGTGTCATTTTGCCTTTTGGAAAAAAACTAATATGCATGGGATGTGTTTCTAAGCATATCAGATATATACAAATATATATCAAATAATCGCAAATGTGAAAAGAAAAATGTGCAGTAATTTTATATTTTATTTTAGCAAAATATCAGGTGCAGAGCAGTATTTGCAATATTTATGAGCTACTTGAACAGCACAGCAGCATTTTGCTGTTGAATCATGTAAAATATGATGCATTTTACTGCATATGTCTTGTCATTTCTGTCATAACCATAACATGTTGCTCCTATTTAATCTCCTTATATGATAAGCACACACATATTAATTATCCTTTCTACACGTTTACAGTTTGTGTGCACAAGTAGCATTTTGCATTGGGACCTGCAATGACTTTATTTAAATGAAGTATTGACTGCACGCTTGTATCTAATGGACCATCACATCTTCTGGACAATTCCACTTGTACCACACGAAAGCAGCGTGCCCTTTCCCACTTTTTAAATTTTGACCAGCATCAAGTCGTGTACATGTTCACGACCCTTTTAGCCATATAGTGCAATTCCAGGTTATTGTTTTGTTTGATTTCATTTTGTTTGTTTGCATTTTGTTTTGTTGAGTTTGAATGCGGAGAGTAGTTGGCAGCTGTAGCTGTGTCAGGCCAAACAAATGGCTTTGCCTGTTGGAAATGTGAAGTTGTGTGATTGAGAACATGTTCTGGATAGGAGGATTGAATGCTTATTAAATCTACACACATTTATAATAATAATGATAATAGATAACTTTTGTATTACGCTATTCTCTGATGTACACAAACTCACTGCACTTTACAACACTCTCCAACATTTTCTAAGTGAAAATATGGGACCTTTTCTATGAAGGATGTCATTATTATACCACTTTTAGTGACTAGCTAGCTCCTTAACCTTTGAATGGGGTTTGAAAACCGTGGCATTATGAATTGTTCCAAAATTAGTTTTTGAAGAACTTCCACACTTTGTGGACTGTTAGACAAATTAGAGTATCTGCATTTGTTCTGCTGCTCCTGTAGTTCTTGACAGGAAATATCTCTGTTTTTTAACACACCTTGAAGGAAAGCTGAGGCAGCCCTACCTTTTGGGAAAGGTGAGACAGCCCTACCTTTATGAATAATAAGACAGTTGGAGTGTCAGCCGATGCTGTGGGACCAGCTGATTACAGTTGGAGCATCAGCAGATGCTGTAGGACCAGCTGATCACAGTTGGAGCGTCAGCAGATGCTGTAGGACCAGCGGATCACAGTTGGAGTGTCAGCAGATGCTGTGAGACCAGCCGATCTCAGTTGGAGCGTCAGCAGATGCTGTAGGACCAGCTGATCACAGTTGGAGCATCAGCAGATGCTGTAGGACCAGCTGATCACAGTTGGAGCGTCAGCAGATGCTGTAGGACCAGCTGATCACAGTTGGAGCGTCAGCAGATGCTGTAGGACCAGCTGATCACAGTTGCAAGCACAGAAACAACAGAAGGGATGTGCTTCACGGCAAATCACCAGGTGAAAATCTGGATGCAGATAGCCTTTTTTTGTGTGGTTAAGACATCCTTTGAAACGTCATACATTACAAAGTCAGTGAAGCTAGATTATCAATAGCCTTTAGCGAAAGGTGGGGCAGTCCTGCTTTAAAAGAAGGGTGAGAAAGACCTGCCTTTAGGGACAGACAAGGCAGCCATACCTTTAATGGAAGCTGATGTAACCATCAGACAGACAGTAATTAGTAAACGTTCAAAATCACATTTCCCTTTAACAACTGTTAAGATTTTTAAACTTCCCTGTTTTGATGGAGACATACTTGATAGTTTTAATGATCACACGCAGACGTACAATTTTGATACACGTAATTCATGCAGTCTGCAGCCTGCCTGTTTTGAGACACAGAATTCATGCAGTCTGCAGCCTGCCTGTTTTGAGACACAGAATTCATGCAGTCTGCAGCCTGCCTGTTTTGAGACACAGAATTCATGCAGTCTGCAGCCTGCCTGTTTTGAGACACAGAATTCATGCAGTCTGCAGACTGCCTGTTTTGAGACACAGAATTCATGCAGTCTGCAGCCTGCCTGTTTTGAGACACAGAATTCATGCAGTCTGCAGCCTGCCTGTTTTGAGACACAGAATTCATGCAGTCTGCAGACTGCCTGTTTTGAGACAGAATTCATGCAGTCTGCAGCCTGCCTGTTTTGAGACACAGAATTCATGCAGTCTGCAGCCTGCCTGTTTTGAGACACAGAATTCATGCAGTCTGCAGCTGGCTTGTGTTGTGACATACAGAATTCACACTGTCCCTGCAGAGTTGTTTGCATGTGCAAAATTCTGCTGCAGTTTTGGCATACAGAACTCATGCTGTCTGCTGTTTTGACATAGAGTTGATTTGACGCGCATGATTGATCAAATTGGCTTGATTTCTGTACGTTGGACAGATACATAAAATATCCTTTGTTGGTATATGTACTGATATGAGTTTCATTGGTTTATAATTTATTTGGTACTTTGTAGATCTGTATTCATCAAGTTGACAGATGCTGTGACTGTTATTTGTTTCAGAAATAATTTATGAATTGAGTTGAAAGATGAGCTTGAATAGAAGTAGTGTGGAGCAATTTTCACACAAGTAAGTGTGTGTGTTATTAAAAATGCTTATAAAAATAAACACAATAAAACTTTCGAATGTACACATATATGCATGCACGTGTGTGTGTGTGTGTGTGTGTGTGTGTGTGTGTGTGTGTGTGTGTGTGTGTGTGTGTGTGTGTGCGTGTGCATGCACACATGCATGCATGTGTGCAGACATCAGATCACCTGTGTTACTGACAGAATCTTAACCAGCCAGGTAGATTGGTAAGCAGCTAAAACTGTAACTGAATTCCCGATACTGAAGACATCAGATCACCTGAGTTACTGACAGAATCTTAACCAGCCAGGTAGATTGGTAAGCAGCTAAAACTGTAACTGAATTCCCGATACTGAAGACATCAGATCACCTGAGTTACTGACAGAATCTTAACCAGCCAGGTAGATTGGTAAGCAGCTAAAACTGTCACTGAATTGCCCATATTGAAGACATCAGATCACCTGAGTTACTGACAGAATCTTAACCAGCCAGGTAGATTGGTAAGCAGCTAAAACTGTCACTGAATTCCCCATATTGAAGACATCAGATCACCTGAGTTACTGACAGAATCTTAACCAGCCAGGTAGATTGGTAAGCAGCTAAAACTGTCACTGAATTCCCCATACTGAAGACATCAGATCACCCGAGTTACTGACAGAATCTTAACCAGCCAGGTAGATTGGTAAGCAGCTAAAACTGTCACTGAATTCCCCATATTGACGATGTAATAAAATCACCCCCCCCCCTTGCCCCCCACTCCTCCACCAACTCTGTCGCCCCCCCCCCCCCCCCCCACTTTCCCTGGCTCCCCAGTTTTTTTAAAGCTAGTTCACAATGCTTCTTTTGCTTTTCACTTCCCTTTCAGCACTTCTTCCCTTATAAGTAATCAGCAAACATGGCGTGTTTGAGCCGTGCCAGCCTCCTGACTGTGATGACAGGAGTTTATGCAGAGGTGCCTTAAAATTCATTGGCCTGGCCCTCTCTTATTTCCTATGATTGCTTTCATCAGTTCTGGCTTCCATTCAGCCTCAAGTTTATTTTATTTTCTCAAGAAGATAAGAGACATAATAGTTCAAACACAACATTTTGAATATGCTTACCATCAGCTGTTACAAGCTTTGTCTAATTATTCTGTTCATACAGCACTGACCTGTTAGTGGAAAAGTCTGACTGATCGTCCAGTCACTGTTCGTCCAATCGCTGTGACCTAAAGTTGTATTTAGTATTATTTTCTTGGAAAGCCACCCGTAGCACTGAAAAATTGAGAAAGGAATACTATATATATACTTTTCATCTTCCGGGTCTGGTGCATGAGCTCTGACACTGGCAAACTGTGATTAACATTGCAAGAGTTACTGTCACTGTAGCTGCGTCACATGGCACCATCGTCTAGGATCAGATTGCACACAATAAGGGAGCAGCTCGTTTTGATCTATTTTAATGCAAAGCAAAATACTGATGTTGTGTAGTTGTTGTTTTTTCTCCACAGACATCCAATATAGAATGAACAGAAAAATACATTTCTTGACTCCTGCGTGGGTTTCATTGACGTGACAGTCCTGTTTTTGTAGTTCTTGGGTGATTCTATGTCTAAGGGACAGAACCATGCACAAGGCTCTGCCAGGCATTTTAAAACAAAATGCTCAATTGTATGCTTTATTTGGAGCTTTTCTACCAGTTGATCAAAACCTGTTATGAAAAGGGCTGGTTCTTTCCTTTGAGGTTTGTGGCAGCAAGCATAAAATCTAATGATTCTTATGACCATGTACACAACAAGCTATTTTGGTGCATGTATCCATCACAAACACATCCACACATCGTACTGCAAAACCAAAACACAGAGGTCTTCCTTGTTTTTATGAATAAAGTATATTATAGTATTATGACTGATAATCTGTCATTAGCAAATGGCAGATTTGCTAAACTAAACATACAATGTACACTGCTGTGTCTTGCCTGAATATAGCATTTAATTCAGTTTTAACCATGTGTTCCAATCCTCTTTCTTAACCCTGACAGTGACAGTCATGACTGTTTCAGAGGTTTGATTGTATCGCTTAATGTCCTCAGATGTCGGCTGACATATTAGGGACAAGCTGAGACCAATGCCGAAGCATGGTTCAATATAGCTTTATGTCCACGGAAACCAGAAGGCTCGTTCGGACGGGCAGCCCAGGACGGCCACCTCGACTCTCACGCAGCTCCTGAACTATGAAGTGTTTCAGAGAATTCTGAACCTGATAAAATAACATTTCAAGGGGAGAAAATCACAGGTTGTTCACAAGTTTTTAACCTGTGGTGGCTCATGCAAATAACGTCTTATTAAAGCAATGTTTCTGTCTCAAAAACATGTCTTTAAAGCTAATGTTTGGGAACAATGTTCTTCTCAACTGGACACAGAGAACAAGTGAATGTTCACTCTCCCTCCTCCATATTGTCCACTCATTTATAACTTGCTATTTTAAGTGTTTGCTTTTTTCTGTTTTGTTTACCTTAAACAAAAAATAAAAATTTCTTTCACAAGTTCTTATTTTTTTTGTGCATGACAGACATAACATTTGTTTGGACAAGTTGTGACCACAAAAATGTGCTGAAACATTATTTTTAAAGCATATGTAATGTTACTGCTCCAAGTGCTGGCAAGAAAGTGATGCTCTGGTAAAATATATATGCATTTCAAATGGAATGATTAATTTACATATGTAATAAGCAGTACCCTAATCACAATTATTGGTGTTACTGTACAAAACTTATAACCTGTGGACTATGTCAAAGCATGTCACCTCATTTTATTCACAGAATATATTTCATACTGCATGACTACACATCACTAGTCATTTTTATCAATTTCATTAACACAGTCATTTGCAGTACACACAATTGAGAGAGACAGCACAAAAACCAAAGCATATTTTGAAACAAAGCCAATTGCTGGAGACCAAATAGTTTACATCCCATTTTTTTCCACCCAATAAAATACACATTAAAAGAACACCTCTTTCCCATAAAGAAGATGAATAGGTTCTTGAATGAATTAATGTAAGCAAATGAAATATCTAAATACACAAGTACATCAAGTAAGTACATCAAAATTTCCAGTTAGCTCATCAAAACATCAAGTACATCAAAATATCCAGAAAGCTCTACACCACATAATTTTAAACAGCATTACAACAATGCCAATAACAGAGGGACGGTGTCTCCACATAGTACCAAAAACACTGATAGCTACATCAAAAAAAGTATGGCAGGCTAAACTGCACACCAGACATGAAAAATAAAAACATGCTGTCAGCAAAAACAGTAAACCGTCAGACAGGTGTTTGAAACAGTGATAGACAAGATCTCATCAGTCTGACTATAGGATTTTAAAAAGTGCTTAAAATAGTGACAGGTAGGATGACAATCTTTGGTAGCAAATAAAATATACATTTCAGGTCACTTCTACGTGAAAAGTAGAATGTATCAAGATGATTTGTACAGTGCTAAGAGCTCACATAATTGTTGTTATATTTTTTTATATATTATTATCAGCATTAGTGGACACAATCTGATGAAAGGTCCATAGGCCTGCTTGCATCTAAAGCACACTTCACTGAAAGAGGTAAGAATTAGTGTTGTACTTTGTAAAACAAAGTACAGCTCCATTAAAGTATAAATAAATAAAAAAACAAAAAAAAAAACAATGAGGTAACATTTGTTCAGTAGCATTTGCTTACATTAAGTACATCCTGAGGCATTTTAAGTTTAGACTTTGGTATAAACATATATACAAACAAAATAGCAAAAGCTCAGGCAACTCACAGTAACTTTAGACTCTCTGGCGCCCTTGAAATAATCTTAGGCAATAAAAATGGTAAGAAGTGGTAAAAACCAAAACAGAGTTATGATCACATACAGTTTAATATGTTTAATGAGAATCTAAATGGTAGACCCCCCACCCCCCCACCATCACCAAAAACAAGTAAACATAGCCAAGTCAGAAAGGCATCAACTCTGTCCCTTCAAAACATGCAAGTCACTACAGTCACAGTGCATGTGATACCCAGTATATATAGCCCCATAAGTTAAGGAGCTAAGATCTTACCATGGGTAAGAATATCGCCATTCAAAAAAACTGTTTCCCTTGAACATTTCAATTGCAGTATTTGAAGGAATTCTTAAACTGATTCCAGTGAATCCTGACCTCTCTGTAAACTGTATGCTCCCAATGAGATTGTCCTACAAAGTGCCACATATCATCCTTCTCATCACATTTACACAAATAAAACAAATTTTACTGCCTCTTTTTGTTGCACTCTATATTCATTGCTACAGTCCACACAACTCTGACTGCTTCACTGTACCACAGACAGTCCGCACAGCTCTGCTGCACTACCACAGACAGTCCACACAACTCTGACTGCTTCACTGTACCACAGACAGTCCGCACAGCTCTGCTGCACTACCACAGACAGTCCACACAACTCTGACTGCTTCACTACCACAGTCCACAAATTCCGTCTGACTGCTGCACTGTACCACAGTCCACACAATTCTGACTGACTGCTGAACTGTATCACAGACAGTCCACACAACCCTGACTGTGTCACTACCACAGACAGTCCACACAATTCTGACTGACTGCTGCACTGTACCACAGACAGTCCACACAGCTCAGACTGCTGCACTGTATCATAGACAATCCACACAGTTCTGACTGCTACCCTACCACAGACAGTCCACACAACTCAAACTGCTGCACTGCACCACAGACAGTCCACACAACTCTGACTGCTGCATTGTACCACAGACAGTCCACACAACTCAAACTGCTGCACTGCACCACAGACAATCCATACAACTCTGACTGACTGCTTCACTGTACCACAGACAGTCCACACAACACTGACTGCTTCACTACCACAGACAGTCCATACAAGTCTGACTGACTGCTTCACTGTACCACAGACAGTCCACACAACTCTGACTGCTGCATTGTACCACAGACAATCCATACAATTCTGACTGACTGCTTCACTGTACCACAGACAGTCCACACAACACTGACTGCTTCACTACCACAGACAGTCCATACAAGTCTGACTGACTGCTGCACTGTGCCACAGACAGTCCACATGACTTGAACTGCTGCACTTTACTACATGCAGACAGTCCACAAATGCAGCAAGGAGAGCGACTTGCATTGTACCAAATGCTGAACAATAATTATGACAGTCAACACACCAGTGTCTCTGTGGATAAATATATACCCTCCCCCAATGTCCCCTTTGCCATGGCAATTTTACATACACAAAGAATGGCATTTAGCACTCTTCTCCTGTCAAGTCTCAGTTGTTAGTGAATCTTTTGGTTGTGGACAAATCCTGCATATGCACCTTGTTTGGCCAGCAATTCCTGGTGCGTACCTTTCTCCAACACTTGTCCGTCTTCCATAACGAAGATGATGTCTGCATTCTGAATGGTAGACAGTCGATGAGCGATGACTATACATGTACGTCCTTCCCTGGCATTGTCCAGAGCCTCCTGAACCAACTGTAGACACAGAGACCATAAATACTTTTTAGTCCCATCATCATCAATGTGCAATGCACCACAGGAAAGAGTGCAAAACTTTTGTACCCCTCATCCATCCACCCCTTCTTAAAGTTTAGGCATCAGTAGTAATAATAATGTCCATTTATCATGCACTCATCAACGCCCTGAGCACTCACATAATACATATTAACCTAAATATGATACTCTATACATGTAGAGCACAGTCCTATCAAAAATAATTTACATGCAGTATTATATGGAAACACACACACACACACACACACACACACACACACACACACACACACACACACACACACACACACACACACACACACACTGACTATGACTGTAGCAGAAACCGGGTATTGATATTAGCTGGGGCAAAAATACTGTGAGAAGAGGAAGGTTTTCAGTTTGGCTTTAAAAGATGACAAGGTTGAACAGTGTCTAAGGTCTTGTGGGAGTGAATTCCAAATGTGGGGTCCAAAGCAAGAGAAGGTGCAAAAGCCATGAGTCTTGTGTTTGTACTGTTGGATTTTCAGTATGCGGGTGTCAGAAGAAGAGTGCAGCGTATGAGACGGAGTGTAGACATGTAGCAGTTCAGAGAGGTAAGCAGGACCAGAACCATTTATAGCAGTCTCAATATGGATTGTGAGCTGGCTTGGCCCATAGAAGGACAGAAGAACTGCTCATTCCACTTTCTCTTCACAATTTGTAGTTTATGGACACTGTCTTTGTGATTTTGCCCCTCATGATTAATGACATTATAAAATGGCTTTCAATGCTGCCCATCTTACTGGGGAATCATTCTGGTGGTAACAGCTAGTGTAGCATTAGGTATAGACAGTATCTCTTCAGAGAGAATTAACTTGGCATCAAACAAGTTTAACCAGACGTAACCTAGGTTATTTTTTGCAGCAATGCACTGGCCACAAGAAAGAGCCTCATAAATAAGAAGCTGAAAGAGAGACCACCTCTCTTTTGAGACCACTTTTTCTCAGACTGTTTCCTTTATACATTATTTCTATGCAAATGAACCTCTGACCAAGGACTGTTCCTCTCTTAAAGCTGTTGTTTCCTTTACCTTTAGGGCCGTGTTAAAAGGGGGATTCTACTGACTCTCCGGTTACCCTGCTAGCATGTTGGCTGTCTGGTTACCCCACTAGCATGTTGGTTGTCTGGTTACCCATTAACATGTTTTTAGTCTGGTTACCCCACTAGCATGTTGGCTGTCTGGTTACCCTGCTAACATGTTGGCTGTCTGGTTACCCCACTAGCATGTTGGCTGTCTGGTTACCCATTAACATGTTGGCTGTCTGGTTACCCCACTAGCATGTTGGTTGTCTGGTTACCCATTAACATGTTTTTAGTCTGGTTACCCCACTAGCATGTTGGCTGTCTGGTTACCCCACTAACATGTTGGCTGTCTGGTTACACCACTTGCATGTTGGCTGTCTGGTTACCCTGCTAGCATGTTTGCTGTCTGGTTACACCACTAGCATGTTGGCTGTCTGGTTACCCTGTTAGCATGTTAGCTGTCTGGTTACGCTGCTAGCATGTTGGCTGTCTGGTTACACCACTAGCAGATTGACTGTCTGGTTACCCCGCTAGCATGTTGGCTGTCTGGTTACCCCACTAGCATGTCAGCTGTCTGGTTACTCTGCTAGCATGTTGGCTGTCTGGTTACACCACTAGTATGCTGGCTGTCTGGTTACCCCACTAACATGTTGGCTGTCAGGTTACCCCACTAACATGTTGGCTGTCAGGTTACCCCATAAACATGTTGGCTGTCAGGTTACCCCACTAACACATTGGTTGTCTAGTTACCCACTAACATGTTGGCTGTCAGGTTACCCCAGTAACATGTTGGCTGTCAGGTTACCCCACTAACACATTGGTTGTCTAGTTACCCACTAACATGTTGGCTGTCAGTTTACCCCAGTAA
>OY757555.1:10689490-10754490 GCA_963584105.1 Alviniconcha strummeri | reverse complement strand
AAACGAAGACCAAAATCACAGCTTTACAAAAGGCTTCTAAACATAGTAAGATGAAAATTTTCAAACAGAAGTGACTATGAACATGTGTGCTTTAAGGCATTCCTGCCTAATGACAACCCTGCCATATGACATTAGTGTCTGAAAACATTTCTGACTAATGACAACCCTGCCATATAACATTAGTGTCTGAAAACATTCCTGCCTAATGACAACCCTGCCATATGACATTAGTGTCTGAAAACATTTCTGACTAATGACAACCCTGCCATATAACATTAGTGCTTGATTTTTTTCTTCTGACTAATGACAACTCTGCTTAATGTTATTGCCTAATGAAAGGCATGCCTAATGACATTACTGCCAGATGAAAACCATGACTAATGAAAACCATGCCTATATTTTACTGCCCAAGGACAACCCTCTCTAATGACATTACTGCCTGATAATAACAATGCACAATAACATTACTGCTGATGACAACCATACTTAATGACACTACTGTTTGATGACAACCCTTCATAATGACACTCCTGCCTGATGACAACCCTGCATAATGACACTCCTGCCTGGTGACAACACTGCATAATGACACTCCTGCTTGATGATGTCCCTGTATAATGATACTCCTGTCTGATGATGTCCCTGTATAATGACACTACTGCCTGATGATGACCCTGCATAATGACACTACTGCCAGATGATGACCCTGCATAATGACACTACTGCCAGATGATGACCCTGCATAATGACACTCCTGCCAGATGATGACCCTGCATAATGACACTCCTGCCTGATGATGACCCTGCATAATGACTCTACTGCCTGATGATGACCCTGCATAACGACACTACTGCCTGATGATGACCCTGCATAATGACACTACTGCCAGATGATGACCTTGCATAATGACACTACTGCCGGATGATGACCTTGCATAATGACATTACTACCTGATAACAACCCTGCATAATGACACTCCTGCATGATGATGACCCTAGCCCTGCATAATGACACTATTGCCTGATGACAACCCTGCATAATGACACTCCTGCCTGATGGTGACCCTGCATAATGACACTACTGCCTGATGACAACCATGCTTAAAGACAATTCTGCTTAACGACAACACTGCCTAATGACATTACTGCCTGATGACAACACTGCCTAATGACATTACTGCCTGATGACAACCCTGCCTGATGACATCCTTGCCTGATGACAACCCTGCCTGATGACATCTACCTGGTGACAACCCAGTTTGATGAAATCTACCTGATGACAACCTGTTAATTTGGCAACCATGTTCAATGACATCCTTGCCTTATCTACCTGATGATAACCTCACCTGAGGGTAACCGTGCCAGACAACCCACTGTTATCCCTAAACGCCTGCTGTGCTGCTTGTCATGGTTAATGAAATGCTCAGATATCACATATCCAATGAAAAATCTCAATCCAACACAATTCACGTACAATTTCATCCCTATCAAATGGCATCCCCATTCAATTTTATTCCTATCAAAAGACATCTTTACTCAGTCGCTTCCTTACCAAATGACACCCCAGCCAATGGCATATGTATGTACCCAACAACATTCCCACCCAATGACATCCCCCACCAAGTAACATCCCCACCCAGTGGCATCCCCACATCCAATGACATCCCCCACCTAACGACATCCCCACTCAATGACATCCTCCACCCAATGACATTCCCTACCCAATGACATCACCACCCAATGACACCCCCACCCAATGATATCCCCACCCAATGACACTTCCCTCCCATGACATCCCCACCCAGTGGCATTCCCCACCTAATGACATTCCCACCCAATGACATCCTGCTCCCAATGACATTCCAACCCAGTGGCATCCCTCACCTAATGACATCCTCACCCAATGACATCCCCCTCCCCCCCCCCCCCCATGAAATCTCCACCTAGTGGCATCCCCCATCCAATGACACAGCTGCCAAATGACACCCCTACCTTGTGCAGGCCAGTGGTGCTGAAGTTATCAATGTTGGGTTCAACATTCATCATGCGGAAAATGTAGGCTGCTGCTAACCTGCCCTTGCTATAGTCAGGTAAGAACGAGGAGGCTTGTCCCACAACCTGCCCGGCCAGTGTCATGGCCATGAACACCCTGCACGCAGTTAACACACGTTCAGTCTCACCCCTTCTTTACACTTCACCAACCACCAAAAACATTTGTTACTTAAAGGTTTTTAGCTTGGTTGAGAAAAAAAGAAGACTTGTTTGTTCGTTACACATGTATGTTTATGTATTTGTCTGGGGACACACATGCCCAGTTCACTATCACACTTCACCAACCACCAAAAACATTTGTTACTTAAAGGTTTTTAGCTTGGTTGAGAAAAAAAGAAAAAGACTTGTTTGTTCGTTACACATATATGTTTATGTATTTGTCTGGGGACACACATGCCCAGTTCACTATTGTACAAATAAAATTACCATGCTGGTGCTGCTCTTGTGTTGCTTAATGTCCTCGGATGTCAGTTGACATATAAGGGACAAGCTGAGACCAGTACCTAAGCATGGTTCAATATTGCTTTACATCCACAAAACCCAGAAGATGGAAAGGCCAGGACGGCCACCTCGACTTTCACACAGCTCCTGAGCTATGAAAAAAATTACCGTTGATGAAGAAAAGGTTATGTATGCCCTTACACAAGCACATGCACTCTTTCAAACACCATACCTGAAAACCTCTTCAGCATTCATTTCACCGTTCTGGACAAGGTAAGCTCCAAAGCGGAAACAACCAGCGTAGGTGAAGAAAACAATGGAGGCAGCAAAGGCAAAAGATATAGCATAGACTTGAGCATTGCGAAGATTGTTCCTGAAAAAAAGAAGAAAAGAAATTCATGCAAATTTCTCTTCATTTTTGTTGTTTTGATACCAACAGAAACCCAGATCAATAAACATTTCTGAGAAAATCTGTGAAACAGGTTTGCACACTGACACACACATGCAAATAAACATGTATACACAAGACCAAATTAATGAACACCATACAAGACTGTTCCAGCATCTAATCCCCAGTGTGTGTGTGTGTGTGTGTGTGTGTGTGTGTGTGTGTGTGTGTGTGTGTGTGTGTGTGTGTGTGTGTGTGTGTGTGTGTGTGTGTGTGTGTGTGTGTGTGTGTGTGTGCGTGTGTGCATAGAGCTGTTAAATCTTGAAACAAATTCAGCTGACTTCAGCCACCATAGACTGATCCAATTTCCTGGCTTGGAGTCTCTGGCTCACCCATTTCCCAGCCCTTGGCTCCACCCCTTTCCACACCTCAGGCTCCACCGATTTCTGAGCCTCATGTTCCACCCCTTTCCAAGTCTCCAGCTCCACCCCCTTCCAAGCCTCAGGTTCCACCCCTTTCCCAGCATCCAGCTCCACCCCTTTCCACACCTCCAGCTCCACCCCTTTCCACACCTCCAGCTCCACCCCTTTCCACACCTCCAGCTCCACCCCTTTCCACACCTCCAGCTCCACCCCTTTCCAAGCCTCAGGTTCCACCCCTTTCCAAGCCTCAGGTTCCACCCCTTTCCCAGCATCCAGCTCCACCCCTTTCCACACCTCCAGCTCCACCCCTTTCCACACCTCCAGCTCCACCCCTTTCCAAGCCTCAGATTCCACCACTTTCCCAGCATATGGCTACACCTCCATCCAAGCCTGCAGCTCCACCCCTTTCCAAGCCTCAGGCTCCACCCCTTTCCCAGCCTCCGGCAAGTTTCACTCCTGGGCTGCTTTTCAACATGGCTATAATAGCTGCTTGTTCATCGCATTTCCAGGGATGAATCTGATTTGTTCCGATGGAAATACAACAGCAAGATCAAGAGAAAAAGATTACATATTCACTGCACCTGGTTGTAAGCATGTTACTTTTGATGCCTCAGGCGAAGGCAAAGTCACTGTGGCAGCAAAACGTTGCTATCATTCAGTGCTAAAGAATGCTATCCAGCATCTCTTGCTGAATACTAACACAGTTGGTGCTTGGTACTGCTGGGGAAGTACAACACAGTCTTGTATCAAAATGTCAATAGCTATTCAAAATTTTCAGGTTGTGTTTTCATTAGGTGGAAGCAGTTCATGCCAATCTTTCAGAGTTCTGACCTTATTATTAGCTGATAACTTGCATGCATAAAAATATCCTTACTTTACCAACTTCTGGCAGTCACATCACATATACAGGCCTGGGTCTGGTCACTGACAGGTAGTGTGCACTGAAGCAAAGGCCTCTATCAGTGAACTAAGGGTACATTTGCACTCTAGAATAACTGTAAATGGAGCCATACCTTTTAGTTTCGCACACATCAAAACGTCCTTGTACAGAATGTTTTTGAAATGTCTGGACCGCATATGCAATCCTTAGTATACAAGAGTTGTGCAGAGCAGGACTGGATATCAGGTCTTTAGTATACAGAGAGTTAAAAGCAGTTAATTAATTAGTAACTGGATTGTAATGTCCTGTCCACCGATGATGAAACCATGTGTAATGATCAAACACTGAAAAGCAAAGAGACAGCCTTACTTGTAAGGCTTGAGAAGTTGTTTGCAGTATTTGTCATAGAAGTAAGGCTCCCTGGTCAGAGACTGAACAGTAGCAATGTTGTCAATTGTTTCACTGGACGTCTGCAAGGACAAAGAAAATGCTGATTTCTGCGGAACATATAATTATCCCCGACGGCCTCCCCCAAAATCTGCAGAATAACAAAGAGTTATAACTGAGTGGCTTGTCTGATTTTGTGTACTCTTTATCAAAACAGAACAGCTCTACACTCCAACCTCTGTAGTCATGCTAACTCCACTCTAGGCACATTCACCTGCTCCACGGACAGGTGTAAGACATGTCCCCACTTGCGCACTGACACCTCCATCAGAGGTCCCAACGGTCACATGTCTATCAAGAGGACTTTCACGTGTCAGAGTGACAACCTGGTATATGCCATCACCTGTCAGTCTTGCAACCTCATCGATGTTGGTGAGACTTCCAGGTCCATTGTGGTTCATTTTTCGGACCATCTGGCTGACGTCCACCACAACCGCAGCAAGCCTGTAGCCCAACACTTTAACTCTGCCAGTCATACATTGCAGATGTCAAAGGGTTATGGCAATTGCATGGGGACTCCTTTCAACGAAGACACCCTGGTGGACTGATTGAAATTTTCTCAAACTTCCTGTAGCCCTTCTAAATTACATGTTGTTGCTCTGCAGATGGAATAGGTGTGTGTGTGTGTGTGTGTGTGTGTGTGTGTGTGTGTGTGTGTGTGTGTGTGTGTGTGTGTGTGTGTGTGTGTGTGTGTGTGTGTGTGTGTGTGTGCGTGCGTGTGTGTTCATGTGTGTATGTGTGTGTTTATTCATAATTATGTAGGTAGATCGTGCTCCTCCTAATCTTCATCATTTTGATGACATTTTAAATCTACGTATCCATCATTCTTAACAATATTTTACACCAACTCCTTGTCTACCTTCTTCTTTACTTCTTTCTTCTTTTATTATTTTCTATCTTCTTACACTTACAAAGACTCTCCGTCAAAAGCGCTTGTGTTTAATTGTTCCTGTGTTTCGTTGTATAGTGAGTACATTTCTCTAGAGCTGTTCTGTTTTGTCAACCTCACCAGCAGTTATTCACTCATTCCTTGGATGCCTTACTCTTTATCAACCCAGTAAAAAAAGATTCATTCAGTGCATTTCTGAAGCTGTCAGACAGAATATATACATAAGGCCTTTATAACAGATCTAATTTTTCAGTCACATCTAATCACACAGTCCCTGACTAATATAGATATATATACCTCTTCATAGCAGATTAACCTTTTAGTTGCCCAAATGGCACAAAAATATATATGATAAGCATTTTATAGCATATCTAACCTTCCAGCTGCTTCTAATTACAGTTACTCAGTATATAATGTATAGAAAAGCCTTGATAGCAGATCTAATTTTCCAGTTGCTCCTAATGCGACAGTCAGAGCATATAAGTATGCTTATTTCTACTCAGCTCATATAGTCTTCATTGCCTGTGAAGTTCATCATGATGTAACTGTACTGGTTGACTGGGTGTTAAGCATCTTGTTACTTACTTACCCTGTGAAGTAAGGCCATCATTACAGATGACACACCTTTCCACCTTCCCGTAATGGCAAGGTCACAGACCCTCATTACAGTAGACCCACATTTCCTTAATGGCAAGGTCACAGACCCTCATTACAGTACACCCACATTCCCTTAATGGCAAGGTCACAGACCCTCATTACAGTAGACCCACCTTCCCCTAATGTCAAGGTCACAGACACTCATTACAGTAGACCCACCTTCCCAGCTGCCCCCAACTGTTGGGTGTCTGCTTTCTGATTTCCCATCATCACCTTCACTTGAATGGCAGCTGTAAAAGGAACATGCAGGTGTATGTAACAATAATGATGATAAAAACAACAACAAAACAAAGCAAAAACACATTTATTGTGCTGTTACTGACCCCCCCCCCCATATACACACACACACACACTGTACACACACACACACACATAAACAGGAATGACTTTTGTTTTTTGAAATTCTGAGGGGAAAACATTCTGCTCAATGCACAACTTAAAAATATAGGTCAGTGACCCTGCAATATATAGTGAAGCTAGTTTAAGCAAATGATTGCTGATTTTGTCAGGTCAAGAAAACATTTTATTGTTCGTCCCAGAGATATATTTTCCAATTTCACGGACAGCCATCAAGGGTATGGCAAACAAATCAGGAGCACTGCTTATTGCTATCAGGTTAGTCTTGGGATTTAACTAAGGTTTCTGTGATGGACAGAAAGTAGTCATTAAATACATCAACTGTGAAATGATGCAGAATTTCCTTCTGTCTAAAGAGGGTTCCTTTGGTGAAAGTGCTCAGAGAGTGCCAAACTGATAATATCTATCTTTGTTGTTTTGTACATGTTTACTAAAATATAATTACTTTGCATTTCTGACAAGATTGTTTACTTGTGTGCCATTTTATATTCTGTGAACAGTCTTTCTTTCTTTAGTCAATTTCGATCGGACATGGCCTGAATGATATTCTTATTCAACCAGGATGGCAGTTTGGAGAGACAGAGACAGAGAAACATACAGAGGCAGAGACAGAGAGAGAAAGAGAGAGTAGATAAATACATGCTATGCCCACAAAGGGCAGTGTTCCCATGACAACCAGAGCCAGTTTCCAGCCGAAGACAAAGGCAATGACCACACCTGCTGCCATGCCTGTCAGTGACTGAATTGCCATGGCAATGCGAATCCCCGTGGCCTGGAACACAAGACCTTTTTGAAGCCTGTTGAATAGAAATTATCAGAAGTGGCAAAAGCTCAAAAACATAAAAGGTTAAAAACGAAGGACTCTCTTTTAAATATGGCACACCAAAACAATGTGCAACTTTTCAGCACAAATGCCTCCTCTTTTTCTTGTTGCCTTCTTACAGTTTTCAACCAACCACAACAGCATCAACATTCTGACAGCCCTCCATGCACTGCTCATAGTTTTAGTCATGGCAGCATCAACATTCCAACAGCCCTAAACCTATTCCTTATAGTTTTAACCATGGCAGCATCAACACTCAGAAACCTATTGCTTACAGTTTTAACCATGGCAGCATCAACACTCACACACCTATTGCTTACAGTTTTAACCATGGCAACATCAACACTCACACACCTATTGCTTACAGTTTTAACCATGGCAGCATCAACACTCAGAAACCTATTGCTTACAGTTTTAACCATGGCAGCATCAACACTCAGAAACCTATTGCTTACAGTTTTAACCATGGCAGCATCAACACTCACACACCTATTGCTTACAGTTTTAACCATGGCAGCATCAACACTCACACACCTATTGCTTACAGTTTTAACCATGGCAGCATCAACACTCACACACCTATTGCTTACAGTTTTAACCATGGCAACATCAACACTCACACACCTATTGCTTACAGTTTTAACCATGGCAGCATCAACATTCTGACAGCCCTAAACCTACTGCTTACAGTTTTAACCATGGCAGCATCAACATTCTGACAGCCCTAAACCTACTGCTTACAGTTTTAACCATGGCAGCATCAACATTCTGACAGCCCTAAACCTACTGCTTACAGTTTTAACCATGGCAGCATCACTGGCTAAGCGTGCAGTCAAAGCCCCAGTGGCATGGTGTGGATCGTCAAAGTAGGCCACATCTTGGCGCAACAGGTTCTGAAAGGCCAAGAGACGTAGGCGCTTGGTCAACCGCTCCCCAGACTGACCAAAGCAGTAGTTCTGGAACAAGAGAAAAAGAGCGCCTTGAATCCCACTGCTACCAAATTCACAGATGAAGTCCAGTGTGTTTGCCATTGTCGCTAACACAATCTCAACAAAAGACAAATTGGACAGGAGTCTCTTTACAATATTTGAGCGCTTTGTCCCATACATCTTCAGCTTTTGCGCAATAACTTCATTCACATAAAAGTAGGAGCCAGCCCCAAGTACATGTATAAACTGGCACCACAATAGTTTGCATGCTGTCATTTAAAAAGAGCAGAATGCGAGGCTATCATTTTGTTCAGTACTATCATTTTACATACTTATTCTTTGTGGGAGAATTGAAATGCAACCAGAGTTTGCTTCTGTGTTTAAATAGCTAGTCAAGTCATAGATAACTTGGGAAGCAGACTGATTAGCAAGATCTTGCTATCTGACGGGCCATCTGTCTTGCCACAAAACTTTGTCAAGCTGTTTGGAAGTGTTTTTTGTTTCTTTCTCTGTGTGTGTGCATGCATGTGTGTGTGTGTGTGTGTGTGTGTGTGTGTGTGTGTGTGTGTGTGTGTGTGTGTGTGTGTGTGTGTACATGCATGCATGCATGTGTGTGCATATGTGGGTATGTGTGTGTGTGTGCGTGTGTTTTGCAGGGATGTGTGTGGGGGGGATGCAGGGATGTGTGTGTAATACTTAATAATATCAACAGATAATCTTAAAATCACAGCAAAGTCATCACAAAGTAAAGCTTCAGTTTTTCTTCCAATAATTATATCTAGCAATATTAAATGGTAGTGTATGCTTTTAATACATGTACCACACACAAGTAAAGACTCAATGGCATTGTGGAATGCATTCAGCTTAACAATCTCTATGTCTCTGTCTGTCTGCCTGTCTTAACCAATACAGTTTTCACCTACTGAAATATTTGTAATAAGAAGTTTTGTCTTTCATCAAAACACAAACCCATTTCACAAATTATACACCAAAACTGCATTTTTGAAAAGCATTACATCATAAAATCCTTTGAAATGCAAACAAAAGCATGAAAATAATCAACTGTAATTAACAATCCTGGTTTATTTAATACATTTTGTTAATCAATAG
This sequence comes from Alviniconcha strummeri, assembly GCA_963584105.1. Lineage (NCBI taxonomy): Eukaryota > Metazoa > Mollusca > Gastropoda > Provannidae > Alviniconcha > Alviniconcha strummeri. The sequence goes on along the minus strand of OY757555.1, from coordinate 10,745,096 downwards.
TATCATCAATCAGGCATAAGAGCACTGCCATGCACTGGCCCTTAATATCTCCAACCTGATAACTATTAACTATGTCACCAATAACTCTACTTAATTGTAATGCAATACATTTCACCAACAGCTTGTAATCACTGTTTGAAAGAGAAATTGGTCTCCAATTTTTCATTTCATGGTAATTCTTTACCTTTATGAATAAGAGAACAATGACGACATTTTGCCATTTTCAAATGCAGAATTAAACAAAGCTGTAATAAGTTTACCAAGGTGTGACCAAAATACTTTGAGAAATTGAACAGTTATACCATCGCTCCCTGGGGCAGACCCCGTTTTCATTTGTTTCAACACATTTAGTACTTTGCTTTCTGAGTGAGCCCCTTTATAGCTTTTTCTCTGTTGTTGGTGTCGTGCTGGTGGAGGTAACAGTGGTATTTGATATTCTGGTAGATCTGTCCAGGTACAGTCATATACCCTCCCATCCCTTGTCATTTATTGGGTGGCTCAGGTGGGGTTGTTAACTCTCTTGACTTTTGCCAGGCAACACTGAAGTCCCTTGGCTGCTTTTACTTCCAGTGTGTACTTTCTTCACAATGGATTGCGATGACAGTGAATTTGTGAATTTTACACTGCCAACTTTAAAGGCATTTTTGGAGGCCCGTAGCATGATCTGGTCAGCCAAAAAAATGATGCAAAGACTAATTTTCCACCCTCCATCCCCTTTCCCTGGTAATTTTTGCAGCTGCAACAGTGTTGGTATTTGTACTGCTTGGCAATTCTAGGTTCAACTTCCATTGTTATACACAGTGTGAACCAACGCCTACTCAGAAATCGACCTGGAAGTGACAGATGCAACCTCTCGCGACTTCTTGCATGAAAGATAAAAAAGGGCATTCACTCATGCAAACCAGCTTCACTGAACTGCCCAATAGGAAATAAATATTGGTTACAGTCAAACACTGCTACACACATTGTGTGTGACAGTGCTACTTTGGACATTATAAAGAATGTGGTATGAAATCTTGCACTGACCTGTATAATATTGGTGAGCAGGTTCATGCCACCCAGCGCCACAAACATCAGACTCCAGAAGATTCCATCATTTAGCAGCGCATCCCCTTTCTCACTGAACACCTAAACAATGTCACACACATCACTTAACAGATCTGACGTGCATCAGCCCACACCATCAAGTGACATAATCACTCAGTACTATCAAGTACATCAAGGTAGCTTGTAACTTGTTTCATTATGCCCAGTAAACCTGCCCAGCTATATCAGGGCAAAATGTACATCAAAAGAACAAAATCATAAGATTCAATAGAAAGGACAAATAGTGTGTTACATGGCTTCATAAAACAAAATGCTGTGAAATAAACACCCTTGGTCTTTTTTTCTCATGAAGTTTTGCATACAAACAGATTTTTTTTTACATACTTCAGATTTTGCTCTTTTTGAAGATGCCATATTGTTCTTTTGTACACAACTTTTATAATGAATTTAAAAGGGATCTCATCCAAGACTGAAATATGCTCATACATCACTCATCATGTTTACATGCATCTCCTTTACACACATCACTGATCACGTTTGCAGCTGTCTCCTTTACATAACACATCACTGATCATGTTTACAGCTGTCTCCTTTACAAGCATCACTGATCATGTCTACAGCTGTCTCCTTTACATGCATCACTGATCATGTCTACAGCTGCCTCCTTTACATTCATCACTTAATTATCATGTTTACAGCTGTCTCTGTTGCATACATCATTGATCATGTTTACAACTGTCTCCTTTACATGCACCACTGATCATGTTTACTGCTGTCTCCTTCACATACACAACTGATCATGTTTACATCTGCCTCCTTCACATACACAATAAGGACTTTATCCTAGTTCTGTGGCAAAACAAATTTTACACAAAGTGGAATCTATTTTAAAGGACCCTGAGCATGCCCTGCAAATAAGTTATGCCGCACGGCCGCACTGACAAAGTACCCATACTTTAAGAGGGATAACTTTGCATCGGCAAAGCATCACTCAAACTGAACATCCACCAATTGCAACATAACATACTAGCTACATATCACCTGGTTAGCTGCATACATTTTGGAAGCACTGGTCATCTTGCGGCATAAAAGCTTAAGATATGAACACACATACAAGGTACTCTGACGCCATAGCAGCTGCAACCAGGCGGCAATCTAGCGCCAAAATTACCCACGTTCAAGAACCAGAATCAAGGCACGTTGTGAACATGATAACATTATAAACATACATTATTTACATCAATAGAAACAACAGAACAACAAGCCATAGAAAAATAACTACTTACAGGCTCTCCCCTGATGAAAACACATGAACACCGGCCACAACAGTTAAACAAACAACCTGCCTCATCATGTCTACAGAGTCTCCTTCACATACATCCCTCATCATGTCTACAGTGTCTCCTTCACATACATCCCTCCTCATCATGTCTACAGTGTCTCCTTCACATACATCCCTCATCATGTCTACAGTGTCTCCTTCACATACATCCCTCATCATGTCTACAGTGTCTCCTTCACATACATCCCTCATCATGTCTACAGTGTCTCCTTCACATACATCCCTCCTCATCATGTCTACAGTGTCTCCTTCATATACATCCCTCATCATGTCTACAGTGTCTCCTTCACATACATCCCTCATCATGTCTACAGTGTCTCCTTCCCATACACCCCTCATCATGTCTACAGTGTCTCCTTCACATACATCCCTCATCATGTCTACAGTGTCTCCTTCACATACATCCCTCCTCATCATGTCTACAGTGTCTCCTTCACATACATCCCTCATCATGTCTACAGTGTCTCCTTCACATACATCCCTCATCATGTCTACAGAGTCTCCTTTACATACATCCCTCATCATGTCTACAGTGTCTCCTTCACATACATCCCTCATCATGTCTACAGTGTCTCCTTCACATACATCCCTCATCATGTCTACAGTGTCTCCTTCACATACATCCCTCATCATGTCTACAGAGTCTCCTTCACATACATCCCTCATCATGTCTACAGTGTCTCCTTCACATACATCCCTCATCATGTCTACAGTGTCTCCTTCACATACATCCCTCATCATGTCTACAGTGTCTCCTTCACATACATCCCTCATGTCTACAGTGTCTCCTTCACATACATCCCTCATCATGTCTACATGCATCTCCTTCCCATACAGACATGATGATGAATCAGCAATGAAATCCAAACACGCGAAAAGTGAAAAAGAATGCTATTTATCATGACACTACACAACATGCACATTTTTGGGGTAAGCCCCTGTTTCAAGCTGCAAAACAACACTTAAACAACAGTTCATTTTAGGTCGAAATGTAGAAGAAGAAAAAAACAAGCAAATAGTTAATTGTTGAGGCATTATATTTAGATCTAGAAAATGTTAAACAGAGTTAATCTTGCAGGGAAAAATGGAGAGATAGAAAGTAGCACTCCCTTCATAAAGAGCCTATTTCCAACAGTTAAATGGTGAAAAATGAGACATAGGATTCTTACCTGCTTTTGAGTGAGCTATTTTGTTATGTTGTTTTCTTAAGTTGTTTGAAATGTTTCAAAATGGCACACAAGGTGTAAGTGAAACAAATAGCAGCAGCAGAATACTCACAGCAATGATCTTGCTGAAGAAGACAGCAAAGACGGGCATAGTGGCACCATTCAGGATAGCAGTGAAACTTCCAAAGACAATGAAAGGCCACTCCTTGCTATTGTAGCTCAAGATCTGACAAAAACTGGGCTGGACCTCAGGGGCTTCCTGTAAACAGCACCAGGCAGGTCATGAAACACAAAACAGTCACAGTGCTACAAAGCTCGGTAAGTTGTACACAGAACCAGGCAGGTCACGGAAAGCAGAACAGACACAGTGCTACAAAGCTCAGTAAGTTGTACACAGAACCAGGCAAGTCATAGAACACAGAACAGTCACAGTGCTACAAAGCTCGGTAAGTTGTACACAGAACCAGGCAGGTCACGGAAAGCAGAACAGACACAGTGCTACAAAGCTCAGTAAGTTGTACACAGAACCAGGCAGGTCACGGAAAGCAGAACAGACACAGTGCTACAAAGCTCAGTAAGTTGTACACAGAACCAGGCAGGTCACGGAAAGCAGAACAGTCACAGTGCTACAAAGCTCAGTAAGTTGTACACAGAACCAGGCAGGTCATGGACAGAAGAAAAGACAGTGCTACTATGCTCAGTACATTGCATCAGTCCTGCTGCGTTTCTTACTGGCCTATCTCTGCAATTCAAAGACAAAATGACATCCTGAAATCAAGGTATCTGCCTTAGAGACAAGTTACTTTGTTTCTTTTTATCCAAATAACCAATGAGAGACAACACACACAAACTGTCTCCTTACTGACTGTACAGAAGTTAAAACACACAACAAAAGCAACAAAAAACAAAAACAAAACATCCTTAAGATGAAAAGGAGCCATTCAAGCTTTTCCCCAAAGGGAGAAAAAAAAAGTTTAAAAAAAAGTTAAAACAAAATTCTTTCCATGGGAGATTTTCCCATGGAAAGAATTTTGTTTTAACTTTTGTTTTACTGTGTTTTGGTCTTCTTTCTTTTCACAATGCTGGCAGTCAACTGTCTTTCCATTTTTCATGTCCTAGAAACTGTCTGTCCTAGAAACTGTCTGTCAATCCTGTAGCTGCTGCATGCTAAGCACCAGTAGTCAGCATCAGCACCAGTAGTCAGCATCAGTACTCATCATCAGCATCAGTACTCAGAATCAGCATCAGTACTCAGAACCAGCATCAGCACTCAGCACCAGCACTCAGCATCAGCACCAGTACTCAGCATCAGTACTCAGCATCAGCACCAGTACTCAGCATCAGTACTCAGCATCAACATCAGTACTCAGAATCAGCACCAGTACTCAGCATCAGTACTTATCATCAGTACTCAGTACTCAGCATCAGCACCAGTACTCAGCATCAGTATTCAGAATCAGCACCAGTACTCAGCATCAGTACTCATCATCACCATTAGTACTCGGCATCAGTACTCAGTATCAGTACTCAGTGTCAGCACCAGTACTCAGCATCAGTACTCAGCATCAGTACTCAGCATCAGCACTCAGCATCAGTACTCAGCATCAGCACCAGTACTCAGCATCAGTACTCAGCATCAGCATCAGTACTCAGCATCAGCACCAGTACTCAGCATCAGCACTTGGCATCAGCATCAGTACTGAACATCAGTACTCAGCACCAGTACTCAGCATCAGCACCAGTACTCAGCATCAGTACTCAGCATCAGCACCAGTACTCAGCATCAACATCAGTACTCAGCATCAGTACTCCACTGCTGAGCTGGTGACTGGCACTGGCACCTCAGAGGATGCACTGACAATGCAGGCCATGTGCTCCACTCAGTAATGGCGGAACAGTTAAAATAATCAATTCAGTAAGTGAACTAGATCAAATTATGTTTGTATCCTTATTGAGTCTGAGCTCAACCTTGAGAACAAGGCAGAGCTGGTGTTGAAGTATTGTTCTGATCAGACTACAGCTTATTCAAATATCCTTGGCAACACACACACACACACACACACACACACACACACACACACACACACACACACACACACACACACACTACAAAAAGACAGACAGGCAGACAGGTGGCCAGACAGACAGACAGACAGAAACACAGCAGAATTGATCCAGTCTTAAATTCTGCCAAACCAGTTTACCAGACTACACACACACACACACACACACACACACACACACACACACACACACACACACAAACCTAAAAACAACAACAACCCCAAAACATCCTCATCCACATACCAGCAGGACATTAAAAATTGCATTGTATAAAACAAATCCCATAAGTGAACATGCAGCTATTGTATTACTGTATGCACCACATATACACTACTACTATTGTACTAATGTATGGACTGCAAGCATGCTATTGTACTAATTTATACACTACATACATGCTATTGTTACTGCAATATTGGATGGACCGCATACATGCTAGTCATATTGTACTAATGTATGAATCACGTACATGCTATTCCTATTGTACTAATGTGTGGACCATATACATACTATTGCAATACTACTTACATGCTGCATTACTTACATGCTGTTGCAACTGTACTAATGTGCAGACTGCATGCATGCTACTTCTACTCTTCTGTTGCTACCTCTGTTTCAGCGGTGTCTTTGACTGATGATTCGGATGTGGTTCGTGTGCGTGATATCTGACGGGACGTCTGTAGAGCCTGTAGTTTAGACTTTTGCAGACCAACTGAGCGTTGACGCATGACAGCAGGAGTTACTCGCCCATTGGCATGCTCCATCTTGGCTTCCTCATTTTCGCTCTCAGACTGCATGATGCTGTCCAAAATGGCAGTCACTGGTGAAAAAAAGGAAGTTCTCACCAAAATCATGTCATGAATAGGTGTGAGTACTATGCAAGGCAGCCCATGGGTACCCGCACTAGCATTTTCATCCTTGGAGACAAACAACAAGATGCACAGAATTTACCAAGTAACTTTAAGACAATTTGTACACAACTACAGTCATTTTCCCGATCACAATTTCTGGCAATTTGTACACAGCTCCAGTCATTTTCCTGATCACAATTTCTGACAATTTGTACACAACTACAGTCATTTTCCCAATCACAACTTCTGACCAAAATGTTGACAAAATATTCACAGCTACAATCATTTTCCCAATCACAATTTCTGACAATTTGTACACAACTACAGTCATTTTCCCAATCACAACTTCTGACCAAAATGTTGACAAAATATTCACAGCTACAATCATTTTCCCCAATCACAATTTCTGACAATTTGTACACAACTTGTCATTTTCCCAATCACAATTTCTGACAATTTGGACACAACTGCAGTCATTTTTCCAAATCACAATTTCTGACCAAAAATTTCCCAAGAGGCACAAAATGGAAGTTTACTACCAAGAACAACGAAGCAAGATCTTGGGCCAGGAGTCTTGGTAATTAAGTTGCCCCCAGTTTACAATCAAGAGAAAAGAAGCAAGAGATCATGGAGCTATGGTCAAGGTTTGTTGCCCCAGCAGTTTACAATCAAGAGAAAAGAAGTGAGAGCTCAAGGCAGCAGTCATGGTCTGTTGCCCCTGCTTCTACAGCTTATCCCAAACCAAAAAATACAAAATAAAAGTGAGATCATGGGGCAGGCACAAGCAATGGTTTCTTGCCCCAGCAGTTTACAGTCAAGAGAAAAGAAGCAAGATGTTGGAGCTATGGTCACGGTTTGTTGCCCCAGCAGTTTACAATCAAGAGAAAAGAAGCAAGATCTTGGGGCTGTGGTCACGGTTTGTTGCCCCAGCAGTTCACAGTCAAGAGAAAAGAAGCAAGAGATCATGGAGCTATGGTCACGGTTTGTTGCCCCAGCAGTTTACAATCAAGAGAAAAGAAGCAAGATCTTGGAGCTATGGTCACAGTTTGTTGCCCCAGCAGTTTACAATCAAGAGAAAAGAAGCAAGATCTTGGGGCTGTGGTCACGGTTTGTTACCCCAGCAGTTTACAATCAAGAGAAAAGAAGCAAGATCTTGGGGCTGTGGTCACGGTTTGTTACCCCAGCAGTTTACAATCAAGAGAAAAGACGCAAGATCTTGGAGATATGGTCACGGTTTGTTGCCCCAGCAGTTTACAATCAAGAGAAAAGAAGCAAGATGTTGGAGCTATGGTCACAGTTTGTTGCCCCAGCAGTTTACAATCAAGAGAAAAGAAGCAAGATCTTGGAGCTGTGGTCACGGTTTGTTGCCCCAGCAGTTTACAATCAAGAGAAAAGAAGCAAGATCTTGGAGCTATGGTCACAGTTTGTTGCCCCAGCAGTTTACAATCAAGAGAAAAGAAGCAAGATCTTGGAGCTGTGGTCACGGTTTGTTGCCCCAGCAGTTTACAATCAAGAGAAAAGAAGCAAGAGATCATGGAGCTATGGTCACGGTTTGTTGCCCCAGCAGTTTACAATCAAGAGAAAAGAAGCAAGATGTTGGAGCTATGGTCACGGTTTTTTGCCCCAGCAGTTTACAATCAAGAGAAAAGAAGCAAGATCTTGGAGCTATGGTCACGGTTTGTTGCCCCAGCAGTTTACAATCAAGAGAAAAGAAGCAAGAGATCATTGAGCTATGGTCACGGTTTGTTACCCCAGCAGTTCACAATCAAGAGAAAAGAAGTAAGGTCTTGGAGCTATATGGTCACGGTTTGTTGCCCCAACAGTTTACAATCAGCAGTTAGAAGTGAGAATTTGGGGCAGGCAGGAGTCATGGTTTGCTGTGTCTACGGTTTACAATCAGGATGAAAAAAAGAGAAATCTTGGGTTAGTGGTCATCAGTTTACAGTTGTAACTGAGTGTATTGTATACATGTTCCGGGCCATGACCCTATAACCTTTTCTTTCCAGTCCTTTTCCTTTTTGATTGGGTGGGGGGTTTATGGCCCAATTATCTAAGGTGTTAAAAGTTGTATGCTGGGCCGGCAGCGTCCCTTTCCCCCCAGTGTCCCTGCAGAGGCAGGTTGTTTGTTTACTGTTGCGGCCGGTGTTCATGTGTTCATCTCAGGGGAGAGCCTGTAAGTAGTTATTTTTCTATGGCTTGTTGTTCTGTTGTTTCTTATTGATGTAAATAATGTATGTTTATAATGTTATCATGTTCACAACGTGCCTTGATTTTAGTTCTTGAATATGTAGGTAATTTCAGTGTCAGATTGCCGCCTGGTTGCGTTAAATCTTTATGCCACAGGATGACCGGTGTTTCCAAAATGTATGCAGCTAACCTTGGTTAGCTGATATGTAACTAGTATGTTATGTTGCCATTGTTGGATGTTCAGTTTGAGTGATGCTTTGCCGATGCAAAGTTATCCTTCTTAAAGTATGGGTACTTTGTCAGTGCGGCCGTGCGGCATAACTTATTTGTTTAGTTTCCTGCCAATCTATGTTTCTACATGAAATCGGTGGTATATTATGGCTAACACTTTGAAGATGTTGACTTCATAGTTGTAGAATGTTCATTTTACTCGTTGAATATGGTTTAGTGCATAGGGGTGATTGTATAAACTGTGAGACATGTTATTTCTGCTTGATCCGGCTTTTGTATGGCCGAGTCTTGGGCGCGCAGACTTTCACTCTCCTTAGCTTGTAAACCCTTTCCGGGTCTTTGTGCGTGTACCCGAACTGGCCGGTGATGCGCGTCAGTGGGGGCAATTAGGTCTTTGTCTCTGTTCACTAATCGAGCAGCTAGATCAACAGTTTAGATTCTTGCTGCTACCCGTGTCAGTAAGACGCTTGACGTTGTTCACAGCCGGATATGCTCTACTAGTCAGTAACAGTAACATGCTGTAACGCTTTGAGTAACTTGACGAGGCTGGAGCTGGTCAGTTTATGACTGACTTCCTCCCGCTTACGGCATGGTCCCAAATGCCACCTGTGTCATTAGCCATCTCGTTATGTGCTTAAGTGGAACTGCTGTAATGATTATCTCACGCTTCCTGTTTAGTTAAGAATGAGCTTGGTAATTCACATTCTTCACTGTTACTTTATTGTATACTTCATTATACTGAGAGTTCATCAGTTAATTGACTGGCCGTCTCTTGTATACTCACTGTGACTCTGTGAGATACGGGTTTTAAGTGTAAGTCAAGCACACGATTTATGTGCTTGATAATTAATCCTTTTGTCACAGTTACCATCATGTATTATAGTAACCTACAGGCAAACTACATGGTTACTGTATTTATTAGATTAGTAATTGCTGTTGTTTAGACTTTACATTTGCTTTCATGTTCTAAATGTTTTGTTTGCTTGTGTCTTTTCCAATACAGACACTGTTTCCTGGTTGGTTGGTGTACAAATAAAAGTTATGTTATAGCAACCTCTGACTTGTGACTCTTCATCCATGCTTCCAACCTGCTTTCCCTCTACTCCCCATCCCCACTCCCCTACACAGTCAAGACAAAACAAGTCTGATCTTGGGTTAGTGGTCATCAGTTTACAGCCAAGATAAAACAAGTCTGATCTTGGGTTAGTGGTCATCAGTTTACAGCCAAGACAAAACAAGTCTGATCTTGGGTTAGTGGTCATCAGTTTACAGCCAAGACAAAACAAGTCTGGTCTTGGGTTAGTGGTCATCAGTTTACAGTTAAGACAAAACAAGCCTGATCTTGGGTTAGGGGTCATCAGTTTACAGTTAAAAGAAAAGGAGTGAAATTGCTGCTATTTGCCCCAACCAAAGTAAGGTAAGACTCAACTGCTTCAGTGATTATATTATAATAAGTGTGCAATGATAATTGGCATGGCCACTGCTTCCAGAAAGCATTCTGTCCGGGGCTGCATGGGAGGCAAGTGAGGTATTGCTGAGGCACTGTCTTGCACACTACAGGACTACAGGTCTCCTTAAACACGGTGATAGGCCAAAGCGGGTAATATAAGTAACAAGTAACCTAAAACCTTGTGTGTGTGTGTGTGCGTGTGTGTGTGTGTGTGTGTGTGTGTGTGTGTGTGTGTGTGTGTGTGTGTGTGTGTGTGAGCGTGCGTGCGTGTGAGCGTGCATGTGTGCATGCCTGTGTGTATACACCTGCATGAGTGTCACTGAAGTCTTTCCTATTTTTTTCTTTTTCCTCCTTTTTCTGGACCCTCTCCCAGACATATCTTTCATGGTTAACTGGGCATTAAAGGCAGGCCAGTTGTCTGTCTATCTGGACCATCTTTTATATTCCTCTAGCACTCTTCATTTCAATAACAAACCAATAAACCAAAAAATGATCTTGTCATTCTCTGTACCTGTCCCATGCAGAAAAAATCGTATTTGAGAATGCTAGCAGTCATTCCTGTTTCAGATTTTTGAATCTGTACTATTCAGGCAGACACTCATTGTTACCAGAGGTGTCCACATCCACGCCCTCTTCATTGGCAACCTGTTGAAGCGTGACCAGCTGGTGGTAGAGACCACCTTGTTCCATGAGCTGTGCATGAGAGCCGCTCTCCATCAGCTCCCCCTCCTGTAGCACATAGATCATATCCACGTTCTGGATCGTGGACAGTCGGTGAGCCACCACCACTGTTGTTCGACCTTGACGGGCCTGGGGACACAGAGTAGGCCACACAAATCAGTTTTCCAAATGAAGTCTCCTTTCCTGTCAGACTTTTGTGAAACAGTTGTGGTATGTCATCAGACATTTCCTTTCCTGTCAGACTTTTGTGAAACAGTTGTTGTATATCATCAGACATTTCCTTTCCTTTCAGACTTTTGTGAAACAGTTGTGGTATGTCATCAGACATTTCCTTTCTGTCAGACTTTTGCCAAACAGTTGTGGTATGTCATCAGACATTTCCTTTCTGTCAGACTTTTGCCAAACAGTTGTGGTATGTTACCAGACATTTCCTTTCCTGTCAGACTTTTGTGAAACTGTTGTGGTATGTCATCAGACATTTCCTTTCCTGTCAGACTTTTGAGAAACAGTTGTGGTATGTCACCAGACTAGATTATTTGTTGTTTTGCACAGGAAACTATTGTGTTATCAAAAGTCAGTTGCATGCATCTGAAATAACAATCATCATCATGATGAGAAACTGATATTCTTAAAAGCACTCCATGCAGATGTTTTTGCGTACAATAGCTGACATCAGGACGAATGGAGTGAGTGGAATGAGAGACAGCAGTTCACCGTCAGCTGCTTGGCCTGTCTGGCTCAGTGACAAAACATTTGTGAAAGTCCTGCTTGGGAATCTTCCACAAGATGAACTGAGGCAGTCACTGAACAAGAGAAAAAGCTCCAAACACAAAAAGGTTCAAATGAACGCTTATTTATTTTGACATGGACACATAGTATGCTGTGTGTTTAGCATACTGTGTGTCCATGTCAAATAAGTGTTCGTTTTAATCTTTTTGTGTTTGGATCTTGTTTTAGAATGCTAGCAGTCATTCTGTTTCAGAATTATTATTTTTTGAAGAGAAAAAGCATTAGATGGTTGTTCAAAGGATGATGACAGGCAGAGTTGACTCCTGTACAGCACTCTCTTTACATTTGTGAAATGTAAATTACATATATGACATATAATGTTATTATATGCACCTACAGTTGTTGTTACATTTTTTGTAAAAGTCCCTTGTCTGTAAACTGCGACTGATAAGTCAAGCACTTAGAATTCATTCTGAGATGAGGCCCTGGGCAAGTGGTCACTCAGACTCTGCTCACCACCATCACTACTATTGGGCAGTTCAGGCAGGGTAGTTAACTCCCTTGACTTTTACCTGGCATCGCTTAAGTCCCTTGGCTGCTTTTACTTCCAATGTGTACTTTCTTCACAATGGAAGGTGGTGACAGTGAATTTGCAAAGTTTACAGTGCCAACTTTAAAGGCATTTTTGAAGACCCGTAGTTAGAATATGTCTGGCAACAAGCAACAACTTGTTGCTCGTGCTATAGGATGCCCCAAACTGTATTTTTTCTGCAAACTTGCGATACTCTCAGCTGAAAAACGATGTAAGGACACTTTTTTCCACCCTCCATCACCTTTCCTCTGTAATTTTTGCAACTGCAACAGTGGCGGCATTTGTACTGCTTCACAATTCTAGGTTAAACTTCCATTGTTATACGCAGCGTGAGCCAACGCCTATCCAGAAATCAGCCCGGAAAAGATAGCGGAGACCTTTCATGACTTCTTGCTTGAAAGATTATGAAGGGCATTCACTCATGCAAACCAGCTTCACTGAACCGCCCAATAGACTACAGTCAATCTTATCATCACTGTCATTACTATGATAGTTATAAAGCACTTACCTTATCAAGAGCACTCTGTACAATTTGCTCGCTTTCTGAGTCAAGTGCTGATGTTGCCTCATCAAGCAGAAGGACCCTGGGATTGCGCACCAGGGCACGTGCAATGGCTACACGCTGTTTCTGACCCCCAGACAACTGCGCCCCTCGCTCACCCACCAAGGTGTCGTATCCCTGTGGAGAGAGTGTGAAAACAACCATCTCCATTAGTCACAAGTCACAACTTTTCACACAGCTTGACACCGCATCAAGCTCAAAGCTACTGAATTATTTGATTTACATAATGATATGACATGGTATAGTAATAATAATGATAATAAATGCATTTCTAAAGCACCAAATCCCTCAATGACTATACATGTGTGAGGCTCAAAGCGCTATACGTGAAAGCGATGCTGTCGTAAACACATCAGCCGTCATGATAGGGCAGTGGCTGGGGGCACAAGAAGGTGGTGTGGGTATTTCCCACTACGCTTCAGACAAGGGAGATTCAGACAGGAAAATTTCAGCACTTTTAGCAAATGTAGTCCCCATTAATTTTTTTAATTAAACTTATGATGCAGGTGTTGGGATGTACATAATAATCAACAGAGAATATAGTTAATTAAGAATTAATTATTCATGGTTGAAATTGTTAGTGACAGATTGTAATATGGGACTTGATAGACAAATGAATATTAATTAGACTGAGAAGGGATACATGGAAAATAGGACTAATCTGGAGGAGAGCCTGGGGAAGGAAAGGAAGAGTGAGTCGGAGCCGGTGCCTGAAGAGAAGTAAAAGAGACACACTGGGAAAAACAGAAAAAGAGGGGGGATTATGGCAACTTGAATCTTTGTTGTCACTGAATGCCCTGTGTGATCTGTGGAAAGATCTGTCTGTGAGCCGTGTGTGTCACTGTAATACGCAGTGCTGAGAAAGAGCGACTTAGACGACCATAGGTTGAGGAAGTTGAGGAGTGTGTGACTGATTTACATTTGGCGTGGCTGCCGCCACCATCAACAACTGATGATGGTGCTGATGACAACTTCAGTTCTTAACTGTGACTGGCAGACGTAGAAGCCTTCCACAAGCCTTCTACATCAGTCGTTGCCTCATAATGAGTGGAAGAAGAAAATGAACGGTGGAGTTGGTGTGCATGTGTGTTGACACATGAAGTCTGGCCAGGTTTGTAGTTAGTTGTTAATTTCTAGTTAGCACCTGAGTTTTAAGCCTAGGATTACTATTATTAGTTGATATGCAACACTGAATGGAATAATTTAGTGAGTTGATGGTACGTTCACATTGGTAGTGCATGTCATCTTAGCATGTATTTGTCAGCTGATTGAGTGTGTGTACGCCCTGAGTGGATGGTGTGTACGTAAAAGTGAGACTCTGCTGGGAGAATGAGTGTCAGAGTGAGTGGGTTTGCAGGCAGTTCAGCTCAATACCAACCTTTCCTATACATGGCTGACAATGGGCAATGGCACGACAGGCAATGCAATGTAAAAGAGTATTTGTAAGGCACTTACACCTAATGTGAGCAAGAAGCGCATGCGACAGGTCATTTTGTTCACGTGCTTTGTACCCAAAGCTTTTAAATTTGGCACACATAAATCAAACAGCCACATCAGCTCACCTTTAACTGTTTGTGGGTGTGTGCAGAAATCACATTACCAAGAAAGGGGAAATGAACTGAAGTGCACAACTGGGCCTTGATACACGTGCATGGCTCATGACACACTGCAATGGTGACTGACTGGACACAACACATGGTGATGCTAGTTACTAACCTTCGGCAGGCCAGATATAAAGTTGTGGGCATTGGCGTTTTGGGCAGCTTGAATGATCTGCTCATCTGTGGCATCAGGCTGACCCAGGCGGATGTTGTCACGGATGCTACAGCTGAACAGAACAGGTTCCTGGGACACGATGCCAATATTCTGACGCAGCCAGTGGAGGTTGAGGCTGGTGATGTTCTGACCATCAAGTTCCACCTGCACAGAAACAATGTCACCATCTTGGCATCATCTCAAGTCATGTTAAACAGATGTTACACTTCAAATGTTGTTGCGGCACTCTGTATGGAGTTCTGATGTAGTACAGTGCCACCAAAAGGATGTTTAATGGCTGACTTAGTTACACAATGGTCCCTGTGAAAGTGTAGTATCACACCTTAATCACTTTTGGCCAAACTAATAATAATAATAATGTACATTTATCATGCCTTCATCAATGCCCTGAGAGTTCACATGATACGTATTGACCTGAATACAATATTCTATACACACGTAGAGCACAGTCCTTCCAGACCAATTTACATAAGGTATTATATGGAAACACCCCCCCCCCCCCCACACACACACACACACACCCACACACACACACACACAATGACTATAGCAGAAACTGGGTGTTGATACTAGTTGGTGTAGAAATACTGTGAGAAGAGGAAGGTTTTTTAGTTTGGAATTAGAGGATGACAGGGTTGAGCAGTGTCTACGGTCTTACGGGAGTGAATTCCAAACTGCATGTGGATTTGTATTTTGTTACACCTATCAGTTCTTTTTCTGCTTTTTGTGAGGATACTTTGCAACAGAGTGCATTGTCTGTCTAACCTTTGTTTCTTTTTTTTCCTCTTTTTTGATTGGGTGATTGTTTTATTACCCCCGACATGCAAAGTTGTTGAAACCCAAGCACTTGGCCAGCATGCGCTCTCTTGCACCAGTGTCCCTGTATACAAACAGCTCAGTTGTTTGGAGCTGCTGCCTGACTGCACACATGTTTTGATTTCATAATACAGCCTGCACTGTTTCCTGGTTGGTGCAAATAAAAATCTGAAACAGAATTACTGCTTTTTGTTTGAACCTTTTTGTGTTTGGTGTAAATAAAATTTATGTCGTAGCATCCTCCGACTTGCGACTCAGGTTTTAACAACTCTGTATCTTAGGGTAATAAAATTTCACCCAATCAAAAAAAGAGAACAAAGAAAGGTCAGAAGATCAGGGGCTCGGAAAACAGGTTAGACAAACAATGCACTCAATTACACTTAGTTTCCATATATCAGATTTATTTACGCTAAAAGCCTTTATCTGGTCTTTGTCAGCCAAAGCTATTCTAAAATATATAATCAAAGCCTTTCATTTTACTCCAGGGATGACATACACCAGTTTGTAGATGTATAAATACAAGACAATTTCTCTTCACATACACACAGGAAGCTGTTAATAGCGGTACAGTGCGTTACACACAAACCAGCCAGGCACTGTGTAACTTAATCAAACAAACACTCATGTGATACAGTCTGTCGTATCTTCTTGTGAACCACCTCAAAACAACAACAACAACAACAACCCAGACTGACTGAGTTCTGTTGTATGACAGTGGAGGTAGGCTAGCCATTGGACAGTCAGTTCTTAACCGAAGGCTGCAGCTGCTGGGTCAGCTGAATGCAGTGTGCAACAGTTGTACAGGTAGTGCTCAAAGAGTTCAATACCACCCTCAATCAAATCAGCACTGTGCTCAAAGAGTTCAATACCACCCTCAATCAAATCAGCACTGTGCTCAAAGAGTTCAATACCACCCTCAATCAAATCAGCACTGTGCTCAAAGAGTTCAGTACCACCCTCAATCAAATCAGCCCTGTGCTCAAAGAGTTCAATACCACCCTCAATCAAATCAGCACTGTGCTCAAAGAGTTCAGTGCCACCCTCAATCAAATCAGCACTGTGCTTTCTTAAGAGTTCAGTACCACCCTCAATCAAAACAGCACTGTGCTCAAAGAGTTAAGTCCCATCCTCAATCAAATTAGCACTGTGCTCAAAGAGTTCAGTACCACCCTCAATCAAAACAGCACTGTGCTCAAAGAGTTCAGTACCACTCTCAATCAAATCAGCACTGTGCTGAAAGAGTTCAGTACCACCCTCAACCAAATCAGCACTGTGCTCAAAGAGTTCAATACCACCCTCAATCAAGTCAGCACTGTGCTCAAAGAGTTCAATACCACCCTCAATCAAGTCAGCACTGTGCTCAAAGAGTTAAGTACCACCCTCAATCAAATCAGCACTGTGCTCAAAGAGTTCAGTACCACCCTCAATCAAATCAGCACTGTGCTCAAAGAGTTCAGTACCACCCTCAATCAAATCAGCCCTGTGCTGAAAGAGTTAAGTACCACCCTCAATCAAATCAGCACTGTGCTTTCTTAAGAGTTCAGTACCACCCTCAATCAAATCAGCACTGTGCTCAAAGAGTTACGTCCCATCCTCAATCAAATCAGCACTGTGCTCAAAGAGTTAAGTACCACCCTCAATCAAATCAGCACTGTGCTTTCTTAAGAGTTCAGTACCACCCTCAATCAAATCAGCACTGTGCTCAAAGAGTTACGTCCCATCCTCAATCAAATCAGCACTGTGCTCAAAGAGTTAAGTACCACCCTCAATCAAATCAGCACTGTGCTTTCTTAAGAGTTCAGTACCACCCTCAATCAAATCAGCACTGTGCTCAAAGAGTTACGTCCCATCCTCAATCAAATCAGCACTGTGCTCAAAGAGTTAAGTACCACCCTCAATCAAATCAGCACTGTGCTTTCTTAAGAGTTCAGTACCACCCTCAATCAAATCAGCACTGTGCTCAAAGAGTTAAGTCCCATCCTCAATCAAATTAGCACTGTGCTCAAAGAGTTCAGTACCACCCTCAATCAAATCAGTACTGTGCTCAAAGAGTTCAGTACCACCCTCAATCAAATCAGCACTGTGCTCAAAGAGTTCAGTACCACCCTCAATCAAATCAGCACTGTGCTCAAAGAGTTCAGTACCACCCTCAATCAAATCAGCGCTCTGCTCAAAGAGTTCAGTACCACCCTCAACCAAATCAGCACTGTGCTCAAAGAGTTCAGTACCACTCTCAATCAAATCAGCACTGTGCTTTATTAAGAGTTCAGTACCACCCTCAATCAAATCAGCTCTGTGCTTTATTAAGAGTTCAGTACCAACCTCAATCAAATCAGCACTGTGCTTTATTAAGAGTTCAGTACCACCCTCAATCAAATCAGCACTGTGCTTTATTAAGAGTTCAGTACCACCCTCAATCAAATCAGCACTGTTCTCAAAGAGTTCAGTACCACCCTCAATCAAATCAGCCCTGTGCTCAAAGAGTTCAGTACCACCCTCAATCAAATCAGCACTGTGCTTTATTAAGAGTTCAGTACCACCCTCAATCAAATCAGCACCGTGCTCAAAGAGTTCAGTACCACCCTCAATCAAATCAGCACCGTGCTCAAAGAGTTCAGTACCACCCTCAAATCAAATCAGCCCTGTGCTTTACTAAGAGTTCAGTACCACCCTCAATAAAATCAGCACTGTGCTCAAAGAGTTCAGTACCACCCTCAAATCAAATCAGCCCTGTGCTTTACTAAGAGTTCAGTACCACCCTCAATCAAATCAGCACTGTGCTGAAAGAGTTCACTACCAGCATACACACAAAAAGCAGGATTGGCAAAAAAACAGTGTGAAAACTTACCGCCCCCGAGAGTGGGTCATAAAGCCTCTGAATCAGTTTGACAATGGTGGACTTGCCGCAACCGCTGCCTCCCACCAGCGCCACCGTTTGACTGGGATGAATGGTCAGGGTAAAGTTCTTCAGTACCTGAGATGTCACGCACAACCATCAACACACTGAGTGGGTGGGGCACCATCAACACACTGCCCCCTTCCGTTTCTCCCCCAGCCCTGAGTGGGTGGGGCACCATCAACACACTGCCCCCTTCCATTTCTCCCCCAGCCCTGAGTGGGCGGGGCACCATCAACACACTGCCCCCTTCCATTTCTCCCCCAGCCCTGAGTGGGTGGGGCACCATCAACACACTGCCCCCTTCCATTTCTCCCCCAGCCCTGAGTGGGTGGGGCACCATCAACACGCTGCCCCCTTCCATTTCTCCCCCAGCCCTGAGTGGGTGGGGCACCATCAACACGCTGCCCCCTTCCATTTCTCCCCCAGCCCTGAGTGGGTGGGGCACCATCAACACGCTGCCCCCTTCCATTTCTCCCCCAGCCCTGAGTGGGTGGGGCACCATCAACACGCTGCCCCCTTCCATTTCTCCCCCAGCCCTGAGTGGGTGGGGCACCATCAACACGCTGCCCCCTTCCATTTCTCCCCCAGCCCTGAGTGGGTGGGGCACCATCAACACACTGCCCCCTTCCATTTCTCCCCCAGCCCTGAGTGGGTGGGGCACCATCAACACACTGTCCTCTTCCCCCTCCCCAACCCTGGGTGGGTGAGGCACCATCAGTACACTGTCCTCTACTCCCCCCCTCCAACCCCACCCCAGGTGAGGGAAACATCTTCAACACACTGTCCTGTCCCTCCCCCCCCCTCCAACTCAACCCCAGGTGGATGAGACTCCATCAGTACACTGTCCTCTCCCCCCCCCCCCACCCCAGGTGGGTGAGCCACCATCAGTACACTGTCCTCTACCCCCCCACCCCCCACCCCAGGTAGGTGAGGCACCATCAACACACTATCCTCCCCCCCCCAACCCAGGTGGATGAGGCACCATCAGTACACTGTCCTCTACCCCCCCCCCCACCCCAGGTGGATGAGGCACCATCAGTACACTGTCCTCTACCCCCCCCCCCCCAACCCCAGGTAGATGAGGCACCATCAACATACTGTCAGTATGCTGTCCTCTACCCCCCCCCCCCCAACCCCAGGTGGGTGAGGCACCACCAGTACGCTGTCATCTACCCCCCCCCCAACCCCAGGTGGGTGAGGCACCATCAACACACTGTCCTCTCCCCCCCCCTCCCAACCCCAGGTTGGTGAGGCACCATCAGTATGCTGTCCTCTACCCCCCCCCCCCCCAACCCCAGGTGGGTGAGGCACCATCAACACACTGTCCTGTTTCCCACCCCCCAACCCCAGGTGGGTGAGGCACCATCAGTATGCTGTCCTCTCCCTCCCCACCCCAGGTGGGGGAGACATCATCAACACACTGTCCTGTTCCCCACCCCCCAACTCAACCCCAGGTGGGTGAGGCACCATCAGTACACTGCATTTCCTCTTCCCACTCCCCCCCCCCCCCTGCAACCTGGGGTGGGTGAGGTGCAGACTTGGCTGTATGTGCTATGAATCTGCATGATACCTTACAAAATATTATTTAGTTTTTTGCATGTGCATGCATGTGTGCACATGCATTTGTGTGTGTGTGTGTGTGTGTGTGTGTGTGTGTGAGAGAGATACAGAGAGAGAGAGAGAGGGGGGGGAGGGAGAGAGAGAGGGAGGGAAAGAGAGAAAGAGAGAGCGAGAGTCTGTTTGCATGTGCAGCTGTAACTGTGCTAGTCTTATGTAAAAGGCTTCTCTAACAGTTACTCCAAATAATGATCTCTCTAAAGTAAATAAAAACAACAGTAACACCACACTGCATTCAGATTGTGGTTTTCTTGAAACCTTTCTAAATGTTTAGCTCTCCGTCTCATTTTTAATTGTTTTAATGGTCGCGTTTTGCCTTAATAAATTGCGTTTTGTTGTTGTTTTGTTTTTAACTTTGTGTGTGTTTGGATCTTTCTCAATGAACTGAGACTGAAGACTGCTGAGCATCAGAAATGATATCTGTCAAGTAATGATCTATATCAAATGCATGTAAAATTTTATAACACAAGTAACCTTACAAATGGGGATACATTAACCCCATTCCCTCCTCCTGTTTCCATCTCTTTCCTATTGGGCAGTTCAGGCGGGGTTGTTAACTCCCTTGACTTTTGAATGGCATTGCTTAAGTCCCTTGGCTGCTTTTACTTCTAATGCATACTTTTTTTCACAATTGAAGGTGGTGACAGTGAATTTGCGAATTTTACACTGCCAACTTTAAAGGTATTTTTGGAGACCCGTAGTCAGAATGTGTCTGGCAACAAGCAACAACTTGTTGCTCACGCTATAGGATGACCCCAAAAGCATTTTTTCCACGAAGTCATGATCTTCTGGTCAGCCAAAAATGACAAAAAGACACTTTTTCTCGACCCTCCATCCCACTCCCTGGTAATTTTTGCAACTGCAACAGTGGTGGCATTTGCACTGCTTTGCAATTCTAGGTTCAACTTTCCATTGTTATACACAGTGTGAACCAATGCCTACTCAGAAATCAGCCCAGAAGTGACAGCTACAACCTCTCGCAACTTATTGCGTGAAAGATTACAAAGGGCATTCACTTGTGCAAACCAGCTTCACTCCACTGCCCAATAGCTGAAGGCAGGTGAGCATTTACAGCTGCGGAAGACTGTCTATGATTAGGCACTTGATATTTATCGTACCTGTACGTCTGCCCGAGTGGGGTAAGCAAAGGAGACGTCCTTGAAGTTTATCTGGCCTTGGACATGCTGCAGTCTCTCTCCTCTCATACTGGAGGAGTCAATGGGAGGTACCTGTGGGACCGCAGCGCAAACATATGTATTTCTTGTCTTAATGTGTTACATATATATTTCTTGACTTAATGTGTATGTATTTCTTGACTTAATGTATTACATATATGTTTCTTGACTTAATGTGTATATATTTCTTGACTTAATATTAGTATTACATATATATACTTCTTGACTTAGTGTATTACATATATATATATTTATTTCTTGTCTTAATGTATTACATATATATTTCTTGTCTTAATGTATTACATAATACTTCTTGACTTAATGTATTACATATATATATTTCTTGTCCTAATGTATTACATATATATTTCCTGTCTTAATGTATTACGTATATATTTCTTGTCCTAATGTATTACATATATATTTCCTGTCTTAATGTATTACATATATATTTCTTGTATTACTTATATATTTCTTGTCTAAATGTATTACATATATATTTCTTGTCCTAATGTATTACAGATGTATTTCTTGTAGTCACTATAAGGCACTTGACACTTCAGTTTATAAGGTTGTTAACTAAAAATTTAAAGAAATATGTGCAAATTTCAGAAGCAAGCACACACTCAGAATCTGAAACAGAGCAAGGCTCAGAGAGCCTCTGTAGAATCAGCAAACAAGGGAGTTCATTAGTGCTTGAAAGACGTCACACAAACACAACAACAAAGACCAGAGTCGCCCACTGTAACTATCACCAGGCAAGTAAGTACATACAAGGTATACAAAAACTCCACCAGTGTCACATCCTGGCCTTCTTTATGATCACTAAGACAGTGTCCACTGACCTGCTTTATGATCACTAAGACAGTCAGTGTCCACTGACCTGCTTTATGATCACTAAGACAGTCAGTGTCCACTGACCTGCTTTATGATCACTAAGACAGTCAGTGTCCACTGACCTGCTTTATGATCACTAAGACAGTGTCCACTGACCTGCTTTATGATCACTAAGACAGTGTCCACTGACCTGCTTTATGATCATTAAGACAGTTAGTGTCCCCGGATCTGCTTTATGATACTAAGACAGTCACTGCACACTGACCTGCTTTATGATCACAGACAGTCACTGCACACTGACCTGCTTTATGATCAGACAGTCACTGCACACAGACCTGCTTTATGATCACAGACAGTCACTGCACACAGACCTGCTTTATGATCACAGACAGTCACTGCACACTGACCTGCTTTATGATCAGTCACTGCACACAGACCTGCTTTATGATCACAGACAGTCACTGCACACAGACCTGCTTTATGATCACAGTCACTGCACACAGACCTGCTTTATGATCACAGACAGTCACTGCACACTGACCTGCTTTATGATCACAGACAGTCACTGCACACTGACCTGCTTTATGATCACAGACAGTCACTGCACACAGACCTGCTTTATGATCACAGACAGTCACTGCACACTGACCTGCTTTATGATCACAGACAGTCACTGTACACTGACCTGCTTTATGATCACAGACAGTCACAGTACACTGACCTGCTTTATGATCACAGACAGTCACTGTACACTGACCTGCTTTATGATCACAGACAGTCACTGCACACAGACCTGCTTTATGATCACTAAGACAGTCACTGTCCACTGACCTCTTTATGATTACCAAGAAAAGGTTCACTGACTTGCCAATTTTACCAAGACAGTAAAGGTGTGTACTGACCCGCTTCAGGATCTCAAAGACCTTGCCCCCTGCCCCTTTGGCGGCTGCGATGGTGCCCATTTTGGGTGCTGCCTGACCCAGGGACATGGACGCTGACAAGACGCAGAAAAATACCTGTAAACAACCATTTCAGCAATCAAACCCCTCATATTCTGTTCCAGTACTCTTTTTTTCTCTTCTTTAATAGCTGAAACTAAACCATATCACCATCTGCTAAAAACAACCTAAAAAACTATCTCTCTGAATCAGACAAAACTGTCCTTCATTTTCTAAACTCTGTTTGGTACACAATGACTGCATAAACACATGTTTGTCTGAGTGCATGTGTGTGTGTGTGTGTGTGTGTGTGTGTGTGTGTGTGTGTGTGTGTGTGTGTGTGTGTGTGTGTGTGTGTGTGTGTGTGTGTGTGTGTGTGTGTGTGTGTGCGTGTGAGTGATGGACATAAAATGTCAATGAGTTCAGTTTTAGTTTTCAGTTCAATGCATGCAAAAATGCTGCATGATGGGTCTTGCAAATTAATAAACAAGACACAGATTAAGATTATAAGTATACACTGACTTTACAAACAAGGAATGAGAAGACAATAAAAAGGAAGAAGAAGAGGAAAAATGAGAAGCAAAGCAACACAGACAACAATCAGACAAAGCGAAAATAACAAACGTAACGATTAGGTAACTGACACAAGAGATGGGACTTACAGTTAGAACATCACCAGGGGAGAGCCCTTCTTTGCCATTAGTGGTCAGGTAATCATTCACCTGGGTTGATCCATACCTGCAATTACAGCTTTAGTCAAGTTCGCTGGTCAGGTAATCATTCACCTGGGTTGATCCATACCTGCAATTACAGCTTTAGTCAAGTTTGCTGGTCAGGTAATCATTCACCTGGGTTGATCCATACCTGCAGTTACAGCTTTAGTCAAGTTTGCTGGTCAGGTAATCATTCACCTGGGTTGATCCATACCTGCAGTTACAGCTTTAGTCAAGTTTGCTGGTCAGGTAATCAGCAAAACCCCATGAGTTGATCCATATCTGCAATTACAGCCTTAGTCAAATTTGCTGGTCAGGTAATCATTCACCTGGGTTGATCCATACCTGCAATTACAGCTTTAGTCAAGTTTGCTGGTCAGGTAATCATTCACCTGGGGTGATCCATATCTGCAATTACAGCCTTAGTCAAATTTGTTGGTCAGGTAATCATTCACCTGGGTTGATCCATACCTGCAATTACAGCTTTAATCAAGTTTGCTGGTCAGGTAATCATTCACCTGGGTTGATCCCTATCTGCAATTACAGCCTTAGTCACCAAGAAATGAATGGAATCTCTGTCTGACTCAAAGGTTAACTGGCCATGATCATCAAGTCTGCATTTAGTCAAAGCCCATACCTTTGTTAGACTTGCTTAAAGCCAAGTTGTCTGCAGAGAGGTACTGGCACATTATATTTACTGTTGTACAGCCCCTATTTAGCTGAAGGCAATTTTCCACATGGTTCCACTTGCAGGTGCTGTTACTACTGGCATACTGTAACACTGAACTTATCCAAAGCTTAACAGACTCTCACATACATTTTCCCATACAAAGAAATGAATGAAATCTCTGACTCACCTGCTTTGTCGTCTTGAGTCAGGTGAAAGGTAAAGACTGCTGAGGCAGGAGAGAGACTCACCAGAAGGCTAGCCCATAGGAACCAAACATGCAGAACATGGTGAAGCCAACGCCCACTCCTGTAACCAGACTCTTCTTCACTCCTAGCTTCAAGCTCTCCTCCAGCGCTTCATTGTACCTGGCCACAGTCAGTCAAACAGTCAACACTCCTCATCAGGGTTTTATCACACCTGGCCACAGTCAGTCAAACAGTCAACACTCCTCATCAGGGTTTTATCACACCTGGCCACAGTCAGTCAAACAGTCAACACTCCTCATCAGGGTTTTATCACACCTGGCCACAGTCAGTCAAACAGTCAACACTCCTCATCAGGGTTTTATCACACCTGGCCACAGTCAGTCAAACAGTCAACACTCCTCATCAGGGTTTTATCACACCTGGCCACAGTCAAAGCCCACACTCAACTCTCGCCATCATAGTCAGTCAAACAGTCAGCTTTCCTGATCAGGGTCACTGTACCTGGCCACAGTCAGTCAAAACAGTCAACATTCCCCATCAGGGTCATTGTACTGTGAGTCGAAACAGTCAACACTCTCCATTAGGATCATTGTACCTGGAACAGTCAGTCAGTCAACATACCCCATTGGGGTCACTGTACAGTCAGTCAAAACAGTCAACACTCCCCATCAGGGTCATTGTACCTGACACAGTTAGTCAGTCAACACACCCCATCGGGGTCACTGTACAGTCATTCAAAACAATCAACACTCTCCATCAGGGTCATTGTACCTGGCACAGTCAGTCAGTCAACACACCCCATCGGGGTCATCGTACAGTCAGTCAGAACAGTCAACCCTCTCCATCAGGGCTTCACTGTACTTGGCCTAGTCAGTCAAAACAGTCAACATTGTCAATCAGGGCTATGTTTTATTAGATTTCTAGTACGCAAAAAAATATAATCTTCATTGCACTTGGCCTAGTCAGTCAGAACAGTCAACACTCCCTATCAGGGCTATGTTTTATTAGATTTGTAGTACACAAAAACAAATATTCATTGTACTTAGCCTAGTCAGTCAAAACAGTCTACATTGCCCATCAGGGCTACATTTTATTAGATTTGTAGTACACAAAAACAAATCTTCATTGTACTTGGCTTAGTCAGTCAGAACAGTCAACACTCCCCATCAGGGCTACGTTTTATTAGCTTTGTAGTACGCAAAAACAAATACATCTTGTTAAGTATTTACCTTGCCTTTTCTCTACGCCAGCCGCAAAAAGTGATCACAGTACGAATACAGGAAAACACTTCCTCTGCTATACTGCCAGCTCTGGCATACGCTGCTTGCTCTCTCTGTGTGTATGAGGTTGTCAGCTGCACAGATATAATGTTACATGTGTAACGGTAACTGAGTAACAGTATATAGCACTTTGCAGCAAATGCATACGCTGCTTGCTCTCTCTGTGTGTATGAGGTTGTCAGCTGCACAGATATAATGTTACATGTGTAACGGTAACTGAGTAATGGTACCTATATAGCACTTTGCAGCAAATGCAATGTTAAAACTTGTGCACAGGTTTAACCCCTTCCCTGCCATGATGTCACTTAAAAAGACCAGTAAAAGTACAAAATATGAAACCCTTAATCCTTTTTATCTTCGTTTTCGCACTAGCATGAGAGAGGATTTTCATCAAAATGCTTAGCACTGAAAGCAGGTGTTATAAGACCGGAAAATGTCCTGTTTGCAGGTGCATCCGTCCATCTTTCAGCCCAGAGATTTTCCAGGCTGATGCAGTGAAGGGTTAAAAAGGACTGCTCCCTTCATCAAGAGCCTATTGGGTGCATCAATGCTTGTCCAGCCAAATCCATTTTTTGGCTCACAATTTTAGCATATAACA
The DNA here is from genome assembly GCA_963584105.1 of Alviniconcha strummeri. Taxonomy (NCBI): domain Eukaryota; kingdom Metazoa; phylum Mollusca; class Gastropoda; family Provannidae; genus Alviniconcha; species Alviniconcha strummeri. Next base: position 10,718,669 of record OY757555.1, on the reverse strand, counting down.
CCTGCAGGTCAGTGCACACAGCAGAGAGGGCTTATCAAAATCTGATCCTGGTGGGGACCATTATTATGTTGGTTGCCTAGGTCAGACATGTGCTTCACTACCAGAATGGCTCATCAGTGACCACTGTCGCATAATGGTCAGAGAATATCAGCCCAATATTAATGAAAGAAAACCACTGTCTAAGTGGTATGGGAGAATACTCATGGCTAAAAAAATGGCCAGCAGACCTGGTAACACTTAATTTGATCATGAAGCTGAATAAAATTGCCAGAGCTGGTCACAATTACTCTGATTATGACACCAAATGAAATGGCCAGCAGATCTGGTCACATTTAATTTAGCATGAAGCCAAATTTTGCTGTAAAAATCTCCTTTCTTATTATTACTGGTATCTTTTATGCAGTCATAAGGCAAATTTCTATGTTATTTATAGACAATAAAATTTCTGTATTCTGTATTAATAAATGGGCAGCAGATCCAGTCACACTTACACTCTGCTCATGAAGCCAAATGAAGTGGCCAGCAGATCTGGTCACACTTACACTCTGATCATGAAGCCATATGAAATGGCCAGCAGATCTGGTCACACTTACTTTGATCATGAAGCCATATGAAATGGCCAGCAGATCTGGTCACACTTACTTTGATCATGAAGCCATTTGAAATGGCCAGCAGATCTGGTCACACTTACTTTGATCATGAAGCCATATGAAATGGCCAGCAGATCTGGTCACACTTACTTTGATCATGAAGCCATTTGAAATGGCCAGCAGATCTGGTCACACTTACTTTGATCATGAAGCCATTTGAAATGGCCAGCAGATCTGGTCACACTTACTTTGATCATGAAGCCATTTGAAATGGCCAGCAGATCTGGTCACACTTACTTTGATCATGAAGCCATATGAAATGGCCAGCAGATCTGGTCACACTTACTTTGATCATGAAGCCATTTGAAATGGCCAGCAGATCTGGTCACACTTACTTTGATCATGAAGCCAAATGAAATGGCCAGCAGATCTGGTCACACTTACTTTGATCATGAAGCCAAATGAAATGGCCAGCAAGGGGCTGACAGAAAGCATGACCAGGGACAGCTTCCAGCCCTTGATAAAACCGATGATGAGACCTGACAGGAACTGTGAGATGGAACGAATCAGCATCCCACACTTGTCCCCTATCCCGTCACGAATCCGCTCCAAGTCACTGGGCAGAGGGTGGAACACATAAATATCCACTTCTTGTTAAAGGGAATATTGTGGAACACACAGACATCTGTTCAATGTTACACAACAGAAAGTGGAACACAGGCAGAAACTGGAATACACAGACATCTGCTTCATGTGACATTCACTCCATGTCATACAGAAGAAAGTGGGACACACAGACATCCACTCCATGTCACAGGGGAGAAACTGGAACACATAGTCATTCACTCCATGTCACAGGGGAGAAAGTGGGACACACATGTGTACATCCACTCTATGTCACAGGGGAGAAAGTGGGACACACAGACATCCACTCCATGTCACAGGGGAGAAAGTGGGACACACAGACATCCACTCCATGTCACAGGGGGTGAGTGAGTGAGTACATTTTGCTTTATGTCCACAGAAGTGAGACGGCTTATTAGGGATGGGGATGGGGGGGGAGAAGAGAACGAAAGAGTGAAGGCTCGACTGTGGATACTGCCCGAAAAAGACCAGCGAGACCGTGGATTGCCGCCAGAACAATGGAAATGTTAAGGCGGTGTCCCCTCGCCATTGCACAGCAACTAGTGCACTGTGCAATTGCTGTTTCAATTACCATACTGGGCAGAGTCACAGGGACAATGTCGATTGCACCGCTGTTGAGGAACAACTCAAAGCGAAAGAAGTCCAACTTTCACAGCCCAGCTCCACCTCCCTATACTCATGATCTCTTCTGAGCTAACTTGAAGGTCCAGCTTCACCTCCCTCCTCTAAGAGCTCTTGATCTTTTGATCTCGCTTGGAACCTTGGACAACAAATCACAGGGGAGAAAGTGGGATGCTTTTATACATGCCTTTGGCTGCTAAAATATTTGTTGACAGGCAAGGCATTTACAAATTTCCATTACTATTATATTACAGTACCAGATCCTGTCAGTACAATGGGTTCTGAAAACAATGGTCAAGTCAGGAGAATCAACGTTTTCTAAAGAGTAACAGTATTTCCCACACCATCTCTGGCCTGACCACACACACGCGCGCACACACACACACACACACACACACACACACACACACACACACACACTCACACACACACACACACACACACACACAGAGCATAAACACATACACAACACAGTGCAACACAATGAAACAGACACATACACACAAATCAGCACCGACTTCTTACTTCATTATATAAACTTGTTAACAATAACATGGGCTGCCCACTCTGTGAGCTTCAGCTCAAAATTCAAGCAACATAACAGTGTAACATTGCAAAAGACCAGTGCATCATGTAAGTCAATGACATAACAGCTTTAGATGTTGAAAACCCCAGCAAACACTGAACACTGACTCTGTGAGACGAGTGGTAAGTTCTCCAGAAGGGTTGGTGTCAAACCAGCCCATGTCTTGGTGCAGGATGGACTTGAAGAATGCCCGGCGCAGTTTGAAAATTTGGCGCTCACTTGCTGTCACCCAGCCTGATATCTGTAAAGGCATCACAACACAAGATAACATCTATAAACACATCACAACACCGCAGGCTAACACAATGATAAACACATCATAACACCACACCACAATGGGGGAAAAAGACAAAGAAAAAAACCCATCATAACACCACAAGCTCACATTAATAAACACATCACAACACTGCATGCTAACTTTGATTAACACATCATAACACCATGGGCTAACACTGATAAATGTAACATCACAAGCTAACACTGATAAACGCATCACAACACCACAGCCTAATGTTGCATTGATAAGCACATCACAAACATATACAACAAGCAGGCAAGGCCTAGTGAATGAACACTTTGATTCTACAGTTACATCTCTCTCTCTGTGTCTGTCTCTCTGTCTCTCTCTCTCTCTCTCTCTCTCTCTCTCACACACACACACACACACACACACACACACACACACACACACACACACACACACACACACACACATCTGACAACAACACTGAACAACCTTTTTTTGACAGTAATTGTCATGTGGATTGTCACACACACACACACACACACACACACACACACACACACACACACACACACACACACACACACACACATCTGTCAACAACACTGAACAACCTTTTTTTTACAGTAATTGTCATGTGGATAGTCACACACACACACACACACACACACACACACACACACACACACATCTGACAACAACACTGAACAACCTTTTTTTTACAGTAATTGTCATGTGGATTGTCACAACACACACACACACACACACACACACACACACACACACACACACACACACACACATCTGACAACAACACTGAACAACCTTTTTTTGACAGTAATTGTCATGTGGATTCTCTCTCTCTCTCTCTCTCTCTCTCTCTCTCTCTCTCTCTCTCTCTCTCTCACACACACACACACACACACACATCTGACAACAACACTGAACAACCTTTTTTTTACAGTAATTGTCATGTGGACTGTCACACACACACACACACACACACACACACACACACACACACACACACACACACACACACACACACACACACACACACACACACACATCTGACAACAACACTGAACAACCTTTTTTTGACAGTAATTGTCATGTGGATTGTCACACACACACACACACACACACACACACACACACACACACACACACACACACACACACACACACACACACACACACACCTGACAGCAACACTGAGCAACTTTTTTTTTAACAGTAATTGTCATGTGGACTCACACACACACACACACACACACACACACACACACACACACACACACACACACACACACACACACACACACACACACACATACACACACACACACACACCTGACAGTAACACTGAACAACCTTCTTTTTACAGTAATTGTCATGTGGACTGTCACACACACACACACACACACACACACACACACACACACACACACACACACACACACACACACACACACACACACACCTACCTCACACACACACACACACACACACACACACACACACACACACACACACACACACAACACACACACACACACAACACACACACACACACACACACACACAACACACACACACACACAACACACACACACACACACACACACACACACACACACACACACACACACACACACACACACACACACACACAGAGTTCAATAAGACTGTACACACACACCTGAAAGAAGGAGCAGACAAAGACACCTGCGCCGACATAACTCATCTGAATGGCATTTTCAGTCATCGCACCTTCAAAGTCAAAGCTGGACATGTTCGGGAAAGTGGCATTGGGCTCAGAGAAGTTGAAGTGAGTTCCATTGGGCCCTGTCAGGAGGAGATTGGTAGAGTCACATTCTGCCACTCTTTCCTTGTGAAGCAGCTAGTGTTCTCTTCACAGGCTGGTAGCACAATGGCCAGACATAATCGTTGTTCGTGAGTTTTAACACAACAAACAAAGGGCATTAACCCCTTCACTGCCATGAAGTCGCTTGAAAAAGACAGCAATAAAAATGTGAAATTAGAAATCCTTCATCCTTTTTTCTTTTTTTGCGTTATAGTATGTAAAAGCATTTCTACCAAAATGGTTAGTGTCAAAAGAACATGTGTCATAGAACTGGAAAATATACTGTTTGCAGGCCTGTGCATGCACTTTTCAGCCCGGAAATGTTACCAGCTGGGGCAGTGAAGAGATTAATAACTGCTTGAAAGATACCACATGAACACAAGAACAGCAGGTTTTCACAGAGTCAAGGGAAAGACATAAAACTGTGATGGTTGCACAGTCTCTCATGAAGAACAGGATGAGCAAATTAAATGCCCAGTCAACACTTAAATTGGAAAGCTACTGAACACTTGTTTCCTTATTTGCCTTTGAGCTTTTAGTATCATGTTGTCTATGTCATAATAAATAAGTGTTCCTTTGAATCTTGTATGTGTTTGGATCTTCACAGTCATGGTAGCCATAACTGTATGAACAGGTAAAATGTGATGGAGTCCATACCCTCAAAAATCTTGTTTAGAAGGAATGCCAACATCAGAGGACCTAGCCTTCTCAAAACATGTTGTGTTAAAGAGTAGAAGACATCGAAATAAAAGTGTAAAATAAAGGTTTTGTTATAAAATTCACCACTTGATTAAATTTACAAACTGAATTTCACAGGCGATCGGTAAATCATAGCTACAAAATATCACCAATTGTCACTGCTGGCCTAATGCCTTCTTTTTTCAGGTGAGCACACACCTCTTGTGCCAAACGTACTGCAGCTTCTTTTGTGTTCCTTTTTCTCTGGCGATCAAAGGCACACTTCTTGTGGTAAATTTTCCAGTTATTTGTAGCTGCACAGCTATGCAGTACAGGGTAGAAGAAAAAGACAGTTGCTGAAATCACTGATCATGCTGTGAACTACAGGAGGGAGGAACAGACTGTTAATGAACTTGCTGTCATGCAGTGTACTACAGGGTGGAGGAACAGATCGTCAATGAAGCTGTTGTGATGGAGTGTACTACAGGAGGGAGGAACAGATCGTCAATGAAGCTGTTGTCATGCTGTGTGCTACAGACGGGAGGAACAGACCGTCAGTGAAGTTGCTGTCATGCTGTGTACAAGACGGAGGAACAGACTGTTACTTAAATCACTGGTCATGCTGTGTACTACAAGAGGGAGGAATAGACTGTTCATGAAATCACTGGTCATGCTGTGTACTAAAGGAGGGAGGAACAGACTGTCAGTGAAGTTGCTGTCATGCTGTGTACTACAAGAGGGAGGAACAGACCGTTACTGAAATCACTGGTCATGCTATGTACTACAGGAGGGTGGAACAGACCGTTACTGAAATCACTGGACATGCTATGTACTACAGGAGGGTGCATGGAACAGACCGTTACTGAAATCACTGGTCATGCTATGTACTACAGGAGGGTGGAACAGACCGTTACTGAAATCACTGGACATGCTGTGTACTACAGGAGGGTGGAACAGACCGTTACTGAAATCACTGGTCATGCTATGTACTACAGGAGGGTGGAACAGACCGTTACTGAAATCACTGGACATGCTGTGTACTACATGAAGGAGGAACAGACTGTTCATGAAATCACTGGTCATGATGTGTACTACAGGAGGGAGGAACATACTGTTCATGACCTTGCTGTCATGCAGTGTACTACAGGAGGGAGAAACAGACTGTTAGTGAAGCTGTTGTCATGCTGCGTGCTACAGGAGGGAGGAACAGATCATCAATTAAGCTGTTGTCATGCTGTGTAGTACAGAAAGGAGGAACAGATCGTCAATGTAGCTGTTGTTATGCTGTGTAGTACAGAAGGGAGTTGTCATGCTGTGCACTACAGAAGGGAGGAACAGACTGTTAATGAAGTTGCCATACTGTGGAGGAACAGACCGTTAATGAAGTCATTTGTCATGCTGCCCAGGATGATGGCCATGAGGGGAAAGCCTGCACCCACCCCTGCGGCCGCCACTGACCCCAGCAGGATCAGGAACTTGTCCAGGCATGTGGCAAAGGAAAACTGAACACACACACACACACACACACACACACACACACACACACACACACACACACACACACACATACACGCATGCATGCACACACGCACACACACACACACACACACACACACACACACACATGCATGCATGCACCCACAGCACGCGCGCACACACACACACACACACACACACACACACACACACACACACACACACACACACACACACACACACACACACACACATGTGCGCACTGATTTGACTCAGATCAAGAAACAGTGGAGAATCTTAGTGGGGTACATGAAGTGACAAGCAAGAAAACAAACAACTGCATCACATTAAAACAGAATCATTTTGCAGTATTCTGTAGTAATGCCAACAACAGTTGGCCTCTCCTAATGTAAGACACAATCTTTGATTACTTAGGAGATGTTGTGTTGTTTATAATCTTAGCTCTCACTAATTTTGAGAACGCTGTGATTCAGTATGTGGGGCTCCATGATACACAGCTGACTATAACTAAACCAAAGAACACTAAAAGAAAAGAGACCAAAAAAAAAAAAAAAAAAGTGAAAAAAAGAAGAAATCTGAAACAGAATGATTGCTAGCTCTCTCTCTCCTGGGGGAGGGGGTGGGGGTGGGGGGCCCACCCCCACATCTCCTCACCTTTCTCTGTCACTCTTCTGTTCCATTTCAGTTTTACATCACATAATATTCATTACATCACACCAGTTATACGTCATTGTCATGCCAACAATCTTCCAAGCACCAAAACAAGCTGTAAAAACTAAACCAAAATAAGATAAGTCTTTTTCTTTCATTTTTCATTGTTTTTGACCATTTATCTGTTGCTTAAGTGTCGTTTGGTGGCTTGATAAAGGGGATTTCCCTGAAAATGTGCATACTGTGTGTCCGTGTTAAAATAAATAAGCGTTTGTTCCAACCTTTTTGTGTTTGAACAAGCAACAGTGAAAAGAAAAGCTCCACTCTGCACAGACACTCAGCTAGAAGTAGAAGTGTACATGTAACCGACCAAAAGCATTTTAAACAAGAACTGTCAGAGCAAGACTATAGTCACTGAAACATTAATGCTGTATTCTGTACACATTCTTTTCATTTTCTCTTTTATAATTAACCGTTGGTCAGAACGGTAATGCCACAAAAGCTCCCCAAACAACAGAAGCACAGCAAATTTACATTGCCTGCATGGTCTTCTCATTGGCAACTGCAGCAGTCTTAACAGAAAAACAACAACATAAACTCAAGAGAGAGAGAGAGAGAGAGATGGACGGACAGATGGACAGAGGGAGAGAGAGGGAGAGAGAGAACAGTGATGTTTCTGCTCTCCCTAATAAATGTTGCCATGGGGACCATGGCTTTCTTTACAAATTGCCACAACCAGACACTTTGGTGACAGTGAGCTTTAATCAAGATTGCTGAAAACAGTAGGAAGATGTGATTTCAGTACAGGCTGTCACCGTGCAAAGTTTCAAAGATTTCAGTGAGACAGCATATGTGGTAAAAAGTTAAATGTCAAGATGGGTGCTGAGCTGGCAAGTGGGTCAGTTACCACCTTTGCATACATGCCAAACAGTTGCCATTCAAAAACTGGCATATTAATTGGACATTAATTACCTGGCCTATTAGCTGGCATTTCTGGCACCAGTGTGAATACGAGCGCATGTCAAAGTCATCAAAAGAGGTATTTGTGTTTGTTGATCATTGTCCAGTTTCACAGGTCTTGTTTTGACAGCAACTGAAGAACGCTCTCAAGGGCTGCACTAACACTTATCATTCTGTATAAAGTACACTCAGTTTGTATCATTATGGTCTTTTATGTTACATGTACCTCAAAAACAAAACAAAATTTGCAAACAATGTAATTTGGGGATGTCTGTCATTAGATAACAGAAGGCAGATTTGAGCACTGGAGCATGCACAGAGGCCTGTTGATAAACCCTCACAAAATACAGCGGCTGATCAGCTGATCAGCATTCTAATTTTACTCACAAGTTCTCCCAATGTTGCAACTTTCGCAGCTGCAGCTGCATCTGCAGCTTTGCCATCCTTACTGCAAAATAGGACAAGGACACAGGTGGTTAGAGGTTCATGTAGGCTCAGCTAGTATGTAAATCTATTCCATGTCATGCACCATTTTGAGACTTTCAATGAATGAAGGTGGTGCGTGCTCTGCTTCACAATTTTAAATTGACACATGCTGATTTGAGATCTTCAATCAGCGTGTGTGCTGATTCAAGTTCAAAAACCAGACTAGATTCAGTGCAAATAGTCCCTCGACCATGCAACGGGCACACTTGTGCCAGTTCAAGACAATAATGTCTGGAGACAGTGCAACTGACAAACATGTACCTGTCTGAGACTAAATATTATAAATATGTCATATAAAATTAGATTATATATCTGTTACCAGTATAAGAATATTAGTTATATTAACTGGAATAAAACTGAAGCAAATTATACAAATTATGTATTTGTGATGGAAAAAGGGAGGGGAGAGGGTATGAGGGAAGGAAGCTGTGAGGAGAGGGGATGCATGAGGCACAGTGGGGAAAAGAGATCGCCTGATGGGGAGAAAGAGGCCAGTGGGTAATTTCATCTGCAGACTTAACTGTGTGTTAGAAAAAGCAGGATGGGAGAAAGTTACAGCTATTGCCAAGACACTCCATATGACTACCATAATACACTCCATATGACTACCATAATCTCCATTTCTAAGGACTTTCATGTGTTGTCGTATAGGTGAGTACATTTCTCTAGAGCTGTTCTATTTTGTCAACCTCACCAGCAGTTGTTCACTCACTTCAAGTGCTGTGACTAGTTTTTCACTGATTTTCAAGGACTAGCAAGTCCATGAATTAAGGGGCTTTCAACACTCAGACATTCTCAAAGTTGTATGAACCCTGATTTTGATGATGTTGCACTGCTGGCGGTATTTTCTTTAAATACTAATAATTTGATATAGCTGGGAATGTGGCCTTGTTGAGTTTATATACCTTAACTTGTACTTTCTCACAAGCACTGTCTGTGCTGTTGTGTCGCTTGTTTTTATATACAACATCTGTTGACCTGCTAAACACCTTTATTTACTGAATAATGCACTCCAGTTGTACTTGCAATCAAATGCCTTTCATAAACACAAACATGTTACCATAGTATTATTGTTTAAAGCTTCACATATAAATCAACCACAATAATCAACGTGAACTTCTGGTTCTTGTACAAATGGCTGACAAAAACAAACAAAAAAACACCTTTATTGTCCATATTACTCATAAATAGAAACTCTTCTTTTGGCTCTTTCTTCTTTCTCTGTACAGTTTAGAGATATAAACAGGTCAAAAGAATGAACTTTCTGATCAGTATACTTGCCACATGCAGTTCTGACTGACTACTTTTGTGTGTATCAGTGACCTAACAACATCTAGGCCAAAGACAAATGAATATTTGCTACATGAACACCATCTTCTAAGACATCTGCAATGGAACTTGTACTACCAGGCTGCAACAGGACCTTGGTACCTTAGAGAGATGGGGAAACAGTGGAAGCAGTGAACTTCTTGTGAACACTGGAGAATCTGTAAGGCTTTATTGTCCACACTACTCATAAATAGAAATTCTTCTTTTGGCTCTTTCTCCTTCCTCGGTACAATTTAGAGTTATAAAGAAGGCAGCCAAACATGTATTATATTTTGATTGTTTATTTCCTTTATTTTCTTCAGATATTTTGACCTGCACTCATTCTACATCAATTGTCAAACATTATAATTAGGTCTGCATTTTCTATGTCAGTGTAATTGTTTATGTGATATGAGCAAGATGAAGAAGTTTTTGAGGGCAGCTGAAGATGTTTGGCCTATGATGTGAGATCCGGATACAGTTCTACAGGGCTGTCAGTAGAAAGTGTGCTGTGCTTCTCACTTCCAGTCTGGTATGGCAGCACCACCCAAGACCAGAACAGATGTCTGAACCGTGTCATTAAGAATGCTGGGTGAATCATCCAGTACGAACTGACTTCTCTGGAGATGTTCACTAAGTGGTCTGTTGCCAGATCCAGGCAGATCATTGCAGACCGATCTGTCGCCAGATCCAGGCAGATCATTGCAGACCAGTCTGTCACCAGATCCAGGCAGATCATTGCAGATCGGTCCCACCCAGCAAATGACCTGGTCCAGCTGTTGCCATGTGGGAAGAGGTACAGGGTGCTGAGGGCACTTACCAACCACCTGAGAAGCAGCTTCTTCCACTGAGCCGTTGGTACTCTCAACTGTGGCATGGGTGCCTGAGCTCTGTGTGTGTGTGTGTGTGTGTGTGTGTGTGTGTGTGTGTGTGTGTGTGTGTGTGTGTGTGTGTGTGTGTTAGTGTGTGTGAGTGTGTGTGCATGTGTGTGTACATGTGTGTGTGTACATGTGTGTGCGTGTGTGTGCGTGTGTGTGTGTGTGTGTGTGTGTGTGTGTGTGTGTGCATGTGTATGTGTGTGCATATGCATGCATGTGTGTTCATGTTCGTGTGTGTGTATGTGTGTGTGTGTGTGTGTGTGATGTGTGTGTGTGTGTGTGTGTGTGTGTGTGTGTGTGTGTGTGTGTGTGTGTGTGTGTGTGTGTGTGTGTGTATGTGTGTGTGTGTGCACAAGTGTGTGTGTGCGTGTGTGTGTGTGCATGTGTGTGTATGTGTGTGCATATGTGTGTATGCATGTGCATGCGTGTGTGTGTGATGTGCACTTGTGTGTGTGTGTGTGTGTGTGTGTGTGTGTGTGTGTGTGCTTGCACAAGTGTGCGTGTGACACAGAAACATGTCATTTAATATGATAGCAATCTTAACTGTTTTCCTTTAGTTGAAGTAACATGAGTATATGCACTTGTGTGTGGATGTGAGTAGGAAAGTGTATGCATATTTGTGATATATATATATATCTTTAAGGCAGTTACTTAATTTGAGTCTTTACTGCGGGTTTTACAGTTCATTATAAAAAATTAGGATTCTGTAGGTGTGTGTGTGTGTGTGTGTGTGTGTGTGTGTGTGTGTGTGTGTGTGTGTGTGTGTGTGTGTGTGTGTGTGTGTGTGTGTGTGCTGCACAGTAGCTTACACAGCATGAATGAGTGTTACATTGTTGAATTTAACTGAATTTATTTATAATTTTAATACATGGCTAATTGTAATGTTTTGTATGTTTGTTAATGCACCATCTGTATGTATGGATGTTTGGAATGTCACCAAAACAGATTTATGTCTACATTCAACTGTCACTGGCAAATAAATATCCTTGTATCCTTAAATTGGCTTCAATGTTTCCAAATGGCATGTGCTCACTATCAATGTGAAATTAATATTGGGTGAACAACCTGAAGCTTTTTACACCGTTCAGTAAAGAGCCACTTAGTGCCGAGTATCTTGGAGTTGGCAAAACTGATCTGAGACTCCAGCCAGGAAAATATGTCCACCACTATCATGGCAAATGTGACAACTAAACCTTTGTCTGAGCACTGCAACCTCAGAGTTATTAAACAAAGGTACACTCGCACTTCTATAAGGGCCTACAGGTACACATGTGTCATGTGGAATCCCCACCAACAGAACCTCACCAAGCTCTTGAAACCACCCAACACCACTCTGCCATGAGACAATGTCATCAGGACTTCTGCACCACCACCAGTGCCTCAAGACTTGTCTCAAAGATGACAGTTCAACCCTTGGAGGATAGAAGAATCATCAGCATGGTCACCGGTCACCTTTATGTACTGGATAATGAGCAGTCTTGCTGAGTGGACACTAACAGTCTATGGGAAATGCAGTCTACCAGGGTTAGCCAAACAAACTCCTCATCTCCCAGTCTACAGCCAACACACCTGCTCACTTTCTTCACCACATTTATTTCTGCCTGCCGACATCCCTACAGCCTTCAAATTATTGTAAGAACACTAGGTGTGGCCCATTCCATCAATTATTTTGATGCATTAACTTGATTTTAATATATCAGCCATCGCATCATATTCCACTGAGCTCATGTATAAACACACACACACACATATATATATGTAGCCGGGCCTGATTGTCGTCAAGGCATGTTGTGAACATGGTAACATATATCATTTACATCAATAAGAAACAACAGAATAGCAAGCCATAGAAAATAACTACTTGTAGGCTCTCCCCTAAATCAGACACATGGGTGCCCAGGCAGCAGTTCAAAAATGACCTGCTTCTGCAGGGACACTGGGGTAAAGAGGACATGGCGGCCCAGTGTACAAGTTTTGACACTTCGTATGTTGGGGCCATAAAACTTTTGCCTAATCGAAAAAAGAGAAAGAACCACAGAAGAAGAAGAAGAAAAGAAGAAGAAGAAAAAAAAGGGGGGGGGGGGGGGGAGTTAAAAGGTCATGGCCCAGAACACACACAATACACTCAGTTACAATATATTTCTCTGCCACAGAGATCCCCACTCAACTGCAGACAGGAAGAACACACACTATATACAACTGCTGTATCTTCTGAAACTCCTGTGGTACCATGGGGCCTTCGCTGATCAACAAAATATTACATGAAGCATTTTGTAAAATCTCAGCATTGTAGAGTCCTCCCTGCAGTAGCAAGCTAAAAGGAACATTGCAGTTTCACAGCTGCCAGTGTGGCCAGCCGAAAATTGTGATCACTGCAGCAAGTATTCCCACATTAGACAGCTCGCTGAACTATAAATTAACATGCAGTGACTGTACAAAAATAAAGAAATCTCTTACTCAGTCTGCTCTGAAGTAGCTGACTTCGACATGTCACTGGATCTGCAGTGTACACATGTGGCTGTTCTGTTCTGGCTGCTATCCCACACCAGGACTGATAATTTTATTGCAGTGGACTCCATGTTAACCCTTCTGAGTCTGGAGTTGGTATGCTGTGATTCTATCATTACAGTATTTTGTCACTGACTTTTAAAACTTTGTTCATTCTACAATACACACACAGACACACACACTCATGCACACAACACCAAATCAAATGTCTATATATCTTTCATACACATGCACATATCACCAAAACAAATCTACTTTTCATTGTGCAGGTCTACCAAAACAGATCAAAACAAAAACTGTTTTCACATTTCTGCCTGTCTATCTCAAACTCAAAGTCAAAGCAATCCAGTCAGCACTGATAGCTTGACTTCAAGCTTTGAAGACTTACAATTACTGTTCCATCCATCTATCAAGGTGAACCTAAACAAAAAGAGCAAATGCTGAAATTATTTTTTGAGACGCCTAAATCCTTCAGAATGTCTGAATGGGTATGAGCAAAGGATATCTGAATACATATTTTTATGCAAAGTTTGATATTTACAGTGCTCAGAAAAATCACAATCAGACTATGCAAAAAAAAAAAAAAAAGATTAAAGAAATTATGACATTTACAGTGCTCAGAAAAATCAGTCTTCAAGTTTTTGCCATGCATGTCTGGCCAGCCAGTTTGACACTGATGATCATTACAAGTCATCAATATTTTCAGTAGACTCATATTTTGTGTCTGTTAAGAATATGTGCGTGGATACAGCTATATGAATTATTATTTCACAACAGAAATGAAACTGTCAGAGAAAAAAACTTTGCTGCAAGCTTTCACAAACATTTTTACTTCTTTTTTATTTAATGTTTAAAAACATTTGAAGGCTTTGACCAGAACTACTTTGACTCAGAACATGAAACAACTTCTTCAACACAATTGGACACAACTAAATACAGAAAACCCAATGTCATGTAAAGAGAAGTAAGTCAAGATGACACAGCTAAAGTGAGCTTATAAACAGAAATGGAGGCAGGGAAGGTAAATGGGGCAACCACCAGAGAGAAGGTGCGACAGTTCATTTTCTTCTTCTTCCTTTTAATTTTTTTAAAAGTCTTTTCAAATAAGTGATATTAAACTGATCTTACAATTATTATCATGCTAACAGCATGTATCAGCAAGCTGCACCAACATAAATTTATGTTACCCCCTCCTTCCCACCTCCACCCACACACACCACACACAAACTAACCAACCTTATTTGCAATAAACAAAAAATTATATATGTACATTTGTGCAACACAAACAAGACATTGATGTGCACTTTTTATGCAAAAGAAGCATACCTGTATCAGCCACCCCAAACTAACCAACCTTATTTGCAGTCAACAAACAATGATTATATATATATATTTGTGCAACACAAACAAGACATTGATGTGCACTTTCTATGCAAAAGAAGCAGGTACCAGCCACCCCTCCTCCCCCATCCTCAGATTAGGAACTGATCAGCTAAACATAGTTTAGTCATAAGCTGGCATGAATGCAGGCCAACCAGGGGATGCAGAGGGTTAAAGGGTGAAAAGCTGGGCTTGACTGGGCTGACCAAGGGATACTGATAAGGGAAATGGGGTAACATGAATGCATGGACCTTGCCCACAGGCATGGTGAACACACAGGAAAAGAATTCTGAAGCTAACCACCACCAAGGTCAAATCTTGAGCCTTGTCAAATACTCGTCACTAGGCAACTGATAAGGAGCCTGTCACCTCCTGTTGTGCCCACCAAACAAAAATTAGCAAAATGGCTGTCTGACTTTTCTTTTTTCACTGGATGTGAGACTCATATTGACATGCAAGTATCAAGCTGCTGCAGTTTTAGTTTTAGTTTTTTTGGTCTTCTTTTACAACGTATCATTACTAATAATTATTAGACTTTTTAAATTTATTTATCTGCTATGGGCTGAACCGTTTTGATATGTTGCTTTGGTGTCTAGTGTTTGCAAAAATGTCAGCACGACAGTGTTTTGATGAATGTTCATACTTGTCAACCCATACAGTTTACTGGTAAAAAATACTTCTTCTTTTTTTCCATTATTTTAGGTGGATATGGCCATATTGGAAAATGGATACAAGAAAACATAATTTTCATGAGATTTTGTTGTTGTTTTAAACTGAGCAAAAAGACTGAAAAACTGTTGAACAGGCAGCCAACACATGCCATCGCCAAATGCACACTGACTACCTAGTGCAATAGGCTAAGAAATCTCACTGGAAGTAAGATTTGAAGTCACGGATATGTATTTAGCACATTGCTTCTTCCTTCCACTGCCACACGTGCCAGTTGGAATTCAAAATGCTGCTGCGACCAGCGAAAAAAACAAAAGACCCCAGCCTGCATAAGGGCAATACAGGTTCACAAACTCTGGACTAAGGTTTTCTCCCAAAAGGGGTTGACAGCTATGAATGTTGGACTGTCATGCAAACTTTCTTTCAAACACTGGACACCAAAACACCATAACAAACCAGCTCAACCAAAAGCAGATAAGCATACCCTACATATCACTTTTCACCACTTTTTCATCTCATTATTCACCTGTAGTTGAAATGTCGTTTTGTAACTTGAAAATGGGGCTCACCCTGAAAATTTGCATATGTTTTGTCATAAATAGTGTTCTTTTTAACCTTTTGTGTGTTTTGATCTTAAATACATTGATTAGCACTGATTGAAAATGGATGGGGAGGGGGGTATGGGTGGGGGTCAGATGAGCATGGCACCTTTCTTTTTCCGCCCCTGTTTTGATCTCCTGCACTGTGATGTCATCCTCCTCCTCTTCATGCTTCAGGAGTGGGGTCCGTTCATCAGATTGCTGTGCCATTTTGTGTTGATTCTGTCTCCTTTGTCCACTTGTGTACTTGACCTGTTGTGTAATATCAAGAGGTCAATAAATATATCACAGACTCTTTCCTATCTCTTTATATATATACAGAGAGACAGAGAGAGAGAGAGAGAGAGAGAGAGAGAGAGAGACACACACACACACACACACACACACACACACACACACACACACACACACACACACACACACGCACACACACACACACACACACACACTGACACTGACACATGGTTTATTGTGAAGGCCACCTACCCATACACAAAAGGGTGTAACTATGTAAAAACAAAAACATTCATAGCGTCAACAGTTCATAACATATCATCATATCAACAACCACAAAACTTAAGTAGCACATACCAGCTTGTACTCATTTGCTTACGTAATTTTTTCTTCTCTGAGCTTTAAAGCATGAAAGACATACATTGCTACTTTTCTGGAAACTAGTGCGGATGAAGCCTCCAGCAGAACTTTGAGAGTAGGCAGTGCTTCCTGGGCCATGAATTCTGCTATGTGTTTATGTCTAACTGAAGAATACAATGGACAATGAAAAGAAGTGCATTTCATCTTCGAGAATGTCTGGACAGAAAGCAGTCTTTGTTAACAATGTTTTCAGATTCGTAGCGTTTGTTCACACTTAATTCATTTATTCCAAAACGCAACCTAACTAAAGCATCTCTAAACTTGTTTTTATTGTTATGTCATTTAGATATGTTTCTGCCACGTGAGATGATTTGAAAGTACAATATGTTGCAAATCTTTTGCTGCTGGGCACCTTTGAGTACCACTCTTGTTGAAAACGTTTTGGAAATCATTTGGTGGGCATTCTCCGTAGCTTTAGCCAGTATCTGAGGGAAGACAAGGTGCTCTCGATGTACTAAGGATAGCGTCCAGTGTCACTGTATACCATATGGTTTGGTGTTTTGTTGCTAACACATAATAACATTTTACAAGCAAAAAGATGAGCTGTCTCAATGGCCGCCAACCTCAACATTCCCCATATTTCTGATGCATACAACAACATTGGCTTAATCTGTGCATCAAAGAGTTTGAAAAATAAGGATGTGTCCAGACTGAGAGAAAGAGAGAGACAGCAAGCGAGAGAGAGAGAGAGAGAGAGAGAGAGAGAGAGAGAGAGAGAGAGAGAGAGAGAGAGAGAGAGAGAGAGAGAGAGAGAGAGAGAGAGAAAGTATCACAAAGTCCAAGCATGTTTTGGTTTGGAACCTTTTACTGCAAATTTTCGCCCATCTTGGGGCATTTTCAAGGCCTGCCTGATCTCTCTCCATCTCTCTCTCTCTCTGTGTATATATATACTGATATATGTCAGTATAGAGACAGAGAGAGAAAGACAGGAGGGAGAGATGAGATTCTTTATTTAAAGGAAAATAGATAAGCATGAATGCTTATTTTACATGCAGCCCTCACCCAAACAAAGGACTGTTCTAGATCTAATTATGCATACACATTTCCAAGCTACAAGACATTGGTATACACATGGAATAAATGAAGTTTAGACATCAAATATATAATATGAGACTGAGGGAGGTGGGGGTAGACACAGATTTTTTTTAAATCACCAGTAGCAAATATTATTGGTAGGTGAATGCATGAAGAACTGGAAATGCAATAAGGTAGAGCATTGCAGATTGTGTTGAGATTATAATACTGAATGCCATGTGCCTATGGCCATGCTGATGATGTATGAATAAATTAAGAAGGCTTGAGGCCTTTGCTGTTTTCCCACTATGGAGTCTGGCCATTTCTTGATGTGTACATTCGGTGAGTAACGTCCAAACACAGATGGGTTACAATCACTAAATTTAGCTTGCAAGAACAGCCAGTCCGTGCATAAAGCATAATAAGAGAGTCAGGGAGTGTGCTCCAAAGAACACTACAGAATACACTAGGCTAGACTTGAAAAGGTCAATTCTAGAGATTGGTATATATATATACTGAGTTTTCTTGAATATCATTATCAATGATTAGTTTAAGGAAAATTTATCTGTAAGTGAGGGTGGGATTTTTCTGGACATAATTTTGTGCATCAGAACTCCCTTGTGAAGTCTTTCTGAAATTATAATCTAAAATTGTTAGCGTTGTGGTTTTGGGTAGAATTGCCTTGAGCACTCTCTTATGCAAATTAACTAAGGGACTGAGGGTAATAATAATAATAATGTACATTTATCACATGCTCATCAATGCCCTTAGCACTCACATAATACATATTAACATAAACATGATATTCTATACACACGCAGAGCACAGTCCTATCAAAAACAGTTTACATAAAGCATTATACGGAAACACACACACACACACACACACTGTAATGATTTTGAATGTGCTTGACACTGATCAGTATCACACCTCATACATGTGCATGCACATGCACACACACACACACACACACACACACACACACACACACACACACACACACACACACACACACACACACACACAAACAAACAACAACAAAAACAAAAACAAGGGAGTGCTTAATCTCTGCTGGCTACCACTGACAGACCTGTGGTCTTATTTGATAAACATAGTGTTAATCTCTGCTGGCTACCACTGATAGACCTGTGGTCTGATTAGATAAACATATAATGTTAATCTCCACTGGCTGCCACTGACAGACCAGCAGTCTAATCTGATCAATATATAGTGTTAATCTCCACTGGCTGCCACTGATAGACCCGTGGTCTGATTTGGTCAACATATAGTGTTAATCAGTCACATTCCAGACCTAGGTATGAAGTTTATCACAAAAACCACTCTCTCCAAACCAAACCAAACTCAGTCTCTCCAAATCAAGGTTTTAAAAAGGCCTCAAAGACATTGCATGACTGGCTATGAAAACATCATAACAGTCCCTAATCAGGCCTATATAATGACTCCAGTGGACTTAAAGCCAATCAATTGAGTCAGTTCCTCAATTATCGTCCTCTGAGTATGTTGACATATTTAGATACTATCACAAAGAATTAAAGAAAAAGTTTGTCATTCACGAAATGAAAATGGGCATAGAGTGGTGCTTCTTCTTCCCTATGGTGTTCAACCTTGCCACTCTAAAGAATGTGACACTTCCAGTGCAAGCTGGGTTGTTTTGGGTGTTTCCTGAGTCAACGAACGCGGACACGGACTACAGGATCTTTCAACACACGCATGTGACCTTTGGCATGCGTGTACCCACGGGGGACTCTTGTACCGTTACGCCCACCCTGAGATTCTCCAGAGTCAAATTATTATGTGCAGACTCTCTGGAGAATCTCAGGGCGGGCGTAACGGTCACCCATCCGTTTGGTGACGACACACTTGATCGTGCTGAACTTTGCTTTTCATTGGGAGTGCTCAGACTGCTCTGCACCACCCACTGTCTCTGCGTGAGTATGAACGGGTTGATACGAACTTTGCATGCATGCAGAACTAAAACTT
This sequence comes from Alviniconcha strummeri, assembly GCA_963584105.1. NCBI lineage: Eukaryota > Metazoa > Mollusca > Gastropoda > Provannidae > Alviniconcha > Alviniconcha strummeri. The sequence continues at coordinate 10,698,833 of OY757555.1, read as the reverse complement.
TTGAAGCAAAATTAGTTGAACAAAAGTCCTTAGGATGAGACTATAAACCAAGGTCCTCCGAGCGTATACGCATGCGAAAAGATCACACTATGCGCACATTAAAGATCATGTTGTCCATGTCAGAGTTCGGTGGATTATGGAAACACCAAAATTAGTTAGTGAACGTGGTGCTTAACGTCCAAAGAAAGGAACATCCAAAAATAGCCCAGATTGGACTTAAAAAGTGTCACAGCTTCCAGAATTCGAAGAAGTAGGAGAACTGGAGGCGATACTGAAGCAATGTGCACTTACGACTATATCTGAAGAAAGAACTCGTCAGTTCCTCAATTGGGCGGCTGAAGACAGAATCTGTTGCCAGTCTGCACTGTCTGCTCTATGAGGTTTACCATGGACATGTGTAATAACAGTCCATCGTATACTCTTTTATTAGGTACAGATGTACCTATATTTCACTTCCGGTGCACGAGTTGTTTAGCAGCAAAACACCAGGTAGCCTGTGCAACTGGGCCGAACTGATGGGTCTCTCTCTCTGAGAAATAAATAATTGACTAAACATTGAAGAGAGAGTTTGACTCAGAGTTGAAAAAACATAACTAAATCTTTGTAAGAAGTGAACGTCTCGTCACTTTTCAGCTACAGTTTTAAGTGTTGTGTAAGTAACCAGACTCTAAACCTCGCTTTCCGGCACCTTGCTCCAGCGGGAGGAAGGATGTCGTAAACAAGTGCTTGGGCGTTTGACAAGACGCTTGAGTCAGGGCCGGTTTGGTCTTTGACTGGATTGTAGCGGCGAGTGACCGGGAGGACCGGGTACCCCTCGGGTACACTGACTTGGATGAGTAGGTTAACTGGCAGTCCCAGTTAATTTCCAGTGACTGTCTCAGTTGTTTTCTACATGATTACGGTACTAGTAAGTCAGCATTGTACAAAATGTCTTTGTTGTAGTGAGTCATTGTGCAAAATGTCTGTACTACAGACACTAAGACATTTTGCACAATGCTAAATGACTTACTAGTACCGAACTGCATTAGTGTCGTGTTCCGAGCCGTTTCCTTCCTGAGCCTCCTGTTCCAACCGGATGCCCATCCTGAGGTAGGTCGGACGCCGAAACGTCAGTCCCGGTAAGCCTACACCGATTTACCGGGCGTCGAATGTAGGTGATCGTCATGGTTGGTCCGACAAGGATGCTTTCTCAGTCGTGAACTGTGATGTAAAATTCTTGGCAAACAGTTTCGGCGTTTACACCCCACTGACAATCCGACACTTTCATTCTTACTGCCGAATCAGTTTCAAACTTTCGCAGCCGGGACTGATTTTTTTTTTTTTTTTTAAATCACTTTCTTTAAAACAACAACGACTGACTGAAAAACAGCCGAAATCGGCAACCTCAGTCCTGGTTGTAATGTTATGATGTGTTGATTTGTCATAGCAAACACAGGTAACACAAACTGTTACTGTTGTAAGTTACTTTTACTATTTGGATACACCGCACGGCAGAAAGCACAGAGCACACATCTAGACTAGAGGCTCAGTAGCTGCACACGGACTGCTGATGCAAAGCATAACCAAAATTTCAAGTCATACTACAACATCTCTCTTCTCAAAAGAAGCAAAGACTTGCCGGCTACAGTTCTTAGACTAAATCTAGCTCGACACAGTGGGACTGAACACAAGAAGTATACGCTAGCATAGTGTATGTAATAATATGAATACACACTGCAGTAGAGGCAAAAAGCAACTTAGAGGCTTCGGAAAACACAAAGAGGCAAGTTGTTACTAGATGTGATGATGAGATGATGCTTAATGTCCTCAGATGTCATTTGACATATTAGGGACAAGTTGTGACCAATGCCGAAGCACGGTTCAATAAAAGCCACATACGTAAGGTGTATGCGTGTTTAGCTGTAACCTGCCACCTCAGTGCACTTTTGGCAGAATGACCGGGATTTTTTACGTGCTACTGTGGTAACACGGGGGTGGAACGGATACCGAAATAAGAGTCAGCACAGAAAGTCGACCCTGGAGAAGAAAATTCTCCCGCCGTTCCAGCAGGGATTCGAACCCGCGACCTTTCAATCACGAGTCCGGCGCTCTAACCACTGAGCTATCCCCGCCCCCACCGTTGTTACTAGCCACTATAAGCTGCTTTTATTTTGATACACACAGAGAGCACAGAGCACACATCTAGACTAGAGGCTGCTGATGCAGAAGTCCAGAGGGATGGGGGTGACTGAACAGGGACGGACCCTAAGCATAACCAAAATTTCAAGTCATACTACAACACTGGTCAGTGCATTACTATAGTTATCGTCAATTGATTACTGAATATCTCATTAGTGGTATGATGAAATGTTACTGAAGAGTACCTACTAGAAGGGCCGTGAGACGAATCGGAAAACACACCCAGTTTTTAACAACAACAACAACAACAATAATAATAATGTACATTTATCTTGCGCTCAACAACGCCCCGCGGAGCGCTCACACATGATGATACATATTGACCTAAATATGATATTCTATACACACATAGAGCATAGTCCCACCAAACCACACTAAGCACCATACGGCCGAAAGACAGATCCCCCCCCCCCTCCCCCCCCCACACACACACAAAACACCACAATGAATTCAAATGTGTACGATATTCATCTGTATCATACATTATACATGCGCGCGCCTGTGTTCCCTTCCCTAATGCGTGAGTCATCCGATTACGAGCGGCTGTCCCGTGTTCCGATCCGGAGCATCTTCGGGGAGATTAATAAAAAAATTAACATGACACACTCTAATAATAATAATGAACATTTATCATGCGCTCACTAACACCATGAGCGCTCACATCATACATATTAACCTAAATACAATATTCTATACGTACGTAGAGGACAGTCCTACCAAAACAATTTACATAAGGCATTATAAGGAACACACACACACACACACACACACACACACACACACACACACACACACACACACACACACACACACACACACACACACACACACACACACAATGACTATAGCAGAAACTGGGTATTGATATTAGTTGGGGCGGAAATATCGTGAGAAGAGGAAGGTTTTCAGTTTGGCTCTAAAAGATGCCGACAGGGTTGAGCAGTGTCTAAGGTCTTGTGGGAGTAGACAGCTTCCTCGTTTTCTTCTCCTTGATGATGATGAGTTGATGCTTAATGTCCTCAGATATCAGCTGACATATTAGGGACAAGTTGTGACCAATGCCGAAGCACGGTTCAATAAATCTTTACGTCCACGGAAACCAGAAGGCCCGTTAGGACGGACAGCCCAGGACGTCCACCTCGACTCTCACACAGCTCCTGAACTATATATGTCTTCTCCTTACAGACAGTATCCAGCTTCAACACCCTGAAGACTCTGATGTCTGAGGTCTGAGGATTTTGTTTTACGGGCAGACGGATGTGCCTGCGGCAGTGACTGACCTCAGTTGGGAGGTTTTATGGCTGCCTCTCACGAGGTCGAAATAAAAAAATTACCATTCATCCTTTGATGCTTGATCAGTACTCTGCAAAAACAGCTGCCTATGACCAGGTTTAAATTTGAAGATTCCGTGTAACAGATATCGCCCTGATATAGCCGAACTGGTTGACTGGGCGTAAAACACCAGTTCAGTACTTACTTACTTACGTGTATCAGATGGAGGCACGTAACGCCAATCTAATTAGTCTAGTTTAAAAAAAATCGGCGTCGAAACAAAGACATGATTTTTTCTTCTTCTCCATTGTGTCCTTTGGTGTAAGAAATGAATTACAAATAAAGAACCTTTCTGAACAAACTCACACTTTGAACATAAACCACAGGAACATGTAATCCCCTTAAGTGTTTGTGACATGACTGGCACATTACCTGAGTATCTAGAAGAGAACATGGGTGAGTGTTCTGACGTTACTAATGCATTACCTGATATTTAGAAGAGGACATGGGGGGAGGAGGGTGGGTCTGACGTTACTAGTGCCTTACCTGATATTTAGAAGAGGACATGGGGGGGGGGGGGTCTGACGTTACTAGTGCCTTACCTGATATTTAGAAGAGGACATGGGGGGAGGGTGGGGGGGTCTGACGTTACTAGTGCCTTACCTGATATTTAGAAGAGGACATGGGGGGAGGGTGGGTGGGTCTGACGTTACTAGTGCCTTACCTGATATTTAGAAGAGGACATGGGGGAGGGGGGGGGTCTGACGTTACTAGTGCCTTACCTGATATTTAGAAGAGGACATGGGGGGAGGGAGGGGGGGGGGGTCTGACGTTACTAGTGCCTTACCTGATATTTAGAAGAGGACACGGGGGAGTGTTCTTAGCGTTACTAGCGCATTACCTGATATTCACACACAACCGGACCTTGCGTACTGTCGTTGTCGACGTGACATCAGTAGAAAAAAGAGAAAAGTCACCCACACTATAACGATCTTGCGCTTCTGAGATTTTGTATTCTAATGATCGCACTCTCCACATGTGCTGCATTAAATTCATGTTATCAGTTTTAGAACGAAATCATTCAGATGCTTTGATGCAGATCTCGTAGGTATATGGCTAAAGGATTTCTTTTTGTACCTTTGTTTTATTCTGCCACATTGACGACAAGACATCAGTTCCAAACAGTTATTTTCCGTTGGATGCAGCATCCTTAAAGAAAAAGTTTTATTCAGTATTAGTTTATAACTCAATGTTTCCGGGTCAGAGTTCAATTTTTCAACAGGATTATTGCTGAGCAAATATATTTTTCTCACTCCGTCTCTGGCTCTGTCTGTCTGTCTGTCTGTCTGTATTGTGTGTGTGTGTGTGTGTGTGTGTGTGTGTGTGTGTGTGTGTGTGTGTGTGTGTGCGTGCGTGCGTGCGTGCGTGCGTGCGTGCGTGCGTGCGTGCGTGCGTGCGTGCGTGCGTGCGTGCGTGCGTGCGTGCGTGTGTCTGTGTGTGTGACGGAATGGGTACTTTTAACTACAGAAAAAGTGTCATTCTGAATCCACTCACTCGCTTTGGTGAAGAAGAAATAAAATCACAAAATACAATGTCCAGACGGGGAGGGGAGGCGGAAAGTGTGGCTCGAAATATTTGTTGAAATAATTAATAAGAATCTGTAGCAAATCAGACGTGACAAAAAAGTTTCATTAGAACCACCCCCCGAAAACAACAAACAAACAAACACACAAACAAAAACAAAACAACAACAAAACCCACACACAAAACAAGAACAACAGCAAAAACCTGATATTATTGTTACTTTGCTTTTTGCTCTGAATCGAACTTAACACTGCTGCAAGCTTCTGTTGAGCTTGAGACATTGAATTTGAAATATGAGTTAAACACTGAGGCGAACATTTTGTGCAAGCGAATGGCACAAAAACACTGAGGCGAACATTTTGTGCCAATGAATGGCACAAAAACACTGAGGCGAACATTTTGTGCAAGCGAATGGCACAAAAACACTGAGGCGAACATTTTGTGTAAGCGAATGGCACAAAAACACTGAGGCGAACATTTTGTGTAAGCGAACGGCACAAAAACACTGAGGCGAACATTTTGTGCCAACGAATGGCACAAAGAATCTCTTGCGACGACGCCTCTTTTGGTTGCTGTATCCGGAACGTGCGAAACGCCTGATGAAGAGGTAAGGACAACTGCCGTCGTGCAAGTATGCATGATCTTGAAGGCCTCATCTGCTTTTGAATGACTTCCCGCAATGATAGCAGACGTTGCTTTCATCGTTTACCTTGTATGAATATCTCAATGGCCCAAGACTTTTCTTGCAAGAGTGAATTTTGCACATCTTACATTTGATGGGTTTTATCTTCAAGTGAAATGCAGTATTCACATGCGATTCGCATGACAAATTTGTCATCAAATTGTGGACAACTAAAACGAGGTCCATTGCCCATATTGCCCTACGGACCATGATAGTACCTATACTACCTATATTGTTCCTTTTCTGAACATTATTACTTTTCTTATTCGTATCTTGGCAGAGATGTTGGGCAGGCAGCTATTTTTGCAGAGTGAAAATAATCAATGGGCGGATGGTTATTTTCACTTTGACCTCTCGGGAGTGACAACCATAGCACTTCTCTCGGTCACTGCAGACACGTCAACCCGCAACACTGATTCCTCAAACCTCGTCAGTAAGCTGTCTGGTATGGCTTATATATTAATTTCCGTGACGGTGAATCTACCCGCAGATGCTCCGGATCGGAACACGGCACAGCTCGTAACTGGATGACCAATGCACTAGGGAAGGGAACACAGAAAAACAGGGAGTGTTTTCCGATTCGTCTGACGTCCCTTCTAGATACTCTTAAACAATAACATTTCATCATACGACTAATGAGCTATTCAGTAATCAACTGACAATAACCACAATGCAGCAAGAGGGTGCATTTTCCTGTGGATTTTGAAGAAATCTGAATCAGATAAATAAAGTGAAATTTTGCCTGCGAAAGTTGGAAATCAAGAATGAAAGCGTTAATTGTTGAGTGTACAAGAAACTGACCGACAAGAAATTGACACCACATGCAGTGCTCGGGGACACTACAGAGCTCGGGAAAGCATATGCTTGTTCCAATCATGACAATCAGTTGGGTGTCACACATAATTATTCGACGTAAATCGGTGTAGCTGACCTGGTCTGTTACGACCTGCTCGGGATGGGCCTCGCTGAAACGTCGGAATGCAGACATCTATACACGATGTGCGGCATTCGGTACATCTCCGTCTTGGCCAAGTCGGGGTGTGGAGTGGGAGTGAAAGACGGGTACGGCGTAAAGGGGTGCAATCCGTTGGGAACGTTGAACTGAACTGGCGCACTCAGAGTACTCATACAGGTCACTGCGTGTTTCATTAAAAACTTGAAAAGTGCGTGCGTGTATGTGTGTGTGTGTGTGTGTTCACAGTGTGTGTTTGTGTGTGTGTGTGTGTGTGTGTGTGTGTGTGTGTGTGTGTGTGTGTGTGTGCGTGCGCACAGTGTGTGTGTGCAGTGTGTGTGTGTGTGTGTGTGTGTGTGTGTGTGTGTGTGTGTGTGTGTGTGCACAGTGTGTGTGTGCACAGTGTGTGTGTATGTACAGTGTGTGTATGCACAGTGTGTGTGTGTGTGTGTGTGTGTGTGTGTGTGTATGCACAGTGTGTGTGTGTGTGTGTGTGTGTGTGTGTGTGTGTGTATGCACAGTGTGTGTGTGTGTGTGTGTGTGTGTGTGTGTGTGTGTGTGTGTGCACAGTATGTGTGTTGCGTGTGTGTGTGTGTGTGTCTGTGTGCGCGCAGTGTGTGTGTGCGCAGTGTGTGTATGTGTGTGTGTGTGTGTGTGTGTGTGTGTGTGTGTGTGTGTGTGTGTGTGTGTGTGTGTGTGTGTGTGTGTGTGTTTGAGCGAGCGGGGTATCAGCGTCCACAGTGTGAGAGAATGTATAGACTATTTCCCGCGGCCTTGCGGCGTCAGCGGACAATCATCAGGGGTTCGTTGGGGCGACACGCTGCGGTTGAAACAGTCTCTAGTGTTTTGTTGTCAGAATGCATACCAAAAATCCTGATTCAAGCAAATATTTGTTGTGAATATTTTAGTAAGTAGACATGGTGCTTAACGTCCACAGAAACCATAAGGCTTATTAGGGACGGGGAGAAGGCCGGGGATTGGGGTATGGAGGTGGGGGGAGGTGGGGGAGGTTATGTACTTATCGCTACGCTGTCACCACCAGAATGATTCCTGCATTATGATGGGCCGTGTATATATTACTTGTACCTTAATAGTTAGACCACTTTGACGAGGAGTAAGAGCCATGGAGTAACACGCACTGTGTTCTGTTATTAAGATATGATTTAAACAAATGGTAGAGAACATGAGTTTTTAAAATAAATGGTGAGCTTCTTCAGTAGAATGGTGATCAACAAGGTCAAAAGCCTCTTTTAGGTCAAGGAATACCACGCAAGACACCTCAGACTTATTCATGGCTGTTAGCCAAGAATTTGACAAGCCTGCCAATGCGGCGTGTCTAGACTAAAAGGGGTGATGGAGTAGCGCTTTTCCAGATAATAATTTAAATAGACGTACGCATGCTTTTATATATTTTTATTTTTTTTTATTTTTTGAGCGGCTTTGACAAAACAGACTGAAGTGATGTTGTCTATAATTAGTCGGATTGAAGCGGAATCGCTTTGGCTTTTAAAGTTCAGATGAAAAGAAAAGAGAGAGAAAAAATAAAATAAAAAATCGATGGGTAAGTTAAATATATATGTAAACGAGTCTACTATGTATGGCAATGACAATTTTAGTGGCTGGTTGCTTACACAGTCCAGACCAGACGATTCTACCCCCCCCCCCCCCCACCCCTGACCCCCCCAAATTTCGGTATGTATTTGCCTAACTCCGAGACGAAGAAATATGGGATAACAAACGGGTCTTTGCCTACAAGCTTTTTGTTTGCTTTTTGTTCTCATGTAGAAGACTCGAACACTCATACAGTTGTTCGTGGTTCTATTAATGATTCTGGTACAGACAGGAAATAATTATTGAAAACATATGCAGTTAGATTCTTCGTGACGGTCAGCAGAAGCAGAACGATGCCTTTAGTAAACACATAATTATAGAGCAGGCCAAACAGATTTCTTAGTTTCTTGTATTTAAGGAAACATATTTCTCTGTTTAGTTTGTCTCTCTCCGGCCCATTGTTTCCTTGATGTCTTTGTTAAGCCATGGTGGTAACTTTGGATGCTTCACCCCACTTGCACTTTAAAGGTGCGTGTGGTACTGACAGAAATGAGAAAGACACTGTACCATATATCGCCAAGGCTTTGTCGGGATCCGTGCATTGGGGACCTGAGTGAGCGGGGCCTTGTGCAGGTCAGTGCGGCAAAGGCAGATTAGTAAAATCTTTAAAAGACGACATGAATGGATTTTAGGCGCACATATTGAAAGCTTACACGATTTCGAACAGGATGGGACGATGGTCGTAAAATCTTTAAAAGACCGACATGAATGGATTTTAGGCGCACATATTGAAAGCTTACACGATTTCGAACAGGATGGGACGATGGTCATGCACTTAGGCTCAGGTCAAGTACCCTGACCCAGGTGATAACGTCTGGGATATTTGTGTATATATAGTTGATAAGAGTAGCAGACGTTCAGTTTGTAATTATAGTAGATGATTTCATAAGCTGGTTTAAGCCTACCAGTGTGATGATGGAGTCCCAGGAGGAGTGTAGCTTTAATAAATCAATCTTAAAATATAGTAAAAGCCAAATACCAGCATGAAGTTTAGCAGTATGAATATTATCTATCATATGTACAAAGTCGTCGAACCATTCATAAGAAACAGAAGTGTTTCTTAT
>OY757555.1:10574622-10687122 GCA_963584105.1 Alviniconcha strummeri | reverse complement strand
TGGGCTAAAGTGTGCGCGTTTGATGAGTGGACGTGTACACTGTGACACAAGACAGAGACACTACAGACTGGCGACGAGCGAGAAACCTGGTGAAACTGGCAGAACTTTTCACAGTGTGTGTAGGGAACTGCTTGTAGGCCTAGGCGTGGCGAAGATGGGCGTGAACATTCCCTGTGTGGAAAAGTTTGATCCTCGCACTGAACCTTCGGTGGTCGATGCAAAATAGGACAGACAGAAAAAGAGTTTTAAAATATATATCGTGACTGCCTTGGGAAACGTGCATGAGGTATGCAAAAAGGCTCTGTTGCTTCCTTGTGGAGGTCAGGAACTGCAGGACGATTTTCAAGTCCAAACTTTTGATGAATTGTTGGTAGCCGTTGACGACGTTCAGCCCACGGTCAGTGACGGACTGTATTCTAAATGCACGCCCCCCCTCCCTCCCCCACCATCTGTCTGTCTTCTATACTACCCCCCCCCCCCCCAAAAAAAGAGGATCTTAAATGCACCGCTACCCACGTGTCTGTCTTTCAGTGTGAGTATACTGTGTGACCAAACGAACAAGCGCACGGTGAGTGAAACTCAACCTTTCAGTGTCACGAAGCCATACTTTTACCGCGCGCGCGAACTGCCGTGAACCGACTGAGTTCACGGAATCAGTTCACAACTCACTGACACAAAATTGCAGACTAAATGGTAGAGACTGTCAAGCCTAGCGTTTTTGGTTTGTAAAGTATCAGAAAAGTGAAATATGCCCAAGTGGAAAACCGAGCGATTTATGAGGAGTGGGCCAACTCTGTAGGCACTGGGCTGGACAAGCTTCACGGTGGCCGCACCAAATTCGCACTTTTCCTGTCATTGCTGTCCGTCGGCAACATGTGGAGAACAAATACTCCAGGATGAAAGGTACACACGTAGCTGCGGGAACTGAATATCCACATTTACCCCACTCAGTTCTGTTACCAGTTGCGCGCGCGCGCGCGCGTGTATGTGTGTGTGTGTGTGTGTGTGTGTGTGTGTGTGTGTGTGTGTGTGTGTGTGTGTGTGTGTTAGTGTCCATGTGTTGATGTACATTGTCAAACGACATACAGATAAGATGAACAATTTTTGTGTGTGTATCCTGAGAGAGAGAGAGAGAGAGAGAGAGAGAGAGAGAGAGAGAGAGAGAGAGAGAGAGAGAGAGAGAGAGAGTGTGTGTGTGTGTGTGTGTGTGTGTGTGTGTGTGTGTGTGTGTGTGTGTGTGTGTGTGTAACTGTGTGCGTGTGTGTGTGTGCGCGCGTGTGTGTGGACCAAATTAATCTGAGGTGTGCAGGACTTTGGCATATAGTTCACATATATTTATCAGTACATTTCATACTATGCCAATGCATAATGTTTGAGGAAGTAAAGCTGACGGGGATAATATTATATATACAGAGAGCTTGCACAATGGATCTGAGTGGGTAATTACCATGAAATACAAAACACAAGTTGTGTAAGTTTCGTTGTAGCCAGCGAGTTTTGACAAACTATCTGCAGCAACACTTACGCGACAAATGTTTCGCAGTTTGCAGTAAATGATGAAGAAAACCCATTGTGTGAGCTGTTTATTACAACTACGTACATCTCGGTATGGATCCAGCTTTGAGCATGAAATAACAACAAAACTGGAAGTCTTCACTGACAGCCGTTTCACGCTGTGCAGCTGAATGCGCACAATAAAGAATTACAGTCCCATATTCAGTGTAGTCAACGTCACATGTATCTACGTGTCTTTAAAAAAAAAAAAAAAAGAAAAAAAAAAAAGAGAGAAGTTTTTATTGACACAGACAAAGAAGAACCAAAGAACAGACTTAGCTAACAGTGTGTACAGAAAGTGAAGGAGAAAGAATTACGTATCATTGTTGTGTGTGGTGTATCTGTAGGCCTACTGACAAACAATAAGAAGCCGGCCAACAACACATGCAAACGAACAGCAAAAAACACTTGTAACACAGTCTGTACTAATATTCATTAATCTCCAAACGACTTATGTTGCTTTGGTTATGATGTTTATTCAGTTTTTACAGAACAAGAAAAGAGAGGGTACACTCTGAGTATGAAAACTTGGATATTGCCAGTGTCTACTGGCGCATACAATACAACACATTTGAGGTCTTTACTTGCATCGCTGATTTTTTTTCTTTTCTTTATTGATAAATTTTTAATATTTTTATTGTCGGTTTTGTTTTATCTTTTCTTTGGTGGCTGCCATTGGTTACTTAATTCAGATATTTTTCATTAGTTTACATTTCTTGTATGACAAGGGGCTCCTACTGCCAAGTAGTATACAGTTAGCTTTTAAACGATTGTCAGTTCTGTTTGTTTTGGACGCCGGTCTTTTCTACAAGAATTAGATTGCAAATTGTAGTCAGCAGTTGGGATTTAAAACCGGCAACATTCTGAACATGCTCTTTGTCTACAAGCCCTTCATTTGGAATATTGTAAGAATGAAGTGCACGCTGGCAGAGGCGAGGAACAAAAGAAAGAGTTGTCTAGATGCATTTGCATTGATTGAAGTCAAGTCATTGTTATTGTCGTTTTTCACTAGGGGTGCCTCAGCGTGTATGTCATTTACTTCTGAATTTTTGTAACGTGCTGAGTTCAGTTTTTATGTTAGAGGTTTGCACTTTATAACCATTTCGTTGTCATGACTATTACTATGATTATGATGGTTATTAAGTATTTCTTTATTCCATGTAAAGGAGAAAGTGGGTGCCACACATAGATGATATTAATAATTAAAAAGAAAAGTACATGTATAAAAGATTAAGTTTTAAGAGTGCGCAACAACACACAGGCAAGGTTAATACCAGCAGCATTATTAAACAGAATGTATATTACTTATGGAAGTGCACTGTAAATTAAAGAGTATCACTCAGTATGACTGATGTATAATAGGCACTAGTATAATTATCGCTGTCCTCATCCTATCTGACAGGACCTTAAAATCCAGTTACTAACTAACTCATCCTATCCCTTCATGCCCACATTCACATCCATACAATCCCACACCCCTCCCCACACATGCACACTTTCAAGGCCGAAATGTGACCACATGCAGACAAAACTGTATCCTCTGGAACCTGTGGTGGGTAGATACCCATTTTACCTTTGCTGTGTCTTAAGCACTTTCTCGATCAGAATATGTTGGAGTGATTAAGTTATTAATTGATTGTTTTGGTCTCTTAGTTCCTTAGTTATTGCAAAGATGGTTTAACAGGAAACCATTCCATGTTTGTACCCATTTCAGAACCTATTGCCGGAGGCCCAGCTGTCACCGTGTGGAGCCTGTGATGGGACCTTGGCCTCTACTTTGGACAGCATAATCACCCAGTTATGTTAATTTTTTCCCCTCACTTTTAGAGTTCTCTCTTTCACACACACACACACACACACACACACACACACACACACACACACACACACACACACACACACACACACACACACACACACACACACACACACACTTTTAGTTTTATTGGCTATCTTTTTTCTTTTTTTTAAAGAAATTCCATTTTAGTTTTTTCTTTTGTTTCTGTTTCGTTTTTTTGATAAGCAGTTGGTATGGTAAGCACATCCATGGGATGTGTAAGAGAAAATCCCAACATAAAGCAGCCACCAGCCTCCAGGGAACATCTAAGAGAAACTCCCCACATCAAGAAGCCAGCACGGGATGTGTAAGAGAAACTCCCCACATTAAACAGCCAGCATGGGACATGTAAGGGAAACTCCCCACATTATACAGACAGCATAGGATGTGTAAGACAGACTACGAACATAAAGAAGCTAGCATGGAAATGTAAGAGAAATACCCCACATAGAGCGGCCAGCATGGGATGTGTAAGAGACATTGTCCACATGAAGAAGCCAGCACAAGATGTGTAAGAGAAACTCCCCACACAAAGAAGCCAGCAGTGGATGTGTAAGAGAAACCCCCCACTCAAAGAAGCCAGCAGAGGATGTGTAAGAGAAACCCCCCACACAAAGAAGCCAGCAGAGGATGTGTAAGAGAACCCCCCCCCCCCCACACACACACAAAGAAGCAAGCAGAGGATGTGTAAGAGAAACCCCCCACACAAAGAAGCCAGCAGAGGATGTGTAAGAGAAAAAAACCACACAAAGAAGCCAGCAGAGGATGTGTAAGAGACCCCCCCCCCCCCCCCGACACACACACAAAGAAGCAAGCAGAGGATGTGTAAGAGAAACCTCCCACACAAAGAAGCCAGCAAAGGATGTGTAAGAGAAACTCCCCACATAAAGCACCAAGCACAGGATGTGTAATAGAAACTCCCTACATCAAGCAGCCAGCACAGGATGTGTAAGATAAACTCCCAACATGAACAAGCCAGCATGGGACATGTAAGAAAAAACTTCCGCATAAAGAAGCCAGCACCAGATGTGTGCGAGAAATTCCCCACATAAAAAAGCCAGTATGGGATGTATGCAAGAAACTCCCCGCATAAAAAGAAGCCAGCAAGGGATGTGTGAGAGAAACTCATAAAAAGCTGTCTGTCCTTAGTGACTTAACCACTTTTGTAGGACTCTTTCGTGTTAGAGTGTTTCTTTTCTTCCCTTTTCTTTGGTGTGGTCATTTTTCACTCAGTTCTTGTTCAGTGTTGTTCTGTTCTGTTGTGTTTCTGGTGCTGGAGGGCTCACTTCTCTCTTCTGAGTGAGCCTTTTTCAAACTTTTTTTCCAAGCTGTTTGTCCTTAGTAACTGCGTTGATTTATATATATATATTTTTAGCACTTTTTAGGGCTCCCTTGCGGTAGAGTGTTTATTTCTACTCCTTTATTTTCTGTGGCCATTTTTCACTCAGTTCTTCAGAGAAAACTGCATACCAGAGAAGTTCCCCACATAAAAAAAAGAAGCCAGCACGGGGTGTGTAACAGAAACTCCCCAGATAAAAAAAGAAACCTGCACGGGATGTGCAAGAGAAACTCCCCAGATAAAAAAAGAAAAAAGAAACCAGCATGGGATATGTAAGAGAAACTCCCCAGATAAAAATGAAGCCAGCACGGTATGTGTAAGAGAAACTTCCTACAGAAAAATAAAGCCAGCACGGGATGTGTAAAAAATAACTCCCCAGATAAAAATAAAGTCATCATGGGATGTGTAAGAGAAACTCCCCACAGAAAAAAAAGCAAGCATGGGATGTGTAAGAGAAACTTCCCAGATAAAACTAAAGCCAGTACGGGATGTGTAAGAGAAACTCCCTGAATAAAAATGAAGCCAGCACGGGATGTGTAAGAGAAACTCCCCAGATTAAAAACAAAAGAAGCCAGCATGGAATGTGTAAGAGAAATTCTTTACAGAAAAAAAAGAAGAAGAAAAAAAGAAAGAAAAATGCAAGCATCGGATGTGTAAGAGAAACTCCCCACCGAAAAGTAAAGCCAGCACTGGATGTGTAAAAGACACTCCCCGCATAAAAATGAAGCCAGCTCAGGATGTGCAAGAGAAACTCCCCGCATAAAAATGAAGCCCGCAAATAAAAGAGAAACTCCACAAATAAAAATTAAGCCAGCAGGGAGTAAGAGAAACTCCCCACACAAAAAGGAAGACAGCACAGGATGTTTGAGGGAAACTCCCTAGATAAAAAAGAAAAGAAAAAGAAAAAAAGAAGAAGCCAGGACAAGATGTGTAAGAGAAACTCCCCACATAAAAAAGAAGCCAGCCTGGGATGTGGAAAGAAACACCCGATACAGAGAGTTACTTTTGAAGAGATGTGTCAGTTCCGGATCTCTCTCTCTCTGTTTTTTATGTCTGTGTCTCGTGATTTGTTTGTTTTTGTTTTGTTTTGTAGGTTTTTTTTTTTTTCTTTCTCAGGCTGTCTTTCATTCAAATTTTATCTTTGGTAGTTTTGTCTTTTCATCACTTTGAGGGTTCCTTTCACTTCTGAGCGGTTTTGTGGGGGTTTGTTCTTAGGCCTTTCTCCACTTGCTCTTCTTTAATGTCGTTCTCCCCTTTTTCCTTCCGTTTGTCGTTCTCCTCGTTTTCATGTTTCTTGTGGCTTCTTTGTCTTCTGGTTGCTTTTTTTTTTTTTCTTCTTCTGTTCTCTTCTCCCTAGGGCATTGTAGGGCGCTTTTCTCTCTTCTGTGTGCGACTTTTTCTTCTTCTTTTTTTTTTTTTTCTTTTTTTTTTTTGCTGGGCCGTCTTCCACCCAGCTCTTTCCTTACTGGTTCTGTTCTCACCAGTTTGCTGAGCTTGGATCCATTCGTTGTTTAGTTCTTGTTTTTTTCAGCTAGGGCTTGTTCTTTGGCCTTTCTGTGTTTAGCAGTTCTGTTCTTAGCAATTTGCAGGGCCGGATTTTGATATACTGACTTGTTTTTCTCTGGTTTGTGTTTAGGCCTTTCTCTCTTTAGTGATTCTGTTGATTTCAGCTATTCAAAGGGCTCATTCTTTTAAATCTTCTAGGGGATATTTCATGGGTCTTCTTCTACCGCGCTTTTCTTCTTTCTGGTTCTGTTCTTTCTGGCACTCCGTATATAGGGCTGCTTTGTCTTCTGAGAATGCATGCTATTAATTCGTGTGTAAGTGACACGTAACAGCGACTCTGACGGGATGATTTCACCCATAATGGTAAACAGGCTGTAAACAGGCTCAAGATCCCCCAGGGTCTCTCCACACTAATGTTTCGTCGGTGGAGTGAAGTTCCCTCAAGGGGAGGGGTCCGCGGTGATTCACCGTAAGAAAAACAGACCTGCTTTACAAAGACGTGACATTTTGACTGTCTGTTTAGTGTCTTCTTGTTTTAGTAAATTTGCTTAGGTCTTCTTCTACCCAGGTCTTAGTGGTTCTGTTCTTTTTAGCATTCGATACAGCTCGGATCTCTTCAAAACACTTCTTTTCGGGGGGTTTTCTTAGGTCTTTGTCTACCCAGCTATTCTTCTTAGTGGCTTAATTTGCTCCATTCAGTACTTAGTGTGACTGCCTTCTGTTGTGGGGACATCTTTTAGGGACTTTGCTGAGGTCTTCTTCCATCTAAAATGACTGTGTTCTTTTTAACACTTTTGTAGGGCTGCTGCCTGTTAGAATGTTTCCGTTTTTCCCTTTTCTTTATGCCCCCATGGAGCCGGCTTCTCGTGCCGGGGGTGTTTAAACTAAGCTGCTCCACCCTTTTCGCTCATTTCTAGTGTCTAGATTCTGTCTTAATTTTCTTGGGGCTTTTTCGTCGGTCTTCTTCTACCGCGCTTTTCTTCTTTCTAATTCTGTTCTTTCTAACACTCCGTATATAGGGCTGCTCTGTCTTCTGAGAATGCATGCTATTAATTCCTGTGTAGGCGACACGTGACAGCGACTCTGATGGGATGATTTCACCCATAATGGTAAACAGGCTGTAAACAGGCTCAAGATCCCCCAGGGTCTCTCCACACTAATGTTTCGTCGGTGGAGTGAAGTTCCCTCAAGGGGAGGGGTCCGCGGTGATTCACCGTAAGAAAAACAGACCTGCTTTACAAAGACGTGACATTTTGACTGTGTTTTAGTGTCTTTTTTGTGTGTCCTTTTTTAAAATATTTTTTTATAGGCAATTTCCCCCCAGTTTTTAGTGGTTCTGTTCTTTTTAGCATTCTACACACCTCCGTTCTCTTCAGAACACTTCTTTCTAGGGCTTTTTGTTGAGTCTTTGTCAACCCAGCTATTCTTCTTAGTGGTTTTACTCCTTTTAATACTTAGTATGACTGCTTTCCCTTATGTAGGGCTCCTTTCTCTCTTCTGAGTGTGACTTTTTCACGCTGTTTTCCTGAGCCATCTTCCACCCAGCTCTTTTCTTGAGAGGCTGTCTTCTGAGCAGTTTGCAGACCTCGGACCTCGGATCCGTTGAGCTATTTCTGCTCGGGGTTGTTCATTGTTGTTCCTGTCTTTAGGGGTTTCGTTCTTAGCAATTTGCAGGGCTGTTTTCCTATATTTTGTTCTTTTTCCAGGTTTGTTCTCAGGCCGTTCTATCTTTAGTGATTCTGTTGATTTCAGCTATTCAAAGGACTCATTTTTCTTATTCTTCTCAGGGCTTTTTCGTGGCTCTTCTTCTCCGGTGCTTTTCTTTCTGGTTCTGTTCTTTCTAGCACTCCCTATATAGGGCTGCTTTGTCTTCTGTGAATGCATGCTATTAATTCCTGTGTAGGCGACACGTGACAGCGACTCTGATGGGATGATTTCACCCATCATTGTAAACAGGTCGTAAACAGGCTCAAGATCCCCCAGGGTCTCTCCACGCTAATGTTTCGTCGGTGGAGTGAAGTTCCCTCAAGGGGAGGGGTCCGCGGTGATTCACCGTAAGAAAAACAGACCTGCTTTACAAAGACGTGACATTTTGGCTTCTCTTTAGTGTCTTCTTGGTTTAGGGAACTTGCTTAGGTCTTCTTCTACCCAGGTATTAGTGGTTGTGCTCTTTTTAGCATTCCATATAGCTCCTTTCCCTTCAGAACACCTTTTTAGGGCTTTTTCTTAGGTCTTTGTCTACCCAGCTATTCTTCTTAGTGGCTTTGCTCTTTTTAGTACTTAGTGTGTCTGCCTACTGTTATAGGGGCTTCTTTTAACGGCTTTCCTGAGGTCTTCTTCCAGCTAAGTGACTGTGTTCTTTTTAGCACTTTTGTCGGGCTGCTTCCTATTACACTGTTTCTTTCTTCCCTTTTCTTTATGCCCCCACGGAGCCAGGTTACCGTGCCGGGGGTGTTTAAACTAAGCTGCTCCACTCCTTTCACTCATTTCTAGTGTCTGGTTTCTGTCTACCGGCCCTATCACCTATATTTTATTCCAAAAAATATTCCCACGGTGCCTCTGTTTTCAGCTCCCTTCTTGCAGCTGATCTCTGTCTACCCAGCCATTCTCCTGTATTTTTCTGCGTCACAGATCGTCTTTATATAGTACTTCTCTCACTCTTTCCTCGCCCTGATATAACCGTACTGGTTGACTGGGCTTAAAACACCACGTTACCTCCCTTTTATTTCTTGTGGCCATTTTTCATTCAGTTCTGGTTTGAGTCGTTGTGTTCTGTTCTGTTTAGGGTGTTGTAGGATCCATTCACTTGTTGGCTTTTTCAGCTTGGGCCTGTTCTTTGGCCTTCGTGTCTTTAGGGTTTTCGTTCTTAGCAATTTGCGGGGCTGTTTTGATATACTTAGTTCTTTTTTGGGGTTTGTTCTAAGGCCTTTCTATCTTTAGTGATTCTGTTGATTTCAGCTATTCAAAGGGCTCATTTTTCTTAATTTTTTTGTTTGTTTTGTTTGTTTTGTGGGTCTTCTTCTACCGCGCATCTCTCTGATTCTGTTCTTTCTAGTACATCGTATATAGGGCTGCTTTGTATTCTGAGAATGCATTCTCTTAATTCCTGTGTAGGTGACGCGTGACAGCGACTCTGATGGGATGGTTTCACCATCATGGTAAACAGGTCGTAAACAGGCTCAAGATCCCCCAGGGTCTCTCCACACTAATGTTTCGTCGGTGGAGTGAAGTTCCCTCAAGGGGAGGGGTCCGCGGTGATTCACCGTAAGAAAAACAGACCTGCTTTACAAAGACGTGACATTTTGACTGTGTCTTTACTGTCTTTTTGTTGTTGTTGTTGTCTTTTTCTTTTTTTCATAGGAAATTTGCTTAACTCTTCTT
Organism: Alviniconcha strummeri; assembly: GCA_963584105.1. NCBI lineage: Eukaryota > Metazoa > Mollusca > Gastropoda > Provannidae > Alviniconcha > Alviniconcha strummeri. Next base: position 10,677,505 of record OY757555.1, on the reverse strand, counting down.
CCACATAGTTTTTAGTGGTTCTGTTCTTTTAAGCATTCTACACACCTCCGTTCTCATCAAAACACTTCCTTTTAGGGCTTTTTATTAGGTCTTTGTCTACCCAGCTATTCTTCTTAGTGGTTTTGTTCCTTTCCTGCGTAGTATGACTGCTTTCTCTTATGTAGGGATCCTTTCTCTCTTGTGAGTGCAACTTCTTTACGCTGTTTTCGTGAGCCATCTTCCACCCAGCTCTTTTCTTGAGGGGTTGTCTTCTGAGCAGTTTGAAGGCCTCGGATATTTCAGCTCGGGGTTGTTCTTTGGCCTTCCTGTCTTTAGGGGTTTCGTTCTTAGCAAATTGCAGGGCTGTTTTGATATACTTAGTTTTTTACGGGTTTGTTCTAAGGCCATCCTATCTTTAGTGATTCTGTTGATTTCAGCTATTGAAAGGGCTCATTTTTCTTATTCTTCTCAGGGCATTTTTTTATATATTTTTTACCGCGCTTTTCTTTCTAATTCTGTTCTTTCTAGCACTCCGTATATAGGGCTGCTTTGTCTTCTGAGAGTGCATGCTGTTAATTCCTGTGTAGGTGACGCGTGACAGCGACTCTGATGGGATGATTTCACCCATAATGGTAAACAGGCTGTAAACAGGCTCAAGATCCCCCAGGGTCTCTCCACGCTAATGTTTCGTCGGTGGAGTGAAGTTCCCTCAAGGGGAGGGGTCCGCGGTGATTCACCGTAAGAAAAACAGACCTGCTTTACAAAGACGTGACATTTTGACTCTCTTTAGTGGTTTTTTTTTCTCCATTTTTTTATTTATTTATTTATTTATTGGGAATTTGCTTAGGTCTTCTTCCACCCAGTTCTTAGTGGTTGTGTTCTTTACAACATTCTATAAAGCTCCGTTCTCTTAAAAACACTCCTTTTTAGGGCTTTTTGCCAGGTCTTTGTCTACCCAGCTATTCTTCTTAGTGGTTTTGTTCCTTTTACTACTTAGTATGACTGCTTTCTCTTATGTAGAGCTCTTTTGTCCCTTCTGGGTACGACTTTTTCACGCTGTTGTTCCTGAGCCATCTTCCACCCAGCTCCTTTCTTGAGTGGTTGTCTTCTGAGCAGTTTGCAGACCTCGGATCCGTTCATGTGTTAGCTTTTTCAGCACAGGGTTGTTCTTTGGCCTTCCTGTCTTTAGGGGTTCCGTTCTTAGCAATTTGCAGGGCTGTTTTGATATACCTAGTTCTTGTTCCGGGTTTGTTCTAAGGCCTTTCGCTCTTTAGTGACTGTTGATTTTAACTGTTTAAAGGGCTCATTTTTCTTATTCTGCTCATGCCTAGTTCGTGGGTCTTCTTCTACCGCGCTCTTCTTTCTGGTTCTGTTCTTTCTAGCACTCCGTTTATCGGGCTGCTTTGTCTTCTGAGAATGCATGCTATCAATTCCTGTGTAGGTGACGCGTGACAGCGACTCTGATGGGATGATTTCACCATCATGGTAAACAGGTTGTAAACAGGCTCAAGATCCCCCAGGGTCTCTCCACACTAATGTTTCGTCGGTGGAGTGAAGTTCCCTCAAGGGGAGGGGTCCGCGGTGATTCACCGTAAGAAAAACAGACCTGCTTTACAAAGACGTGACATTTTGACTGTCTTTTTAGTGCCTTTTCTTCTTCTTCTTTTTTTGTTTGTTTGTTTGATAGGTAATTTGCTTAAGTCTTCTTCTACCCAGTTCTTAGTCGTTCTGTTCTTTACAGCTCCGTTCTCTTCAGAACACTTCAGGGTCTCCGTTCTTAGCAATTTGCAGGGGCCTTTTTTGATATATTTAGTTGATTTCAGCTATTCTGAGGGCTTGTTTTTCTCAGGGATTTTTCATGCGTCTTGTATCGTGCTTTTCTTCTTTCTGGTTCTGTTCTTTCTAGCAGGGTTGCTTTGCCTTCTGAGAATGCGTGCTCTTAATTCCTGTGTAGGTGACACGTGACAGCGACTCTGACGGGATGATTTCACCATCATGGTAAACAGGTCGTAAACAGGCTCAAGATCCCCCAGGGTCTCTCCACGCTAATGTTTCGTCGGTGGAGTGAAGTTCCCTCAGGGGGAGGGGTCCGCGGTGATTCACCGTAAGAAAAACAGACCTGGTTTACAAAGACGTGACATTTTGACTGTCCCCTTATGGTCCTCTTTTTTTATATTTTTCTTTTTAGGGAATTTGTTTAGGTCTTCTTCCTCCCAGTTTTTAGTGATTCTGTTCTTTTGAGCAGTCCATGAAACTGTGTTCTGCTCAAACAATTTCTTTGTATGGCTTTAGCTTAGGTCTTTGTCTACCCAGCTTTTCTTCTTATTGGTTTTTCTCTCTTTAGTACTTAGTATGACTGCTTTCTGTTATGAACACTTCTTTTAGGGACTTTGCTTAAGTCTTCTTTCGCCAGGCTGTCTGTCCTTAGTGACTCTGTGTGGATGTTTTACCACTTTTATAGGGCTCCTTCGCGTTAGAGTGTTTCTTTTTTCCACCCCCCCGCCCCCTTTTTCTTTTCTTCTCCTTTTCTGTGTCCATTTCCACCCAGCTCTTTTATAGTTAGTGTGGCTGTCTTTTGGGTAGTTTGCAGAGCTGGGATCCATTCACTTCTTAGCTTTTTCAGCTAGGGCTTGTTTAGAGCTCAGATCCATTTCTTTTCTTCCCCTTTCATTTCTGTGCCCACCGTTTACTCAGTTCTTGTCTGGTTTTGTTCTGCTCTGTTCAGGTTGTTCTAGGGCTTCCTTCTCTGGTTTGAGTGTGACCTTTTCACACATTTCTCCTGGGCCAGCTTCCACCCAGCTCTTTTCTTAAGGGATTGTCTTCCGAGTAGACTGCAGAGGAGAGAAGCTCCTCACATCAAAAATTAATCGAGCACGGGATGTGTAAGAGAAACTGCCCACATAAAAAAGAAGTCAGCTCGGGATGTGTCAGAGAAATAAATCCAGCACGGGATGTGTACGAGAAACTCCCCACATAAAGAAAGAAGTCAGCTCGGGATGTGTAAGAGAAACTCCCTGCATAAAAAGAAGCCAGCATGGTATGTGTAAGAAAAGCTACCCACATAAAAATGAAGGCAGCTTGGGATGTCTAAGAGAAAAAACCCGCATAAAAATAAAACCAGCACGGGATGTGTAAGAGAAACTCCCCACATGAAAATGAAGCCAGGAAGAGATGTGTAAGAGGAAGTCCCCTGATAAAATTAAAGCCAGCACGGGATGTGTAAGAGAAACTCCCCTGATAAAAATGAAACCAGCACGGGATGTGTAAGAGAAACTCCCCACATAAAAACGAAGGCCAGAACGGGATGTGTGAGAGAAACTCTCCAGAATAAACAATGAAGCCAACATGGGATGTTTAAGAGAAACTCCCCAGATAAAAATGAAATCAGCATGTGATGTGTAAGAGAAACTCCCCAGATAATAAAGACAGAAAAAATAAGCGAGCACGGGATGTGTAAGAGAAACTCCCTAGATACAAATAATGCATAGCTGGGTAATTTGCAGACCTAGGATCCAAAAAAATCCCCAGATAAAAATGAAACCAGCATGGGATGTGTAAGAGAAACTCCCCAGACAAAAATGAAACCAGCATGGGATGTGTAAGAGAAACTCCCCAGATGAAAATGAAACCAGCATGGGATGTGTAAGAGAAACTCCCAGATAAAAATGAAGCCAGCAAGGGATGTGTAAGAGAAACTCCCCTGATAAAAATAAAGCCAGCAAGGGATGTGTAAGAGAAACGCCCCAGATAAAAATGAAGCCAGCAAGGGATGTGTAAGAGAAACTCCCCAGATAAAAATAAAGCCAGCAAGGGATGTGTAAGAGAAACGCCCCATATGAAAAGGAAGGCCAGAACGGGATGTGTCAGAGAAACCTCCCAGTTTAAAAAATGAAGCCAACATGGGATGTGTAAGAGAAACTCCCCAGATACAAATAAAGCCAGCACGGGATGTGTAAGAGAAACTCCCCAGATAAAAATGAAGCAAGCATTGGATGTGTAAGAGAAACTCCCCAGATAAAATGAAACCAGCATGGGATGTGTAAGAGAAACTCCCCAGATAAAAATGAAACCAGCACGGGATGTGTAAGAGAAACTCCCCACATAAAAATGAAACCAGCACGGGATGGGTAAGAGAAACTCCCCACATAAAAAGGAAACCAGCATGGGATGTGTAAGAGAAACTCCCCACATAAAAGTGAAGAGAGCATTGGATCTGTAAGAGAAACTCCTCAGATAAAAATGAAGCCAGCGTGGGATGTGTCAGAGAAACTCCCCAGATACAAATAAAGCCAGAACTGGGTGTGTAAGAGAAACTCCCCAGATAAAAATGAAACCAGCATGGGATGTGTAAGAGAAACTCCCCAGATAAAAATGAAGCCAGCACGGGATGTGTAAGAGAAACGCCCCACATGAAAAGGAAGGCCAGAACGGGATGTGTCAGAAAGACTCCCCAGATTAAGAAATGAAACCAGCATCGGATGTGTAAGAGAAGCTCCCCTGATAAAAAAAAAAAAAAAAAAGTAAACCAGCACGGGATGTGTAATGGAACCTCCCCAGATAAAAAAGAAAAAAGGAGCCAGCATAGAATGTATCAGAGAAATTCCCGTGATAAAAGAAGAAACCAGCACGGGATGTGTAAGAGAAACTCCCGACATAAAAAGGAAGGCCAGAACGGGATGTGTGAGAGAAACTCCCCAGATAAAAAAATCAAGCCAACATGGGATGTGTAAGAGAAACCACGCACATAAAAATAAAGCCAGCATGGGATGTGTAAGAGAAACTTCCCAGATAAAAATGAAACCAGCATGGGATGTGTAAGAGAAACTCCCCACATTAAAAGGAAACCAGCATGGGATGTGTAAGAAAAACTCCCCTGATAAAAGTGAAGCGATCATGGGATGTGTAAGAGAAACTCCCCAGATAAAAATGAAACCAGCATGGGATGTGTAAGAGAAACTCCCCAGATAAAAATGAAGCCAGCATGGGATATGTAAGAGAAACTCCCAGATACAAATATAGCCAGCACGTGATGTGTAAAAGAAACTCCCCAGATAAAAATGAAACCAGCAAGGGAGGTGTAAGAGAAACGCCCCACATGAAAAGGAAGGCCTGAACGGGATGTGTCAGAGAAACTCCCCATATAAAAATGAAACCAGCATGGGATGTGTAAGAGAAACTACCCCGGAAAAAAAATGAAACCAGCATGGGATGTGTAAGAGAAACTCCCCAGATAAAAATGAAGCCAGCATGGGATGTGTAAGAGAAACTCCCCAAATAAAAATGAAACCAGCATGGGATGTGTAAGAGAAACTCCCCAGATAAAAATGAAGCCAGCGTGGGATGTGTAAGAGAAACTCCCCAGATGCAAATAAAGTCAGGAAGGGATGTGTAAGAGAAACGCCCCACATGAAAAGGAAGGCCAGAACGAGATGTGTCAGAGAAACTCCCCAGATTAAAAAATGAAACCAGCATGGGATGTGTAAGAGAAACTCCCCAAATAAAAATGAAACCAGCATGGGATGTGTAAGAGAAACTCCCCTGATAAAAAAGCAAACCAGCACGGGATGTGTAAGAGAAACTCCCCAGCTAAAAAAGAAAAAAGAAGCCAGCATAGAATGTAGAAGAGAAATTCCCCTGATAAAAGAAGAAACCAGCAGGGATGTGTAAGAGAAACTCCCTACATAAAAAGGAAGGCCAGAACGGGATGTGTGAGAGACTCCCGAGATTAAGAAAACTGCCCACAGAAATATAAAGCCAGTATGGGATGTGTAAGAGAAACTCCATAGATAAAACTGAAGCCAGCACGGGATGTGTAAGGGAAACTCTCCAGATACAAATAAAGCCATCACGGGATGTGTAAGAGAAACTCCCCAGATACAAATAATGCATAGCTGGGTAGAAACTCCCCACATTAAAAGGAAACCAGCATGGGATGTGTAAGAGAAACTCCCCAGATAAAAGTGAAGCGATCATGGGATGTGTAAGAGAAATTCCCCATATAAAAATGAAACCAGCATGGGATGTGTAAGAGAAACTCCCCAGATAAAAATGAAGCCAGCATGGGATATGTAAGAGAAACTCCCGAGATGCAAATAAAGCCAGCACGTGATGAGTACGAGAAACTTCCCAGATAAAAATGAAACCAGCAAGGGATGTGTAAGAGAAACGCCCCACATGAAAAGTAAGGCCAGAACGGGATGTGTCAGAGAAACTCCCCAGATAAAAATGAAACCAGCATGGGATGTGTAAGAGAAACTCCCCAGATAAAAATGAAACCAGCATGGGATGTGTAAGAGAAACTCCCCAGATAAAAACGAAGCCAGCAAGGGATGTGTAAGAGAAACGCCCCACATGAAAAGGAAGGCCAGAACGGGATGTGTCAGAGAAACTCCCCAGATTAAGAAATGAAACCAACATGGGATGTGTAAGAGAAGCTCCCCTGAATAAAAACAAAAAAAAAAAACAAAAAAAAAAAACAGCACGGGATTTGTAATGGAAACTCCCCAGATAAAAAAAGAAAAAAGGAGCCAGCGTAGAATGTATCAGAGAAAATCCCCTGATAAAAGAAGAAACCAGCACGGGATGTGTAAGAGAAACTCCCGACATAAAAAGGAAGGCCAGAAAGGGATGTGTGAGCGAAACTCCCCAGATTAAAAAATAAAGCCAGCATGGGATGTGTAAGAGAAACTTCCCAGATAAAAATGAAACCAGCATGGGATGTGTAAGAGAAACTCCCCACATTAAAAGGAAACCAGCATGGGATGTGTAAGAAAAACTCCCCTTATAAAAGTGAAGCGATCATGGGATGTGTAAGAGAAACTCCCCAGATAAAAATGAAACCAGCATGTGACGTGTAAGAGAAACTCCCTAAATAAAAATGAAACCAGCATGGGATGTGTAAGAGAAACTCCCCAGATAAAAATGAAGCCAGCATGGGATATGTAAGAGAAACTCCCCAGATACAAATAAAGCCAGCACGTGATGTGTAAACGAAACTCCCCAGATAAAAATGAAACCAGCACGGGATGTGTAAGAGAAACGCCCCACATGAAAAGGAAGGCCACAACGGGATGTGTCAGAGAAACTCCCCATATAAAAATTAAATCAGCATGGGATGTGTAAGAGAAACTCCCCGGAAAAAAAAAAATTAAACCAGCATGGGATGTGTAAGAGAAACTCCCCAGATAAAAATGAAGCCAGCGTGGGATGTGTAAGAGAAACTCCCCAGATACAAATAAAGTCAGGAAGGGGTGTGTAAGAGAAACGCCCCACATGAAAAGGAAGTCCAGAACGGGATGTGTCAGAGAAACTCCCAGATAAAAATGAAGCCAGTATGGGATGTGTAAGAGAAACTCCCCAAATAAAAATGAAACCAGCAAGGGATGTGTAAGAGAAACGCCCCTCATGAAAAGGAAGGCAGAACGGGATGTGTCAGAGAAACTCCCCGTATAAAAATGAAACCAGCATGGGATGTGTAAGAGAAACTCCTTCGAAAAAAACAAAACAATTCAACCAGCATGGGATTTGTAAGAGAAACTCCCCAGATAAAAATGAAACCAGCGTGGGATGTGTAAGAGAAACTCCCCAGATAAAAATGAAGCCAGCAAGGGATGTGTAAGAGAAACGCCCCACATGAAAAGGAAGGCCAGAACGAGATGTGTCAGAGAAACTCCCCAGATAAAAATGAAGCCAGCATGGGATGTGTAAGAGAAAATCCCCAGATAAAAATGAAACCAGCATGGGATGTGTAAGAGAAACTCCCCAGATAAAAATGAAACCAGCATGGGATGTGTAAGAGAAACTCCCCAGAAAAAAAATGAAACCAGCATGGGATGTGTAAGAGAAACTCCCCAGATAAAAATGAAGCCAGCAAGGGATGTGTAAGAGAAACGCCCCACATGAAAAGGAAGGCCAGAACGAGATGTGTCAGAGAAACTCCCCAGATTAAAAAATAAAACCAGAATGGGATGTGTAAGAGAAACTCCCCAAATAAAAATCAAACCAGCATGGGATGTGTAAGAGAAGCTCTCCTGATAAAAAAGTAAACCAGCACGGGATGTGTAAGAGAAACTCCCCAGATAAAAAAAGAAAAAAGAAGCCAGCATAGAATGTATAAGAGAAATTCCCCTGATAAAAGAAGAAACCATCAGGGATGTGTAAGAGAAACTCCCTACATAAAAAGGAAGGCCAGAACGGGATGTGTGAGAGTCTCCCCAGATTAAGAAAACTGCCCACAGAAATATAAAGCCAGTATGGGATGTGTAAGAGAAACTCCACAGATAAAACTGAAGCCAGCATGGGATGTGTAAGGGAAACTCCCCAGATACAAATGAAACCAGCAAGGGATGTGTAAGAGAAACACCCCACATGAAAAGGAAGGCAGAACGGGATGTGTCAGAGAAACTCCCCAGATAAAAATGAAACCAGCAAGGGATGTGTAAGAGAAACGCCCCACATGAAAAGGAAGGCAGAACGGGATGTGTAAGAGAAACTCCCCGTATAAAAATGAAACCAGCATGGGATGTGTAAGAGAAACTCCTTCGAAAACAAACAAACAATTCAACCAGCATGGGATTTGTAAGAGAAACTCCCCAGATAAAAATGAAATCAGCGTGGGATGTGTAAGAGAAACTCCCCAGATACAAATAAAATCAGGAAGGGGTGTGTAAGAGAAACGCCCCACATGAAAAGGAAGGCCAGAACGGGATGTGTCAGAGAAACTCCCCAGATAAAAATGAAGCCAGCATGGGATGTGTAAGAGAAACTCCCCAGATAAAAATGAAACCAGCATGGGATGTGTAAGAGAAACTCCCCAGAAAAAAAAAATGAAACCAGCATGGGATGTGTAAGAGAAACTCCCCAGATAAAAATGAAGCCAGCAAGGGATGTGTAAGAGAAACGCCCCACATGAAAAGGAAGGCCAGAACGAGATGTGTCAGAGAAACTCCCCAGATTAAAAAATGAAACCAGCATGGGATGTGTAAGAGAAACTCCCCAAATAAAAATCAAACCAGCATGGGATGTGTAAGAGAAGCTCTCCTGATAAAAAAGTAAACCAGCACGGGATGTGTAAGAGAAACTCCCCACATAAAAGTGAAGAGAGCATTGGATCTGTAAGAGAAACTTCCCAGATAAAAATGAAGCCAGCGTGGGATGTGTAAGAGAAACTCCCCAGATACAAATAAAGCCAGAACTGGATGTGTAAGAGAAACTCCCCAGATAAAAAATGAAACCAGCATGGGATGTGTAAGAGAAACTCCCCAGATAAAAATGAAGCCAGCATGGGATGTGTAAGAGAAACTGCCCACAGAAATATAAAACCAGCATGGGATGTGTAAGAGAAAATCGACAGATAAAACTGAAGCCAGCACGGGATGTGGAAGAGAAACTCCCCAGATACAAATAAAGCCATCTCGGGATGTGTAAGAGAAACTCCCCAGATACAAATAATGCAAAGCTGGGTAGTTTGCAGACCTCGGATCCGAAAAACTCCCCAGATAAAAATGAAACCAGCATGGGATGTGTAAGAGAAACTCCCCAGATAAAAATTAAACCAGCATGGGATGTGTAAGAGAAACTCCCCAGATAAAAATGAAGCCAGCACGGGATGTGTAAGAGAAACGCCCCAAATGAAAAGGTAGGCCAGAACGGGATGTGTAAGAGAAACTCCCCAGGTAAAAATGAAGCCAGCATGGGATGTGTAAGAGAAACTCCCCAGATAAAAATGAAGCCAGCATGGGATGTGTAAGAGAAACTCCCCAGATGAAAATGAAGCCAGCAAGGGATGTGTAAGAGAAACGCCCCACATGAAAAGGAAGGCCAGAACGGGATGTGTCAGAGAAACTCCCCAGATTAAGAAATGAAACCAACATGGGATGTGTAAGAGAAGCTCCCCTGAATTAAAAAAAAAAAAAAAAAAAAAAAAAAAAAAACCCAGCACGGGGTGTGTAATGGAAACTCCCCAGATAAAAAAAGAAAAAAGGAGCCAGCGTAGAATGTATCAGAGAAAATCCCCTGATAAAAGAAGAAACCAGCACGGGATGTGTAAGAGAAACTCCCGACATAAAAAGGAAGGCCAGAACGGGATGTGTGAGCGAAACTCCCCAGATTAAAAAATAAAGCCAGCATGGGATGTGTAAGAGAAACTTCCCAGATAAAAATGAAACCAGCATGGGATGTGTAAGAGAAACTCCCCACATTAAAAGGAAACCAGCATGGGATGTGTAAGAAAAACTCCCCTGATAAAAGTGAAGCGATCATGGGATGTGTAAGAGAAACTCCCCAGATAAAAATGAAACCAGCATGTGATGTGTAAGAGAAACTCCCTAAATAAAAATGAAACCAGCATGGGATGTGTAAGAGAAACTCCCCAGATAAAAATGAAGCCAGCATGGGATATGTAAGAGAAACTCCCCAGATACAAATAAAGCCAGCACGTGATGTGTAAACGAAACTCCCCATATAAAAATGAAGCCAGCAAGGGATGTGTAAGAGAAACGCCCCACATGAAAAGGAAGGCCAGAACGAGATGTGTCAGAGAAACTCCCCAGATTAAAAAATGAAACCAGCATGGGATGTGTAAGAGAAACTCCCCAAATAAAAATCAAACCAGCATGGGATGTGTAAGAGAAGCTCTCCTGATAAAAAAGTAAACCAGCACGGGATGTGTAAGAGAAACTCCCCAGATAAAAAAGAAAAAACAAGCCAGCATAGAATGTATAAGAGAAATTCCCCTGATAAAAGAAGAAACCATCAGGGATGTGTAAGAGAAACTCCCTACATAAAAAGGAAGGCCAGAACTGGATGTGTGAGAGTCTCCCCAGATTAAGAAAACTGCCCACAGAAATATAAAACCAGCATGGGATGTGTAAGAGAAACTCCCCAGATAAAAATGAAACCAGCATGGGATGTGTAAGAGAAACTCCCCAGAAAAAAAATGAAACCAGCATGGGATGTGTAAGAGAAACTCCCCAGATAAAAATGAAGCCAGCAAGGGATGTGTAAGAGAAACGCCCCACATGAAAAGGAAGGCCAGAACGAGATGTGTCAGAGAAACTCCCCAGATTAAAAAATGAAACCAGAATCGGATGTGTAAGAGAAACTCCCCAAATAAAAATCAAACCAGCATGGGATGTGTAAGAGAAGCTCTCCTGATAAAAAAAGTAAACCAGCACGGGATGTGTAAGAGAAACTCCCCAGATAAAAAAAGAAAAAACAAGCCAGCATAGAATGTATAAGAGAAATTCCCCTGATAAAAGAAGAAACCATCAGGGATGTGTAAGAGAAACTCCCTACATAAAAAGGAAGGCCAGAACTGGATGTGTGAGAGTCTCCCCAGATTAAGAAAACTGCCCACAGAAATATAAAGCCAGTATGGGATGTGTAAGAGAAACTCCACAGATAAAACTGAAGCGAGCATGGGATGTGTAAGGGAAACTCCCCAGATACAAATGAAACCAGCAAGGGATGTGTAAGAGAAACGCCCCACATGAAAAGGAAGGCAGAACGGGATGTGTCAGAGAAACTCCCCAGATAAAAATGAAACCAGCAAGGGATGTGTAAGAGAAACGCCCCACATGAAAAGGAAGGCAGAACGGGATGTGTCAGAGAAACTCCCCGTATAAAAATGAAACCAGCATGGGATGTGTAAGAGAAACTCCTTCGAAAAAAAAAAATTCAACCAGCATGGGATTTGTAAGAGAAACTCCCCAGATAAAAATGAAATCAGCGTGGGATGTGTAAGAGAAACTCCCCAGATACAAATAAAATCAGGAAGGGGTGTGTAAGAGAAACGCCCCACATGAAAAGGAAGGCCAGAACGGGATGTGTCAGAGAAACTCCCCAGATAAAAATGAAGCCAGCATGGGATGTGTAAGAGAAACTCCCCAGATAAAAATGAAACCAGCATGGGATGTGTAAGAGAAACTCCCCAGAAAAAAATGAAGCCAGCAAGGGATGTGTAAGAGAAACGCCCCACATGAAAAGGAAGGCCAGAACGAGATGTGTCAGAGAAACTCCCCAGATTAAAAAATGAAACCAGCATGGGATGTGTAAGAGAAACTCCCCAAATAAAAATCAAACCAGCATGGGATGTGTAAGAGAAGCTCTCCTGATAAAAAAGTAAACCAGCACGGGATGTGTAAGAGAAACTCCCCAGATAAAAAAGAAAAAACAAGCCAGCATAGAATGTATAAGAGAAATTCCCCTGATAAAAGAAGAAACCATCAGGGATGTGTAAGAGAAACTCCCTACATAAAAAGGAAGGCCAGAACTGGATGTGTGAGAGTCTCCCCAGATTAAGAAAACTGCCCACAGAAATATAAAACCAGCATGGGATGTGTAAGAGAAACTTCCCAGATAAAAATGAAGCCAGCAAGGGATGTGTAAGAGAAACGCCCCACATGAAAAGGAAGGCCAGAACGGGATGTGTCAGAGAAACTCCCCAGATTTAAAAATGAAACCAGCATGGGATGTGTTAGAAAAACTGCCCACAGAAATATAAAGCCAGCATTGGATGTGTAAGAGAAACTCCACAGATAAAACTGAAGCCAGCATGGGATGTGTAAGAGAAACTCCCCAGATACAAATAAAGCCAGCACGGGATGTGTAAGAGAAACTCCCCAGATAAAAATAGTGCATAACTGGGTAGTTTGCAGTCCTCCTTGGATCCGTTGAGTGTTTTCAGCTCGGGGTTGTTCTTTGGCCCTCCTGTCTTTAGGGGTTTCGTTCTTAGCAATTTGCAGGGCTGTTTTCATATGCTTATTTTTGAAGAGAAGTGTCAGTTCTGGTTCTCTCTCTTTGTCTCGGTTTCTTGTGATTTTGTTTGTTTTTGTTTTGTTGAATGGGGCTTTTTGTAAGGCTGTCTTTCGTTGAAATTTGGGCTTTCGTTGTTTTGTCTTTTATCACTTTGAGGGTTCCTTTCACTTCTGAGCGCTTTTGTGTGTGTGTGTGTGGGGTGGGGCGTGGGGGTGGGGGAGGGGGCTTGTTCTTAGGCCTGTCTCCACTTTGTCCTCTTTAATGTCGTTCTCCCCCTGTTCATGTTTCTTGTGGCTTCTTTGTTTTCTGGTTGCTTCTTTTTTCTGTTCTCTTCTCTCTAAGGCGTCGTAGGGCTCCGTTCTTTTGTGTGCAACTTTATTTTTTTTCCTGGGCGATATTCCACCCAACTCTATCCTTCAGTGGTTCTGTTCTCAGCAGTTTGCAGACCTTGGATGCATTCATTTTTTAGCTTTTTCAGCTAGGGCTTGTTCTTTGGCCTTCTTGTGCTTAGCGATTCTGTTCTTAGGAATTTGCAGTTTGTGTTTTTTGTTTTCCCCTAAGGTTTGTGCTTAGGCTTAAGGGCACATATTTGAAAAATTCTTCTGGCGGAATTTTCGTGGGTCTTCTTCTACTGCGCTTTAATTCTTTCTGGTTCTGTTCTTTCTAGCACTCCGTTTATAGGGCTGCTTTGTCTTCTGAGAATGCATACTAATAATTCCTGTGTAGGTGACATTTGACAGCGACTTTGATGGGATGATTTCACCTGTAATGGTAAACAGGTCGTAAACAGGCTCAAGATCCCCCAGGGTCTCTCCACACTAATGTTTCGTCGGTGGAGTGAAGTTCCCGAAAGGGGAGGGGTCCGCGGTGATTCACCGTAAGAAAAACAGACCTGGTTTACAAAGACGTGACATGCTGACTGTCTCTTTAGTGTCTTCTTGTTTTAAGGAATGTGCTGAGGTCTTCTTCTACCCAGGTGTTAGTGGTTGTGTTCTTTTTAGCATTCCCTATAGCTCGGTTTCCTTTAAAACATTTCTTTTCAGGGCTTTTTCTTAGGTTTTTGTCTGCCCAGCTATCCTTCTTAGTGGTTTCACTCTTTTTAGTACTTAGTGTGACTGCCTTCTGTCATGGGGACTTATTTTAGGGACTTTGCTGAGGTCTTCTTCAGCTAAGTGACTGTTCTTTTTAGCACTTTTGTAGGGCTCCTTCCTGTTAGAGTGTTACCTTTCTTCCGTTTTGTTTATGCCCCCACGGAGCCGGCTTCTCGTGCCGGGGGTGTTTAAACTAAGCTGCTCCACCTCTTTCACTCATTTCTAGTGTCTGGTTTCTGTCTACCGGCCCTTTCACCTATATTTTATTCCAAAAAATATTCCCACGGTGCCTCTTCTTTTCAGCTCCCTTCTTGCAGCTGATCTCTGTCTACACAGCCGTTCTCCTGTATTTGTCTGCATCACAGATCGTCTTTATATAGTACTTCTCTCACTCTGTCCTCGCCCTGATAAACCGTACTGGTTGACTGGGCGTAAAACACCATGTTACCTCCCTTTTATTTCTTGTGGCCATTTTTCACTCAGTTCTTGTTTGATGTCGTTGTGTTCTGTTCTGTTTAGGGTGTTGTAGGATCCATTCACTTGTTGGCTTTTTCAGCTTGGGCCTGTTCTTTGGTCTTCGTGTCTTTAGGGTTTCCGTTCTTAGCAATTTGCGGGGCTGTTTTGATATACTTAGTTCTTTTTGGGGGTTTGTTCTAAGGCCTTTCTATTTTTAGTGATTCTGTTGATTTCAGCTATTCAAAGGGCTCATTTTTCTTAATTTTCTTGGTTTTTTGTGTGGGTCTTTTTCTACAGCGCATCATCTCTGATTCTGTTCTTTCTAGTACTTCGTATATAGGGCTGCTTTGTATTCTGAGAATGCATTCTCTTAATTCCTGTGTAGGTGACGCGTGACAGCGACTCTGATGGGATGGTTTCACCATCATGGTAAACAGGTCGTAAACAGGCTCAAGATCCCCCAGGGTCTCTCCACACTAATGTTTCGTCGGTGGAGTGAAGTTCCCTCAAGGGGAGGGGTCCGCGGTGATTCACCGTAAGAAAAACAAACCTGCTTTACAAAGACGTGACATTTTGACTGTGTCTTTAGTGTCTTTTTTGTTGTTGTTGTCTTTTTCATTTTTTCATAGGAAATTTGCTTAACTCTTCTTCCACACAGTTTTTTTAGTGGTTCTGTTCTTTTTAGCATTCTATCCCCCCCTCCCCCCTTTCTCATCAAAACACTTTTTAGGGCTTTTTATTAGGTCTTTGTCTACCCAGCTATTCTTCTTAGTGGTTTTGCTCCTTTTACTACTTAGTGTGACTG
Organism: Alviniconcha strummeri; assembly: GCA_963584105.1. Taxonomy (NCBI): domain Eukaryota; kingdom Metazoa; phylum Mollusca; class Gastropoda; family Provannidae; genus Alviniconcha; species Alviniconcha strummeri. The sequence goes on along the minus strand of OY757555.1, from coordinate 10,662,418 downwards.
CTTTCTCTTATGTAGGGATCCTTTCTCTCTTGTGAGTGCAACTTTTTTACGCTGTTTTCGTGAGCCATCTTCCACCCAGCTCTTTTCTTGAGGGGTTGTCTTCTGAGCAGTTTGAAGGCCTTGGACCTTTCAGCTCGGGGTTGTTCTTTGACCTTCCTGTCTTTAGGGGTTTCGTTCTTAGCAGTTTGCAGGGCTGTTTAGATATACTTAGTTTTTTTCGGGTTTGTTCTAAGGCCATTCTATGTTTAGTGATTCTGTTGATTTCAGCTATTCAAAGGGTTCATTTTTCTTACTCTTCTCAGGGCATTTTTTAAATTTATTTTTGTACCGCGCTTTTCTTTCTGGTTCTGTTCTTTCTAGCACTCTGTATATAGGGCTACTTTGTCTTCTGAGAATTCCTGTGTAGGTGACACGTGACAGCTACTCTGATGGGATGAGTTCACCCAGAATGGTAAACAGGCTGTAAACAGGCTCAAAATCCCCCAGGGTCTCTCCACGCTAATGTTTCGTCGGTGGAGTGAAGTTCCCTCAAGGGGAGGGGTCCGCGGTGATTCACCGTTAGAAAAACAGACCTGCTTTACAAAGACGTGACATTTTGACTGTCTCTTTAGGGGGGGGGGGGGGGGGGGTCATCATTTTTTTTCTCTCTTTTTTTTCCATTGGGAAAAATTGCTTAGGTCATCTTCCACCCAGTTCTTAGTGGTTGTGTTCTTTACAACATTCTATAAAGCTCCGTTCTCTTAAAAACACTCCTTTTTAGGGCTTTTTGCCAGGTCTTTGTCTACCCAGCTATTCTTCTTAGTGGTTTTGTTCCTTTTACTACTTAGTATGACTGCTTTCTCTTATGTAGAGCTCTTTTGTCCCTTCTGGGTACGACTTTTTCACGCTGTTGTTCCTGAGCCATCTTCCACCCAGCTCCTTTCTTGAGTGGTTGTCTTCTGAGCAGTTTGCAGACCTCGGATCCGTTCATGTGTTAGCTTTTTCAGCACAGGGTTGTTCTTTGGCCTTCTTGTCTTTAGGGGTTCCGTTCTTAGCAATTTGCAGGGCTGTTTTGATATACCTAGTTCTTGTTCCGGGTTTGTTCTAAGGCCTTTCGCTCTTTAGTGACTGTTGATTTCAACTGTTTAAAGAGCTCATTTTTCTTATTCTGCTCATGCCTATTTCGTGGGTCTTCTTCTACCGCGCTCTTCTTTCTGGTTCTGTTCTTTCTAGCACTCCGTTTATCGGGCTGCTTTGTCTTCTGAGAATGCATGCTATCAATTCCTGTGTAGGTGACGCGTGACAGCGACTCTGATGGGATGATTTCACCATCATGGTAAACAGGTTGTAAACAGGCTCAAGATCCCCCAGGGTCTCTCCACACTAATGTTTCGTCGGTGGAGTGAAGTTCCCTCAAGGGGAGGGGTCCGCGGTGATTCACCGTAAGAAAAACAGACCTGCTTTACAAAGACGTGACATTTTGACTGTCTCTTTAGTGCCTTTTCTTCTTCTTCTTCTTTTTTTGTTTGTTTGTTTGATAGGTAATTTGCTTAAGTCTTCTTCTACCCAGTTCTTATTCGTTCTGTTCTTTACAGCTCCGTTCTCTTCAGAACACCTCAGGGTCTCCGTTCTTAGTAATTTGAAGGGGCCTTTTTTGATATATTTAGTTGATTTCAGCTATTCTGAGGGCTTGTTTTTCTCAGGGATTTTTCATGCGTCTTGTATCGTGCTTTTCTTCTTTCTGGTTCTGTTCTTTCTAGCAGGGCTGCTTTGCCTTCTGAGAATGCGTGCTCTTAATTCCTGTGTAGGTGACACGTGACAGCGACTCTGACGGGATGATTTCACCATCATGGTAAACAGGTCGTAAACAGGCTCAAGATCCCCCAGGGTCTCTCCACGCTAATGTTTCGTCGGTGGAGTGAAGTTCCCTCAGGGGGAGGGGTCCGCGGTGATTCACCGTAAGAAAAACAGACCTGGTTTACAAAGACGTGACATTTTGACTGTCCCCTTATGGTCCTCTTTTTTTATATTTTTCTTTTTAGGGAATTTGTTTAGGTCTTCTTCCTCCCAGTTTTTTTAGTGATTCTGTTCTTTTGAGCAGTCCATGAAACTGTGTTCTGCTCAAACAATTTCTTTGTATGGCTTTAGCTTAGGTCTTTGTCTACCCAGCTTTTCTTCTTATTGGTTTTTCTCTCTTTAGTACTTAGTATGACTGCTTTCTGTTATGAACACTTCTTTTAGGGACTTTGCTTAAGTCTTCTTTCGCCAGGCTGTCTGTCCTTAGTGACTCTGTGTGGATGTTTTACCACTTTTATAGGGCTCCTTCGCGTTAGAGTGTTTCTTTTTTCCACCCCCCCCCCCCCGCCCCCTTTTTCTTTTCTTCTCCTTTTCTGTGTCCATTTCCACCCAGCTCTTTTATAGTTAGTGTGGTTGTCTTTTGGGTAGTTTGCAGAGCTGGGATCCATTCACTTCTTAGCTTTTTCAGCTAGGGCTTGTTTAGAGCTCAGATCCATTTCTTTTCTTCCCCTTTTATTTCCGTGCCCACCTATCACTCAGTTCTTGTCTGGTTTTGTTCTGCTCTGTTCAGGTTGTTCTAGGGCTTCCTTCTCTGGTTTGAGTGTGACCTTTTCACACATTTCTCCTGGGCCAGCTTCCACCCAGCTCTTTTCTTAAGGGATTGTCTTCCGAGTAGACTGCAGAGGAGAGAAGCTCTTCACATCAAAAATTAATCGAGCACGGGATGTGTAAGAGAAACTGCCCACATAAAAAATAAGTCAGCTCGGGATGTGTCAGAGAAATAAATCCAGCACGGGATGTGTACGAGAAACTCCCCACATAAAGAAAGAAGTCAGCTCGGGATGTGTAAGAGAAACTCCGTGCATAAAAAGAATCCAGCATGGTATGTGTAAGAAAAGCTACCCACATAAAAATGAAGGCAGCTTGGGATGTCTAAGAGAAAATCCCCGCATAAAAATAAAACTATCACGGGATGTGTAAGAGAAACTCCCCACATGAAAATGAAGCCAGCAAGAGATGTGTAAGAGGAAGTCCCCTGATAAAATTAAAGCCAGCACGGGATGTGTAAGAGAAACTCCCCTGATAAAAATGAAACCAGCACGGGATGTGTAAGAGAAACTCCCCACATAAAAACGAAGGCCAGAACGGGATGTGTGAGAGAAACTCTCCAGAATAAACAATGAAGCCAACATGGGATGTTTAAGAGAAACTCCCCAGATAAAAATGAAACCAGCATGTGATGTGTAAGAGAAACTCCCCAGATAAAAAAGACAGAAAAAAGAAGCGAGCACGGGATGTGTAAGAGAAACTCCCTAGATACAAATAATGCATAGCTGGGTAATTTGCAGACCTCGGATCCAAAAAAATCCCCAGATAAAAATGAAACCAGCATGGGATGTGTAAGAGAAACTCCCCAGACAAAAATGAAACCAGCATGGGATGTGTAAGAGAAACTCCCCAGATGAAAATGAAACCAGCATGGGATGTGTAAGAGAAACTCCCAGATAAAAATAAAGCCAGCAAGGGATGTGTAAGAGAAACTCCCCTGATAAAAATAAAGCCAGCAAGGGATGTGTAAGAGAAACGCCCCAGATAAAAATGAAGCCAGCAAGGGATGTGTAAGAGAAACTCCCCAGATAAAAATAAAGCCAGCAAGGGATGTGTAAGAGAAACGCCCCATATGAAAAGGAAGGCCAGAACGGGATGTGTCAGAGAAACCTCCAAGTTTAAAAAATGAAGCCAACATGGGATGTGTAAGAGAAACTCCCCAGATACAAATAAAGCCAGCACGGGATGTGTAAGAGAAACTCCCCAGATAAAAATGAAGCCAGCATTGGATGTGTAAGAGAAACTCCCCAGATAAAATGAAACCAGCATGGGATGTGTAAGAGAAACTCCCCAGATAAAAATGAAACCAGCACGGGATGTGTAAGAGAAACTCCCCACATAAAAAGGAAACCAGCATGGGATGTGTAAGAGAAACTCCCCACATAAAAGTGAAGAGAGCATTGGATCTGTAAGAGAAACTCCTCAGATAAAAATGAAGCCAGCGTGGGATGTGTCAGAGAAACTCCCCAGATACAAATAAAGCCAGAACTGGATGTGTAAGAGAAACTCCCCAGATAAAAATTAAACCAGCATGGGATGTGTAAGAGAAACTCCCCAGATAAAAATGAAGCCAGCACGGGATGTGTAAGAGAAACGCCCCACATGAAAAGGAAGGCCAGAACGGGATGTGTCAGAAAGACTCCCCAGATTAAGAAATGAAACCAGCATGGGATGTGTAAGAGAAGCTCCCCTGATAAAAAAAAAAAAAAAAAAAAGTAAACCAGCACGGGATGTGTAATGGAAACTCCCCAGATAAAAAAGAAAAAAGGAGCCAGCATAGAATGTATCAGAGAAATTCCCGTGATAAAAGAAGAAACCAGCACGGGATGTGTAAGAGAAACTCCCGACATAAAAAGGAAGGCCAGAACGGGATGTGTGAGAGAAACTCCCCAGATAAAAAAATCAAGCCAACATGGGATGTGTAAGAGAAACCACGCACATAAAAATAAAGCCAGCATGGGATGTGTAAGAGAAACTTCCCAGATAAAAATAAAACCAGCATGGGATGTGTAAGAGAAACTCCCCACATTAAAAGGAAACCAGCATGGGATGTGTAAGAAAAACTCCCCTGATAAAAGTGAAGCGATCATGGGATGTGTAAGAGAAACTCCCCAGATAAAAATGAAACCAGCATGTGATGTGTAAGAGAAACTCCCTAAATAAAAATGAAACCAGCATGGGATGTGTAAGAGAAACTCCCCAGATAAAAATGAAGCCAGCATGGGATATGTAAGAGAAACTCCCAGATACAAATATAGCCAGCACGTGATGTGTAAAAGAAACTCCCCAGATAAAAATGAAACCAGCAAGGGAGGTGTAAGAGAAACGCCCCACATGAAAAGGAAGGCCTGAACGGGATGTGTCAGAGAAACTCCCCATATAAAAATGAAACCAGCATGGGATGTGTAAGAGAAACTCCCCCGAAAAAAAAATTAAACCAGCATGGGATGTGTAAGAGAAACTCCCCAGATAAAAATGAAGCCAGCATGGGATGTGTAAGAGAAACTCCCCAAATGAAAATGAAACCAGCATGGGATGTGTAAGAGAAACTCCCCAGATAAAAATGAAGCCAGCGTGGGATGTGTAAGAGAAACTCCCCAGATACAAATAAAGTCAGGAAGGGATGTGTAAGAGAAACGCCCCACATGAAAAGGAAGGCCAGAACGAGATGTGTCAGAGAAACTCCCCAGATTAAAAAAATGAAACCAGCATGGGATGTGTAAGAGAAACTCCCCAAATAAAAATGAAACCAGCATGGGATGTGTAAGAGAAACTCCCCTGATAAAAAAGCGAACCAGCACGGGATGTGTAAGAGAAACTCCCCAGCTAAAAAAGAAAAAAGAAGCCAGCATAGAATGTAGAAGAGAAATTCCCCTGATAAAAGAAGAAACCAGCAGGGATGTGTAAGAGAAACTCCCTACATAAAAAGGAAGGCCAGAACGGGATGTGTGAGAGACTCCCGAGATTAAGAAAACTGCCCACAGAAATATAAAGCCAGTATGGGATGTGTAAGAGAAACTCCATAGATAAAACTGAAGCCAGCACGGGATGTGTAAGGGAAACTCTCCAGATACAAATAAAGCCATCACGGGATGTGTAAGAGAAACTCCCCAGATACAAATAATGCATAGCTGGGTAGAAACTCCCCACATTAAAAGGAAACCAGCATGGGATGTGTAAGAGAAACTCCCCAGATAAAAGTGAAGCGATCATGGGATGTGTAAGAGAAATTCCCCATATAAAAATGAAACCAGCATGGGATGTGTAAGAGAAACTCCCCAGATAAAAATGAAGCCAGCATGGGATATGTAAGAGAAACTCCCGAGATGCAAATAAAGCCAGCACGTGATGTGTACGAGAAACTTCCCAGATAAGGGATGTGTAAGAGAAACGCCCCACATGAAAAGTAAGGCCAGAACGGGATGTGTCAGAGAAACTCCCCAGATAAAAATGAAACCAGCATGGGATGTGTAAGAGAAACTCCCCAGATAAAAATGAAGCCAGCATGGGATGTGTAAGAGAAACTCCCCAGATAAAAATGAAGCCAGCAAGGGATGTGTAAGAGAAACGCCCCACATGAAAAGGAAGGCCAGAACGGGATGTGTCAGAGAAACTCCCCAGATTTAAAAATGAAGCCAGCATGGGATGTGTAAGAGAAGCTCCCCAGATACAAATACAGCCAGCACGGCATGTGTAAGAGAAGCTCCCCAGATAAAAATAGTGCATAACTGGGTAGTTTGCAGTCCTCCTTGGATCCGTTGAGCGTGGGATGCTTAGGCTAGGGCTTGATCTTTGGCCTTCTTGTGCTTAGCGATTCTGTTCTTAGGAATTTACAGTTTTTGTTTTTTGTTTTTTGTTTTCCCCTAAGGTTTGTGCTTCTCTTCAGTGATTCTGTTGATTTCAGCTATTCTAAAGGCACATATTTGAAAAATTCTTCTAGCGGAATTTTCGTGGGTCTTCTTCTACTGCGCTTTAATTCTTTCTGGTTCTGTTCTTTCTAGCACTCCGTTTATAGGGCTGCTTTGTCTTCTGAGAATGCATACTAATAATTCCTGTGTAGGTGACATTTGACAGCGACTCTGATGGGATGATTTCACCTGTAATGGTAAACAGGTCGTAAACAGGCTCAAGATCCCCCAGGGTCTCTCCACACTAATGTTTCGTCGGTGGAGTGAAGTTCCCTAAAGGGGAGGGGTCCGCGGTGATTCACCGTAAGAAAAACAGACCTGGTTTACAAAGACGTGACATGCTGACTGTCTCTTTAGTGTCTTCTTGTTTTAAGGAATGTGCTGAGGTCTTCTTCTACCCAGGTGTTAGTGGTTGTGTTCTTTTTAGCATTCCCAAAAGCTCGGTTTCCTTTAAAACATTTCTTTTCAGGGCTTTTTCTTAGGTTTTTGTCTGCCCAGCTATCCTTCTTAGTGGCTTCACTCTTTTTAGTACTTAGTGTGACTGCCTTCTGTCATGGGGACTTATTTTAGGGACTTTGCTGAGGTCTTCTTCCATCAAAGTGACTGTTCTTTTTAGCACTTTTGTAGGGCTCCTTCCTGTTAGAGTGTTACCTTTCTTCCGTTTTGTTTATGCCCCCACGGAGCCGGCTTCTCGTGCCGGGGGTGTTTAAACTAAGCTGCTCCACCTCTTTCACTCATTTCTAGTGTCTGGTTTCTGTCTACCGGCCCTTTCACCTATATTTTATTCCAAAAAATATTCCCACGGTGCCTCTTCTTTTCAGCTCCCTTCTTGCAGCTGACCTCTGTCTACACAGCCGTTCTCCTGTATTTTGTCTGCATCACAGATCGTCTTCATATAGTACTTCTCTCACTCTGTCCTCGCCCTGATAAACCGTACTGGTTGACTGGGCGTAAAACACCATGTTACCTTCCTTTTATTTCTTGTGGCCATTTTTCACTCAGTTCTTGTTTGATGTCGTTGTGTTCTGTTCTGTTTAGGGTGTTGTAGGATCCATTCACATGTCAGCTTTTTCAGCTTGGGCCTGTTCTTTGGCCTTCGTGTCTTTAGGGTTTCCGTTCTTAGCACTTTGCGGGGCTGTTTTGATATACTTAGTTCTTTTTGGGGGTTTGTTCTAAGGCCTTTCTATCTTTAGTGATTCTGTTGATTTCAGCTATTCAAAGGGCTCATTTTTCTTAATTTTCTTGGTTTTTTGTGTGGGTCTTTTTCTACCGCGCTTCTCTCTGATTCTGTTCTTTTTAGTACTTCGTATATAGGGCTGCTTTGTATTCTGAGAATGCATTCTCTTAATTCCTGTGTAGGTGACGCGTGACAGCGACTCTGATGGGATGGTTTCACCATCATGGTAAACAGGTCGTAAACAGGCTCAAGATCCCCCAGGGTCTCTCCACACTAATGTTTCGTCGGTGGAGTGAAGTTCCCTCAAGGGGAGGGGTCCGCGGTGATTCACCGTAAGAAAAACAGACCTGCTTTACAAAGACGTGACATTTTGACTGTGTCTTTAGTGTCTTTTTGTTGTTGTTGTTGTCTTTTTCTTTTTTTCATAGGAAATTTGCTTAACTCTTCTTCCACACAGTTTTTTGTAGTGGTTCTGTTCTTTTTAGCATTCTACACCCCCCCCCCCCTCCCCCGTTCTCATCAAAACACTTTTTAGGGCTTTTTATTAGGTCTTTGTCTACCCAGCTATTCTTCTTAGTGGTTTTGCTCCTTTTACTACTTAGTGTGACTGCTTTCTCTTATGTAGGGATCCTTTCTCTCTTCTGAGTGCGACTTTTTTACGCTGTTTTCGTGAGCCATCTTCCACCCAGCTCTTTTCTTGAGGGGTTGTCTTCTGAGCAGTTTGAAGGCCTTGGACCTTTCAGCTCGGGGTTGTTCTTTGACCTTCCTGTCTTTAGGGGTTTCGTTCTTAGCAGTTTGCAGGGCTGTTTAGATATACTTAGTTTTTTTTCGGGTTTGTTCTAAGGCCATTCAAAGGGCTCATTTTTCTTACTCTTCTCAGGGCATTTTTTAAATTTATTTTTTGTACCGCGCTTTTCTTTCTGGTTCTGTTCTTTCTAGCACTCTGTATATAGGGCTACTTTGTCTTCTGAGAATTCCTGTGTAGGTGACACGTGACAGCGACTCTGATGGGATGACTTCACCCAGAATGGTAAACAGGCTGTAAACAGGCTCAAAATCCCCCAGGGTCTCTCCACGCTAATGTTTCGTCGGTGGAGTGAAGTTCCCTCAAGGGGAGGGGTCCGCGGTGATTCACCGTAAGAAAAACAGACCTGCTTTACAAAGACGTGACATTTTGACTGTCTCTTTGGGGGGGGGGGGGGGGGGGGGGGGGGGGGTCATCATTTTTTTCTCTCTTTTTTTTTCCATTGGGAAAAATTGCTTAGGTCATCTTCCACCCAGTTCTTAGTGGTTGTGTTCTTTACAACATTCTATAAAGCTCCGTTCTCTTAAAAACACTCCTTTTTAGGGCTTTTTGCCAGGTCTTTGTCTACCCAGCTATTCTTCTTAGTGGTTTTGTTCCTTTTACTACTTAGTATGACTGCTTTCTCTTATGTAGAGCTCTTTTGTCCCTTCTGGGTACGACTTTTTCACGCTGTTGTTCCTGAGCCATCTTCCACCCAGCTCCTTTCTTGAGTGGTTGTCTTCTGAGCAGTTTGCAGACCTCGGATCTGTTCATGTGTTAGCTTTTTCAGCTCAGGGTTGTTCTTTGGCCTTCTTGTCTTTAGGGGTTCCGTTCTTAGCAATTTGCAGGGCTGTTTTGATATACCTAGTTCTTGTTCCGGGTTTGTTCTAAGGCCTTTCGCTCTTTAGTGACTGTTGATTTCAACTGTTTAAAGGGCTCATTTTTCTTATTCTGCTCATGCCTATTTCGTGGGTCTTCTTCTACCGCGCTCTTCTTTCTGGTTCTGTTCTTTCTAGCACTCCGTTTATCGGGCTGCTTTGTCTTCTGAGAATGCATGCTATCAATTCCTGTGTAGGTGACGCGTGACAGCGACTCTGATGGGATGATTTCACCATCATGGTAAACAGGTTGTAAACAGGCTCAAGATCCCCCAGGGTCTCTCCACACTAATGTTTCGTCGGTGGAGTGAAGTTCCCTCAAGGGGAGGGGTCCGCGGTGATTCACCGTAAGAAAAACAGACCTGCTTTACAAAGTCGTGACATTTTGACTGTCTTTTTAGTGCCTTTTCTTCTTCTTCTTTTTTTGTTTGCTTAAGTCTTCTTCTACCCAGTTCTAAGTCGTTCTGTTCTTTACAGCTCCTTTCTCTTCAGAACACTTCAGGGTCTCCGTTCTTAGCAATTTGCAGGGGCCTTTTTTGATATATTTAGTTGATTTCAGCTATTCTGAGGGCTTGTTTTTCTCAGGGATTTTTCATGCTTGTATCGTGCTTTTCTTCTTTCTGGTTCTGTTCTTTCTAGCAGGGCTGCTTTGCCTTCTGAGAATGCGTGCTCTTAATTCCTGTGTAGGTGACACGTGACAGCGACTCTGACGGGATGATTTCACAATCATGGTAAACAGGTCGTAAACAGGCTCAAGATCCCCCAGGGTCTCTCCACGCTAATGTTTCGTCGGTGGAGTGAAGTTTCCTCAGGGGGAGGGGTCCGCGGTGATTCACCGTAAGAAAAACAGACCTGGTTTACAAAGACGTGACATTTTGACTGTCCCCTTATGGTCCTCTTTCCCCCCCCCCCCCCCCTTTTTTTAGGGAATTTGTTTAGGTCTTCTTCCTCCCAGTTTTTAGTGATTCTGTTCTTTTGAGCAGTCCATGAAACTGTGTTCTGCTCAAACAATTTCTTTGTATGGCTTTAGCTTAGGTCTTTGTCTACCCAGCTTTTCTTCTTATTGGTTTTTCTCTCTTTAGTACTTAGTATGACTGCTTTCTGTTATGAGCACTTCTTTTAGGGACTTTGCTTAAGTCTTCTTTCGCCAGGCTGTCTGTCCTTAGTGACTCTGTGTAGATGTTTTACCACTTTTATAGGGCTCCTTCGCGTTAGAGTGTTTCTTTTGTCCACCCCCACACCCCCCTTTTTTCTTTTCTTCGCCTTTTCTGTGGCCATTTTTCACTCAATTCTTGTACAGTGTTGTCTATTCTGTTTGACGCTCTTTTTCAAAGCCATCTTCCACCCAGCTCTTTTATAGTTAGTGTGGTTGTCTTTTGGGTAGTTTGCAGAGCTGGGATCCATTCACTTCTTAGCCTTTACAGCTATGGCTTGTTTAGAGCTCAGATCCATTTCTTTTCTTTCCCTTTCATTTCTGTGCCCACCTATCACTCAGTTCTTGTCTGGTTTTGTTCTGCTCTGTTCAGGTTGTTCTAGGGCTTCCTTCTCTGGTTTGAGTGTGACCTTTTCACACATTTCTCCTGGGCCAGCTTCCACCCAGCTCTTTTCTTAAGGGATTGTCTTCCGAGTAGACTGCAGAGGAGAGAAGCTCCTCACATCAAAAATTAATCGAGCACGGGATGTGTAAGAGAAACTGCCCACATAAAAAATATGTAAGAGAAACTGCCCACATAAAAAATAAGTCAGCTCGGGATGTGTAAGATAAATAAATCCAGCATGGGATGTGTACGAGAAACTCCCCACATAAAGAAAGAAGTCAGCTCGGGATGTGTAAGAGAAACTCCCTGCATAAAAAGAAGCCAGCATGGTATGTGTAAGAAAAGCTACCCACATAAAAATGAAGGCAGCTTGGGATGTCTAAGAGAAAAAACCCGCATAAAAATAAAACTATCACGGGATGTGTAAGAGAAACTCCCCACATGAAAATGAAGCCAGCATGGGATGTGTAAGAGGAAGTCCCCTGATAAAATTCAAGCCAGCACGGGATGTGTAAGAGAAACTTCCCAGATCAAAATGAAACCAGCATGGGATGTGTAAGAGAAACTCTCCAGATAAAAATGAAGCCAGCATGGGATGTGAAAGAGAAACTCCCCTGATAAAAAAGGAAACCAGCACGGGATGTGTAAGAGAAACCCCCCAGATAAAAGAAGCCAGCACGGGATGTGTAAGAGAAACTCCCTAGATACAAATAATGCATAGCTGGGTAATTTGCAGACCTCGGATCCAAAAAAATCCCCAGATAAAAATGAAACCAGCATGGGATGTGTAAGAGAAATTCCCCAGACAAAAATGAAACCAGCATGGGATGTGTAAGAGAAACTCCCCAGATGAAAATGAAACCAGCATGGGATGTGTAAGAGAAACTGCCCACAGAAAAATGAAACCAGCATGGGATGTGTAAGAGAAACTCCCCAGATAAAAATGAAACCAGCATGGGATGTGTAAAAGAAACTCCCCAGATACAAATAAAGCCAGCACGGGATGTGTAAGAAAAACTCCCCAGATAAAAATGAAACCAGCATGGGATGTGTAAGAGAAACTCCCCAGATAAAATGAAAACAGCATGGGATGTGTAAGAGAAACTCCCCAGATAAAAATGAAACCAGCACGGGATGTGTAAGAGAAACTCCCCACATAAAAACGAAGGCCAGAACGGGATGTGTCAGAGAAACTCTCCAGAATAAACAATGAAGCCAACATGGGATGTTTAAGAGAAACTCCCCAGATAAAAATGAAACCAGCATGTGATGTGTAAGAAAAAATCCCCGCATAAAAAGGAAACCAGCATGGGATGTGTAAGAGAAACTCCCCACATAAAAGTGAAGAGTGCATTGGATCTGTAAGAGAAACTTCCCAGATAAAAATGAAGCCAGCGTGGGATGTGTAAGAGAAACTCCCCAGATACAAATAAAGCCAGAACTGGATGTGTAAGAGAAACTCCCCAGATAAAAAATGAAACCAGCATGGGATGTGTAAGAGAAACTCCCCAGATAAAAATGAAGCCAGCATGGGATGTGTAAGAGAAACTGCCCACAGAAATATAAAACCAGCATGGGATGTGTAAGAGAAAATCGACAGATAAAACTGAAGCCAGCACGGGATGTGGAAGAGAAACTCCCCAGATACAAATAAAGCCATCACGGGATGTGTAAGAGAAACTCCCCAGATACAAATAATGCAAAGCTGGGTAGTTTGCAGACCTCGGATCCGAAAAACTCCCCAGATAAAAATGAAACCAGCATGGGATGTGTAAGAGAAACTCCCCAGATAAAAATGAAGCCAGCACGGGATGTGTAAGAGAAACGCCCCAAATGAAAAGGTAGGCCAGAACGGGATGTGTAAGAGAAACTCCCCAGGTAAAAATGAAGCCAGCATGGGATGTGTAAGAGAAACTCCCCAGATAAAAATGAAGCCAGCATGGGATGTGTAAGAGAAACTCCCCAGATGAAAATGAAGCCAGCAAGGGATGTGTAAGAGAAACGCCCCACATGAAAAGGAAGGCCAGAACGGGATGTGTCAGAGAAACTCCCCAGATTAAGAAATGAAACCAACATGGGATGTGTAAGAGAAGCTCCCCTGAATTATTAAAAAAAAAAAAAAAAAAAAAAAAAAAAAACAGCACGGGATGTGTAATGGAAACTCCCCAGATAAAAAAAGAAAAAAAGGAGCCAGCGTAGAATGTATCAGAGAAAATCCCCTGATAAAAGAAGAAACCAGCACGGGATGTGTAAGAGAAACTCCCGACATAAAAAGTAAGGCCAGAACGGGATGTGTGAGCGAAACTCCCCAGATAAAAATGAAACCAGCATGTGATGTGTAAGAGAAACTCCCTAAATAAAAATGAAACCAGCATGGGATGTGTAAGAGAAACTCCCCAGATAAAAATGAAGCCAGCATGGGATATGTAAGAAAAACTCCCCAGATACAAATAAAGCCAGCACGTGATGTGTAAACGAAACTCCCCAGATAAAAATGAAACCAGCACGGGATGTGTAAGAGAAACGCCCCACATGAAAAGGAAGGCCAGAACGGGATGTGTCAGAGAAACTCCCCATATAAAAATTAAATCAGCATGGGATGTGTAAGAGAAACTCCCCCGAAAAAAAAATTAAACCAGCATGGGATGTGTAAGAGAAACTCCCCAGATAAAAATGAAGCCAGCGTGGGATGTGTAAGCGAAACTCCCCAGATACAAATAAAGTCAGGAAGGGGTGTGTAAGAGAAACGCCCCACATGAAAAGGAAGTCCAGAACGGGATGTGTCAGAGAAACTCCCCAGATAAAAATGAAGCCAGCATGGGATGTGTAAGAGAAACTCCCCAAATAAAAATGAAACCAGCAAGGGATGTGTAAGAGAAACGCCCCTCATGAAAAGGAAGGCAGAACGGGATGTGTCAGAGAAACTCCCCGTATAAAAATGAAACCAGCATGGGATGTGTAAGAGAAACTCCTTCGAAAAACAACAACAATTCAACCAGCATGGGATTTGTAAGAGAAACTCCCCAGATAAAAATGAAACCAGCGTGGGATGTGTAAGAGAAACTCCCCAGATAAAAATGAAGCCAGCAAGGGATGTGTAAGAGAAACGCCCCACATGAAAAGGAAGGCCAGAACGAGATATGTCAGAGAAACTCCCCAGATAAAAATGAAGCCAGCATGGGATGTGTAAGAGAAACTCCCCAGATAAAAATGAAACCAGCATGGGATGTGTAAGAGAAACTCCCCAGAAAAAAAAAATGAAACCAGCATGGGATGTGTAAGAGAAACTCCCCAGATAAAAATGAAGCCAGCAAGGGATGTGTAAGAGAAACGCCCCACATGAAAAGGAAGGCCAGAACGAGATGTGTCAGAGAAACTCCCCAGATTAAAAAATGAAACCAGAATGGGATGTGTAAGAGAAACTCCCCAAATAAAAATCAAACCAGCATGGGATGTGTAAGAGAAGCTCTCCTGATAAAAAAGTAAACCAGCACGGGATGTGTAAGAGAAACTCCCCAGATAAAAAAAGAAAAAACAAGCCAGCATAGAATGTATAAGAGAAATTCCCCTGATAAAAGAAGAAACCATCAGGGATGTGTAAGAGAAACTCCCTACATAAAAAGGAAGGCCAGAACGGGATGTGTGAGAGTCTCCCCAGATTAAGAAAACTGCCCACAGAAATATAAAGCCAGTATGGGATGTGTAAGAGAAACTCCACAGATAAAACTGAAGCCAGCATGGGATGTGTAAGGGAAACTCCCCAGATACAAATGAAACCAGCAAGGGATGTGTAGGAGAAACGCCCCACATGAAAAGGAAGGCAGAACGGGATGTGTCAGAGAAACTCCCCAGATAAAAATGAAACCAGCAAGGGATGTGTAAGAGAAACGCCCCACATGAAAAGGAAGGCAGAACGGGATGTGTCAGAGAAACTCCCCGTATAAAAATGAAACCAGCATGGGATGTGTAAGAGAAACTCCTTCGAAAAAAAAAACCCAATTCAACCAGCATGGGATTTGTAAGAGAAACTCCCCAGATAAAAATGAAATCAGCGTGGGATGTGTAAGAGAAACTCCCCAGATACAAATAAAATCAGGAAGGGGTGTGTAAGAGAAACGCCCCACATGAAAAGGAAGTCCAGAACGGGATGTGTCAGAGAAACTCCCCAGATAAAAATGAAGCCAGCATGGGATGTGTAAGAGAAACTCCCCAAATAAAAATGAAACCAGCAAGGGATGTGTAAGAGAAACGCCCCTCATGAAAAGGAAGGCAGAACGGGATGTGTCAGAGAAAC
Source organism: Alviniconcha strummeri (assembly GCA_963584105.1). Lineage (NCBI taxonomy): Eukaryota > Metazoa > Mollusca > Gastropoda > Provannidae > Alviniconcha > Alviniconcha strummeri. The sequence goes on along the minus strand of OY757555.1, from coordinate 10,647,235 downwards.
TCCCCGTATAAAAATGAAACCAGCATGGGATGTGTAAGAGAAACTCCTTCGAAAAACAACAACAATTCAACCAGCATGGGATTTGTAAGAGAAACTCCCCAGATAAAAATGAAACCAGCGTGGGATGTGTAAGAGAAACTCCCCAGATAAAAATGAAGCCAGCAAGGGATGTGTAAGAGAAACGCCCCACATGAAAAGGAAGGCCAGAACGAGATATGTCAGAGAAACTCCCCAGATAAAAATGAAGCCAGCATGGGATGTGTAAGAGAAACTCCCCAGATAAAAATGAAACCAGCATGGGATGTGTAAGAGAAACTCCCCAGAAAAAAAAAATGAAACCAGCATGGGATGTGTAAGAGAAACTCCCCAGATAAAAATGAAGCCAGCAAGGGATGTGTAAGAGAAACGCCCCACATGAAAAGGAAGGCCAGAACGAGATGTGTCAGAGAAACTCCCCAGATTAAAAAATGAAACCAGAATGGGATGTGTAAGAGAAACTCCCCAAATAAAAATCAAACCAGCATGGGATGTGTAAGAGAAGCTCTCCTGATAAAAAAGTAAACCAGCACGGGATGTGTAAGAGAAACTCCCCAGATAAAAAAAGAAAAAACAAGCCAGCATAGAATGTATAAGAGAAATTCCCCTGATAAAAGAAGAAACCATCAGGGATGTGTAAGAGAAACTCCCTACATAAAAAGGAAGGCCAGAACGGGATGTGTGAGAGTCTCCCCAGATTAAGAAAACTGCCCACAGAAATATAAAGCCAGTATGGGATGTGTAAGAGAAACTCCACAGATAAAACTGAAGCCAGCATGGGATGTGTAAGGGAAACTCCCCAGATACAAATGAAACCAGCAAGGGATGTGTAGGAGAAACGCCCCACATGAAAAGGAAGGCAGAACGGGATGTGTCAGAGAAACTCCCCAGATAAAAATGAAACCAGCAAGGGATGTGTAAGAGAAACGCCCCACATGAAAAGGAAGGCAGAACGGGATGTGTCAGAGAAACTCCCCGTATAAAAATGAAACCAGCATGGGATGTGTAAGAGAAACTCCTTCGAAAAAAAAAAAACCAATTCAACCAGCATGGGATTTGTAAGAGAAACTCCCCAGATAAAAATGAAATCAGCGTGGGATGTGTAAGAGAAACTCCCCAGATACAAATAAAATCAGGAAGGGGTGTGTAAGAGAAACGCCCCACATGAAAAGGAAGGCCAGAACGGGATGTGTCAGAGAAACTCCCCAGATAAAAATGAAGACAGCATGGGATGTGTAAGAGAAACTCCCCAGATAAAAATGAAACCAGCATGGGATGTGTAAGAGAAACTCCCCAGAAAAAAAAAAAATGAAACCAGCATGGGATGTGTAAGAGAAACTCCCCAGATAAAAATGAAGCCAGCAAGGGATGTGTAAGAGAAACGCCCCACATGAAAAGGAAGGCCAGAACGAGATGTGTCAGAGAAACTCCCCAGATTAAAAAATGAAACCAGCATGGGATGTGTAAGAGAAACTCCCCAAATAAAAATCAAACCAGCATGGGATGTGTAAGAGAAGCTCTCCTGATAAAAAAGTAAATCAGCACGGGATGTGTAAGAGAAACTCCCCAGATAAAAAAGAAAAAACAAGCCAGCATAGAATGTATAAGAGAAATTCCCCTGATAAAAGAAGAAACCATCAGGGATGTGTAAGAGAAACTCCCTACATAAAAAGGAAGGCCAGAACTGGATGTGTGAGAGTCTCCCCAGATTAAGAAAACTGCCCACAGAAATATAAAACCAGCATGGGATGTGTAAGAGAAACTTCCCAGATAAAAATGAAGCCAGCTAGGGATGTGTAAGAGAAACGCCCCACATGAAAAGGAAGGCCAGAACGGGATGTGTCAGAGAAACTCCCCAGATTTAAAAATGAAACCAGCATGGGATGTGTTAGAAAAACTGCCCACAGAAATATAAAGCCAGCATTGGATGTGTAAGAGAAACTCCACAGATAAAACTGAAGCCAGCATGGGATGTGTAAGAGAAACTCCCCAGATACAAATAAAGCCAGCACGGGATGTGTAAGAGAAACTCCCCAGATAAAAATAGTGCATAACTGGGTAGTTTGCAGTCCTCCTTGGATCCGTTGAGTGTTTTCAGCTCGGGGTTGTTCTTTGGCCCTCCTGTCTTTAGGGGTTTCGTTCTTAGCAATTTGCAGGGCTGTTTTCATATGCTTATTTTTGAAGAGAAGTGTCAGTTCTGGTTCTCTCTCTTTGTCTCGGTTTCTTGTGATTTTGTTTGTTTTTGTTTTGTTGAATGGGGCTTTTTGTAAGGCTGTCTTTCGTTGAAATTTGGGCTTTCGTTGTTTTGTCTTTTATCACTTTGAGGGTTCCTTTCACTTCTGAACGCTTTTGTGTGTGTGTGTGTGGGGTGGGGCGTGGGGGTGGGGGAGGGGGCTTGTTCTTAGGCCTGTCTCCACTTTGTCCTCTTTAATGTCGTTCTCCCCCGGTTCATGTTTCTTGTGGCTTCTTTGTTTTCTGGTTGCTTCTTTTTTCTGTTCTCTTCTCTCTAAGGCGTCGTAGGGCTCCGTTCTTTTGTGTGCAACTTTATTTTTTTCCTGGGCGATATTCCACCCAACTCTATCCTTCAGTGGTTCTGTTCTCAGCAGTTTGCAGACCTTGGATGCATTCATTTTTTAGCTTTTTCAGCTAGGGCTTGTTCTTTGGCATTCTTGTGCTTAGCGATTCTGTTCTTAGGAATTTGCAGTTTGTGTTTTTTGTTTTCCCCTAAGGTTTGTGCTTAGGCTTTTCTCTCTTCAGTGATTCTGTTGATTTCAGCTATTCTAAGGGCACATATTTGAAAAATTCTTCTGGCGGAATTTTCGTGGGTCTTCTTCTACTGCGCTTTAATTCTTTCTGGTTCTGTTCTTTCTAGCACTCCGTTTATAGGGCTGCTTTGTCTTCTGAGAATGCATACTAATAATTCCTGTGTAGGTGACATTTGACAGCGACTTTGATGGGATGATTTCACCTGTAATGGTAAACAGGTCGTAAACAGGCTCAAGATCCCCCAGGGTCTCTCCACACTAATGTTTCGTCGGTGGAGTGAAGTTCCCTAAAGGGGAGGGGTCCGCGGTGATTCACCGTAAGAAAAACAGACCTGGTTTACAAAGACGTGACATGCTCACTGTCTCTTTAGTGTCTTCTTGTTTTGAGGAATGTGCTGAGGTCTTCTTCTACCCAGGTGTTAGTGGTTGTGTTCTTTTTAGCATTCCCTATAGCTCGGTTTCCTTTAAAACATTTCTTTTCAGGGCTTTTTCTTAGGTTTTTGTCTGCCCAGCTATCCTTCTTAGTGGTTTCACTCTTTTTAGTACTTAGTGTGACTGCCTTCTGTCATGGGGACTTATTTTAGGGACTTTGCTGAGGTCTTCTTCAGCTAAGTGACTGTTCTTTTTAGCACTTTTGTAGGGCTCCTACCTGTTAGAGTGTTACCTTTCTTCCGTTTTGTTTATGCCCCCACGGAGCCGGCTTCTCGTGCCGGGGGTGTTTAAACTAAGCTGCTCCACCTCTTTCACTCATTTCTAGTGTCTGGTTTCTGTCTACCGGCCCTTTCACCTATATTTTATTCCAAAAAATATTCCCACGGTGCCTCTTGTTTTCAGCTCCCTTCTTGCAGCTGACCTCTGTCTACACAGCCGTTCTCCTGTATTTGTCTGCATCACAGATCGTCTTTATATAGTACTTCTCTCACTCTGTCCTCGCCCTGATAAACCGTACTGGTTGACTGGGCGTAAAACACCACGTTACCTCCCTTTTATTTCTTGTGGCCATTTTTCACTCAGTTCTTGTTTGATGTCGTTGTGTTCTGTTCTGTTTAGGGTGTTGTAGGATCCATTCACTTGTTGGCTTTTTCAGCTTGGGCCTGTTCTTTGGTCTTCGTGTCTTTAGGGTTTCCGTTCTTAGCAATTTGCGGGGCTGTTTTGATATACTTAGTTCTTTTTTGGGGTTTGTTCTAAGGCCTTTCTATCTTTAGTGATTCTGTTGATTTCAGCTATTCAAAGGGCTCATTTTTCTTAATTTTCTTGGTTTTTTGTGTGGGTCTTTTTCTACCGCGCATCATCTCTGATTCTGTTCTTTCTAGTACTTCGTATATAGGGCTGCTTTGTATTCTGAGAATGCATTCTCTTAATTCCTGTGTAGGTGACGCGTGACAGCGACTCTGATGGGATGATTTCACCATCATGGTAAACAGGTCGTAAACAGGCTCAAGATCCCCCAGGGTCTCTCCACACTAATGTTTCGTCGGTGGAGTGAAGTTCCCTCAAGGGGAGGGGTCCGCGGTGATTCACCGTAAGAAAAACAAACCTGCTTTACAAAGACGTGACATTTTGACTGTGTCTTTAGTGTCTTTTTTGTTGTTGTTGTCTTTTTCATTTTTTCATAGGAAATTTGCTTAACTCTTCTTCCACACAGTTTTTTTTAGTGGTTCTGTTCTTTTTAGCATTCTATCCCCCCCCTCCCCCCTTTCTCATCAAAACACTTTTTAGGGCTTTTTATTAGGTCTTTGTCTACCCAGCTATTCTTCTTAGTGGTTTTGCTCCTTTTACTACTTAGTGTGACTGCTTTCTCTTATGTAGGGATCCTTTCTCTCTCTCTCTCTTTTTATTTTTTTTTTATTTTTTTTTACCGCGCTTTTCTTTCTGGTTCTGTTCTTTCTAGCACTCTGTATATAGGGCTGCTTTGTCTTCTGAGAATGCATGCTATTAATTCCTGTGTAGGTGACACATGACAGCGACTCTGATGGGATGATTTCACCATCATGGTAAACAGGCTGTAAACAGGCTCAAGATCCCCCAGGGTCTCTCCACGCTAATGTTTCGTCGGTGGAGTGAAGTTCCCTAAAGGGGAGGGGTCCGCGGTGATTCACCGTAAGAAAAACAGACCTGCTTTACAAAGACGTGACATTTTGACTGTCTCTTTAGTGTTTTTGTTGTTGTTGTTTTCATTTTTTTGTTCATTGGGAATTTGCTTAGGTCTTCTTCCACCCAGTTCCTAGTGGTTGTGTTCTTTACAACATTCTATAAAGCTCCGTTCTCTTAAAAACACTCCTTTTTAGGGCTTTTTGCCAGGTCTTTGTCTACCCAGCTATTCTTCTTAGTGGTTTTGTTCCTTTTACTACTTAGTATGACTGCTTTCTCTTATGTAGAGCTCTTTTGTCCCTTCTGGGTACGACTTTTTCACGCTGTTTTTCCTGAGCGATCTTCCACCCAGCTCCTTTCTTGAGTGGTTGTCTTCTGAGCAGTTTGCAGACCTCGGATCCGTTCATGTGTTAGCTTTTTCAGCACAGGGTTGTTCTTTGGCCTTTCTGTCTTTAGGGGTTCCGTTCTTAGCAATTTGCAGGGCTGTTTTGATATACCTAGTTCTTGTTCCGGGTTTGTTCTAAGGCCTTTCGCTCTTTAGTGACTGTTGATTTCAACTGTTTAAAGGGCTCATTTTTCTTATTCTGCTCATGCCTATTTCGTTAGTCTTCTTCTACCGCGCTCTTCTTTCTGGTTCTGTTCTTTCTAGCACTCCGTTTATCGGGCTGCTTTGTCTTCTGAGAATGCATGCTATCAATTCTTGTGTAGGTGACGCGTGACAGCGACTCTGATGGGATGATTTCACCATCATGGTAAACAGGTTGTAAACAGGCTCAAGATCCCCCAGGGTCTCTCCACACTAATGTTTCGTCGGTGGAGTGAAGTTCCCTCAAGGGGAGGGGTCCGCGGTGATTCACCGTAAGAAAAACAGACCTGCTTTACAAAGACGTGACATTTTGACTGTCTCTTTAGTGCCTTTTCTTCTTCTTCTTCTTTTTTTGTTTGTTTGTTTGATAGGTAATTTGCTTAAGTCTTCTTCTACCCAGTTCTTAGTCGTTCTGTTCTTTACAGCTCCGTTCTCTTCAGAACACTTCAGGGTCTCCGTTCTTAGCAATTTGAAGGGGCCTTTTTTGATATATTTAGTTGATTTCAGCTATTCTGAGGGCTTGTTTTTCTCAGGGATTTTTCATGCGTCTTGTATCGTGCTTTTCTTCTTTCTGGTTCTGTTCTTTCTAGCAGGGCTGCTTTGCCTTCTGAGAATGCGTGCTCTTAATTCCTGTGTAGGTGACACGTGACAGCGACTCTGACGGGATGATTTCACCATCATGGTAAACAGGTCGTAAACAGGCTCAAGATCCCCCAGGGTCTCTCCACGCTAATGTTTCGTCGGTGGAGTGAAGTTCCCTCAGGGGGAGGGGTCCGCGGTGATTCACCGTAAGAAAAACAGACCTGGTTTACAAAGACGTGACATTTTGACTGTCCCCTTATGGTCCTCTTTTTCCCCCCTTTTTTTTAGGGAATTTGTTTAGGTCTTCTTCCTCCCAGTTTTTAGTGATTCTGTTCTTTTGAGCAGTCCATGAAACTGTGTTCTGCTCAAACAATTTCTTTGTATGGCTTTAGCTTAGGTCTTTGTCTACCCAGCTTTTCTTCTTATTGGTTTTTCTCTCTTTAGTACTTAGTATGACTGCTTTCTGTTATGAGCACTTCTTTTAGGGACATTGCTTAAGTCTTCTTTCGCCAGGCTGTCTGTCCTTAGTGACTCTGTGTGGATGTTTTACCACTTTTATAGCGCTCCTTCGCGTTAGAGTGTTTCTTTTCTCCCCCCCCCCCCTTTTTCTTTTCTTCTCCTTTTCTGTGGCCATTTTTCACTCAATTTTTGTACAGTGTTGTTTATTCTGTTTGACGCTCTTTTTCAAAGTCATCTTCCACCCAGCTCTTTTATAGTTAGTGTGGTTGTCTTTTGGGTAGTTTGCAGAGCTGGGATCCATTCACTTCTTAGCTTTTTCAGCTGGGGCTTGTTTAGAGCTCAGATCCATTTCTTTTCTTCCCCTTTCATTTCTGTGCCCACCTATCACTCAGTTCTTGTCTGGTTTTGTTCTGCTCTGTTCAGGTTGTTCTAGGGCTTCCTTCTCTGGTTTGAGTGTGACCTTTTCACACATTTCTCCTGGGCCAGCTTCCACCCAGCTCTTTTCTTAAGGGATTGTCTTCCGAGTAGACTGCAGAGGAGAGACGAGCACGGGATGTGTAAGAGAAACAGCCCACATAAAAAAGAAGTCAGCTCGGGATGTGTAAGAGAAACTCCCTGCATAAAAAGAAGCCAGCATGGTATGTGTAAGAAAACCTACCCACATAAAAACGAAGGCAGCTTGGGATGTCTAAGAGAAAAAACCCGCATAAAAATAAAACTATCACGGGATGTGTAAGAGAAACTCCCCACATGAAAATGAAGCCAGCATGGGATGTGTAAGAGGAAGTCCCCAGATAAAATTAAAGCCAGCACGGGATGTGTAAGAGAAATTTCCCAGATAAAAATGAAACCAGCATGGGATGTGTAAGAGAAACTCTCCAGATAAAAATGAAGCCAGCATGGGATGTGAAAGAGAAACTCCCCTGATAAAAAAGGAAACCAGCACGGGATGTGTAAGAGAAACTCCACAGAAAAAAGAAAAAGAAAAAAAGAAAAAGAAAAAAAAAAAAGACAGAAAAAAGAAGCCAGCATGGGCTGTGTAAGAGAAACTCCCGACATAAAAAGGAAGGCCAGAACGGGATGTGTGAGAGAAACTCCCCAGATTAAAAAATGAAGCCAACCTGGGATGTGTAAGAGAAACCACGCACAGAAAAATAAAGCCAGCAAAGATGTGTAAGAGAAACTCCACAGATAAAAATGAAACCAGCATGGGATGTGTAAGACAAACTCCCCAGATAAAAATGAAGCCAGCATGGGATGTGTAAGAGAAACTCCCCAGATAAAAGTGAAGCCAGCATGGGATGGGTAAGAGAAACTCCCCAGATAAAAATGAAACCAGCATGTGATGTGTAAGAGAAACTCCCCACATAAAAAGGAAACCAGCATGGGATGTGTAAGAGAAACTCCCCAGATAAAAGTGAAGCCAGCATGGGATGTGTAAGAGAAACTCCCCAGATAAAAATGAAGCCAGCATGGGATGTGAAAGAGAAACTCCCCAGATACAAATAAAGTTAGCACGGGATGTGTAAGAGAAACTCCCCAGATAAAAATGAAACCAGTAGGGGATGTGTAAGACAAACTCCCCAAATAAAAATGAAGCCAGCAAGGGATGTGTAAGAGAAACGCCCCACATGAAAAGGAAGGCCAGAACGGGATGTGTCGGAGAAACTCCCCAGATTTAAAAATGAAGCCAGCATGGGATGTGTAAGAGAAACTTCCCACAGAAAAATAAAGCCAGCATGGGATGTGTAAGAGAAACTCCCCAGATAAAAATGAAACCAGCATGGGATGTGTAAGAGAAACTCCCCAGATAAAAATGAAACCAGCATGGGATGTGTAAGAGAAACTCCCCAGATAAAAATGAAGCCAGTATGTGATGTGTAAGAGAAACTCCCCACATAAAAAGGAAGGCCACAACGGTATGTGTCAGAGAGACTCCCTAGATTAAAAAAATGAAGCCAACATCGGATGTGTTAGAGAAACTGCCCTCAGAAGAATAAAGCCAGCATGGGATGTGTAAGAGAAACTCCCCAGATAAAAATGAAGCCGGCACGGGATGTTTAAGAGAAACTCCCCAGATACAAATAAAGCCAGCACGGGATGTGTAAGAGAAACTCCCCAGATAAAAATGAAACCAGCATGGGATGTGTAAGAGAAACTCCCCAGATAAAAATGAGGACAGCATGGGATGTGTAAGAGAAACTCCCCAAATACAAATGAAGCCAGCAAGGGATGTGTAAGAGACTCCCCACATAAAAAGGAAGGCCAGAACTGGATGTGTCAAAGAAGCTCCCAGATTAAAAAATGAAGCCAGCATGGGATGTATAAGAAACTCCCCAGATAAAATTGAAGCCAGCACGGGATGTGTAAGAGAAACTCCCTAGATACAAATAAAGCTAGCACGGGAGGTGTAAGAGAAACTTCCCCAGATAAAACTGAAACCAGCATGGGATGTGTAAGAGAAACTCTCCAGATAAAAATGAAGCCAGCATGGGATGTGTAAGAGAAACTCCCGAGATAAAAATGAAACCAGCAAGGGATGTGTAAGAGAAACTCCCCAGATAAAAAAGAAGCCAAAATGAGACCAGCATGGGATGTGTAAGAGAAACTCCCCAGATAAAAATGAATCCAGCACAGGATGTGTAAGAGAAACTCCCCAGATAAAAATGAAGCCAGCACGGGATGTGTAAGAGAAACTACCCAGATAAATATGAAGCCAGCTCGGGATGTGTAAGAGAAACTCCCCATATGAAACAAAGAAACGAAGCCAGCACGGGATGGGTAAGAAAACCTGCTTGCATAAAAATCAAGACAGCACGGGGTGTGTAACAGAAACTCCCCACATAAAAAGAAAGTGAGCATCGGATGTTTAAGAGGAACTCCCAAGATAAAAATGAAGCCAGCTCAGGATGTTTAAGAGAAACTCCCCAGATAAAAATGAAGCCAGCACGGGATGTGTAAGAGAAACTCCCCAGATTAAAAAAAGAAGCCACAATGGGATGTGTAAGAGGAACTCCCTAGAGAAACAGAAAACCAGCATAGGATGTGTAAGGAAAACTCCCCATATAAAAAATATAGCTAGCACGGAATGAGGGGGAAGGGGGAAAAAAAAACAAAAAAACGCGGGATGTGTAAGAGAAACTCCCCACATAAAGAAAGTCAGCATCGGATGTTTTAGAGAAACTCCCCAGATAAAAAGTAAGACCGCACGGGATGTGTAAGAGAAACTCCCCAGATTAAAAAAAAAAAAAAAAAAAGGAAGCCACGATGGGATGTGTAAGAGAAACTTCCCGGATAAAACATAAAGCCAGCACGGGATGTGTAAGCGAAACTCCAGAGAGAGAGAGAGAGAGAGAGAGAGAGAGAGAGAGAGAGAGAGAGAGAGAGAGAGAGAGAGAGAGAAGAACAAGAACAAGAACAAGAACAAGATGAAAGCCAACCCGGGCTGTGTAAGAGAAGGCCCCAGAGATAAATTACACTAGCAGTGTTAGAGAAAATCCCCAGATAAAAATTAAGCCAGCACGGGATGTGTAAGAGAAACTTCCAGATAAAAATGAAACCAACATGGGATGTGTAAGAACAAATCCCTAGAGAAAACTGAAGCCAGCATGGGATGTGTAAGAGAAATTCCCCAGATAAAAATGAGGCCAGCACTGGATGTGTAAAGGAAACTTCCCACATCAAAATGAAGCCAGCACGGGATGTTTAAGAGAAACTCCCCAGATAGAAATGAAGCCATCACAGGATGTGTAAGAGAAACTCCCCAGATAAAACTAATGCAGCACGGGATGTGTAAGAGAAACTCCCCGCATAAAAATGAAGCCAGCGCGGGATGTGTAAGAGAAAATCCTCACATAAAAATGAAGCCAGCTGAGGATGTTTAAGAGAAACTCCCCAGATAGAAATGAAGCCAGCACGGGATGCGTAAGAATAACTCGTTAGTGAAAAATGGAACCAACACGGGATGTGTAAGAGAAACTCCCCAGATAAAAATAAAGCCAGCATGGGATATGTGTAAGAGAAACTCCCCAGATTAAAAGAAAAAGAAAGGAAGGCAGACTGGGACATGTAAGGGAAACTCCCAACAGAAAATAGAGCAATCATGGGATGTGTAAGAGAAACTCCCCAGATGAAAATAAAGCCAGCACAAGATGTGTAAGAGAAACGCCCCCCCCCCCCCCCCCCCCCCGAAAAAAAAGAAGCCAGCATGGGATGTGTAAGAGAAACTCCCCAGATAAAAATGAGGCAAGCGCGGGATGTGTAAGAGATGTGTAGATAAAAAAAAAGAAAAAAGAAAGGAAAAAAAAAAAAGTAGAGGCCAGCGTGGGATTTGTAAGAGAAACTCCCCAATGAAAAGTAAAGCAAGCATGGGGTGTGTAAGAGAAACTCCCCAAATAAAAATAAAGCAAGCACGTGATGTGTAAGACAAACTCCCCAGATAAAAATGACGCTAGCATGGGATGTGTAAGAGAAACTCCCCACATAAAATGAAGCCAGCACGGGATGTGTAAGAGAAACTCCGGGCATGAAAAAAAGTCAGCATGGGATGTGATGTATAAGAGAAATTCCTTGCATAAAATTCCTTGCATAAAAATCAAGACAGCACGGGATGTGTAAGAGAAACTCCCCGCATAAAAATGAAGCCAGCACGGGATGAATGAGAGAAACTCCCCAGATAAAAACAGTCACCATGGGATGTGTAAGAGAAACTCCCCACATAAAAATAAAGCCAGCATGGGATGCTTAGGCTAGGGCTTGATCTTTAGCTTTCTTGTGTTTAGCGATTCTGTTCTTAGGAATTTGCAGGGATTTTTTTGATATACTTATTTCTTTTTCTAAGGTTTGTGCTTAGGCTTTTCTCTCTTTAGTGATTCTGTTGATTTCAGCTATTCTAAAGGCACACCATTTTCATGTACTTAGTTCTTTTTTTCTTCTTATTTTCCTTAGGCCTTTCTCTCATTAGTGATTCTGTTGATTTCAGCTATTCTGAGAGCTCATTTTTGTTATTTTTCTCAGGGATTTTTCATGCGTCTTCTATCGTGCTTTTCTTCTTTTTGGTTCTGTTCTTTCTAGCAGGGCTGCATTGTCTTCTGAGAATGCATGCTCTTAATTCCTGTGGAGGTGACACGTGACAGCGACTCTGTCGGGATGGTTTCACCCATAATTGTAAACAGGTCGTGAACAGGCTCAAGATCCCCCAGGGACTGTGATTAACCGTAAGAAAAACAGACCTGCTTTACAAAGATGTGACATTTTGACTGTCTCTTTAGTGCCTCTTCTTCTTCTTCTTTTTTTCTTCTTTCTTTTTGTTTGTTTGTTTGATAGATAATTTGCTTAAGTCTTCTTCTACCCAATTCTTAATCGTTCTGCTCTTTACAGCTGCGTTCTCTTCAGAACACTTCAAGGTCTCCGTTCTTAGCAATTTGCAGGGCATTTGTTTATATTTTATATTTAGTTCTTTTTGGGGGGGTTTCGTTGACCTTTCTCTGTTTAGTGATTCTGTTGATTTCAGCTATTCTGAGGGCTTATTTTTTTCAGGAATTTTTCATGCGTCTTCTATCGTGCTTTTCTTCTTTCTGGTTCTGTTCTTTCTAGCAGGGCTGCTTTGTCTAATGAGAATGCATGCTCTTAATTCCTGTGTAGGTGACACGTGACAGCGACTCTGACAGGATGGTTTTACCCATAATGGTAAACAGGTCGTAAACAGGCTCAAGATCCCCCAGTGTCTCTCCACACTAATGTTTTGTCGGTGGAGCGAAGTTCCCTCAAGGGGAGGGGTCCGCGGTGATTCACCGTAAGAAAAAGAGACCTGCTTTACAAAGACATGACATTTTGACCGTCTCTTTAGGGTCTTTTTTTTTTTGAATTTGTTTTTGTATTCTTTCCACCCACTTCTTAGTGGTTCTGTTCTTTTGAGTAGTCCATGGAACTGTGTTCTGCTCAAAACACTTCTTTTTAGGGCTTTTGCTTAGGTCTTTGTCTACCGAGCTATTCTTCTTAGTGGTTTTGCTCTGTTTAGTACTTTGTATGACTGCTTTCTGTTATGAGCACTTCTTTTAGGACTTTGCTGAGATCTTCTTGGTGTTTGTCCTTAGTGACTCTGTGTGTGTGTGTTTTTTTACCGCTCTTATAGGGCCTCGTCGCGTTAGAGTGTTTCTTTTCTTCCTTTTGGCCATTTTTCACTCAGTTTTTGTACAATGTTGCTTGTTCTGTTTATGGTGTTGTAGGGCTCCTTTGTCTCTTCATAGTGCAACTTTTTTAACGCTCTCTTCCTAGGCCGTCTTCCACCCAGCTCTTTTATAGTTAGTGTGGTTGTCTTTTGGGTAGTTTGCAGAGCTGGGATCCATTCACTTCTTAGCTTTTTCAGCTAGGGCTTGTTTAGAGCTCAGATCCATTTCTTTTCTTCCCCTTTATTCCTGTGCCCACTTTTTCACTCTGTTCTCGTCTGGTTTTGTTCTGCTCTGTTCAGGTTGTTCTAGGGCTTCCTTCTCTAGTTTGCGTGTGACTTTTTCACCCTTTTCTCCTAGACCAGCTTCCAGCTCCTAACGGATTGTCTTCCGTGTAGACTGCAGACGAGAGAAGCTGCTCACATCAAAAATAAATCCAGCACGGGATGTGTAAGAGAAACTGCCCACATAAAAAAGAAGTCAGCTCGGGATGTGTAAGAGAAACTCCTCGCATAAAAGAAGTCAGCATGGGATGTGTAAGAAAACCTACCCACATAAAAATGAAGGCAGCTTGGGATGTGTAAGAAAAACTCTCAGCATAAAAATGAAGGCAGCACATGATGTGTCAGTCAAACTCTCTGCACGAAAATGAAGGCAGCATGGGATGTGTAAGAGAAATTCCCTGCATAAAGATAAAACCAGCACGGGGTGTGTAACAGAAACTGCCCTGATAAAAATAACGCCAGCATGGGATGTGTAACAGGAAGTGGCCTAATAAAATTAAATCCAGCCCAGATAAAAATGAAGCCAGCAAGGATGTGTAAGAGAAACTCTCCAGATAAAAATGAAGCCAGCATGTGATGTGTAAGAGAAACTCCCCTGATAAAAAACAAAACCAGCAGGGGATGTGTAAGAGAAACTCCCCAGATAAAAAGGAAAGAAAAAAGAAGCCAGCATGAGATGTGTAAGAACCAAGACAGCACGGGATGTGTCAGAGAAACTCCCCACATAAAATGAAAGTCAGCATCGGGTGTGTAAAAGAAACTCCCCGCGTAATAACGAAGCCAGCGCGGGATGTATAAGAGAAACTCCCCAGATAAAATGAAGACAGCATGTGATGTGTAAGAGAAACTCCCCTGATAAAAAACAAAACCAGCAGGGGATGTGTAAGAGAAACTCCCCAGATAAAAAGGAAAGAAAAAAGAAGCCAGCATGAGATGTGTAAGAACCAAGACAGCACGGGATGTGTCAGAGAAACTCCCCACATAAAATGAAAGTCAGCATCGGGTGTGTAAAAGAAACTCCCCGCGTAATAACGAAGCCAGCGCGGGATGTATAAGAGAAACTCCCCAGATAAAATGAAGACAGCACGGGATGTTTAAGAGAGACTACCCCGATAAAATAAACCAGCACAGGATATGGAAGAAAAACTCCCCAGATAAAAAAATAAAGACAGCACGGGATGTGTAAGAGAAACTCCCCGCATACAAATGACGGCAGCATGGGATGTGTAAGAGAAACTCCCCACATAAAAACAAAGTCAGCATGGGAAGTATAAGAGAAACTCCCCACGTAAAAAACTTGAAGAAGCCAGCACGGGATATTTAAGAGAATCTCCCCAGATAAAAATGAAGCCAGCACGGGACGTGTAAGAGAAACTCCCCAGATTTAAAAAAAGAAGCCAGCATGGCCGGGATGCATAAGAGAAACTCCCGATAGAAAAATAAAGCCAGCGTGAGATGTGTAAGAGAAACTCCCCAGATACAAAAATAAAGCCAGCACGGGATGTGTAAGTGAAACTCCCAGATAAAAAAAGAAGCAAGAATGGGATGTGTAAGAGAAACTCCCCACATAAAAGGGAAGCCAGCACGGGATGTGCAAGAGAAACTGCCAGATTTTTATTTTATTTTTATTTTATTTAAAGAAGCCAGTATGGGATGTGTAAGGAAAAAAATAAAAAATAAAGCAATCATGGGATGTGTAAGACGTCAGTTAAGCTGTTGGGACATTATTATTGTCCACGGTCAACCATAAAATGGAGAGGGACCGGGGTGCAACCATGACATCACAAATTTCAGCCTGGAACAGTATTGGTGCTGTATGGTACAGCTAAAGCAGACACTAGAACACAGATGGCGCCAGATTGTTTTCAGTCATGGTGCACACTAAACAAGTGTGACTGATGAAGAAATCATGGTGACGTGTTAGAGAACCCTTCAGCAGCAGTTGTTCTCCTTCACATCGAGCAAAAACCACAGACATTACCGCATCGATTGAAAACACCGGATAAAGGAGTATCCCTCAAGAAAAGAAGATCACAAGAGAGAACACTATTCAGAAGTGTACCAACATTATTTAAGAGGCGGTGGAATAAGCCAATGCGTCTGTCAGACTAAAGGAATGGTGATATAAAGATAAATTTCAGCGAATTTCGTACTCCGTAGTGTAGTGCAGTCGCCGGACTGACATGGAAGTGAGCCGGGATCTGAAACCCGGATTTTCCTGCTTTTTTTTCCTTTTTCTCTTTCTTTCAAATAATTTTTCAGCTGCTACAATATTCAACATCGCGGAAATGTACAACCGGTTTTTTTTTTTAATGTGTTTTTTTCTGCCCCGGCCTGTGCGTATTACTGATTGTGTGTGTGTGTGTGTGTGTGTGTGTGTGTGTGTGTGTGTGTGTGTGTGTGTGTGTGTGTGTGTGTGTGTGTGTCACGTGATGTGTGTGTGTGTGTGTGTGTGTGTGTCACGTGATGTGTGTGTGTGTCAGTGTGTGTGTGTGTGTGTGTGTGTGTGTGTGTGTGTGTGTGTGTGTGTGTGTGACTGTGTGTGTGTGTGTGTGTGTGTGTGTGTGTGTGTGTGCCCGTGTGAGTGTCGTGTGTATGTGTGTGTGTGTGTGCCTGTGTGTGTGTGTGTGTGTGTGTGTGTGTGTGTGTGTGTGTGTGTGTGTGTGTGTGTGTGTGTGTGTGACGTGATGTGTGTGACGTGATGTGTGTGTGTGTGTGTGTGTGTGTGTGTGTGTGTGTGTGTGTGTGTGTGTGTGTGTGTGTGAAACATGTATCATATACTGAGGCGGTGTGGGTCCCTTAGCTGCAGTTTACAATGCCTTAGCTGCAGCTTACAATGAGAGAGAGAGAGAGAGAGAGAGAGAGAGAGAGAGAGAGAGAGAGAGAGAGAGAGAGAGAAGCGGCCGACACACTGAAATAACCCTACGGACTGAACTGATTAACTGAGCCGAAGCCGTGAACGGCATAGACTGACTTAAAAAAAAAAAAAAAATCTGAAACACAGGACACGGGACTGGAAATTCACTGGTCTTAACAACATAGCTACAAAAAGATAAAAGTTATTTCGCTTCTCGTTTTTCATCTTTTTTAACCGTTTAACTGGTGCCGTTTTGTACCTTGACAAATGGCATTACCCCGAAAATTTGCAGTCTGTGTGTTTGTATCCTAATAAATAAGCGTTCTTTTGAACTTTTTATACATGTGTTTAGAGACTGACTAGGTTGGGATACTGATCTTTAACCCCTTCACTGCCACAGGCCTGTACAATTTCCGGGCTGAAAGATGCATGGACACGCCTGCAAACAGTATGTTTTCCGATCATGTACTTTTAACGCTATGAGTTTTGGTGAATATCCTTTCAGGGCAAAAAATGAGACAAAATACTGAAGGCTTTCAAATTTCCCGGTTTTATTGACTGTTTTCAAGTGTCATCGTGGCAGTGAAGGGGTTAATGGAGTGGGCACACAGAATGCGTAGACCTTTGTAGTTATTGCCCTTGTTACTAAATTTGTCGTCAGGGTTTTCCCGATGGTCTACTTTCGGTTGTTAAATGCCAAGAGCTATTTGTGCGATTTATTAACCTTAACGAGGTATGGTATGCCCTTTTTATTAATTTAAAACTTGATGCTGTGTACCAAGTTGCTATACTGAAAGATGTAAAGCGAAAGAAGGAAGATTTGAACTAGTTACGGACTTTTGGTTCACTTCCTTGTCAGTCTCGCCTCGCGGCTGCTGGCGCAGAACCCCACTCTGTTCGACGCGAGGTCAGACAGGCCGGCCAGACGACTGCTCTTCCATTTTGTACACTCAGCAAGGGAGAAAAGGTATGTGGGCAGTAGGCTGTGTCAAAAGAGCACAAGAAACATCACAAACGGCATTTCTTTTAATCATTTGTTCAAATACGGATTCTGGGATGATGTGCTCAAACATGTCTTATGATTGTGTCGTCATTTTCTGCGTAATGCCTCCCACAAAGCAGTTTGAGAAATTAGTTTAAGTCCTTTTAGTTTTACGTTACGAAAAGTCCGATAAGAGTTGTCAAAAATGAGAAAAAGTGAACAAATCTGTACATGTCGTGCGATAAACGAAAGCAAACAAAGCTGTCTCCCGCTATAGTGAGTCATTTAACTGGTGTCTGTATATATATATATAATATACTCTCAAAAACGTTCGTAGCTGTTCTAGTTAGCAATACAAAGGCTGCATAGGAAAGGCAGCAATCAAGCTAAAGCAAGTTTTCCTGATCATGATCTTCATGATCATAATATTCATGAGGAGTCTGTATGAAATGACTGAATGAATTAACACATAGCAGTATTGGCCATGGCCGCCCTTCCCATAACTGGTTCGGGTTTCCCAGAAATCTGACCTTACTGGAACATTCTGTGTATGCAGTTGGGTGGCCAGCTATACACATGTTTAAGTTCCATGATACATATTGGAATGATGTGGATCCTTCATACACATGTTTTATTTAACCTTGCTAGATGACTGTGATAGCCATTAGTTTTGACTGTTGGTCATTAAAATACCCCCCTCAAAAAAAGAAGAAGAAAAAAAGAAGAAGTAAGTAAATTGGTGTTTTACACACAGTCAACCAGTGCGGTTATATCAGGGTGAGAAAAAGAAAGGAAAAAAAAAAAAAAGGGGGAAAAATCACATGTAAGTTACAGAAATGTATTTGGAGGACTGATGTAATGATGATGATATATATAGTTGCACATGTTCACCATGTATAATAATATGATATTTTTTTTGTTTTGTTCTTCTGGCAAATAGAAACCACTGTGCACAGATCAGTCTGGTCTGGCTATAAATTATGATGTGGCTTACACAGTAAGTCACTTGTGCGCTTTGTCAGCACTTGTGTTTTGACAGTTTGAGTGGATTAGTGATTCTGGATAATAGCTGTCAGATTGCAATGTGTTTCATTGAGTGTACTGTGTGTGGGGGTGTGGCTGTGGGAGGGGTGGGTGGTTGGGTGGTGTTGATGTGTATGTTTGTATGACACTGTTTATATATATATACTGACTTACTTACTTAAGTGGTGCCATTATTGCAGAGTGGAATGCTTTTTTCTAGTTTGCTGAATTGGCATATTATATATATATTATGTCATTCAGCAAACCAGAGAAGAAGAAAAGACCCCTTCCCCTCCCCCCTGCCACCCCCCTCACCCCCCACCCCACCCCCAGTATGGGACAAAAAATCAAGATGATCAGAATTTGGTGAAAAGTTGGGTGAAACAGTTATAGGTGGGTGGGGCTAGCAAATAGACCTTACCCAGCCTTCAACATGAGAATTTAATACAGTGAGGCTGAGGGTGCCAGCAGATAATGTTGCTGGGGTCAAGGGGGGTGGGGGTGGGGTGAGGAGTATTTTGGGTTCTAATGGCTGATGGGAGGCAAACAGAGTTCAGGAGCTGTGTGGAAGTTGAGGTGGCTGTTCTTGGCTCCCCATCCTTATGGTTTCTGTGGGTGTAAAGCAACACTGAAC
The DNA here is from genome assembly GCA_963584105.1 of Alviniconcha strummeri. NCBI lineage: Eukaryota > Metazoa > Mollusca > Gastropoda > Provannidae > Alviniconcha > Alviniconcha strummeri. The sequence continues at coordinate 10,628,769 of OY757555.1, read as the reverse complement.
TATGCTTACACATTGGTCACAGTTTGTCCATAATATGTCAACCCGACATCCGAGGACATTAAGCTGTACATCATCAACATCATGGGAGGCAAGAGTTCAGGTGGATGTACTCCATGCTGGACTGATAGACAGGGATGTCCCTCATAGAGGTCGTTATCTGTGTGCTTGGTTGATGCTTTGTTGGTTGACCAGGTATTGATTTTGATTCTTTTTCTTGCTTCATCCATCTCCCTGGGAGCAGGTGAGAGAAGGCCATGACCACCAAGACAGGTATCCGTGTCGTGCGAGGTCCCGACTGGTCTCATGGCAATGATGATGGAGGTGAAGGTCACCTAGGCACAGTGACTGGCATTCCAGGTCGAGGACCCAGCCATGGCAAGGTGCAGGTAGTGTGGGACTCCGTTGGGGAAGAAAAGTCCTACTTTGCTGGCAAGGACAACAAATTTGACCTGCGCATCTATGATAGTGCACCAGTAGGTATGTCTGCTGGCCTGTGTGACATTGTGTTCCTTTTTGTCTTCCCATGTGTTTCAGGCATAATATGGCATAATATTTTATTTTGTAATAAATTATGTGGACATACATGGATATAATTTAATGTAATGTGGGCTAAGCAACTATGAATACTTTGTATGTGCATGTGTCTGAATTAGTCTACCTATGTATGTGCTTGTGTCTGAATTAGTCTACCTCAGTTAATGTTTTGAGGGGACCCCCCTTTTTCTTGCACACCATAAATATCGGTAATGATCAGACATTGATCCTGGATATTATCTGGAAGAAGAAGACTGAATGGAAGGAGTACCACAGGTGCTACTGATAGGAACTGAATAAAAAATTAAAAAATAAAAATTACTAATTAAAAAAAAAATATATATATATACTGATGTTTTTCATTTAATTTTTCATTGTGTTTGTTAAAAATCAATGTTTGAAGGTTGTGAAAACATGGCCATGGTGGCTGCCATTTGTGCCCCACAGTCTATATCAGTCAATCAGTGACATTAAAGTCAAGGCTGACAGGGGTGGCAAAGCATCAGCAGCAAATACATCATAAGCCAACCTTTTTCTGCTCTTCATCGGTGAAGAGTGAACCAGTATGGCTGTGCCCTGGGGAGCCAGAACTTTAAGCAAGAAAGGTGCTTCTTTTATATATAAATATTGACAGAACAGCCAAAAATCAGCATGCAAATAAAAATATTTGCAGATTTTTATGTTTTTTGGGCAATTAAGCTTGGTTCCCATTTATTCCTTTTTTAGTATCTGGTACCATAATGGTTTATGCTATTAATATGATCAAGTTGTTGCTTTTTTTGTTCCTAGTTATTGCTCCATTTTTGTGCTTTGTATACTTTACTGTGTCTTTTATTATTAACATGTACTGCTTTCCCATGCAAAAATCCAGCATTCATGCACAGTTTTATCTTTACCATACACTAACACACTGCTGTGATTCACACAGTCTCCTTACTGCTTCTGATGTGAGGGATAAAGTTGTAATAAATTTGCCATGGTAGCTGAAGACTTTTTTTTTTTTTTTTACCCTTCATTTTTATATCCCCTCATTCCCCCATTGAAAAAGGGTGGAAGGGGTACCCTGGATTCACCTGGTTTTCAGCTCTGTTGAAGGATCTTTTGTGTGTACAGCCTTTAGTAGAAAAGATTTCTTTGCTAATCAGCCTGATCAATTATTAAGGACTAGACACTTAGTCCCATGTGTCAACTGGAAAAGAATGAGAAGTACACTACTGATCTGATGCATGTTTTTTGTAGTTTTGTTTTCTCTTTGAAGGAGCCATAGGCTGGCTTTAATCTGTGCTGTGGTTGTTTTGACAACACTAACATTTATGGGGCTCGTTTTCAGGTGTGAAGCATAAAAGTGTGACATGTGATGCGTGCAAGACGGATGGCATCACTGGAATACGATGGAAGTGTTGCGTGTGTACTGACTATGACCTCTGTTCACCGTGCTATCACACAGATCGCCATGACAGAGCTCATACCTTTATGAGATATGTCACAGATGACTGCAAATTGTAAGTGGTGATGTGTGTGTGTGTGTGTGTGTGTGTGTGTGTGTGTGTGTGTGTGTGTGTGTGTATGTGTGAGAGAGTGAGTGCGTGCGTGTGTGCGTGCGTGAGTGTGTGTGTGTGTGTGTGTGTGTGTGTGTGTGTGTGTGTAATGTGGGTCTTGTCTGTTTTCCCTACTTGTGATTTTAACTGCTTGTACTTTGTAGTCATTGTTATTGACATGTTATTGTTATTGTCATTTTCCACATAATTATAGTGCCATGGATGTACACCATAGATGTAGTTTATATCTGAATTTTCTACAGCATGCCAAACTCTATTTTTATGTTAGAAGTTCATGCTTTGTAGATATTTCAACATTATTATTAGTGTTAATGATATCCACTGGATGACTGCATGTGCACAGGGTAAAAGTGCCCCCCCGCAATGCTTCCAAGCGTAAGGAGGCCTACGGACTGGTGAAGGGGGCAGAGGTGGCGCGTGGCCCACACTGGAACTTTGGAAATCAGGATGGTGGGTATACAAGCTTCCCTTTATCTCATGAAATGCCTGTCTGTGAAACTGGCCTGATAATAATGTTTCTTTTTATTTTTCTGCCTTTGTCATTGATTTGACACTTGCCAAGCTGTCGCTTTCTTCACAGATGAGGCTTATGCAGCTCTTTTTCCACTGACCCTTTTTTAGTTTGCAAAACACCATGATTGTGCATGCTTTTTTTTTTTTTTTTTTTTTTTTTTTTTTTTTTTTAAATAAGTATAAATTGCATACTGAAGAAGTGGATTTGTGACATTGATCAAGGAAAACCTGAAGACAGTGTAGCTTCCTTAGACTGATTGTTAATAATAATAATAATAATAATAATAATAATAATAATGTATATTTGTCATGTTTTCATGCACTCACATGACACATATTAACCTAAATATGATATTCTATACACAAGTAGATCACAGTCCTACCAAAACAATTTACAAAAAGTATTATACAGTAAAAAAACAAACACATGCACTACACACACATGTACTCTCTCTGTGTGTCTCTCTCTCACTCACTCACACACACACACACACACACACACACACACACACACACACACACACACACACACACACACAGTGACATACACAACACACACACACACACACACACACACACACACACACACACACACACACACACACACACACACACACACACACACACACACACACACACACACACAACACACACACACACTGACTGTAGCAGAAACTGGGTACTGATATTAGTTGGGATGAAAATACTGTGAGAAGAGGAAGGTTTTCAGTTTGCATGGACTGTGTAGGACTGGCAGGGATGTGACCACCTTTACTGTAGGCCAGCTGTACTGTCTGTGTGTCTGTTGAGCTTCCTGAAGAACTGGTTGATGAGGAGGAGCAGGTAGTTGATCCACAACGGTGGCTGTATCATCAGGACTGGTCTGTGTTGGTGGATGGAATCCAAAGGTTGGTTGGTTGGTGGTGGTGATTGTAACCTCATGGCTGGTTGGTGGTGGTGGCTGTAACAATATGGCTGGTTTGTGGTTGTCACTGTAACATCATTTATAACATCACGGCTGGTTGGTGGTGGTGGCTGTAACAATATGGCTGGTTTGTGGTTGTCGCTGTAACATCATTTATAACATCATGGCTGGTTGGTGGTGGTGGCTGTAACAATATGGCTGGTTTGTGGTTGTCGCTGTAACATCATTTATAACATCATGGCTGGTTGGTGGTGGTGGCTGTAACAATATGGCTGGTTTGTGGTTGTCGCTGTAACATCATTTATAACATCATGGCTGGTTGGTGGTGGTGGCTGTAACAATATGGCTGGTTTGTGGTTGTCGCTGTAACATCATTTATAACATCATGGCTGGTTGGTGGTGGTGGCTGTAACAATATGGCTGGTTTGTGGTTGTCGCTGTAACATCATTTATAACATCATGGCTGGTTGGTGGTGGTGGCTGTAACAATATGGCTGGTTTGTGGTTGTTGCTGTAACATCATTTATAACATCATGGCTGGTTGGTGGTGGTGGCTGTAACAATATGGCTGGTTTGTGGTTGTCGCTGTAACAGCATTTATAACATGGCTGGTTGGTGGTAGTAGCTGTAACCTCATGACTGGTTGGTGGTGGTGACTGTGGTTGTAACAGCATGACTTGATTTGTACTGGTGGTTGTAGCATAGCTGGTTGGTGGTGGTGGTAGTGGTGGTGGTGGTGGTGGTGGTGGTGGTGGTACTCTCATGGCTGGTTGGTGGTGGCAGTAACCTTATGACTGGTTGATGGTGGTGGTGATGGTAACATCATGGCTGGTTGGTGGTGGTGGTGGCAGTAACCTCATGTTTGGTGGTTGCGGTGGTGGTAACCTAACAGCTGGTTGGTGGTGGTGGTGGTGGCTGTGACATGTAGCTGCTGTGACTGGGGTTGCTGTTTGTTTCCAGGTGGGCCAGGCAATCGAGGGAAGATTGTGGAGGTGGGGACCTTCACAGGGGGTTACTACCGTGGTGGTGTGCGTGTCAAGTGGGACAACAAACCTGACAACATTCTGGGCTACAAAGTGGGAGCTGAAGGAAAAGTGGACCTGGTGGCCAAGTCCAAAACAAGCGGGGGCACCTACTACCCTGAACACCTCCCACGCCTAGGTCAGTGTGCTGACATGCAGGTTGCTTTTCTTTCTTGGTTTGTTCTTTTGAAAAATAGAAATGCTTTGAACAGGGTACCACTCTGCAGCCAGTCCTTTTCCATGGTAGACAACTGCTTTTGATTTTTTGATGACAGTGCGTTGACATGTGGTTGTGCAGATGTGGTGAACCCTGATCACGTTCAGCTGAAGCGTGGTGATAAGGTGAAGGTGGATGTGGACAGTGACACTTTTAGGAAGGTGCAAAAAGAACACCAGAGTGGCTGGAATGATGGCATGAAACAGGTACCTTTTACATGCAAACATCATGAACAGGTAACCCACACTGACACTCAGACTGTGATACAGGTAGTCCTCACACTAGCATTCACACCATCACCATGGCACAGGTAACTTTCACACCAACACTGACATTGCAGCACTGGCAGTCACATTGACACTGACACCATGGCACAGGTAACTTTCACACTGACACATTGCAACAGCACAGACTAAACACTGACACACCATGAAACAGACAACTGTAGACCACACCATGAAACAGACAACTGTAGATGGACACACCATGCAATAGACAACTGTACACTGACACACCATGAAACGGACAACTGTACACTGACACACCATGACACAGACAAGTGTACATTTACACATCATGACACAGACAAGTGTACACTGACACACTATGAAACAGACAACTGTAAACTAACACACCATGAAACAGACAAGTGTACACTGACACACTATGAAACAGACAACTGTAAACGAACACACCATGAAACAGACAACTGTAGACTGACATACCACGAAACAAGACAACTGTAGACTGACATACCATGAAACAGACAACTTTACACTGATGCACCTTGAAACAGGCATACCCTGACACACCATGAAAGAAACAACTGTACACTGACATCTTGAAACAGGCAACCGTACACTGACACACCATCAAATGGGCAATTGTACACTGAAACACCATAAAACAGGTAACTGTCACGAACACTATATTATATAAGACAGGTTCTACTCACATAGTGACACTTGTATCATTAAACTGTCATTGGTGGGAGCTGCCACAAGTATCATTTTTGTCAGGACAAAAGTATGCTTGCAGCGAAAACTATTTTTTGTCACTACAAAACTTTTATCGCAACAGATACGTTTGCCTGCTTTTGTTGTGACAGAAGATGTGTTTTGTCACGACAAACGTTTTGTCGCAAGAAGCATACTTTTGTTAGGACAAAAGATGTGTTTTGTCACGACAAACGTTTTGTCGCAAGAAGCATACTTTTGTTAGGACAAAAGATGTGTTTTGTCACGACAAACGTTTTGTCGCAAGAAGCATACTTTTGTTAGGACAAAAGATGTGTTTTGTCACGACAAACGTTTTGTCGCAAGAAGCATACTTTTGTTAGGACAAAAGATGTGTTTTGTCACGACAAACGTTTTGTCGCAAGAAGCATACTTTTGTTAGGACAAAAGATGTGTTTTGTCACGACAAACGTTTTGTCGCAAGAAGCATACTTTTGTTAGGACAAAAGATGTGTTTTGTCACGACAAACGTTTTGTCGCAAGAAGCATACTTTTGTTGTGACAAAAGATGTGTTTTGTCACGACAAACGTTTTGTCGCAAGAAGCATACTTTTGTTAGGACAAAAGATGTGTTTTGTCACGACAAACGTTTTGTCGCAAGAAGCATACTTTTGTTGTGACAAAAGATGTGTTTTGTCACAAAAATGATACTTATGGCAGCTCCTGCCAATGATACTAAACACATTACTCTGATACCATAACTCACACCCTGACCCAAATAAAAGGAATACCCACACTCATCACTTGAAGCAGATAACTCGACACTGAAACACCCAGCACAGAACAGATTACTCTCAATTGACACTTTCACCGTGACACGAGAAACTTTGACACTGAGACTTACCCTGTTACTAAATGAAGATCACATTCATCTGCAGATCGTATTGTAATGTAGGTGATATGTTGTTATTCAGTGTCTTCAGGATGTTGGTACGGTCGTGACTATACCACATCCCACGGTGGTCAGAGTGCAGTATGAAGATGCACGCATCTGGAATGTTGTTCGCTGCGTGCTCCAGAGGGTAAGCAAACCAAAATTGACACTTAACAACAACAACAGCAATAATAATAATAATTAATGCTTAGAGCGCCTAACCCGCACAGGCCCTAAGTGCTTACACACGACATTCTTTACAAATACATAATAACTGTCAAAATTCTATACATACTACATGAATGCACACACACACACACACACACACACACACACACACACACACACACACACACACACACACACGCATGCATGCACGCATACAGACTTGCACACACATGTGTGCGCGTGCCATGCACACACATCACACACACATCACACACACACACACACACACACACACACACACACACACACACACACACACACACACACACACACGCACACACACGCACACACACACCAGTCACATATCAGGGTAATGAGACTGAAGAAAAGTTTTTTCAAGGAAAATTTAAAAGAGCTGACAGAAGTATGAGATCTTGTAGTCTAGTGGTCACTGGCAGCCAGTAACGTGAGCACAGTACAGGAGTGATAGGGACAGGTTCTAATTCTGAAGCTTTGACTGAGCCTTGCAGTGTCCTTTTTGACTCCAAAGGGTAAGCAAACCAATACTGACACATAACAGGGTAATGAGATCATGATCTTGTAGTCTAGTGGTCACTGGCAGCCAGTCAAGTGAGCACAGTACAGGAGTGATAGGGTCTAACTATGAAGCTTCGACTGAGCTTTGCAGTGTCCTGTTTGACTCCAAAAAACACCCCCAGTATTGACACTTATCAGAGTAATGAGACCTTGTAGTCTAGTGGTCACTGGCAGCCAGTCAAGTGAGCAGAGTACAGGAGGGAAAGGGTCTAATTCTGAAGCTTTGACTGAGCTTTGCAGTGTCCTTTTTACACCAAAGGGTAAGCAAAGCGATATTGACACTGAACAGGGTAATGAGATCTTGTAGTCTAGTGGTCACTGGCAGCCAGTCAAGTGAGCACAGTACAGGAGTGATAGGGTCTAACTATGAAGCTTCGACTGAGCTTTGCAGTGTCCTGTTTGACTCCAAAAAACACCCCCAGTATTGACACTTATCAGAGTAATGAGATCGTGTAGTCTAGTGGTCACTGGCAGCCAGTAAAGTGAGCACTGTACAGTAGTAATAGGGTCCAACTTTGAAGCTTTGACTGAGCTTTGCAGTGTCCTTTTTGACTCCAGAGGGTAAGAAAACCAATACTGACACTTGTCAGAGTAATGAGACCTTGACGTTGTAGTCTAGTGGTCACTGGTAGCCAGTAATGTGAGCACAGTACAGGAGTGAAAGGGTCTAATTCTGAAACTTTGAATGAGCCTTGCAGCGTCCTTTTTGACTCTGAAGTCTGTCCAATAAGTAGGTCTTGGAGTACAGCAGAGAGCAGAGCAGTTCAGTTATTTAGTCTGGAAAGTGTGAAAAGAGAAATGAGTTTTTTTTTGTGTGTGGTGTAAGTGGTTAGACATTGACTAACTGGACTTATTCTTCAAAGTTCAAATTAACTATAGGAAGTGTATTCCTGAACTTGTATGTACGGTTTTCAGACATGAAAGGCTAACCTGAAGAGATTTTGGCAGGTGAGCTCCTTCCAAAAGGGGGACATGGTGAAGATCATTGACAGTTACAATGCTGCTGTGGAGTTGCAAGTGGGCCACGGAGGCTGGAATGATAAGATGGAAGATGTGAGTCTACTGTTTTCTGTATCACCCACTGTCCTCTGTATTGCTCACTGTCTGCCATATCACCCACTCTTTTCCATATCACACACTCTCCTCTGTACTACCTGCAGTCCTCTGTATTACCCATTCTCCTCCATACTGCTCACTGTTCTCTGTATCACCCACTCTCCTCCATATCACCCATGGTCCTCTGTATTGCCCACTATCCTTCATATCACCCAATGTCCTTTATGTGACCCACTATCCTATGTATCACCCACTGTCCTTCATATTACCCACTATCCTCTGTATCACCCACTGTCTGTATCACACACACCATATTGCCCACTCTCTTCTGAACTGTCCTGCATATTACCCACTGTCCTTATCATCCACTCTCCTTGTTTTCACTTGCTGTCCTCCATATCGCCCATTGTATCACCCACTCTCCTCCATATCACCCAGCTGTCCTCTGTATCACCCAGTCTTCTCTGTATCACCCAACTGTCCTCTGTATCACCCCCTCTCCTCTGTATCCCCCAACTGTCCGCTGTATCGCCCAACTGTCCTCTGTATCACCCACTGTCCTCTGTATCACTCAACTGTCCTCTGTATCCCCCACTCTCCTCTGTATCACCCACTCTTCTCTGTATCACCCAACTATCCTCTGTATCCCCTACTCTCCTCTGTATCACCCACTCTCCTCTGTATCACCCACTCTCCTCTGTATCACCCAACTGTCCTCTGTATCCCCAACTGTCCTCTGTATCACCCAGCTGTCCTCTGTATCCCCTACTCTCCTCTGTATCACCCACTCTTCTCTGTATCACCCAACTGTATCCCCCACTGTCCTCTGTATCGCCCACTCTCCTCTGTATCACCCACTCTTCTCTGTATCACCCAACTGTCCTCTGTATCCCCCACTCTCCTCTGTATCACCCACTCTGCACTGTATCCCCCACTCTTCTCTGTATCACCTACTCTTCTCTGTATCACCCACTGTCCTCTGTATCACCCGCTCTTCTCTGTATCACCCAACTGTCCTCTGTATCCCCCACTGTCATCTGTATCACCCACTCTCCTCTGTATCACCCACTCTTCTCTGTATCACCCAACTGTCCTCTGTATCCCCTACTCTCCACTGTATCACTCACTCTCCTCTGTATCATCCAACTGTCCTCTGTATCACCCACTGTCCTCTGTATTGCTGTCACTGCAGATGAGAAAAGAACTGTGTAATTGTTATTGGGCACTGCTGACGCCACATAACGTCTCACTCCCTTTTGTGGTAATTTGAAGCCTAGAAAAACTTGGAATATTCTTGCTGTTGTGGAATTTTGCATAAGTTGAGTTTCAGCTATTTAGAGATTTTTTTCATTCTTTAAGCAAACAGTGTTGTTGGTTGATTGGTGAAATCCAGTTTTGGATTGGTGCCCAGAAATTACCCGAACATAGCCCTTTGAAAATATATTGTGTAATCTTGCCTAAGTCATACTTATCCAAATTTTGACGTTTAAAAAAATTGCATCATCTTTTTCTGATTTATGCAACTCTTTTTGTCAGTGCATTAATTTTAGCAATGTGTCATTCAACTTTTGCAATTTATTGTGAAAAATGCACAAGTTGAAGCATTGCTGAGCTGAAAGACAGTTGCGTAGACTGGAAAAAAGTCCATGTAAGTCTTTATGTGCGCTGATTGAACTGCAAAGAAAAGTTTATGCTATCAACATGACATGTGAACTGAAACACACTGATGCAGAAAACAAATGGTTTTTGTTTTGAAAATAAGAGGTTTTTGTTGTTGTTGCTTTTCTGCCTTTCCTGTTCATTCAGCTTCATTTCTGCCCAATCCTCTTGAAACAAAAACATGATGTTTGTCATGAGCAGGGAATCAGATGTTTACATATGATTTGGTACATTTTATTTCTCCCTGATGACTTCAGAAATGCACACCTGGACCTTGATAAATAGTTTGGTTTTGACTGGGCGTTAAAAACAAGTCACCTCTCATTCCCCTTGGTTCCAAAGCCTTACATGGAAAACACAAACCCCCATAATACCCTGCTTCTGGTATGCATATGTAGGGTAATGCCCTGCTTCTGGCATGCATGCATAGTGTAATGCCCTGCTTCTGGCATGCATATGTAGGGTAATGCCCTGCTTCAGGCATGCATATGTAATATAATGCCCTGCTTCTGGTATGCATATGTAGTGTAATGCCCAAATTGTGACATGCATACATAGTGTAATGCCCTGCTTCTGGCATGCATGCATAGTGTAATGCCCTGCTTCTGGCATGCATATGTAGGGTAATGCCCTGCTTCAGGCATGCATATGTAATATAATGCCCTGCTTCTGGTATGCATATGTAGGGTAATGCCCTGCTTCTGGCATGCATATGTAGTGTAATGCCCTGCTTCTTGCATGCATCCATAGTGTAATGCCCTGCTTCTGGCATGCATGCATAGTGTAACGCCCTGCTTCTGGCATGCATATGTAGTGCAATGCTCTGCTGCTGGCATGCATATGTAGTGTAATGCCGCTTCTGGCATGCATATGTAGTGTAATGCCATGCTTTTTTGCATGCATGCATAGTGCAATGCTCTGTTTCTGGCATGCATACATAGTGTAATGCCCTGCTTCAGGCACGCATATGTAGTGTAATGCCCTGCTTCTGGCATGCATATGCATTGTAATGCCCTGCTTCTGGCATGCATAAATTATTTGTGTAATGCCCTGCTTCTGGCATGCATACAGAGTGTAATATAATGCCCTGTTTCTGGCATGCATATGTAGTGCAATGCTCTGCTTCGGGCATGCATATGTAGTGTAATGCCCTACTTTTGGCATGTGTAAATTATGTTGTGTAATGCCCTGCTTCTGGCATGCATACATAGTGTAATGCTCTGCTTCCTGCATGCATATATAGTCCAGTGCTCTGCTCCCGGCATGCATGTGTAGTGTAATGCCCTACTTCTGACATGCATAAATTATGTTGTGTAATGCCCTGCTTCTGGCATGCATATGTAATGTATTGCCCTACTTCTGGCATGCATAAATTATGTTGTGTAATGCCCTGCTTCTGGCATGCATATGTAATGTATTGCCCTACTTCTGGCATGCATAAATTATGTTGTGTAATGCCCTGCTTCTGGCATGCATGCATAGTGTAATGCCCTGCTTCTGGCATGCATGCATAGTGTAATGCCCTGCTTCTGGCATGCATACATAGTGTAATGCCCTGTTTCTGGCATGCATACATAGTGTAATGCCCTGTTTCTGGCATGCATACATAGTGTAATGCCCTGTTTCTGGCATGCATACATAGTGTAATGCCCTGTTTCTGGCATGCATATGCATTGTAATGCCTTGCTTCTGGCATGCATAAATTATATTGTATAATGCCCTGCTTCTGGCATGTATATGTAATATAATGCCCTGCTTCTGGCATGTATATGTAATATAATGCCCTGCTTCTGGCATGTATATGTAATATAATGCCCTGCTTCTGGCATGTATATGTAATATAATGCCCTGCTTCTGGCATGCATACATAGTGTACTGGTGTAACAGAGGTGCAGTACTTGCAGCCTGTGCAGGTGTGATATGTACACAGAGTACAGATGTGATGCTTACAGTGTACAAATGTGACAAAGAGTATAGGTGTGATACTTACAGAGCATATATAGGTGTGCTACTTGCAAAGTGTACAAGTATGATCCTACATAGCATACAGGTGTGATCCGAAGAGTGTGTACAGGTGTTGTACTTAGAAGTTACATTGTGCACAAGTGTGATACCTGCATGGTGTATAGGTTTGATACTTGCAGGGTGTACATGTGTGATACTTACATAGTGTACAGCTGTGGTTCTTACAGAGTGTAAGTGTAATACTTACAGAGTGTTCAGGTATGTGTGATACTGATAGTGTACAGGTATGTGTGATACTTAGAGTGTACAGATATGTGATACTTACAGAGTGTACAGGCATATGTAATACTTACAGAGTGTACAGGTATGTGTGATACTTACAGAGTGTACAGGTGTAACTCTGACACTAGGGATGGCTGTGCTGCAGGCACTGGGCAAAGTGGCAAAGGTGCTGGAGATTGACAATGACGGAGACCTGCGGGTGGCGGTTGATGGGTTACGGTGGCTGATGAGTCCGGTCAGTTGCACACTGGTACAAGACCCGCACAGACAATTACAGGAACCTTCCGTCAAAGAGACCCAGTCTCCTGTCAGCAAAATAGGTAACTATTCTCCTTTGATGGAAGTACCAATGTTGCTATAGCCAGCAAGCTGCAGTTTGTTGTGCAGAACTGATGTTTTGTTGTTTAGCTTTACTGAAGCCTGTTAGTTTTTATTTGGTAGAGTGTTCTGTGTTTAATGAGTTGTATGTGTATTTGCCAAAGTAATTTGCTAAAGCTGAGTGAGAGCTGTGCTGTGACCTGTTTTACTTTTAGGCTGTAAGTAGCAAGGCGCCGGCTGCAGCTGCTGCTTGCTGTGGATTTGAACCCTTGCTTGGACTGACCTTTGTCCTCAGAGGTTGAACTTTGTAAACAGTGTGATGTGACTGCCCTCCACAATGAATGTAACAGCAAAATGGCTCACATCGCTGCCTGTCTTTATGTTTGTCCCATGCTGGCTACCTACTGCTTTAGAGAGAACTTATGGTCCTAGATAGGTCAGTGGACTGCATCGTCAGCTGTCTTGAATCAAGCCAGAGGAATGAACATTTGAAAAAAAGCAATGGTAGTAGCAGCAGTGGCAGTAGCCGCAGCAGTAACAGTAGTAGTAGCAGTAGCAGTAGTAGTGTGTATGTGTGTGTGTAAGTGTGTGTGTGTGTGTAAGTGTGTGTGCAATTGTGCATATGTGTGTGTGTGTGTGTGTACGTGCATGTATGTGTGTGCATGTGTGTGTGCGTGTGTATGTATGTGTACATGCATGTGTATATGTACAGTGGAGTCCATTAATAACGACAACTGTAATAATGAGACATTTTTCAATCCCCATTTTTTATCCTTCTTAATCTTTAAGAATAAACCATTGGGTTTAACGAGAGTTAGTGGATAATCATCTCGGTAATAACGAGAGATTTTCTATCCTTCCTGGTCACAAAAGTTCTCACCACTCGCCCCACCCCTACCTCGTCGTCAAGTTCCCGGTAGGGCACATCTCGTGGTGGCCGGTAACAAAGAAAAACAATGAAAGGCGCGTCCTTGTGTGGTGTGTAATCCCCTCTCCCCCTCCCCCCTCTCCCTCCTCTCATCTTCGTCTGGCTCGAGTGCGCTATCGATTAATTATGAACACATCGACGGCACCGGTGCCAAGATTATTTCCCTTTGTTTCCCTTGGTAAATTCGTCATTTGGGAATAACAAGAACTCTGCAATAGCGAGAAAATGTGCCTGGGCCATCCGCTCTCGCTATAACAGAGTTTCACTGTATGTACATACTGTATTTAGCCCCCTCTGCTTCTAGTGTTTAATACATGTGAACAGTATCAATGGACTGACTGCATGTGAAATAGTTTTAGAACAGAAGTTGTGAGTGCTGAGGGCATCACTGAGTGCATTACAAATGTATGTTGTTATTATTATTAGTAGCAGTAGTAGTAGCAGTAGTAAGAATACGAAAATAAGCATGATGATAAAGATGTTAGTGATGGTGTACAGTTAATGATGTTTTGTCAAAATAAAAAAATTGGTTTTCAGAGTGCTGTTAAAATTAAATAAAGTAATGTGGAGATTATTAAGATGCTTGCTGACAATTGTGCCACCAAGAATGGCCCAGAAAGGTAACCTTTGGACCCATTAATCCATCCAGAGAGTCTGCTGTGTTGCAGGCATGAGTGGTATTATTGTGAATGTACCAGAAATGGTATCACTCACACAAGACAACCAGGTGGCTGAGTACTTCCAGGCAGCTGACCAGGGTGACCTTGAAAAGATTAAGACCTTCATTGCCAAAAACAAGGGCAAGGTAGGGATGCAGTTATTCTCCACTTTATAAAATCCCAACCAAATACTGAAATAGCAGTCTCAACAAGCAGTTTAGACAGTAATTTCAACATGCTCAAAAACACTTATTTTTCAGTGATTGTAGTACAGGTATATTGAAACCTGCCCAACAGCCAATCCTTGCTAAAGTACTAATGGTTAGGAAAATATAGAGAGAATTAGTACCGGCAAACAGCCAACCAGAGAAACAAATATTTGTGTCATTCTTATGAAAATTACAGTAAACAAAATAGTTTCACAAGTCAGGTATTTTGGAGCTTTCAGATCGGATTAGAAAGAGAGAGAGAGAGAGAGAGAGAGAGAGAGAGAGAGAGAGAGAGAGAGAGAGAGAGAGAGAGAGAGAGAAAGTATCACAAGTAGTAGTAATAGTAGTAGAGTGTGTGTGTGTGTGTGTGTGTGTGTGTGTGTGTGTGTGTGTGTGTGTGTGTGTGTGTGTGTGAACTGCATCAAGAGGGAAAAAGTCCTTTGAGATGAAAATGCTCTTCAGGTATACTAAGTTTTTGATATATGCACCCTCACATTTCTTGTGTAAATGATACCTACAATACTTTTGTTTCTATAAGATCCAGTTGTTGCAGGTCATCAATCACCTTTTGTAGTTTTATTTCGTGAATGACACACTTGAAATCGTGTCTGGTTTACTTATGATCTGGGCCAATTTTGCAACCATTCTTTTTAGCTTTCCATGTGTTCATTTTTGTCTTGCATGAAAAGTGAGTCTGTGAGAGTGTTTCCATCTCTTGTGTATGTGAGTATTTTAGGGGATACTTTATGAGCAAGATTTTTTCCACTTTTATACACTATTAACCTCCACAGAACTTCAATTTTTCATATCAGTTTTTAATTACCTTGACCTAATGTCAAAGTCACAAGGATGCCCTGAAAAGTAACCCTGAAAGTTGCACTTTCTAAGTGAGCTCATTCCCTTTGAGTTCAAACTTTGTATGCATGGCCAAAATCTGACGGAATCCTTTTCATGAATTTGGTGTGTATGATTCTTAAAAATGGCAGACTTGTTTCTAGTTTGCAACCAATTGTAACAAAAAATGTGACCTGCAGTTTGTTTTTTGTTTTTTTGGAGACTAGTTAAGAGAGATCTTTGACACTTTTGTATGATGATGACCTCCATATCATGTCCTCTTTCCTAGTTTAATGCAAGTTTCATTGTGTGTAGTTCATGTACTGATACGGGTGACCTTCTTTGAGCTTTATACTAGTTTTTTTTGTTTTTGTTTTTAACCAGCTTTGATGACACGTACTGACCTATTTTCTTAGTCTCAGTGAAGTTTGGAAAGAAATGTTTTATTCTATGCTTGCCTTTGTTTCCAAGTCTGGTGACAACATCCTTGTTTTTATTTTTTGTTTTTTCTTCAGATCAACATTCGTGTTCATGGCAATACAGCATTGCATGTTGCATGTCACCGTGGCTTCCTTGACATTGTCAAACACCTGCTGGACAATGGTGCAGATAAAAATGTGACTGATAATAATGGCGACACACCTTTACATTATGCAGTCGATGGGTAAGAACGTATCATCGTGTACATCCTAAGTGAATGACACTACTGCTCTTCTTTAGCTTTCTTGTCCAGTAGCATCGGCCAGAACTGACCATTAGGTAATACTATACATCAATACACTTAACTGTAGCCACCACCCATTGGCTGACAGGCAGGTTAGTGTTCATTTTTCTATGCCAAGATTGTACGTCCTTATGTCAGGATCATTCATTTCCCTATGCCAGGATCTTCCCCATGCCGAATTTATTCATTTCCCCTTACAAGGATCTTCCCCATGTCAGTATCCTTTCCCCATGCCAGGATCATTCATTTCCCAATGCCAGGATCTTCCCCATGCCAGGATCTTCCCCATGCCAGCATCATTCATTTCCCCTTATGAGGATCTTCCCCATGCCAGCATCATTCATTTCCCCATAACAGGATCTTCCCCATGCCAGTATTATTCATTTCCCCTTATAAGGATCTTCCACATGCCAAGATCATTCATTTCCCCATACCAAGATCTTCCCCATGCCAGTATTATTCATTTCCATGATCTTCCCCATGCCAGTATTATTCATTTCCCCTTACAAGGATATTCCCCATGTCAGTATCATTTCCCCATGCAAGGATCTTCCACATGCCAAGATCATTCATTTCCCCATACCAGGATCTTCCCCATGCCAGTATTATTCATTTCACCTTACAAGGATCTTCCCCATGCCAGTATAATTTCCCCATACCGGGATCTTCCCCATGCCAGCATCATTCACTTCCCCATGCTAGGATCTTCCCCATGCCAGCATTATTCACTTCCCCAGCAAGGATCACTGCCAGTAGCAGATCAGTCAGTATGACAACACTGTATGGGGATTTAAATCACTTGCTTCAAAGTGCAGCTTTCTGAGTGTTAGGGGATAGGGTCACTGTGTGTACATGTTCATATATATGTAGACAGCACTGTGTGTACATGTTCATATATATGTAGACAGGATTGTGTGTACATGTTCATATATATGTAGACAGCACTGTGTGTACATGTTCATATATATGTAGACAGCACTGTGTGTACATGTTCATATATATGTAGACGGGATTGGTATGATAACCAATGTGTATACTGTAGACAGGACTACTACTAAGGAACATAGCTTTCTGAATTCTGGTGGCTCTTAAGACACTGTGCATATGTGTACATATGTATGTATGTAGACAGGACAGTAGGTCTGCACCAAAATCTCACCCAACTGAGTGAGCAGCAAGAACAATGAAAACTACAACATACAGCCTTCTTTTAGACAGCAAAGAAAATGGACCAGTAAAGGGTCATTCAGGTTCTGAACAGCAGGAAGGTCTGATGACCAATGATATGTTCCACAGCAGGAAGGTCAGTTGACCATGCAATATGTTCCACAGCAGGAGGTCAGATGACCAATGATATGTTCCACAGCTGGAAGGTCAGTTGACCATGCAATATGTTCCACAGCAGGAGGTCAGATGACCAATGATATGTCCCACAGCAGGAGGTCAGATGACCAATGATATGTCCCACAGCAGGAGGTCAGATGACCAATGATATGTTCCACATCAGGAGGTCAGATGACCAATGATATGTTCCACATCAGGAGGTCAGATGACCAATGATATGTTCCACAGCTGGAAGGTCTTTTGAACAAAGAGTATTAATGCATTTACTGTTTGCAAGGAACAAGATAATACAGTGAACTGTGTAGGCAGAGTACAAGGAAGAGGTATGGAGTGTATTAAAGCATGCACTGTTTGCAAGGAACAAGATAATACAGTGGATGAACTGTGTAGGCAGAGTACAAGGAAGACATATGGAGTGTATTAAAGCATGTACTGTTTGCAAGGAACAAGATAATACAGTGGATGAACTGTGTAGGCAGAGTACAAGGAAGAGGTATGGGGTGTATTAAATCATGCACTGTTTTCAAGGAACAAGATAATACAGTGGATGAACTGTGTAGGCAGAGAACAAGGAAGAGGTATGGGATGTATTAATGCATGCACTGTTTGCAGGGAGCAACCTGCTGTATTGGAGGAACTGTGTAAGAAGGGAGCCAATAAGAATGCACAAAACAAAGCTGGTTTGACAGCCCTTCATACAGCTGTTGACCAGGATCTGGCTGAGTGTGTCCGTGTACTTGTCAGCAATGGAGCAGATGTTAATATACAGGTAGGTGTGACAATAAGTAAATGCAAATGTGTCTTGAGTTGATAAGAGCAAAAGAGAACAGGTGACTACATCTAAATGCTTTTGACACTGGAATTGCTGACTCTCATTCTAGTTTGAAATGATTGCTGGCACCACAAGCTCAGTCTCTGGATGCATGCAATGGTGTGTGTGGAAAACTGACATGTACCTTGTCTGGGTGAGAGGCAGAGTGTTAGCTTTGAGGAAAGACTTTGTTTCTGTTTGATCAACCTTGTATGTCCATGTCTATAACAACTACAAGTGCAGGGAGTACATAATATGTGATAATGATAATAGTGCTAAGTGTGAAGAACAGAAAGAGGTGGGAATGACACAAATTGAGACATGCATTCAAAAAGCATACCCCCCGCCCCCCCAAAAAAGGAAGAAGAAAAAAGAGGACAAAATACCCTGATTAATTAATTAAACAACACAGATGGACAGGCGTATTATAATTGATAAACACAGCAAAGCATGAAAAACCTGTTTACTGTTAGCTGTGACTGCAGGTTGGTGTAACAGTTAGCTGTGACTGCAGCTTGGTGTAAGAATTAGCTGTGACTGCAGATTGGTGTAAGAGTAAACTTTGACTGCATATTGATGTAAGAGCTAGCTGTGACTACAGACTGGTGTAAGAGTTAGCTGTGACTGCAGACTGCTGTAAGAGTTGGCTGTGACTGCTGACTGGTGTAAGAGTTAGCTGTGACTGCTGACCAGTGTAAGAGTTAGCTGTGACTGCTGACTTGTGCAAGAGTTAGCTGTGACTGCAGATTGGTGTAAGAGTTAGCTGTGACTGCAGACTGATGTAACATCTGTGACAGGCATGGCATAAAGCAGAGAATGTTAGCTCACATGATGTAGCAAAACATGTTTGCATTGTTGTGTAGGACAAGGAACAGGACACACCTATGCATGATGCCCTCAGAAAGGGGAACCGTGACATCATAAAAGCTTTGCTGGACTGTGACAAGCTGGATGGAAGCAAAGCCAACAAGGAAAAACTCAGTGTCATGCATGTGGCTGTTATCAATGGACAACAGAGGTGTGTGTGTGTGTGTGTGTGTGTGTGTGTGTGTGTGTGTGTGTGTGTGTGTGTGTGTGTGTGTGTGAGAGAGAGAGAGAGGCAGGCAGGCAGGCAGGCAGGCAGGCAGAGAGAGAGAGAATGAACGAACAAGAGAGAGAGAGAGAGAGAGAGAGAGAGAGAGAGAGAGAGAGAGAGAGAGAGAGAGAGATGTGGTAGGTATTGCACAATCACAGAAAGATTCCCTTTGCCATTAGTATCTCATACATTTGCCATGTTGCTGCAGATATGTGCAGGTACTGAGTGGTCACCAGCAATACCTGTTGTCCTTGTGTGTTGATATTACAGTTGAGATGCTAATTTGTGCAGAGTGGTGGAGGTGTTGATTGGCCGCAACAAGCGCTTGGCCTCCATCACAGGAGGGATTGAAAACTGGGCCCCTCTTCACCTGGCTGCCATGAATGGTCGAACAGCAATTGCTGGTGTCCTAGTGAAAGAGGTAAAATCCACTCAGATGACCACTCACACTGACAAACTGTTGACCCAACACCAGTCACTGGTGTCCTTGTGAAAGAGGTAAAGTCCACTCCGATGAGCACTCACACTGACATACTGTTGACCCGACACCAGTCACTGGTGTCCTTGTGAAAGAGGTAAAATCCACTCCGATGAGCACTCACACTGACATACTGTTGACCCGACACCAGTCACTGGTGTCCTTGTGAAAGAGGTAAAATCCACTCCAATGAGCACTCACACTGACATACTGTTGACCCAGCACCAGTCACTGGTGTACTTGTAAAAGAGGTAAAATCCACTCCGATGAGCACTCACACTGATATACTGTTGACCCGACACCAGTCACTGGTGTCCTTGTGAAAGAGGTAAAATCCACTCCGATGAGCACTCACACTGACATTATGTTGACCCAGCACCAGTCACTGGTGTCTTTTTATGAAAATGGTGAGGTCCATGCAGATGATCACTCACACTGACATACCACTGGTACAACAACATTTGCTGGCATTTCTTTAACCCCTTCACTGCCCCAGCATGTAAAACTTTCGGGCTGAAAGATGCATGGATGCTCCTGCAAACAGTATATTTTCCAGTCCTATATCACATCTACTTTCAATGCTGTGCGTTTTGATGAAAATCCTTTCAAATGCCTGTGCAAAAAAGAAGGCTAAAAGACTTAAGGGTTTCAAAATTTGCATTTTTATTGGTTGTTTTCAAGTGACATCATGGCAGTGAAGGGGTTAAAAATTCACTGCAAGATGCTGTTTACCACCACACTAACATAATGTCATTGACATTACAATAGTATGACAGAAGTGAAGCTAGCAGCCATTTACTATATCGAGCTTTCTGAATAATGAAAGAATGAAAATTTTTCAACATTGTTGGTACTGTCAATTCTGTGCAAAAAAAGGTTCAAAACAATGCTTATTTATTATGACATGGACACACAATATGCATATTGTATGTCTGTGTCATAATAGATAAGCGTTCTTTTGAACCTTTATGTGTTTAGATCTTGTTTTAGAATGCTAGTTGTCATTCTTCTTCAGATTTTTTTTCTGTGCGAAAGATTAACAGTAATTTAGAAACACATCACATGAACACTCCAAACAAGGCCTCCCTCCCAAAAGAATGAAGTTAACCTTTGCTGGTGGTTTTTATGGTCTATGGATTAGAATTTGTTTTCTTGCAGTTCTTCCTTGGTTGACAAATTTATTTCCAATTTTCACACTTGACCCATATGTGCCAGTTAGTTGACAGTGCTTTATCTGCAAATTAAATTAGTATGCATGCTTTTCTGAAAAGTGATAATAATATTTTGAACCCATGTCAGTTAGGCAGATATCTCTAGAGACAGATTTTGTGCAGACTCTACATAAGGTCCTTCAGCTGAGACTATTAGCCAAGGTTCCCCATGTGTATGAATGCAAAAAGATCACATACACATGTTCTTGGTGGGATATGGAAACACCAAGACAATCCAGCATGCACCAGAAGTGTCAGAGCCTTCAGAGTGTTGAAATTAGACACTACAGAACAGTTAACATTTGGAATACAGGGGGAAAAAATAAAAATAAAAAAAAAATCTGCAGAACAACACATGATAATGTTCAGCAGAAAATCGTGATATTTATTGTACTTCTTCTGTATTTGGTATGTCACCACATTAAAAGGTACATCAGCACTGAGGTGAGGCAATGCCATTTTGTTCTAAAATGAGCTAAGACCTCAGCAATTAACATTATAAATTCTTTTTATTTATATTTTTTATTTTTAAACAGATACAAAAGAACAGGTTGGTTGCTACTGAATAACTGGTTCTCTTTGGGCTTTTTTCTTCTTTTTCTTCTTTCTAATGTCGGCTTTGCATTTTATTTCCAAAACCTGCTATTCACATTGTCATAAAGTGTGGTGACAGAAAAGGGCATTCTTTTCATGGTGACCTTTTTTTTTTCTTTTTTTTTTACATGGAGAAAACTTTGTCAATTCATGACTGTTTCAAGTGTTGCTGGCTTTTACTAATAGAGGTTAGCATCAATCCATGACTGTTTTAAACATTGCTGGCTTTTACTGATAGAAGTGAATGAATGTTTCAAACAGTGCTTGTTTTTACAGGGAGAAATTGTTGTCAGTCCATGACTGTTTCAAATGCTGTTTGGTTTTGCAGGGAGAAGTCATTGTCAGTCCATGACTGCTTCAAATGTTGCTTGGTTTCACAGGGAGAAGTCATTGTCAATCCATGACTGCTTCAAATGTTGCTTGGTTTTACAGGGAGAAGTCACTGTCAATCCAGTGGACAAAAACAGCCGCACACCCCTACACTATGCAGTGCAGTCCTGTGAAAACACTATCATAGATCTTCTGCTGGGAAGAAGTGGGTACCAAGCATACTACACACTCTGGCATTGTCATTCATGTTCCTTACTTGGTAGAATTTCATTTTGCACTTGCTATCATTTTTGCCTTGGAAAACCCATTTAAAAAAAAAGATTTGTGAGTGTTGTTATATGTTTATGTGGGCAAACATATCAGACTGGAACAGCCATGTGGGGAGACACGTTTTATTCAGCCACGATCACTCTTGTTCTCCAGTAACGATAGTATTACATGGGCTGCTTCCCTTGCATCCTTTTATATGTGTGCTACTTCACAGTAATATGACAAGTGTGACAAATCAAAACCCATGATCTGTTGCTGTGTGCAATCATACTCTTTCAGTGCCCTTTTTGATACATGAGTAAGTGTTATTATGGGATAATTTTTGTTTTTGTGTCAGTGTTTATTAATTGATAATGGAAAGTAGTTGAAAATTGTCCATTTTTGTTAGGCCTTTTGAGTTAAAAAGAATATATGTTGCTGGAAAACCATACACATCTGCATCTCAACTGAAGTTTTTGAAAAGAAGAATCTAGGTTTCCTAAGTGAAACACACAAAAATAGTTTATTCTGATTGAAGTACTTAATCCTGAAGACACTGTTGTTGTTGGTTTTTGTTTTGTTTTTGCATTTTTGAGAAGATGCACAATGATACAATTAAGCAACAAATCTAAGTCTCTGTCAGTGTGACACCAAATTCTGAGTGACAGACCACTATTAGCCAATTTGCATACAGAGTACTATTTGTCAGTTTACAGTAGCAAACAGCTGAGAATCGTTTGTTGTTTGTTATGAAACAAATAAAAAAATGTTTTTACGTGGCTTTGTAGAGCATTTGGCATTGAACAAAGTGTTGACATGGGCACCACCCCATTTGTGTTAGACCTTATGTCAGAAGGTAGAGCAGAACAAAGCAGACAGACACCCAGTGAGAACTTCAACCCTCAACTCAGAAATTTGTACTGAACATTTTGTGTTTATTGTTGTTGTTGGTTGCTTTTATATAGCGCTATTCTCCACTCTCAAGCAGACTCACTGCACTCTTGTTGTATACGATTCAGAATCAGTGAGTACATTTTTGAATATCCACCAAAGTGGTGTACTTTACAGTGCCATTTGGTTGTTACATCGTACATGGGTGTGAAACCACTACCATCTTGGCACACATTTTGTGTACACCATACAACCAGTTTATAGTGTCACTTCATTCCAAGCCACATACATAGGGTGCATGTGTGTTTGGGTGTAATCTGCAACCAGCACTTTTGGCAGAATGACCAGGATCTTTGGGAGCTACTGCAATAACACTGTGCTGGAACAGATACAAAAATAAGAGTCAGTGCAGAAAGGTGTCCCTGGAGAAGAAAATTATCTTGCTGCTCCTGCAGGAGCTTGAACCCGTGACCTTTCAATCTGAGTCTGGCTCTCTAACCACTGACCTAGCCCAGCTCACCATTGTCACCTGGCAGGTGATGTGTCATGTTGTGTAGCTGTTGACATCCTCTTTCAGTTCCTTATTGTGTGCAATGTATTAACAGGGCATTTGTTTTTGTTGTAATGGGGTTTAGCTCCTGCTGAAACTATTTTGCCCACAGTGGAATCTGGGCTGACTGGTTCTCTTAAGCATTGAGGAAACTTTACAGGGCACCTTCCTTATTGTGTGCAGTGTATTAACAGGGCATTTGTTTTTGTTGTAATGGGGTTTAGCTTCTGCTGAGACTATTTTGCCCACAGTGGACTCTGGGCTGACTGGTTCTCTTAAGCATTGAGGAAACTTTACAGGGCACCTTCCTTATTGTGTGCAATGTATTAACAGGGCATTTGTTTTTGTTGTAATGGGGTTTAGCTTCTGCTGAGACTATTTTGCCCACAGTGGACTCTGGGCTGACTGGTTCTCTTAAGCATTGAGGAAACTTTACAGGGCACCTTCCTTATTGTGTGCAATGTATTAACAGGGCATTTGTTTTTGTTGTAATGGGGTTTAGCTTCTGCTGAGACTATTTTGCCCACAGTGGACTCTGGGCTGACTGGTTCTCTTAAGCATTGAGGAAACTTTACAGGGCACCTTCCTTATTGTGTGCAATGTATTAACAGGGCATTTGTTTTTGTTGTAATGGGGTTTAGCTTCTGCTGAGACTATTTTGCCCACAGTGGACTCTGGGCTGACTGGTTCTCTTAAGCATTGAGGAAACTTTACAGGGCACCTTCCTTATTGTGTGCAATGTATTAACAGGGCATTTGTTTTTGTTGTAATGGGGTTTAGCTTCTGCTGAGACTATTTTGCCCACAGTGGACTCTGGGCTGACTGGTTCTCTTAAGCGTTGAGGAAACTTTACAGGGCACCTTCCTTATTGTGTGCAATGTATTAACAGGGCATTTGTTTTTGTTGTAATGGGGTTTAGTTCCCAAGCTTCACTGCCTGCAAAGCGTGGTTCTGTGCTGTTTATTTTGCTATTACCATAGTAACTAGCTGTCACACTTACAGCTTTTTCACCTAACCCTACAGCCAGTTAGTGGCATTATGATAGTGCTTAGGACATGTAATGTTCTTCTTGCAGATGCTGATCCAAACATTCAAGATGTGGATGGAAACACTCCAGCCCACCTGGCTCAGATGCCAAAACTTCAAACAGTGGTGAGTCATTTTATTTCATTTGCACCAAGCAGTCCTACCAGTGTCTGAATGAGTCATCTTTCATTTCATATCATCAACTGGCTCATTCAGAATTGCATGCAACACATTTTTCACCAAGCTCTTTTTTCTTCTTCTTCCATTTTCACTTGAAATGCTTATGTTAATGGGCATTTGAATGAACTACAGAAAAACTAAACCTAAAACTAAAATAAACAAACAGCAATAATAACCAAACACAGAAAAACAAAGAATGCTTATTTATTGTGAAACAGACACAACAACAAAAATAACAACAATAACGATAAATTGTCCTGTTGCACAGCAGAAAATGTCTTCATGTTATTACTTAAATCAAGGTAAAATTATGTCAGCTGTGGGAACTTGGTGTATGCATCAAACAGTGTTTGTGAAACTATGTCAGGAACCAGCTTCCTAAATTTGTCCTACAAAATTGAAAATTGGGATGTTGCCCCTGAAGTGGTCCAGCTTACATTGACATTGAATGCTATGGTTGATGACAGGGTCACCCCAAGGTGACATTGTTATGGTTGATGATAGGGTCACACCAAGGTGACACTGAGTGCTATGGTTGATGAAAGTGCTATGGTTAATGAAATTGTCAGACCAAGGTGACATTGAATTCTATGGATCATGACAGGGTCATACCCAGGTGACATTGAGTGTTATGGTTGATGACAGGGTCACACCAAGGTGACACTGAGTGCTATGGTTGATGAAAATGTCACACCAAGGTGATATTGAATGCTATGGATGATGACAGGTTCATACCAAGGTGACACTGAGTTCTGTGGTTGATGAAAATGTCAACCAAGGTGACATTGAATGCTATGGATGATGACAGGGTCATACCAAGGTGACACTGAGTGCTATAGTTGATGAAAATGTCACACCAAGGTGATATTGAATGCTATGGATGATGACAGGGTCATACCAAGGTGACACTGAGTTCTGTGGTTGATGAAAATGTCAACCAAGGTGACATTGAATGCTATGGATGATGACAGGGTCATACCAAGGTGACACTGAGTGCTATAGTTGATGAAAATGTCACACCAAGGTGATATTGAATGCTATGGATGATGACAGGGTCATACCAAGGTGACACTGAGTGCTATGGTTGATGAAAATGTCACACCAAGGTGACATTGAATGCTATGGATCATGACGGGGTCATACCAAGGTGAGCTTGAGTGTTATGGTTGATGACAGGGTCCCACCAAGGTGACACTGAGTTCTATGGTTAATGAAATGTGTGTGTGTGTGTGTGTGTGTGTGTGTGTGTGTGTGTGTGTGTGTGTGTGTGTGTGTGTGTGTGTGTGTGTGTGCGTGCGTGTGTGCGTATTCGTTTAGAATAGTCTCTAGGGACAAGATTTTGTGCTTTAAAAATTCTTTAATTATTTAAATGATTAGGGTTAGGTTTGAACCAAGACAACTTTGAGGTGTCACTGAATGTGGTGATAGATAGTGGGGTCACACCAAAATAATGCTGAGTGCTGTGGTTGGTGGCAGGGTCGCATCAAGAAGGAGGAAGAGGAAGTGTTGGTGCAGTCTATCCTGTGCATGCTTGCTGAATGTGGCGCTGACCTGAACAAGAGAAACAAGGCGGGCAAAACACCGCTTGACCTCTGCAGGACTCCACAGCTTGTGCAGAAGCTCAGAGAGTGAGTTGAACTAATGTGTGCTGCTTTAAAGCCATTGAGATAGATGCTGTTTGCATGCACATGTACCTGGCCAGGTGTGGGTGCATCTAGTGGGGTTTACTGTGAGATATTTCAGTTTGTCTCTGAAGAATTGGAACCATGTGATTTTTCCTACGATCCATTATCATTTACTTGTGATATATATTTATGTAAGTGATTCACACACCCACATTTATTTTACCTAGCTGGTTTTTGGGGCTGTTCCACCTAAATAAATGTAACTGAGTGTACTGTGTGTGTTCCAGGCCATGACCCTTTAACCTTTTTTTCTTTTCCTGTCATCCTTTTTTGATTGGTTTGGAATTTTATGGCCCTAAGCTAATTATCTGATGTGTTAAAACTTGTGTGCTGGGCATGCCGCGTCCTCTTTCCCCCAGTGTCCCTGCAGAAGCAGGTCGTCGTTTAATGTGAGCTAGCTGTTGCCTGGGCACCAGTGCATCTGATTCAGGGGAGAGCCTACACTGTTTCCTGGTTGGTGTAAATAAAAGTTATAGCAACCGCTGACTTGTGACT
The DNA here is from genome assembly GCA_963584105.1 of Alviniconcha strummeri. NCBI lineage: Eukaryota > Metazoa > Mollusca > Gastropoda > Provannidae > Alviniconcha > Alviniconcha strummeri. Next base: position 10,601,791 of record OY757555.1, on the reverse strand, counting down.
CTTCATTCATGCCTCCAACCTGCTTCCCTCACTCCCCACCCCGCTTCCCTACATTAATATATATCACAGCAACTGAAAAAGGATGAACCAAAGGGGAAAATGGGATCACTGAACAGGCTGCTGGTGGAAGAAAAAGATCAAAAGAAAGGGGTGGGCAAGGAGGGACAGCAAATAATTCTGACTGGCCTGTCAGTTGATGTTGGAAAGAGTACACATGTGGAGACACGGTGACCAGCAGCCTGAGTGATCAGTAAGTAATATTGTTTTTCTCAAGCATATTCATGGTTGCCAACCAGCAGCCTGTTTGTGCTTCTGACCAAAATTCTTTCTCACCTCTGACATAAATCCTTCTGTTAACACAGCGGTTTTTATGTCAGTAAATTACATTACCTGTACCTGCACACGCACCTGCATTCATTTTAAATGGCGTAGACTCAGTAGTAACAAACACACTATTTAAATTACTGCTCTGAGCCATGTGTCATGACAGTTTGATAATCTGCTTTCTGATTCTTCAATCTAAAGTATAACTTTTTTTAGCATGTAATTTTATTGTTTGTATTTTTTGTTACATATTCCATGTAACGCAAGTTTTTTTGGCTGTTCCACCATGACACAGTGGGTTTGGAACATATACCAAGCTTACTGTGCAGAGAAGGCTATTCAGGCCTTTGTTGTTGTGTTTGTGTTATGTTTTTCCAGCATGAATCCTCTCCTTTGCTTTGTTAAGAGAATTTCCTTACTGGCATTTCCTGCCTTAAAATCTATGCATGAGGTTCATTCATTAATCGGATTTGGAAAATATTTATACTAATAATAATAATTTAATTTTTGTGCAAGACAGCAGTAAACCACAGTGGGGCAGTATGCAGTAATGGATTGTCTTGTGTGTGCTGTTCCTCAGACAAACAGAAAAGAAGAGACTGTGATAGTCTGACTGCACACTGGCCATTCTTTTATTACTCATTCCTTTTTATTCAAGGGTGAGGAACCGCCAATGCATGTGCATCGGATGTGATGAACTTTTAACTATTGAAGACATTTTACTTACTTGTTCAGATCTTACTGAAATAAGAGAGAGCCACTTTACAGCTCAATCACTGCGTGTTGTTTCAGGAGATTTCACCTGAGAAGATTTTTAACTTTTTGAAAGAAATCAATATTTTGGGAAAAATTTGAAATTGAGATCACTTTGGTTATGTTTCTGTCTTACTCCCCCTTTTAAGTATGGTTTTAAAATTGTACATATATACCAGTTTTAACACATGTACACAAGTAATATATGATGACAAAATGTGTATCGCCCTGATATAACTGTGCTGGGTGACTGGGCGTAAAATGCCAATTTACTTACTTACTCGTGTGTGCTGTGTCACAGTATCACAATCAGGGTGCAGTCTCGGCAGCATGAGAAAGATGACATTCCTCCACACTGGGGCTCCATGAAAGGGCAGGAACTGGTGGTGCAGGAGCTGAAGCAGGACGATGCTCTCACGGCAGAGGAGTACAACAATGTCAGCAACAGGTTTCTGCGCAGCATGGCCAATGTGGAAATTACATCCATCAAGCGTATACAGAACAGGTCACTGTGGGATGCCTACCATGTGTAAGTCTTGTGTTCCTGCCACTGACCCCACAGCATAGGCTGCTGTTGCACACTAAGCAGTGCTACTGCTCTAGTCATTACATTGTGCTTTCACTGCGCATGCGCTGCAGTTTACAAACCCTCTGTATTATACATTTTGACTGTTGTGAACACTAGAAGTTACTTTGCACTTAGTGGGTTTCTGTTTTAGATGCCAGCATCAGTATTAATGATCTCTGCTCACAATGACATCTGTGCTAACAGGATCAGCAACATGAATCTCGCGCCTCTCATGACCTCACTTCACTAGTAACAACTGTTTCTAGTCTTACTGATTGATGAAATCATGTTTGAGATGCTTTAGTCATGGCAAAAGGAAGATGAAAAGCTTACAAATGATGGTGACTTTCTGTTCACACAGAACCAAGCGAACCATGGAACGCAGGTACGGTCTGGGTTGTGCCAATGAACTGATCCTTTTCCACGGGACACCAGCCGGCTCTGTGGAACCCATCCAGCACCAGAACATCGACCCCCTTCTGGCAGGCAGTAACGTGGGGGCCATCTGGGGCAAGGGAGCTTACTTTGCTGTGGATGCCAAGCAGTCCGATAATTACGCCACTGCCAGTGATGAAGGCTACCGTTACATGTATATGGCACGTGTTCTGGCAGGTCGCTGTGCGCAGGGAAGTAAAGGTTTGCAGCGACCGCCCCCAGTGGATCTCAGCAGACCCAATGAGCTGGCGGATGCTGTTGTAGATGATGTTGATCAGCCACGCATCTATGTTATCTTCAGAAACCAGCAGATTTATCCAGAGTTCTTGGTCCAGTACATGTAGGCAACACTGGCAGGCCATGCATCTGTGTGCTGCCTGAAGTAATGAGCAGGTCATCCCCAAGACTCTGACCCAGAACAAGCATGCTACCAAACTGACCTTTACCTTTGCGGCCTGTCTCCTGGTGGCAAGGGCATTGGGACACCGTCACTGATATTCAAACAACCTTGCTTCATCTTTGACGGTCTCCCTCACCTGTCTGTGTTACCTGGAAGTCTAACCTAGTTATATTAATAATAATGTACATTTATCATGCACTTATCAATGCCCTGAGCACTCACATCATGCATATTAACCTAAATACAATATATGTACGTAGAGGACAGTCCTACCAAAACAATTTACATAAGGCATTATATGGAAACACGCACATGCACGCACGCATACACGCATGCATACATGCACGCACGCACGCACGCACACACACAAAAAAATGACTGTAACAGAAACTGGGTATTGATATTAGTTGAGGTGGAAATACTGTGAGCACCATTTATAGCACTGAAACACATACAGGCAGCTTTATATTTAATGCGTTCTGAAGTAGGAAGCCAGTGCAGTTTTTCCAGGAGGGGTGTTGAGTGGTGATGGCGGATTTTTATTTTGTTCAGATTTTAATGTTGTTCATCCATCTCATTTTCTGTCTGCATCAACCTCTCTTTTTCTTCTCTCTCATTGTGTTGTTAAGATATTGTGACATGGCCAAATAATTTTAGCTAATGCTTGTGTTTTTTTGTTGGTTACATGGTCATTGCAAGGGTTCGCCCTAATATAACTGCAATGTTTGACTGGGTGTAGAACACCAAGTTACTTACTTTGCAAGGGATCCACAAGATAATTATGTTAACATTTTGTCTCCATTTGTTGGATTTTCCCCCTTAAGTTACACTTAAGAGTCATGTTTGGCAAGCACATGTAGAAATATTGACATGACAAAATTTTATTTGTTTCCTTTCTTTTTAACAAATGTTAGCTTATAATTATATATATACATTGGCGACTTTTCATTTTCTTCAAGGTGATTTGGTAACCTTATGCATTGCATGTCAGACTTTGTTCTCAAAACTCGGTGGCTACCGGTAATATTGGCTGTCCAGGTTGCCAGTGATGATATGGAATGCATTACACAGTTTTTTTGTGTTCACAACTTGACAGATGGTGTGTGTGTGTGTGTGTTCTGTAACTAATGAAGGCCCATGAGTATGAAGACCAAATAGCCTCCATCTTCTAAATGGTAATGACACTGAAAACAACTGGCATGTGTGATAAGCCTAAGAAAGGGCTGTCCAACCAGCCAAAATGCATTCACAGTTATAGGCTCATTTTTCTCTGTTTAAGCAGTCTAAGCACCATATAAAAATGGTGGCTCTGATGGTGCCATTACCAATAGAGGCTACTTACGATAGGGGGGAAATGAACACTTGTATCAAATAATGCCATCTCACATACCACTGAAGGCCACAAACTATTCAAGAAAGAGGAGACAGGAAAATCTGGAATGGGAAGGGTTCATTGGGTCACTAATCTCGAATGAAAATCTCAAATGGGAAGGGGTTAGGTCACTGACATCTGCTACAATTGCAGTGACCTTTGATTGAGCTAGGGCTGTTGTTACGCAATGTCTAATCAGTTTAAATTTTTTGGCATCACATGCATTGTTGGTAAAACAACGGACTTTCCCAATCTAAAAATAAATGCAAGCCAATAGCTATTTCTGAGGCTATTGATGACTCGCACATGTGGAAGGAGAGCTGGACTTAGGACTCTAGCAAATCAAAATTAGGGCCTTTTACTTTATTTGCTCATCATACATATGGGCCCTGGTCAAGGATGTTGTAATATTAATAGTTTTAGCCAATGCCCATCATATAGAATGTGTGTGTGTGTGTATGTATGCATGTGTGTGTGTATGCATGTGTGTGTGTATGCATGTGATGTGCATGTGCACGAATGTGTGTGTGTGTGTGTGATGAAATGAGTGTATTCTTTGTAAGTGCTCTGGGCTCTTATGAGATGGGGCCACACAAAAAGTGATTATTATTTTTATGTCAGCACTTTTGCAATGTCAACGGATGCCTGGTTGGTAGCAAATGGACCACCGAAGATGTCCAGTCTAGACTTACAGACAGCATCCAGAAGGCAGGAGTATTAACCATTCCCCTGCCAAAGAACATTTACAGCTGCTATGATGCCCTTTCCAGGATAGCCTCACAGACATGCTAAACTATGAAATCTGTTTGAAAACTTGACTATATGAAAATGCATTCACGAACATTGGACTTAAAGCAGGAAGCTACAGGACGTCTCTATGGCTGAAGACCTCATACAACATCCTGCTGACAGGGAATTAATGGGTTAAAAGGCTTGCAGACATTTTCGCAATCAGAATCTTGGACTCTTTCTTCTACAGAGCATCAAGAATGCGTGTTTTTAAAACGATTTTTTTAATGAATCATTGATAATGATAATAAAAAATAAAGCTTGTGCTGTAATGCTGATGATTATGTTTGAAGTAGATATGTTGAAATGTGCACTGTATTTGTTAAAATCACACATGCCTAGTTTTGTATTTATTCTTGTAAAGGTCAGGTGGAGTAATCTGTAATACTTGCATGTATGTAAAAATTATATACACCAGCTGTCAGCAGGAAGACAAGTGTTGCTTTCAGCCCAGTTCTGTAGTGTGTTGGGAAAAGTTTGATATGTGGCAGGTTAAAAATGTAGATTTAGTGTACAGTCTTAATTATTTTTGAAAATGTATTCTACATTTCAAGTTATGATCAAACTTATTTTATTAGATTTTTTATTCAGTTATGCAGAGAATGGTGTTATTATGGTATTTATACAAGGCTGAATTTATGCCCCTGGGTGTCCAATTTGTTCCCACTTTCATTGTATAATATATAGAATGAATTGCTGTTGGTGTGTTTTTGGCCCCTTTTCATTCAGTTTATTTGAGTTGACTTCCTCCCTGTAGAAAACTAGGTTTGGTCCTCAAGAAGGAATGAGGAGCAGCTGTGTCACTGTCATACCCTTACCTACATATGTCGCTGTGCAGTGTTGGAGTTTACTTATTATAATGTGAAGCTTGAGGAATTTCTGTCAACTCTTTGAGGGTTGCTGGGGCCCCCTCCTGTGTTTGCTGCCTTTTTTAAGCTGTGTATATTTAGCTTTGTATAGTCAGAATGCTTGTGTGTGTGGGTGCCTCTGTGTGTGTGTGTGCACGCGCGCTTAGAATAGTCTCTAGGGACAATTTTGAGGTTTAAATATACTTTTATTATTTGTTGATCTACAACTGCCGAGAGATTTGTGTGGTGCATCAACTACCATGATCATTATGCACTTTACAAACTATGTGAAAGAAAGCCCATGCAAATCAGTATGAACTGGTGAGACATCAATATTAATTATTACAATGCATTATATACCCTCAAAATCTGCACAGCATCACTCTCCCCCTGCATTGTTTTGTTGATGTTTTCCTTGTTCCTCTTTGCCTTTAGGTAATGGCCCATTTTATACTGTCTTACTTAAATGAAACATGTGGTGGTTGCTGTGCATTTGATTTATGAGTATTTTGTGTTTTGGCGAGCATATTATGTATGTATATTGTTCGCTTTTATATAGTGCTATTCTCTGCTCTCGAGCACATTCACTGTGCTGGCATGCGATTCTACATGAGTGAACAGCTTTTTATAGTGTGTTTTTGAATATCCACCGAAGTGGTGAATGTGTGGATATTCCTGTGAATGAGTGTATGATTATGAATGCTCTCAACGCCGTGCCCCATTCCATGTGTATGTATATTTTACTTGACGTGTGACAATAAATATATACTGATTGATTGATTGAGATGCACACATATTCTTAACAGCGCTAAGAGAAACACACACACACTATGGTTGAAAAACAACCACCAGTACCCACAACATGTAGAGGAACTGCAACAAGGTAGCAGGCATGAGGAGACAGATCAGATTTTGCAAGTGGACTTGAGAACAAATCTTTTAATGCACACTCAGAAATGTTTCTGAAATTATGCCCTCCACCTGAGAAAAAATTGGATGCTACCAAAACTGGATCTTTGACCATTGTGCGCTTGTCAAATCATCAAAACCCATGCATCTGTGCTTTCAAATTTATTTTAAAAGATCATGTGCTTTGGAGGCCTTTTAAAACTGCTAGGCTTGTAGGTTAACCCCTTCACCGCCTTGATGTCACTTGAAAACAACCAATACAAACTTGAAATTTGAAACCCTTGTCTTTTGTTTTCCTTTTTTTGCACTGGCATGTGAAAGGATCTTCATCATAATGCATAGCATTGAAAGTAGATTTGGTACTGGACCGGACAATAAACTGTTTGAAAGGTGTGTCCGTGTATCTTTCAGCCCGGAAATTTAACAGGCTGGGCAGTGAAGGGGTAAGTAAGTAAACATGGTGTTTAACGTCCACAGAAACCATAAGGCTTATTAGGGACAGGGAGAAGGGGGGAGGAGGGGGAATGGAAGTGGGGGGAGAGGGAGATTATATACCTGTCGCTACACTGTCACCACCAGAATGATTCCTGTATTAAGATGGGCAGCGATGAGAGCCATTTTAATGTTTCAGTAGGAAGTGATGGACAAAGTTACAAGATAGTGTCCGCAAACCACAACCTTTTTGAAGAGAAAGGAGAGCCGAAGCGGTATCGAACCGAGGTCCTTCCGCTTACCAGCCTAACACCTTACTGCTAGGCCAAACCGCCTCACAGTGAAGGGGTTAATGCCCATGTAGATGCATGCATGTGTGCATGCATACTAATTTGTGCTGGTGTGCATGCATGAGCTGCTGAGAAATGTATTGTTGTAGTTTTTAAGAGCATGTACACAAAAATGTCTTTTATAATAATAATAATGGGAATTTGTAAAATGCCTACCCAAGCGTAGAACAAGCATAGTATAACACACATAATGTACACTGAGATGGAAATGTTATCAATAATATCAGTGATAAAATCGTGAACCCCAGCTCTGCCAGCAATGATACACATATCCACTTTAAAATAAACATTTAAAAAATACATTTTAGAATTTTAAAAAATTGCTCACAAATAAAATGCTGTAAGGGTATAATTTAATCCCAGCTATAATTGTGTGTACTGATTCTGTGTGATGAAGATATACTGTCCTGCAAGATTCGCTTATATTTCTTCAGTTCAAAATGAACATGCTCGGTATGCATGTGTGTGTGTGTTATTCGTGCCATTTTTTGTTGCCAAGACAGAATTTTACATCAAGATCAATATTATCAGCACACTGTTCCTGCTGTAATCCAGGGATGGCAATGGAGATGATGACTTGCATCCATGGGGTAGCGTAGCTCATTAGACAAGACTGCCAAGTGTTACCAGATGAAGTAAACATAGTGCTTATCATCCACGTAAACCATAAGGCTTATTACCGATGGAGAGAAGTGGGGGGGGGGGGGGGGGGGGGGGGCGGGGTATGGAGGTGGTGGGGAAGTAGGTATATACCTATTACTACACTGTCACCACCAGAATGACTCCTGCATTAAGAATGGAAGTGATGACAGCCATTTTAATGTTTCATTAATTGTGAGGGACAAAGTCACAAGACAGTGTCCACAGACCACAACTTTTGAAGAGAAAGGATTCCAAAGTGGATTTGAACCAAGGTCCCTCTTGCTTACTAGCCTTACCACTAGGCCAAACTGACCCATGCTTTACATCCACAGTAGTGAGGTGGCTTATTAGGGATGGGCCAGACTTGAGATTCGTTTCCTCATGTTATGATTACTTACACTACAGCAGAATAATTTAGCAGTGTTATGTGTACTTATAATCTTGTTTTGTGCAACAATGTGAAAGTGCAGTTTAGTGCATTTTAGCTGGATTTCTTTTGCCACGAGAATATTTGTATGCACACATTTTAAATGGAACTAGGTAACGGAAATGATGGACCTTGTCACCCTGTAAAATTCATGTTTTGCGTGTAAACTGCCATAGAACACATAAAATGTCATTAAAAGACTGTGTTCATGTTTGCATGCATCAACTTTAGTTAAAATACTATACAGAAACAGTGCTGGACTGTCACCTGAAACAGCACTCACAGTGTGCAAGAAAATAAACTTGAATACTGAAATAGTCATGAATATTTGCCCAAATTGTGTATACTGTACTACTAAAAATAGATCAACAAAGTGTGTACGTGTGTACCACAGTTACTCCAGTTGATCTTTAATTCCCTGGTAGGTGTAATGATACAGTGTGATGGTTTGTAGATTATGTCACACACACACACACACACACACACACACACACACACACACACACACACACACACACACACACACAGATCTATACAACTCGAGTGACAGCGACACAGACTGTTCTGTCAGCTTCTTTATTTTGATGTTTAACAGCACACAGAGCACGGAGCACACATCTTGAGACAGCTGCTGATGCTGAAGTAGGGAGGAACAGCTAGGGGTGAACACAGCCGAGGCATAGCCAAAATTTAGGTAAACACGCACTTTAGGTAAAGTGCATGTTTACCGAAGTTTAAACTCAATACTAGGAGGCAATTTTATTCTCCGGTGTTAACTTTCTGTGCCGACTCTTGTTTTGCGGGATAAATTCATTCCACCTTGTTAGTGTGTTACCGCAGTAGCATGTAGAATACCCTTATCAATTTTGCCAGAAGTGTAGGTGGCAGTTTACAGCTAAACACGCACACACCCCTTTCGGTGTGAACTAGCCAATCGTCTCGAGTTTCTCCAGAAAGAAGCTGGTCGCCAACATGGAACAAGTACACACAAAACTTGCACCTAAACCATTCAAACTTCAAATATAATGTGTTATGAACTGTAGATCCTACTACTGGTAGTTGGGTACTGAATTTTAAATTCTTTCGCTGCTGCTGATGTGTGTGGTGCACACTCCACGGTTTGCACAGCTGAAAACATGCTGTTGTTTTTCTCATTGAAAGAAACTGTAAAGATCTGAAAACACATCTGGGCGAGTGGCAAACAATCGTATCCCATTTATCGCCAAAGAAGGCTGGGCCAGACGACACGTTTCCGCGCACTGGCTGCGCAAATCACAAATCAATGGAAGGGAGACCACTTTTGTTGTTTCCGGTTGATTGATCTTGTGTTTTTCTTTCGGCTGTTCAATGCGTTTGGTTTATTCGTCAATCTGGGTATGGTAGGAATCAAGCCAACAACAAGAGGTGAGTCAAAAAATATTTTCTTGTTTGCTATAGTGTTACTGTAAGTCTGAGTGTGTCGATCCTTCAGAATTCCTCACAGTTTGACCTCACGGCTTGGGACAGATCTAGAGCTCTGTAAACAACGGTGTTATACTGTAAGTGTAACCAAAAGAATCTAATCATTTATAAATTATAGTATATTATATATTTATACTAAGTTACCCACAGAACGTTATAAGACCAGACCTGAAACCTTTTACATGTTTTCACACCTTGTGGTGCTGACACCAGAAATACCAGAACGGATTTGGCGGTTCGAGGTCGAGGCCAAGGCCCACCTCCTCCCCCCCGTAACGTGAGTACTGTAAATCAGTAAATGATCCTGATACTGTGATAGTGATACTGCGGGACACGTGCTTCAAAAAACAAAAGCAAAAACAACTAAAAACCAAATAAAGAATCGCAGGGTTCGTGTTAGATTCCTAGAATCAGTGTCCAGTAAGGTATGAATGAGAAAGTCAACGATTTGACGATTACTTTCATTAGTTTCAGCCATCTCTCTCTCTCTCTCTCTCTCTCTCTCTCTCTCTCTCTCTCTCTCTCTCTCTCTCTCTCTCTCTCTCTCTCTCTCTCACACACACACACACACACACACACACACACATTATATTCATGCTCCACACTTTGTGTACCTCCTCACCCCACACCACTTTATCTACAGCACATGTAACAGTGTACTAACTTGAGTAGTCATAGTCATAGCCACTGCCCACTGGAGAAGTGGAAGTGTACTCTAGATGACTAGAAAAGCTGTTATCAGTAACAATTAAGGGTTCACGTTAACCCGTAATTTCTGGTATTTTACGAGTTATGATCAGCATATATTCTGGAGAAAAACTGGCAACTGGTCAGATGTACATGTATACCAGCAGTTATTTTGTTTAACCAGTTTAACAGTTCTCAACAACAACAAAAGAAGAAGAAAAAAACAAAATAAAGTATGGGGAGAGAGAGAGAGAGAGAGAGAGAGAGAGAGAGAGAGAGAGAGAGAGAGAGAGAGAGACTCAGAGAGAGAGAATGAGTGTGGCATGTTGTGTGTGTGTGGGTGGGTGGGTGGGTGCATGTGTTCTAGTAATCTAGATGGAGAAGAGAGATATGGGTTGTTGCTAGTGGAGCTTAGAATTTAGAAGTAGTTTAGATGGCAATGTATCGGACCAGTTACATTTTCAGTAATTGTCCGACTGGTTTCTGTGAATCTCTTTCACCATCTTACAGAGTTACATTGTTTTGAGAAATATCAGCTTGATCATTGTAATTATTATTACTATAAAGTATTAGTATTACTATTAACTATTGTTAATTATTAACACAGAAAGAGAACGAGGCCCAAAGTGCCTGTGCATAATTAAAAACAAATGAATCATGTACCTGTGGTGGTTTATCATTTTGTACCTTGTATAGTTATGAATGAAGGATTTTTAAAATTTCATATGGTGCATCAAGACTTGTACTTTTTGTAGTTCTACACAAAACCATGTGTGTTCACAATGGCAATGCCAGATGCACACAGTGCATACATGTATGCTCTCACAAGCTAAGTAAAACTACCAATGACATTCATACCATACCTGTTTTTTATTATTGGTGGGAGCTGCCACAAGTATAATTTTTATTGTGACAAAAGTTTTGTCATGACAAAATTATGTTTGTTGCGACAAACATGTGTTTGTGATGACAAAACTTTTGTCGTGACAAATATTTGTTGCAACAAACATAATTTTGTTGTGACAAAACTTTTGTCATGATACTGACAAGCATACTTTTAAACATGTCTTTTGCCATGACAAAACTTATGTTGCAACAAATTAAAAATGATGTTTGTTGTGAAAATATTTTTGTTGCAACAAGCATACTTATCATCTTATGTCATGACAAAAGATGTGTTTTGTCGTGACAAACATGCACTTGTTGCGACAAGCATGTGTTTGTTGTGACAAAACTTTTGTCGTGACAAAAATGATACTTGTGGCAGCTCCAGCCAGTGATAGTTTTTACATTTTATTTTTAATATAATGTACAGTACATGCAGCAGCATTTTGCTCTGCTTGTACTAGTTGTAGACGTTTATTCTGCTTTGGGGACAGTCCCAACGGAATGCCATTACAGTAGTCAAGCTTTGACAAAATCAGACAGACAGCAGTGCAAGACATACTTTACTTAAAGATCTGGGGTGTAAAAACATGATCTGACAATGGCTGAAAAAGTGACATATAATCATTAATATGCTGTTCCATGGAAAGCTCAGCATCTAGAGTTGCTCCAAAAATGTTTACCACGTTGGAAAACAGAATGAACTCCTTGCCAACTGAAAAACAGCTAGCAGGGACAGTTTCTCTCCTAGATGATGGTCCACAGAGGAATACTTCAGTTTTTTGTTCGTTTAGTTTCAGTTTTTCATCATTGATATTTTAATCTGGTGACAGCAAGACTCAACATTTTTCGAATGCATTCACCACAGACTCAGGTTCAGTTGGTTTTATGAGTACAGCCTGGAATCATCTGCAAGAAAGTCATAGTCTATGGCATGTAGAACTTATCAATAAATTTTGCCAACCGCCTGGTGTAAAGAGAAAAGAGGACTGGGCACCGATCCTGAAAAATGCCACAGAGAGGGGGAGTTTCTGCTGAAAGAGCATACATGTCCCACAAGGACTTGTTGTGACCCGCATGACAGATATGATGAGAACAAATTGAGAATGAAATGACCTAAGCCAATTTTTGCATGAAGTCTCTGGAGGAGCAAGGTGTAAGTGAATCTGAAGTGTCAAAAGCATGCCAGGTGTGAGTTATCATACTCATAGGTGACACAGTTCTTCGTTGTTTTGCGTGATGTCTTTCAAGTGCTAATTAACTCCCATGTTTGATGAAACTGTCATTAGCATTATTCTTTTGACCTACTCCAGGCTCGAAACAGCGAGTGTAGCTTTGACAGCTGTGGATTCTCAATGGAGGAGATCTTGATTTCTGTCTGTGGTGCCCTGCCCTAGGGTTGCCTGTTGTGTGCACAGCCTCTTTCATGTTTCATGTTTCACCTTCAGAACAGGGCAAACATCAATTTTATCAGGGCACTGAGTGCACTGAGGAAATAACTTATTTCTGATGTATTATATAATTACATTATATAATATATCTGAAATAAGTTATTTTCTCAGTGCACTCAGTACTAACAGTGACAGTAGAGCACTTTAATGCAACTTTTATTTAGTTTAGAAATTTTATTTGATCGCGTATTATTATTATAAAAATACCAGTTAGACAAAACTGGTTTGAGGTGGCCAGCTCCATTTTAACACAATAACATTAAGACAATAAGAGGCTATATGATCAGTAAGATTTAGAATCATGTATAATGATATGATCAGTCTAAGACTGAGTTCCTGAGTCAGTACTTTTGTGAGTAATTCTTTACATTATTGATGAATTAGTTTAGTGTGTGTGTGTGTGCATGCATGCGTGTGTGTGCAAACACAAGTGTGTAAGTTCTGTGTGTGATTATTATTATAATTTATTATTATTATTATCAGCTCAATCCATAAAGCAACTAAACTCTTTTCTGTGCTTTTAGTTTTAGTCTCTCAGATTATTGTAATTATAATTTATAGTATTATGCAAATCTCTTCTGCCTGGCTGCCCACTTTGCATTCTCAGTAGCCTACAAATTGTAAAGTTTAGAACTCTGCAGTGAAACTGGCTTTCACTATTGTTTCAAATAAAAAATAAATTAAAAACAAATGCAGATCTGATAGTGTGCAACCTCTTCTTTGGAACTCTTCACTGGCCACAGGTTCCAGCCAGAACAGATCACAAACTTCTCTGAATCATCCACTGCCACCTCTCTGGCCTTGTCATTTGCTTTCAGACAGTTTTATTCTGTGTGTGTGTGTGTGTGTGTGTGTGTGTGTGTGTGTGTGTGTGTGTGTGTGTGTGTGTCTGTGTGTGTGTGTGTGCATCTTTCGCATAGTTATGCTTGAACCCTTTTTGATGTCTACATTATGTGTTAGCTTTTCATTAAATTGCTGATCACATTTTCCATCTTGATGTACATTATGTGTGTTGTATTACACTTGTTCAGTGCTGCAGAGTTGGAGTCAGCTTGTTGAGCTGCAGAGTAGGCGCTTTACAAATTTCCATTATTAGTGTTATTATTTCTACACAACAGACTCACTGACACTTGACTTTGTATCCCAGATTTTGACACTGAAAGTGAAACATTTGGGCAGTGCTCTTTCTCTTAATGTTACTGTGCTCCAAAGCAGTGGAATTCTCTCCCTTCTGACACTGCCACATTTAGTCCTCCCATGCCTTTAGAACTGTGTTGAAGACTCACCTGAGCTACAAACAATACCACAACAACCAATTTCAGATTCTGTCTTCTTTGTTGTTGGACATAATGCACTCCCTTTTCTCTCTTTCCTCACCTTCTTGTCATGACTTCACTATGTGATTTGATTATCTGGTCCCTTACAAATGTCAAATTATGGCTTTTGTGAGGAAATATGCTAGTTTCATGCAGATCTGGGGGGAGTATATAAAAAAAAAGTATGTAAGATTGACTTGTGAATGGTCTATGGTCACAACACAGTGCAATGTTGTTTTGGTTGTTTTGCAATGCTGAATTGTCTTCATGGAGGCACTGATGGGGACTGAAATCCAGTGTGTGTGTGTGTGTGTGTGTGGGGGGGGGGGGGGGACATGTTATTAGACACACACACACATACACACATGCACACACACACACACACACACACACACACACACACACACACACACACACACACACACACACACACACACACACTCAACACTACTATTAAGAAAATAATGGGCAATGGTTGGAACCATCTTATTTTTAATGTTTCATCATTTATTTTGGGGAGGGGGTAGTCCAGCAACATCACAAGATGTTGTCCATTGCCCATAGCCACGACATTTGAAGAGAATGGTGTGGCAGAGCTGACTGCAGTCTGGGCAGGGTCTCTCTGCTACAGTGCTAGTTATTAATTCCTCCAAACAAGTGCCCTAATACCCTTAGCACTGGGTCAAAATGCCTGCCTGTCACATACAAGGGGAGCAGACACACTAGCTTCACTGCCTTGTTGGGAAAGCAGTGCTAGTTTGTGGGTTGCTTCCCTTGGGTAACCGCATGCACTGAAAAATAAAAAAAATCTTGTTTTGAGTTTATTCACCAAGGGGTGTAACTGAATCTTGCATATTTTAGTAGTATAGTGTGTGTGTGGTATGTGAAGAATACAATGTTGTGTTGTGTTTTTGCAGTTTATGTATGCATTTTTATTATCTTGGAAAGAGTGGTGTGCTCACCATTGTTGGTGAGATACCATACTATAGAAATGATCACTACTACTATTATTATTATTTTTATTAAGTATGAACAGTTAATTTAAAGTGATCAGATGTTGAAATTGCCAAATCCTACAGCTACTACTAGATAAATACAGTTGGTATCATGAAGTGTCTGATGCCAAATCATCATACAGCTACCACTAGATAAATACAGTTGGTGTTGTGAAGTGTCTGATGCCAGATCCTACAGCTACTACTAGATAAATACAGTTGGTATCATGAAGTGTCTGATGCCAAATCATCATACAGCTACCACTAGATAAATACAGTTGGTGTCATGAAGCGTCTGGGTGACACAGATTGGTTCAGCTGCAGTCCCACTCCCCAGACAGCACCTGCTCTGTAAAAATGCAGCTTGTTGTGATAGCATTTGCAGTTGATAAATCTATAGATAACTGGTTTCTTAACACCCAGTCAACCGTGACAGTTAGTTGGTGCTTTGAGCCCAGTGAACCACAAAGGGTTATATCAGGGCTAAAAACAACCGGGACAGTTATGTCAGAGTGATGCAATTAACTAAATTGTAAAGAAGTACCCTTCTTGTGGATAGTAAGTAAGTCGGTGTTACAGCACCTTGGACAATGGTACATGAAAATGGAGGAATGAGGTTAACAGTGTACAGGGCTCAGCCCTGCATGGTCAACAAACAATGGGATTTAATTAGTGTTTGGAAGATGTCACATGCACAGCAACAAAGACCTGTATCGTCTACAGTAAATCTCACCTGTAAGTAAGTAAACATGGTCCTTAACGTCCATAGAAACCATAAAGGCTTATTAAGTACAGGGAGAAGAGGGTATGGAGGTGGGGAGAGAGGGAGGTTATATACCTATCGCTACACTCTCACCACCAGAATGACTTCTGCATTACGGTGGGCAGCGATGAGAGCCATTTTAATGTTTCATAAAATGTGAGGGACAAAGTCACAAGACAGTGTCCACAAACCACAACTTTTGAAGAGAAAGGAGAGCCGAAGCAGATTCGAACCGAAGTCCCTCTGTTTACCAGCCTAATTATATACATATGTATGTATGTATCCCTTCCCTTCTTGACTGAACCTGTCGATGTAAAGATGGCATTGGGGACATGGCTGGGTAGCGAGAAAACACTTTGATCCACATAATTATATCTTTCCTCAGAGTTTGAGTCTTTCAATGTACAAAAGTCACGTCGCCAGGGACAGACAAACACGTTTAGCTTCAGGCCTTTTTTCCCTCTCTCTCCTTTTGCCTTCAGCTGTTTGACTCTTTCGTCGTTTTCCCTGTTTGCTTTTTGCGTCTTCCGTTTTCCTTATCGGTTCAGCTGAACACAGATGATTTTTGCAGAGGGAGCCGGAGAGTGTTGACTTGTTTGACTGATTGATTGTATAAGTGACGCCAGAGGAATGTGCCGGTTTGCAAGTGGCAGTGTTTTAACATGCGTGGTGAAGAGTGGTAGCTGGTAGCGCACAAACCAGTAAACTGGAGTAGCCTGGCTTTCAGCGTCGCTACTAATACACCTGTCAAAAATAGCGCCTACCCGGCCACAGACGTGCGCCGTAGTCTTTTTAAGTGCTGTAACCAGTGCCGTAAGCAGTCATGCATGAGAACTTGAAAAATTGTGCTCATAGTTAGGTCTGTGGGACTGAGTTGATGTGCATCAAAGTTCTTGGGTGACTTTTCATTTATATTGAAACGAAGAGAGGGGGAGGGGGGGGGAGGGGAGAGGCAGAATGGTGTGGGGGAGCGAGGCAGAGAGAGAGAGAGAGAGAGAGAGAGAGAGAGAGAGAGAGAGAGAGAGAGAGAGAGAGAGTTTAACATTTGTATGTATTTTCAGCCTTGATGATGATATATTTTATGCACATCATAATTATGTGTATTATCAGTTTCGTGTTCGTTTTTTTAAGACGTGTCTGAAATTCTTTTAGGGACACTGCCAGGGTGCTTGTCGAAACAACACAAAAACTGTCCTCCATTTCCGTCAACACCTTTCAGCTTGACGGTACCACGTACCACAGTCCCTCTCTCAAACTCCAAGCACTGGTTGACGACATCCTTCCTTGGAGGAAGATGCCGGAAAGCGTTGCTCGGAGTGTGTCCCTCACTCTGACTCTGTCAAAATCCTCGGCGTTCTCCTCGACAGCACACTGTCCATGGAGAACTTAATTAGTCAAACCTCCAAATCCTGCTACTACCAGCTCCGTCGAATTAGTTGTGTCTGGAAGTATCTTTCTACCGAGGCTACTGTGAAGCTGGTCACCCCACTCACTCTAGCTGTCACGCCCCGACTTCTGCAATTTTCTACTTTTTGATCCTCTGTCCATGGCCGTCGTCGCATTCAGAACTGTGCTGCTCGCCACATACTGAAAAACGTAAAACTGACCAATCACACCTCTGTTTCAATCTCTCCAGGGGCTCCCAATCCAACAAAGAATTCAGTATAAGATAAACACTCTTTGCTATAAATGTATCACGGGCACTGCTCCGTCTTATCTCTGACCGTCTTCAACACACCCTCCCGTACTCCAGCTACGCTCTGCTTCTGATACTCGCAGCCTCCAGATTCCTCGTACCGGACTTTCCGCTGTTGTTTTCCGCGCCTATTCTGTCTTCGGTCCCTCTACATGAAATGACCCAAACTCCAAGCACTGGTTTACGACATCCTTCCTTGGAGGAAGGTGCCGGAAAGCGATGCTCGGAGTGTGGGAATGACCGTCCCCTTCCAGGACTCCTTGAAATCAAACCTCAAGACCTTTCTTTCCTGGCATGTTTTCCGTTCCGTGCTGCTGTCTTCCTCCGCCTCGAATCTGTGTTTGTTGCCCGTTTTAAGTTGCGTGTTACATGGTCAGTACGCTCGTGTGTGTAGGTGCCCGTGAGTATGTGTGTGCGTGTATGCGCTTAGAATAGTCTCTACGGACAACATTTTGCGCATTATAAATACTTTTATTTTTATCAGCTTAGCCACAGGCTGCCCAATGCCTGAGCAATCGGTACACAAATACTTGACCTAAAGGTATAATTCCAAAGTTGGATCAAACTGATTGACTTGCTTGAGGTTTCTCTTTATAATTCCAGAGTTGGATCAAACTGATTGACTTACTTGAGGTTACTACGAAAGAAGGCACGAATATACCACGCGGCAGAAAGCAAGAGTATTATTACAAAGCTATAGACCACCTTGTTAGAAGCGCGCTGGAAAGGGCAGTTGAAAAATTGTTTTGCAGTCTCAGGGCTCTCCCCGCTCTCCACCCTTACTCAGCCCACGTCGGTACTCAGCGCACGGTTCTCGATGGGAAGTAAGTAAGTAAACATGGTGCTTAACGTCCACAGAAACCATAAGGCTTATTAGGGACGGGGAGAAGGGGGTTAAGAGGTTGGGGGGGGGGGGGGGGGCGGGGGGAAGAGGGAGATTATATATATATACCTATCGCTACACTGTCACCACCATAATGATTCCTACATTAAGATTGGCAGCGATGAGAGCCATTTTAATGTTTCAGTAGGAAGTGATGGACAAAGTCACAAGACGGTGTCCACAAACCACAACCTTTCTGAAGAGAAAGGAGAGCCGAAGCGGTATCGAACCGAGGTCCTTCCGCTTACCAGCCTAACGCCTTACCGCAAGGCCATACCGGCTCACATCTCGATGGGAACCAAATGGTAACACCTTTGTGTCTCGGCAGGTTCGTCTGTGGAGAGAACTGGCCTCGCCAATGCTACCCAGCTGCGGTCTGTGTATTGTCGACGGCCATGTTTTAGCACTTCGTTCTTTATGTCCTGATTGTTTGCTGCTTCGTTCTCAGTGGCTGCAAATTTAATGGTCGAAATAGGTGTGGTCTTGCGCTGAAGTGCTGTAATATATTATTGTGCAGTAAAAAGAGATGCGTTTTTTTGTGTGTGTGAGTCAGGGGGTGGGGGTGGATCTTAGAAGATAATAGCCTTGGTGTTGACAGTTATATGTGATAATAATGGTAATAATGGGCATTTAGCCAAAGGGCTTGCACACACACACACACACACACACACACACACACACACACACACACACACACACACACACACACACACACACACATATCAGCACACACACACACACACACACACACACACACACACACACACACACACATCAGCACACACACACACACACACACACACACACACACACACACACACACACACACACACACACACACACACACACACACACACACACACACACACAAAACCAACCAAACAAACACACACAAATTTGTTACAAACAACTCATTATATCAGATGTTTGTTTTATAACAGACCATGTTGCTTATGCCAGCTCAAATAAAACCAAAATCGTTTGAATCGAGACGGATTTTTTTTTTTTTTTAATTTTTTTTACACGGGGTCTCATGTTTACGTGCATGCTTGGTCGATAGGTTGCTTCCACAGTCTTTACACAAACCTTTCGGAGGGCGCTGACCGCGTCGGTGGCCAGCTGGGCGGAGATGAAGAGTGCCCCTTCAGTGGCGTAACCAAATCTGGCAGTTTGGAGGAAGGTGCCGGAAAGCGATGCTCGGAGTGAGGGAGGACTTGTACCAATGGCGGGAGCTGCCACAAGTATAAAAAAAATTCGCGACAAACGCGAGCAAACACGTCTTTTGTCGCGACAAAACTAGCACAAATATTTGTCCCGACAAAACTAGCATACTTTTGTCGTGACAAAACTAGCATACTTTTGTCGCAAGAAAAGACGTGTTTTGTCGTAAAATTATGTTTGTCGCGACACAAAAATTATCCTTGTGACAGCTCCCGCCAATGATAGAAGACTTGCACCATAGCTCCATGCCCACGGCACGGGTTCGGCTCGACTACTGAGGCAGCTGGCAGCGTCTTCCTCTTCTTCAGTCTCACCTCCCGCCGTCATTCGCCTCGCCAGTTACATTTGAAATTCTTTTAGAAACGAATTTGGCTTGTAGCCATCGATTTTTTTCTCTCTCCTCTTTTCTCTTTCCTTTTGCAATTTGGTCGTAGATTTTCCAGTTAAAGAGACTTTGTGGGAGGCGTGGTGATTCAGTTTCCTTCTGGGCTGCAGACTTTAAGTGCTGTGAAAGCCTGTTTTATAATAATAATATTGGAAATTTGTAAGCGCCCTACCTATCAAAATAATCTAACAGCCCAAGGCGCGTACAAAAGCAAGCATAGTGACAACATGCTACAACATAAAATTTAACAAAATACACACTCACTTACTTCATAGCACACACACACACGCACGCACGCACTCACGCGGTTTAAAGGAAGATTTAAAATAACTGACAGAAGTAGAATTACGGACACAAACATTTTTTTAAATTCATTCGTAACAGATTTGTTCACCTGTTCACCTTGGTCAGTGTTTTTTCACGGTACAGAAATATACATTAGTCGATACTGAAAAGTTATATTTATCACGTTCTCATCAGATAGCTTGTGTTGTGTAACCCTTGGTGAGATACCGGTGTGTGTGTGTGTGTGTGTGTGTGTGTGTGTGTGTGTGTGAGAGAGAGAGAGAGAGAGAGAGAGAGAGAGAGAGAGAGAGAGAGAGAGAGAGAGAGAGAGAGAGAGAATGTCTGTGTGTGCGTGCGTGCGTGCATTTTGCGCGATTTGCTGTCGATATTGTGAAGAAAAAGAAGATTGAGATAATTTATTTATTGAATATTGGTCTGTATTTTAAGATCAGGCATTTTTCTTCTCGAAAAATGTGTTGGTGGAATTCTAAATGATTTGTGGGAAAGACAAAACCACTCCGTGACTGGTGAAACATTCTGTTGTAATTGTGATGTACTTTGTTTAATGCTAAAAGTAATTACATTTTGTGTTTCTGTATAACGTCTTATCAGATTGACTAAAGTCGAGCGATTGTAACATGCACAGACTGTTTGACGCGCGTACCTGCATGTGATGACTGGCGTGTAGTCAGTAGCTAAGGGACACAACTGAGACATTTCATGCAAACGTGGCCCAGAAACACGAATATTGGGGTTTTCCTGACTGGAGCGAAAGCTGTGAGTTCACACCAGATTTTAGGATTGCTCCTGTTCAAGGTCTCGAGAGAGTCCGACTGGAGTTACAACATGAAGTTTTGTTTTCCTGTTTTGACTCAGCTTGTTTATTGTCATTGTTATCATTTATCAGTATGAATAATAAGTGAAATGAGAACCATTTATCATGATCATGTCGCCGCTTCGCTTAACAGCGACAGCATCAGTGCCAGGACTGGTTCCAAAAGACTGTTACCATTTGGATTGTGGCTGATGGTGGCAGCATTCGCATGCATTTCTGATGAATTTTGTGTGATTGCCTCAAATAAAACTAGTGAGAGAATGGCCGCGGATAGTGTGTGTCGTTGATGGACGGTAGAGCTGAAAGCTGTCCCGCCCGTGTATGTCGTTGATGAACGGTAGAGCTATGAACGGTAGAGCTGAAAGCTGTCCCGCCCGTGTGTGTCGTTGATGAACGGTAGAGCTGAAAGCTGTCCCGTAAGTGTGTGTCGCCCGTGTGTGTCGTTGATGAACGGTAGAGCTGAAAGCTGTCCCGCCCGTGTGTGTCGTTGATGAACGGTAGAGCTGAAAGCTGTCCCACCCGTGTGTGTCGTTGATGGACGGTAGAACTGAAAGCTGTCCCGCCCGTGTGTGTCGTTGATGAACGGTAGAGCTGAAAGCTGTCCCACCCGTGTGTGTCGTTGATGGACGGTAGAGCTGAAAGCTGTCCCGCCCGTGTGTGTCGTTGATGAACGGTAGAGCTGAAAGCTGTCCCGCCCGTGTGTGTCGTTGATGAACGGTAGAGCTGAAAGCTGTCCCGCCCGTGTGTGTCGTTGATGAACGGTAGAGCTGAAAGCTGTCCCGCCTCCAAGGCGGCAGTCCGGCGTGTACCAGAGTCTGCCACCATGAGCAGCGTTTTCCTCCATCCAGCAGCAGAGTTCGCGAAACGGCACACAGGCACTGTCAATAATCAGAAGAGAATGGTGATTATTATTACTGCTGTGTACACGTTTTTGTACTCCCTTTACTCCCCTCCCTCTTTTTCGTTTGTGTGTGGTTTCTTTGAGGTGCACACATTTCTGTGGACTATAGTGCTGTAATGGAGAAGCTGCACTTGACAAACTCACGCAAATGCTGTGCAGTTGGAGAGCTCTGTTGTTTCGTTAGCTTTCCGCCCCTTTCGGAGCCGGAAGGGAACAGGAAGTTCGATAACAGTATTTTTAGACAGACAATTGTGCACAATAGTGTGTGTGTGTGTGTGTGTGTGTGTGTGTGTGTGTGTGTGCGTGCGTGCGTGCGTGCGTGCGTGCGTGCGTGCGTGCGTGCGTGCGTGCGTGCGTGCGTGCGTGCGTGCGTGCGTGCGTGCGTGCGTGCGTGCGTGCGCGTGCGTGCGTGCGTGTGAGTGTGTGTGTGTGTGCGCGCGCGTGTGTGTATGTGTGTGTGTGTGTGTGTGTGTGTGTGTGTGTGTGTGCCCGCGCGCTCACGTGCTTGCGCGCTGTCCTGCATTCTGTCAGGGAGCCTGTTCCGATATTTCAAAGAGAATTTGTCTGGCACACAACTCAGACTTATTTTTCTTCCTGTTGCCATTTGGGTACCAGAGTTTTCAAGGAAGTGCCTTAGTGGGGTCTGTGAGATTTCGGCTCCCCTCCGCTCTCACTGCTCCACTTGCGTCTCTGTCTGGTACGATGCAGTGCTAGTGGGTTTCTGTGCGTCCTTTGCAATGAGAAAGGCAAAAGAAGTGACTCCACATTGTAGTCTGTGGACATTTGGGCCCTAAGCGTGTGCACTCGAGTGCCCCAGACATTTAACACGTGAAAGGTCGGAGTCATTTTATTGACTTTGTACTCACAGAGCTTAGACGCTTATAAATAAACATAAACACTGTGACTGAGAGTGACACATCAGTGTGCACGTTTAGTGCGCCAAAGCTCTGTAACGCGCCAAAACGGAGGGCATCAAGCATTGCGGGCAGGAACCTTTGTCTGATAATTTAAGTACAGGTATGCCACCTGTGCTTAAAATTATTCTTCCTTTGATTTATAATTTCTGCTTTCATATTGTTCGTTCAGGTTTTATCCGCAGGGGCATGTTTTCCCTTCAGGTTTTAGCCACAGGAACTTTTTTATATATATATTTTTTTACCTTCAGGTTTTAGCCACAGGAGCATGTTCTCGTTCAGGTTTTAGTCATAGGGAATGTTCTCCGTTCAGGTTTCAGTCACAGGGCTTATTCTCCCTTCAAGTTTTAGTCACAGGGGCATGTTCTCCCTTCAGGTTTTAGCTGCAGGGGCTTGTTCTCCATTCAGGGTTTAGCCACAGGGCATGTTCTCCCTTCAGATTTTAGTCATAGGGGAATGTTCTCCCTTCAGATTTTAGTCATAGGGGCATCTTCTCCCTTCAGGTTTTAGTCATAGGGGAATCATTCTCTCTCCAGGTTTTAGTCATAGGGAAATGTTCTCCTTTTAGGTTTTAGTCATAGGGAAATGTTCTCCTTTTAGGTTTTAGTCATAGGGAAATGTTCTCCTTTTAGGTGTTAGTCATTGGGCATCTTCTCCCTTCAGGTTTTAGTCATAGGGAATGTTCTCCCTCCAGGTTTTAGTCATAGGGGAATGTTCTCCCTTCAGGTTATAGTCACAGGGGCATGTTGTCCCTTCAGGGTTTAGTCGCATGGCATGTTGGCCCTTTAGGCTTTAGTCACAGGGGCATGTTGTCCATTCAGGTTTTAGCCACAGGGCACGTTTTTCTTTCAAGTTTTAGTCGCAGGTGGCATGCTAAGGACTCATCCCTGTCTAGTGTGAATATGTCCATTTTTGGCAGTGCTGTGTAGGAGTTAAGGATGACTAATTTTTAAGGCAGACTGGATGTAGCTTGTCTCTTGTTTTCTTGGGGGAACTTCTGAATGCAGTAGCACGAGCCGACACCAAGGCGTTGTGGTAGTATAGGTGGTGATGACTGTTGCCAGAGTAGCCGGTTTTTAGGGGAAAGATCAACCCCAATACGTTGTCATTGGGCCGTGACAAATGACTAGGTGGTGAGAACTGTTGCCATTTTAGCCGTTTTTTAGGGGAAAGAACAGCCCGAATACGTTCTCAGTGGGCCGCGACAAACGACACGATATGTAGTGCCAGCCGGAATGATAGAGCTGTGCATTGTCATTCTTTTTTCTTTTCTTTTTTCTTGTGTGTGTGTGTGTGTGTGTGTGTGTGTGTGTGTGTGTGTGTGTGTGTGTGGAGTTAGAGCGGGTGGGTGATTGGGATGGTTTTGCCGCCATCAGAGGTTTGTTTGGATTGCAAGCCGCCCCGTCAGAGCGAAATAAACGCGGAGAGGTCTCCTGACGGTGCTGCAAGCAAAGCCGTTCATTTGCCGACACTGCCGTACTATTTTCTTTGCCGCGTGCGCCGGCTGCCGGCAGCGCAACACAAACCAGGCAGCCATCAAAAGCCAAACAAACACGAGGAGCGCACGTTTCTTGTGTTATGGGCTCTTTGTGTTTCACTAAGTAGATCTATCAGCGCCGGAGGTTCGCCTCGGCTCCCGGCGGCCTTTCTTGCACTTCCTGAGCCGTGGCCCCCCTTCCCTCCTCCCCCTGGCCTTTGACTGTGCTGCTTCAAAGACTGGTCTTCCTCCTGGCGGTGTTCCTCCTGCTGGTGATACTCCTAGGCTGTCCATTCGGTCCTCGCTTCCTACATGTGTGTGTAGCGACTGGTCCTCGTGCTGTTCACAATTGTGTGTAGCGATTTCTTCTCTTGCTGTCCACTCAGTCCTTGCTTCCTACAGGTGTGTGTAGCGATTGGTCCTCTTGCTGTCCATTCGGTCCTTGCTTCCTACAGGTGTGTGTAGCGACTGGTCCTCCTGCTGTCCACTCAGTCCTTGCTTCCTACAGGTGTGTGTAGCGATTGGTCCTCTTGCTGTTCACTCGGTCCTTGCTTCCTACAGGTGTGTGTAGCGACTGGTCCTCCTGCTGTCCACTCAGTCCTTGCTTCCTACAGGTGTGTGTAGCGACTTGTCCTCCTGCTGTCCATTCGGTTTTTGCTTCCTACAGGTGTGTGTAGCGACTGGTCCTCTTGTTGTTCGCTCGGTCCTTGCTTCCTACACATCAGTGTGGCGACTGGTCCTCTCTTTGTTCACTCGGTCCTTGCTTCCCTGGTCCTCTCTTTGTTCACTCGGTCCTTGCTTCCCTGGTCCTCTCTTTGTCCACCCGGTCCTTGCTTCCCTGGTCCTCTAGCTGTTCTCTCGGTCCGTGCTTCCTGGTCCTCTTGCTGTTCACTCGGTCCTTGCTTCCCTGGTCCTCTCTTTGTTCACTCGGTCCTTGCTTCCCTGGTCCTCTAGCTGTTCTCTCGGTCCGTGCTTCCCTGGTCTTCTTGCTGTTCACTCGGTCCTTGCTTCCCTGGTCCTCTTGCTGTTCACTCGGTCCTTGCTTCCTTGGTCCTCTTGTTGTCCGCTCGGTCCTTGCTTCCTAGTATCTGTCTCTTATCATTGACAGAACACACACACACGCACACACACACACACACACACACACACACACACACACACACACACACACACACACACACACACACACACACACACACACACACACACCCTTCAGAAACTACCACCCCCATTACCCTCACACACCGTCATTACTCCCACACAACTTGTTTTCAACTACTGCTTCTCGGAAAGGTGAGTCGCATACTTCCTGAAACGAGAAAAACAGGCCAGCCGGGTTTGCGCACATCACAGCACATCAACAGCGTGGAGCGGTGGAAACGATTGGGGGAGGGTAGATGTAGGTAAATGACTGTTTATAAGGCCATAAACACCGTGCCCTTGGGGCCGACCCACAGGGCCCTAATCCACCCCACACAGCCCAGCATCTTTACACAAGACGCTATCGGGAATCCCGTGTGCTTGGCTTGGCGAGTGACGACTGTATCAACTCCTTACCATCTCTTATAAACTTCTTGCCCCCCGACCTGTTCCGTGTTGTGTTTGTCTTGAAAGCTGGGAAGTTGACGATGCTGGTCGGTGGGTGGTGCCAGCGCTGCGATGGAAAGGGAGCCGAGCGGCTTCGGGCTCCGGTTTGTTGTGTGGTGTTGCGGCTCTGAACACTTCAGATGTGAGTGAATGCAGAGCCCTAATAGCCCGACCATTATCATTGGGGGGAGCTGCCACAAGTATAATTTTTGTCGCGACAACCTCCCCCGCCCCCCCCCCCCCCCCCCCACTTTTTTTTTTTTTTTTTTTTGTCGTGACAAAAGTGTGCTTGTCGCGACAAAAGTTTTCAATAATATTCGTGCCAAAAGTTTTGTCGCGACAAAAATATACTTTTGTTGCGACAAAAGACGTGTTTTGTCCCAACAAACACGTGTTTGTCGCGACAAATATTTGTCGTGCCAAACGTTTTGTCGCGACAAACATAATTTTGTCGCTACAAACGTTTTGTCGCGGCAAGCATACTTTTGTTGCAACAAAAGACGTGTTTTGTCCCAACTAACGCGTGTTTGTCGCGACAAAAATGGTACTCGTGGCAGCTGCCGCCAGTGATAGACCATGTCAGTCCAGCCCACCTTGCAGTCACTGAACAGGCTGACAATCTGGGCGCGGATGCAGCAATAAAGCTTGAACACTTTGCTTTGATGTCATTACCGGCACTGGACCACAATACCTCTCCGAACTTCTATACACTCCCTCTAGAGAACTTCTCCCTCTATGCACTCCCTCTCGAGAGCATCTCCCTCTGTACACTCCCTCAGGAGATGTTCTCCCTCTGTACACTCCCTCTAGAGGTCTTCTCTCTATATACACTCCCTCTAGTGATCTCCCTCTGTACATTCCCCTAAGAGCTCTTCTCCATCTGTACACTCCCTCTAGAGATCTTCTCCCTCTGTACACTCCCTCTAGAGCTCGTCTCCCTCTCTACACTCCCCCAAGAGTTCTTCTCCATCTGTACACTCCCTCTAGAGATCTTCTTCCTCTTAACACTCTCTCTAGAGATCTTCTCTCTCTGTACACTCCTCTGTACACTCCCTCTAGAGATCTTCTCCCTCTGTACACTCCCTCGAGAAATCTCCCTCTGTACACACCCTGAAGAGATCTTCTCCCTCTGTACACTGCCTCAGGAGATCTCCCTCTGCAGACTTCCTCTAGAGATC
>OY757555.1:10549555-10574422 GCA_963584105.1 Alviniconcha strummeri | reverse complement strand
CACAGGCAGTCTTAAAAAACAATTTCCTTTTGGCTTTGGGCTGGCAACATAAAAAATAAAAAAGAAGGCGGAAGAAAAAAAAAATGTATGCGCCAGCAGGTTTTGTTAGTTTTGTACAATGTCCCTATACATTAGTCTCTGAGCTTTTCGGAGTCCAAGAGACAGAGGCGAAGGGGGAGGGTGTGCAAAGGGTGTGTGTGGGGGGGGGGGGGACTTTATAAAATCCCCACCTCTCTCTCTCTCTCTCTCCCTGTCATGTCCTTGGTTGCAGTCTCCTCACGTACAAACGTCAATGGGCACAGAACACCACCGCATGAATAAATATGAACTTAATTTGCACAGATAAAAAACACATTTTTACAGGCGCTGAACGTGCTCACGGCGCATAATGTGTGTGTGTGTGTGTGTGTGTGTGTGTGTGTGTGTGTGTGTGTGTGTGTGTGTGTGTGTGTGTGTGTGTGTGCGTGTGTGTGTGTAATGCAGTTTGCATGAATCAAATCAGAATCAACTTTAATGTCACAGAAACCAACAGGTTTATCAGACACGTAATTTAATGACTTGAATACGAAAACAAAGTTTCGAGTAATGAGCATTATCATTGTGTGTGTGTGTGTGTGTGTGTGTGTGTGTGTGTGTGTGTGTGTGTGTGTGTGTGTGTGTGTGTGTGTGTGTGTGTGTGTGTGTGCGCGCGCGCGCGCGCGCACGCGTGTGATGGAAGAGGGTTAGAGCACAGCATACACAAAAACTAAGTTCCTATTATAAAGCAGTATTTAAAGCTAATAAACATGTCCAGTTTCTAGACAAGAAAAAAATCATCTTCAGATTTCTTTAAAAAGCCACGACTGTTTCACCATTTTGACTTTGTATGGTAGACGGTTTGTGGGTTTGTAAAGAACAGGGGCGGCCTGAGTTTGATCGCAGGGTATCTATGGCTGCGGATAGGGTGTCCAGCATTAGAGGGAAACGTTGAGTACACAACGTTTTGTTCGATGCAGCCGTTCATAGACAGCCAGTGGAGACCCGTCCGGCTATGCGGGAAACAGTCTCAGGGAACAGAAGATGACATAAAAACAATATTGTGGTATCTAAACGATTTATACTGAAAGGTTCAACAAGGTGATTTAAGACAATTCTGTACCCAAACGACCTATAACGAAAAGTTCGATTATTGTTGTGATGATGAGTTGATGCTTAATGTCCTCAGATGTCATTTGACATATTAGGGACAAGTTGTGACCAATGCCGAAGCACGGTTCAATAAAAGCCACATACGTAAGGTGTATGCGTGTTTAGCTGTAACCTGCCACCTGCACTTTTTAGCAGAATGACCGGGATTTTTTACGTGCTACTGTGGTAACACGGGGGTGGAACGGATATCGAAATAAGAGTCAGCACAGAAAGTCGACCCTGGAGAAGAAAATTCTCCCGCCGTTCCAGCAGGGATTCGAACCCGCGACCTTTCAATCACGAGTCCGGCGCTCTAACCACTGAGCTATCCCCGCCCCCTTTCGATTGTTGTTGATTGTTGATCGCTTTTATATAGCGCTATTCTCCGCTCTCGAGCAGACTCACTGTGCTCGCATGTGATTCTACATGAGTGACTAGCTTTTTATAGTGCTTTTTTTGAATATCCACCGAAGTGGTGTACTTACAGCGTTGGCATGGCTGGTGCCACATGAAACTACTGCCATCTCGGCGCAAGTTCTGTGTACACCATAAAACCATACACCATGTCACTTCATGCAACGCCACATACATAAGGTGCATGCGTATTTAGCTGTAACCTGCCACCCGCACTTTTGGCAGAATGACCGGGGTTTTTTTACGTGCTACTGCGGTAACACGGGCGTGCAACGGATACCGAAATAAGAGTCAGCACAGAAAGTTGACCATGGAGAATAAAATTCTCTCACCGCTCCTGCAGGGATTCGAACCCACGACCTTTTGATCACGAGTCCGACACGGTGATTGCCGCGCCAACAGCACTAGGGTGATCGAATCACATCACGGTCCGGATGACTGCTGGGAGGTGTCTACACGGCTGTGTTTCAGATAGTGCACAGATGGCACCACGGCGTTTTTCACATAGGACACCCGATAGAAACCCACCCCGTCAAACAGCACTAACTCCATACCAACCCACCTGGCCATACGCACTAACTCTGTACCACCCCACCCCGTCAAACAGCACTAACTATACCAACCCACCGTGCCATAAAGCAATAACAACCCACCGTACCATAAAGAACTAACTCTATAACAATGCACCGTGCCATAAAGCACTAACTCTATAACAATCCACCGTGCCATAAAGCACTAACTCTATAACAATGCACCGTGCCATAAAGCACTAACTCTACAACAATCGACCGTACCATAAAGCACTAACTTTATGTCAACTCACCGTGCCATAAAGCACTAACTCTATGCCAACTCACCCCGCTATAAGCATTAACTGGAAAACAACCCAATGCGCCATAAAGCACTAACTCTATACCACCCCACCCCACCCCGCCAAACAGCACTAACTATACCAACCCTCTGTGCCATAAAACACTAACTCTATAACAGCCCACCGTGCCCTAAAACACTAACTCCAAGCCAACCCACCCCAGCAATAAGCACTAACTCTATCCCAACCCCATCGCGTCAAACAACACTAACTCTAATAACAACCCACCCCGCCATAAAGCACTAACTCTATAAAAACCCACCCCGTCAAACAACACTAACTCTATAACAACCCACCCCGCCATAAAGCACGAACTCTATAAAAACCCACCCCGTCAAACAACACTAACTCTATAACAACCCACCCCGCCATAAAGCACGAACTCTATAAAAACCCACCCCGTCAAACAACACTAACTCTATAACAACCCACCCCGCCATAAAGCACGAACTCTATAAAAACCCACCCCGTCAAACAACACTAACTCTATAACAACCCACCCCGCCATAAAGCACGAACTCTATAAAAACCCACCCCGTCAAACAACACTAACTCTATAACAACCCACCCCGCCATAAAGCACGAACTCTATAAAAACCCACCCCGTCAAACAACACTAACTTGATAACAACCCACCCCGCCATAAAGCACTAACTCCAGACCAACCCACCCCGCCACCCAGCAGCCACTCTCCGCCCCGCCAAGCACAGCTCAAGTGGTAGCGGAAGCCTCGGCAGACCCGTTTGTCGGAAGCAATCAAAGTCTCATTAGCAGTAGATCTTCAGCCACGTGTGTGCAGAGGTGTGCAGCGGCTGCAAGGTAAACACATCAAGCGCAGCCTACCTACAAGGGCAAGTGAAGCAGAAACACACTGTCACATTCTCTGCCAAGAAAGACCCTGTCCCGTTTTTGCCGGAACTTGACGTGCGGGCAGGGGGCGCTGTTGGCGGCAGTGTGCAAGGTGTTGTGCCGTTTACCGGTTTTCCGTGGCGCGTTTTTGCGGGCCTGGCTGGCCTCCTCGTTTTCCTAGCCAGCGCCAGCCGTGTGAAACAGCAACACCGTGGCTTGTTGTTAGATGCACCTGTAAGCACCTCGCGAAATTAGCTGTGCGCTACGTTTCCACAATACAATGCAAAAGAGAACACCTGGACGGCAAGACGCTCGTTCAAAAGGTGACGTTTTATGATCATTAAAGACGGTTACAACCTGGAGAAGAATTCAGACAAATTCAAAAACTTGTTACGCAGGTGTTGTTTTGTGGAGGAACTCCCGTTAAAACATTAATTAGCCTTAAAAACTAAGTTCAACCAGGACGAAGCAGGACAAGCCCTGGTTTCTTTGACGCCAGCAGGTGAGAGCTGGTGAGGGCCGCGCTGCCCCTGGATACAACGCCAGTGTAACACAGGTTACCTGTTTCACCACAGTCGTCAGGTACTGACAACCGAGCAGGCTGGGGCAACAGAGCATAGTAAACATGGTGCTTAATGTCCACAAAAACCATTAGGTTTATTAGAGACGGGGAGAAGGGGAGGAGGGGGTATGGAGGAGGGGTGGGGGGGTGGGGGGGAGGGAGATTATATACCTATCGCTATGCTGTCACCACCAGAATGATTCCTGCATTAAGATGGGCAGCGATGAGAGCCATTTTAATGTTTCAGTAGGAAGTGATGGACAAAGTCACAGGACAGTGTCCACAAACCACAACCTTTCTGAAGAGAAAGGAGAGCCGGAGCGGTATCGAACCGAGGTCCTTCCGCTTACCAACCTAAAAGCCCGTTCTTAATTGGGCGAATGTTTCTTCGCGAACCTAGTTGGAAGTATTCGGCGAAGCTATATTTGGGGTCCAAAAAGCTTCGCTCAACATGTTCTGGGAACATTCGCCCTATTCGACGATCATTGCCTCTGATTGGCTGAGAGCAGAGCTCTCCTGTGGATGAAGAAAAAATAAAAATAAAAATGGATGACGGTGTCGCTAAGTTCTTCACTCGCTTCGGAGGGAATTTATTTGTTGACATGTGGGAGGCGCAGCCTTGTCTCGGAGACCCAGAATGAGGTAGTAGTTAGTTGAATTACCCTGTGAGGGATGATGAAAGTATACTGACTTGACTTTAGCCTACATTTACGATCATGCTGTCTGCTGCGCGTCTGCCGCAAGTTCGGGCCGAATCTTGCATCTCATTACAAGCCATTTGAGAACGAAGTAAAGTTTGGACTGTCCGAACCATGTTCGGCGAACCAAAAGTTCAATTAAGAAACGAATCATAGTTCGTCGAACTGTCCGAAGTATGTTCGATAAACAAACATTCGCCCAGTTAAGTACGGGCTTAAGGCCAAAGCGTCACAGAGCATGGACTGGGTGCATGTTAGTTGATGATGCCATCAGAAAAACTCGCCAGGCGCGTGTCTCAATGGTCAGCGCCTGAAGTCAGGGTGGATGGAACCCGAGACGACTGTGCGTCAGCCCACGTCACGATCACACCACCGATGCCTCTGGGATCAACTTTTGCTAAAGTCGCTTCCATCGTTTGCTTTTGGCTTTGTCCTTCTCCTTCATTTATTGATCTTCATTCGCTTTCGCTTCTTACGGTTTGTGTCTATGCGTGCGTGCACGAGTGCGTGGGCGCGTATCTGTCTGTCTGCATATGTACATGTGTCTGTGCTGAAGAGATTTCACATTCATCACATTTATGCGTGTTACTTGTGCTGAAAATATTCATTCATCACATTCATGTATACATGATAGACTGACAACGGCAATCGATAAAAAGCCCGTGGGGGAGGAGGAGATCACACACACGCATTTACAAATAAAACAAACAAAAACTGGTCTACTGTCAAGACATCTAATCCAGCTGTCGCCAAGGCCAGACTAGTGAGGACATCTAATCCAGCTGTCGCCAAGGCCAGACCAGTCAAGACATCTAGTCAATGCTGTCACCAAGGCCAGACTAAGTCACACGGCTGTAAACAGGCTGTACGGGCAGAAGGCCAGTTCATGTAATCCTCATCAAGAGGGACCCAAAGTGTCATCTTGCACCTGGTCTATCAGCCAGAAACACCTGCCGTGTTCATATCTACGAAGAGCAAATAAAGTTAAAGGCGGATAGCCCCTAAACCCGATTTGCTAAAGAGTACACAAGTCCGGCGCTCGTTACACATGCAACCGTCGTCAAGAGGCTCCAAGATAGCTATTTGTGCGTGTTTATTTTTAGATCGGGAAATCCCATTGTATTAATAACAATGCAACACGCGTGATATCGAAAACTCGAACCGATTGGACACGGCACGACGACAGACTTGCCAGTTTTCAAGAGCCAAAGTTAATTGGAACTACGGTCGAGTCGTGTACATTGTTCAGTCGTTACAGGCTGCTTAAACGCTGAAAAGTATTATTGGCGGAAGCTGCTACAAGTATCATTTTTGTCGCATGTTTGTCGCTACAAAACACGTCTTTTGTCGCGACAAAAATATGCTTGTCGCGACTAATATTTGTTGCGACAGAACTGTCGTGACAAGCATACTTTTTATGCAAACACGTGTTTGTCGCGACAAAAATGATACTTGTGGCAGCTCCCGCCACTGATAGAAAAATGTGTCTATAACTTGAATCGCGTACATATGCAGACAGCCACTGTGGAAAAGTCTACGAGAAGCTAGAAGTTCAATGAAAGTGAAAAACGATACTATGTTTCAACGGATAAGCATTGGACATAACTAGTTCAGGCTGCGTCCAACAACCTATTTGTCGCATTTTACCTAAACGTGAGAAGCACTGCCAGCTTGAAGCAGTTAAAGACCCAATGACCCCTTCCCATTCTAGATTTTCCTGTATCTCTCTTCGTCGTCTGTGTGGACTGTGATGTGTCTTGATGCGTGAATCCAAATTGTGAGAGTTTGTGGTCTTCGGTGGTACGCGGGGTGGCGTCGCCCCGTTCAAGTGTTCGTCTTCTTCCCAACAGTGGCATCTTTCAGTAACAGCAGCAGCAAAGCGGCCGTTTTTACACGGCGTTTAGGCTGCTTAACCCTTTCACTGCCCCGGCCTGTAAAATTTCCAGGCAGAGAGATACACGGACGCACCTGCAAACAGTACATTTCCCGGGCCTTTAACACATTTACTTTCAGTGCTATGTGTTTTGGTGAGTTTTCACATGTTAGCGCAAAGAAGACAAAAAGGCTTAAGGGTTTCAGATTTCGCACTTTTATCTCTCGTTTTCAAGTGACATCGTGGTAGTGAAGGGGTTAAACGCAGAAGAAAAAAAATGTGTCTGTAACTTGAATCGCGTTTCGGCCGGCCCAACTATCGTATTTACGCTCCACACGAACTGGTCAACGTTTTCAACGTCGTCACCGCGTAGACGATAAACGTGAGTGATTAAGGGGGCTATTGCTCTTCATACACACGAGCCTTGGCTGACAAACCCGGCCAGCTCAGGCTGAACACTCTCCTTCGGCAGCGGCTAATAACCCCAGCTCAGCACAGTGCTTTTGTGACCGCCCGTCAGCCACGCCGGTGCGCTTCGCTGGGCTCAGTCATCACCAAGGACATCCAGTCTGTTTATAGCTGCAAGGGCGTTCTTCTCTATGCAGGTCGGCACGACGGTGATCAGGATGAAAGGTCTGAAGTGCTGATAAAGAAACAAAACGGCAGTATATACTGCTAGTCGACTCATCACGCCGAACGAACCATGCAGCACCCTGCAGATCGAACCTTTTTTATCCAAGGAAAACGTATCGCTGCACGCAACGGGCAAACAAAATGACAGACAGGCGTTCAGACAATCTGGCTGGTAACATGCAAACAGACAGACAGGCGTGCAGACAACCTGGCTGGTAGGCAGGCAAACATGCAGGCAGGCAGGCAAGCGAGCAGACAGACAGGCAAGCAGAAAATCAGGCAGTCAAACACAGGCAAGACAGACTAGGGAGGCGGACAGGTTTAACAGACAGGAAGATAGACAAACTGAGACAGCCAGACAGACAAGGTGGCACATAATACACAGGTACAGAGAAGACAGGTACAGAAACAGAGAGCACGGCTGACAAATAGGTACACACACAGAGACAGACAGGGAGCCAGCCGACAGACAGCTACATAGAGACAGACATGGAGGAAGACAGACAGGGACAGACAGGGAGAAAGACACAGGTCCACAGAGACAGAGAGAAAGACGGGCAGGTACAGAGACAGACACTAAGACAGGAAGGAAGACAGGTACACAGAGACAGATAGGAAGACAGACAGGTACACAGAGACAGACAGGGAGGAAGACAGAGAGGTACGCAGAGACAGACAGGGAGGAAGACAGGTACACAGAGACAGACAGGAAGACAGACAGGTACACTGAGACGAACGGGGAGAAAGTAAGGTACATAGAGACAGGCAGGGAGGAAGACGGACAGGTACACAGAGACAGGGAGGAAGACGGACAGGTACACAAAGACAGGGAAGGAGACAGATACACAGAGACAGGGAGGAAGACGGACAGGTACACAAAGACAGACAGAGAGGAAGACAGGCACACTGAGGCAGGGAGGAAGACGGACAAGTACACAGAGACAGAGAGGAAGACAGGTACACAGAGACAGGTAGGATGACAGACAGGTATACAGAGACAGACAGGGAGGAAGACAGGTACACAGAGACTGACAGGGAGAAAGACGGACATGTACAGAAGCAGACTGAGAGGAAGACGAACAGGTACACAGAGACAGGCGGGGAGGAAGACAGATAGGTACAGAGACAGACAATGAGGAAGACAGAGAGACAGGGAGGAAGACGGAGAGACAGGGAGGAAGACCGAGAGGCAGGAAGGCAAGCAGGTATGCAGACAGCAGGCAATGACGGTGTAAATGAAGGGCGGACAAGACAATGGCACTGATAGTGTCAGGTGATAATTCACGATAACTCACTGATAATGCTGTCAATTTATCAGTTCACAAGTATTTCTGTCACAGTCAGACAAACGAGGGGTGCCATCTTTCTCGTTATCGATGAATATTAATGATACACCGAGTTGTTTTCGTGCGATGCGCGCGCTGGTAAACACCCTCATTCATATTATGTACAGGTTTGTATTAGTAGCGCACATCAGCCGCAGAAACGATAGTGTCATTTACTGTCCAGAGTGAACTGAGACAGCCCGTTAATCCAATCAGGATGCTAAACACGACATACATATTTACATTATTTTGTACTATGTGGAGGAGTCCCGTCTCGTTGGACTCCTGCAAATACTACAGAGGTTACACTCCCTAACCAAGCAGCAGGTAACCCTATAATATCATTGGTGGTGGTAGCTGCCACAAGTATCATTTTTGTCGCGACAAACACGTGTTTGTCGCGACAAAAGTATGCTTGTCGTGATAAAACTTTTGTTGTCGCGACAAACTATTTTCGTAGCGATAAAAGTCAAGTGTTTATTTGCACTTGCGGCAGCTCCCGCCAATGATACTGTAACACTAGGGCCCGAGCAAACGGAGCCATTACTGAGCCACCACTCCGTGATCCGTCGTTGGGAGAGAACAAAAGACGTCGGTGCATCCGATCGACACTTCCCATGGTGGTAACGAGCAAGGAAAACGTACTCAACAAAGGGAGACTGGACACGGATACAAAAAACACACACTCGTAGTCAAGAAAAAGACATCTCTGTGCAAAAGCTACAGTCACTCGTTCAGAAAAAGACATCTCTGTGCAAAAGATACAATCACTCGTTCAGAAAAAGACATATCTGTGCAAAAGCTACAGTTACTCATTCAGAAAAAGACATCTCTGTGCAAAAGCTGCAGTCATTAATTCAGAGAAAGACATCTCTGTGCAAAAGCTGCAGTCATTAATTCAGAGAAAGACATCTCTGTGCAAAAGCTACAGTTACTCATTCAGAAAAAGACATCTCTGTGCAAAAGCTACAGTCATTAATTCAGAGAAAGACATCTCTGTGCAAAAGCTACCGTCATTAATTCAGAGAAAGACATCTCTGTGCAAAAGCTACAGTCATTAATTCAGAGAAAGACATCTCTGTGCAAAAGCTACAGTCATTAATTCAGAGAAAGACATCTCTGTGCAAAAGCTACAGTCATTAATTCAGAGAAAGACATCTCTGTGCAAAAGCTACAGTCATTAATTCAGAGAAAGACATCTCTGTGCAAAAGCTACAGTCATTAATTCAGAGAAAGACATCTCTGTGCAAAAGCTACAGTCATTAATTCAGAGAAAGACATCTCTGTGCAAAAGCTACAGTCATTAATTCAGAGAAAGACATCTCTGTGCAAAAGCTACCGTCACTCACTCAGTCACATACGTGTGACTAGAGCGCTGCTGATCTGTTCGCAAGCGCTACAGTTGCTATTGTAAAGCATTTAGGGCTCATCTCGAGTAAAGCGTTAGGCTGGTAAGCAGAGGGACCTCGGTTCGAATCTGCTCCGGCTCTCCTTTCCCTTCGAAAGTTGAGTCTGTGGACACTGTCTTGTGACTTTGTCCCTCACATTTAATGAAACATTAAAATGGCTCTCATCGCTGCCCATCTTGATGCAGAAGTCATTCTGGTGGTGACAGCTAGTGTAGCGATAGGTATATAATCTCCCTCTCCCCCTACCTCCATACCCCTTCTCCCCATCCGTAATAAGCCTTAATGTTTCTGTGCACGTTAAGCACCGTGTTTACTGGGTTTTTTTGTGTGTGTTTTTTATCCGTGTCCAGTCTTCTTTTGTCGAGCACGGTTGCCTTGTTCTTCACCGCGCGCTTGTTCTTTCTCGCCGGCAGTCAAAGGTGTTTGGTGTTCTTTTTCGGCAATTCACATGTTGAATTCTCCTCTGGTATAAAATTTGATTGAGTTTGCAAAATACGCCAAACAACGGTCTTACCAGCTCAATCTTTTTAAGGCTTAATCGACCGTATGCTAACAGATTCAGTTTTACCACAGATTGTTTATAAAAACAAACAAAACGTTTACTCTGGGTTCTTGCTGCTCTGTGTGCGCGTTCGCGCGCATGCGCATTTGTGTATGCTGTAAGTTGAAGTGAGACTGTCCCTCGCCGCTTCAACATGACATCTGACGAAATAAAAGGATCGTGGAAATGAGATACGGGTGCAGAAAGTGGAGGGGAGGTGCTAACGCCTGTTCCTAAATATATTATATATATACATTGCAGGAATGTTATCAGATGAAATATAATTCATAACAAGGCTCCAAGGCCATCTCTTTCCCTTTTATGGTGTGTGAAAATCTCGAGCAAAATCCGTTTCTCAAGTGCAATCTTTTTACACCAGCATGCCAAGCGGAAATCAAAAGGCGCAAGTAAGATCGCATCAGCTTGCCGCGCCTTTCCCTTTTTATCTTCTCGTTCATTTTTCATTTTTGTTTGATCGAACTTTACGTATTTTATTTGCCCTGTTTCTCAGTCGATACACGCCTCTTGCCGGCGATCATACTGCACGCCACAGGCTGGCGATAAATGCGCGATCACGACTCCAGGCTGAAACCCCGTAATTGTTCGCAACTCGATCCTCCCTGCCACTCCAACTTTACGCCTGCTGTTGGAGATTTGATTTTGGGGTTTCCCAACTCGTCAGCTACTCTAGCGGGGCTACCCCCTCCAAAATCCCCTAAACTAAGCCAGCGTTTAACACAGCGGTGCAAGTAAACAGCGATGGTGATATTGTTGTTGGTGCTGCCCCACGCTGGTCCCGAGACGCCGGTCAATATTTGACTTGGGGTTTCAATGCAAAAACCGTCGCCTTCCTCGATCCCCACCCTGCGCTGGATTTGACCACCGAGGTAAACGGACGGGAGGGCGGGCGGCTTATAGTCCGGTGCAGGTTGTGTTCCACAAGTCCCCTCTGCCATCTAAATGACCCGTGAACAAAGCTGGTGTAGGCGGCTCTCCACGCTGAGAGGGAGGGGGGGTTGGGGGGGGGGGGGAAGGGGAACAGTCAGTCGGAAGTGACACTAGTAGTACAGCAGGTTAAGGCCAGCTCTGCAATCAGAACAGGCGAGACGCCTCCATGGGCCGGCTAGGTCAGACAGGAATGGGAAAGGAGTCAACCCGCCGGCTAGGTCAGACACGAAGGGAAAAGGACACACCGTGTCAACCCGCCGGCTAGGTCTGGCAGGAAGGGAAAAGGACACACCATGTCGCCCCGCCGGCTAGGTCTGACGGGAAGGGAAAAGGACACACACCGTGTCAACCCGCCGGCACTTGCAGTGGACCAAAGGATGTGTCATCTAACACATCAGTCTTTGGTTGGACACATGTCTTTGGGGCGATCAGTCTGCTGATTTTTTACGACCTAATCCCCAAAGAATCTGTCTGTCTGTCTGTCTGTCTGTCTGTCTGTCTCTCCCTCCCTCTCTCTCTCTCTCTCGGTATTTATGCATGTGCTGAAACTCATAACCTGCAAATGTAAACGACCGAACCAAGCTCAGCTGAAGCATACCACACCGATTACGAGGCCCTGATCACCTCAGGTGTACTACTGCCCCTCGAGAAAACTGACCGAACGAAGCGAACGCGGCTGGCGTAATGACGCTGATTGGGGCACTAGTGGCTCCATTGGCTGCGTATTTGTTGAAGATTTTGACAAGTATTTGAGCAGTTGTGATTCCTGTTCTCGCAGGAGAGGCTTGTTGACTCAGTGTTTGTGACCAACAGGTAGCTGGAGAAAGGCCAGCCTCGCCGGCAGCGCGACAGCTGAATGGGGGCAAAGGAGAGGACAAAACGACTCGGCCGCGAGGCGGGGCACTCGACCACTGCCGCTTGTTGTAGGGGCCCGTTCTCCACTGGTTCTCTGCAGAAACAATGAGTGAAATGGAGCTGGTCACCATTCAAGGCTTTGATTGCCTACCCAGCCTAAGTCCTGTGAAGTGGTCGCGGTTCATTACTGACAGCTGTGTATTACCGCTGACCCCACTGCTGTAGGTCGTCACGTTCTGTAGTCGAAGTCATGCATCACGTTGTCAGGTCATTAGGCTATAATTATGGTCATCACACCTTGAAGTCACTAAGCTGGTTGTGTTTTAATGTATGAGGTCGAACAACTTTACTTTCCCGCTTGTTGAAGAGAGTATACTGTTACTGTTACGTAGTCATGACGTTGTAGCGTCATCACACTGTGATCACACTGTAAAGCCATTATACTGTGAAGCCACCACGCTGTATAGTCATCACGCTGTGAAGTCATCACACTGTGATGTCACCATGTTGTATAGTCATCACAATGTGAAGTCACCATGTTGTATATATATGTATATATATAGTCATCACATTGTGAATTCATCACACTGTGATGTCACCGTGTTGTATAGTCATTACACTGTGATATAACAGTGTTGTATAGTCATCACACTGTGAAGCCACCACGCTATAAAGTAGTCACACCATGTTATTACGCTGTACAGTCATCATGTTGTCAGCCATCACTCTGTACGTCATCACACTGTAAGTCACCACAGTCAACTCAGTCGAGTAGTTAACATCTTCGTCATTTGCAGTCCCGCGCCTTCATCTTCAACAGCAGTACGCATCTTCGGCAGCAGAATGAATCTTTATCAACAGCAGTAGGCACCTTCATCATTTGCAGTCCCGCGCCTTCATCTTCAACAGCAGTACGCATCTTCAGCAGCAGAATGAATCTTCATCCACAGCAGTACGCACCTTCATCATTCGCAGTCCCGCGCCTTCATCTTCAACAGCAGGACGCATCTTCAGCAGCAGAATGAATCTTCATCAACAGCAGTAGGCACCTTCATCGTTCGGTGTAGTCTGCATGTTCACACAAGTGGCGCTGCATGCCCACTGTATACATGGTTATCCCGTTCCCAAACAATCGGCCCGGAGCCCGCGCAGCGCTGCCACAGCAAATCACGGGTCATTAAGAGGCATCACCCCGCTCGTCGTGTCATCGCCTCGCGCCTCATTTCCCGTGCGCCGCTCCTGCCCACGGAGGACCACGTCCACCGCGCAGTGGCCGACAGGTCGTGGTACTCATAGTTCAGGAGCTGTGTGAGAGTCGAGGTGGCCGTCCTGGGCTGTCCGTCCTTACGAGCCTTCTGGTTTCCGTGGACGTAAAGATTTATTGAACCGTGCTTCGGTATTGGTCACAACTTGTCCCTAATATGTC
The DNA here is from genome assembly GCA_963584105.1 of Alviniconcha strummeri. Taxonomy (NCBI): domain Eukaryota; kingdom Metazoa; phylum Mollusca; class Gastropoda; family Provannidae; genus Alviniconcha; species Alviniconcha strummeri. The sequence goes on along the minus strand of OY757555.1, from coordinate 10,560,851 downwards.
AACTGACATCTGCGGACATTAAGCATCAACTCATCATCATCAACAGGAGCACTTGATAGTTCAGGAGCTGTGTGAGAGTCGAGGTGGACGTCCTGGGCTGTCCGTCCTTACGAGCCTTCTGGTTTCCGTGGACGTAGATTTATTGAACCGTGCTTCGGTACTGGTCACAACTTGTCCCTAATATGTCAACCGACATCTGAGGACATTAAGCATCACTTCACCTGGTCGTGGCACTGCAAGCCTCTCGGTGTCCTGAGCGTGCCGACCAGCCCAGTGGTCCGTGCTCACTGCTCGTAAGTCAGATGATGAAGAGTTGATGCTTAATGTCCTCAGATGTCGGCTGACATATTAGGGACAAGTTGTGACCAATGCCGAAGCACGGTTCAATAAATCTTTACGTCCACGGAAACCAGAAGGCTCGTTAGGACGGACAGCCCAGGACGTCCACCTCGACTCTCACACAGCTCCTGAACTATGTCGTAAGTCAGTAAGTAACTTGGTGTTTTACGCCCAGTCAACCACTGCGGTTATATCAGGGCGATCTCACTGCTCGTACCTAGCCTAGCTCGTTCGCCGCATCTGTGTCAGCCGAAACGTACGACTCTTTCTCCGCGTTTCAAACACGATTGGAGAGCCCAACATGCACCTGACATCGGCCAGTTTTCTTTTTATCTGACTACTTCATGTGGCACTCCTCGCCGTAATCCAAATGGGAAAATTAGCTGCAGGTTGCTCACGTTTGGTGGCGCTGGGCACGTCTGGGGCTTCAAGACAAAGCTCAAGTCCAGCTGCAAATTATCTCCTCTACACTAGCAAGGTGGCGCTGGGCGTATATTAATTTTGAGCAGTGCGAAGTCGATCATTCCTTCACAGGAAAGCATCGACTGAGAGGCACCAACTGACATTGCCAGTTCACGCCAACGATCCCATTGTGTGCACACACTGCCGCTGCCACCATCAATACATCGACTGCCTCTCACTAACCCTAATTATTCTACTGCGTCTCCGCTAACCATACTTTATCCAACAGCGTCTTTTTCCGCCAACTGCCCCGCTTCAACAGCTCCTTGTCTCTCCGTGCTCCACCAACTACATCAAAATCGTCAGCCGACGGACGCAGTTCGAACAGACTGCAGTATATTAACGGTAAATAATGCCAAGCAATTTCCTAACCAGCTCAATTCTGATCATTCTGTTGCATTTGGAGCAGATTCAAATCGATGTGGGCGAGAGATCTTATGTTAGGCTACAACTAAAAAGTGCCTGATAAAACATGAGCAAATCTATTCCAGCGATGTCAAATACTGATGCAGGTTGTCTCCCGCTGTAAACTAGATTTATGGCCTTCAAACGAACCACCGTAGGCAGTGTTTCACGGGCAGGCACAGCATCTGGCCGACAGAGAGGGCACAACTTACACTTAGTGTAATAACAGTGGGGTCGTATATCATTGGCGGGAGCTGCCACAGGTATCATTTTTGTCGCGACAAAAGTCAGGGGGTGTGTGTGTGTGTGTGTGTGTGTGTGTGTGTGTGTGTGTGTGTGTGTGTGTGTGTGTGTGTGTGTTGTGTTTTATAATACTTTATGTAAACTGTTTTGGTAGGACTATGCTCTACATGCGTATAGAATATCACATTTAGGTTAATATGTATCATGTGAGCGCTCAGGGCGTTGATGAGCGCATGATAAATGTACATTATTATTATTATTATTGTTTTGTCGCGACAAACCGACGTCAGTAAGCTTGTCGCGACAAAACGTTTGTCGCGACAAAACTGTTTGACGTGACAAATATTTGTACTTTTGTCGCGACAAAAATGATACTGTGGCAGCTCCCGCCAGTGACAGTCCTAGAGCTATTCTGCGTTCTTCTGGCAATCAGTGCAAATCCACAAGATGTGTGTGTGTGTGTGTGTGTGTGTGGGGGGGGGGGGGGTAACATTTTCGTTCCTGGAAGCCTTGCAAGCGAGACGAGCAGCACAGTTCATTACACGCTAAGCTTTGTTCACGAGGTTTTGAGGGATTCCAGTTAAAAGGGAATTATAGCAATCTAAACGAGAGAGTACAAGAGACATTTCAAGAGCGGCACTTGACATTACTGGTGCAAGAGACATGACAAGAGCGGCACTTGGCATTACTGGTACAAGAGACATTTCAAGAGCGGCACTTGACATTACTGGTACAAGAGACACGACAAGAGCGGCACTTGACATTACTGGTACAAGAGACATTTCAAGAGCGGCACTTGACATTACTGGTACAAGAGACATTTCAAGAGCGGCACTTGGCATTACTGGTACAAGAGACATGACAAGAGCGGCACTTGACATTACTGGTACAAGAGACATGACAAGAGCGGCACTTGACATTACTGGTACAAGAGACATGACAAGAGCGGCACTTGACATTACTGGTACAAGAGACATTTCAAGAGCGGCACTTGGCATTACTGGTACAAGAGACATTTCAAGAGCGGCACTTGGCATTACTGGTACAAGAGACATTTCAAGAGCGGCACTTGGCATTACTGGTACAAGAGACATGACAAGAGCGGCACTTGGCATTACTGGTACAAGAGACATGACAAGAGCGGCACCTGACATTACTGGTACAAGAGACACGACAAGAGCGGCACCTGACATTACTGGTACAAGAGACATGACAAGAGCGGCACTTGGCATTACTGGTACAAGAGACATGACAAGAGCGGCACTTGGCATTACTGGTACAAGAGACATGACAAGAGCGGCACTTGGCATTACTGGTACAAGAGACACGACAAGAGCGGCACTTGGCATTACTGGTACAAGAGACATGACAAGAGCGGCACTTGACATTACTGGTACAAGAGACATGACAAGAGTGGCACTTCATATTACTGCAATGCGGTTTTCTTCGAAGATTCAACAACATAAGTTCGTCAAATATTCTGACCGGCAGAAATGAAGCTCGTTACTAAGCTGCAGACACAACCAACTGGAACCAAATTCCAGAAAAATGCGATTCGGGCCTCGGGCTACTTGTCGTCCAGTGTGTTCATGTGCCCCTGATTTTGCTGAGAATGTTCTGCCGGCGTTCTCACCATCTGATGCCAGGTTCCCCCGATACAAACTGAGAAGATTCGTGGCGCGCTAATGTATACGCTGTATACATAATGTATGTTGGTTGACAAGTCAATCGGATTAAAAAAAATAAAAACTTTTAATAACACAACATAACAATAACAATGTACATATATCGCGTGCTAATCAACGCCCTGAGCGCTCACATGATACATATTAACCTAAATATGATACTCTATACACAAGTAGAGCACGGTCCTGTCAAAAACTTTTCACATAAAGAATTAAAGTATAATGATAATAGTAAAGGAAAAACGGTTGGTGGTCGCCCACAAATCATGTAGGGTACGTGCCTCTGATTCAATCTGAAAAATGAATTTTGCACGAGCACTGATCATCTAAAGTGTATCTCTGACTTAGGCGTTTGGCACTGGAGTTTATACCGTTTGTCGCTTGGTGCGCACCGCCATCTGGCGGCTGCCTGAGCTGCGCTGCAGCGGCCCCCATGTCGGAGGCAGCGGAGCAGAACCGAGTTATCTCCCCTGATTACCCAGGATGCCAGAGGGGCCACTTGGCTGCGTTTGTGTGCTCATCAGCCACAAGAGCGGATGGCCGACGTTCCGTGGTGAGCCATAACAGCTGCCGGTCGCTCGACGCTGCACCTCGGGGTCTTCCTCTCTGCCTCGACTCACAAGTTCTTCCACTTACTTTTCTGCGCCCGTTACCTGCTTGCTTTTCCCCCCTGCAGCCTTATCACAATGATCAGTAAGCCCTTCAGTGTGGCGGCACACGCTGCAGGGCCGGCGCACTTGAATCCGCTGCTTTGAAGTCTGCTCCCTTCACATGCCGCAGGTGGAGCATGGAGATGTATTGTGAATCTTTTATTGCAGTGCTCGGTTTTTTTCTTTTTTTTTCTTTTTTTTTCTTTTTCTTTTTTCGGTTTTTGTTTTTTGTGTTTTTTTAATTTAACTTTTTTTTTTTTTTTTTTTTTTTCCCCCGGCGGCCTTCATCGTGGACCCTGCGCAAACGCTCTGTCGAAAGAATCACAAAAACGCGCGCGCGTGCGCAGGCACAAGCACCCATTGCCGACACACAAACGTGCGCGTCTGAATGGCTTGGGTTGCCAGCCGTGAAAGCTCTAAAGCCCGTTCTTAACTGGGCGAATGTTTGTTCGCCCGAACATACTTCGGACACTTCGACGAACTATGATTCGCTTCTTAATTGAACTTTTAGTTCGCCGAATATGGTTCGGACAGTCCAAACTTTACTTCATTCTCAACTGGCTTGTAATGAGATGCAAGCTTCGGCCCGAACCTGCGGCAGACGCGCAGCAGACAGCATGATCGAAAATGTAGGCTAAAGTCAAGTCAAGTCAATATACTCTAATCATCCCTCATAGGGTAATTCAACTAATTACCATCTCATTCTGGGTCTCTGAGACAAGGCTGCGCCTTCCACAAGTCAACAAATAAACAAATTCCCTCCGAAGCGAGTGAAGAACCTAGCGACACCGTCATCCATTTTTATTTTGGTTTTTTCTTCATTCACAGGAGAGCTCTGCTCTCAGCCAATCAGAGGCAATGATCGCCGATTAGGGCGAATGTTCCCAGAACATGTTGAGCGAAGGTTTTTGGACCCCGAATATAGCTTCGCCGAATACTTCCAACTAGGTTCGCGAAGAAACATTGGCCCAATTAAGAACCAACTAGCTTCGCCGAATACTTCCAACTAGGTTCGCGAAGAAACATTGGCCCAATTAAGAACCAACTAGCTTCGCCGAATACTTCCAACTAGGTTCGCGAAGAAACATTGGCCCAATTAAGAACCAACTAGCTTCGCCGAATACTTCCAACTAGGTTCGCGAAGAAACATTGGCCCAATTAAGAACCAACTAGCTTCGCCGAATACTTCCAACTAGTTTCGCGAAGAAACATTGGCCCAATTAAGAACCAACTAGCTTCGCCGAATACTTCCAACTAGGTTCGCGAAGAAACATTGGCCCAATTAAGAACCAACTAGCTTCGCCGAATACTTCCAACTAGGTTCGCGAAGAAACGTTGGCCCAATTAAGAACCAACTAGCTTCGCCGAATACTTCCAACTAGGTTCGCGAAGAAACATTGGCCCAAGTAAGAACCAACTAGCTTCGCCGAATACTTCCAACTAGGTTCGCGAAGAAACGTTGGCCCAATTAAGAACCAACTAGCTTCGCCGAATACTTCCAACTAGGTTCGCGAAGAAACATTGGCCCAAGTAAGAACCAACTAGCTTCGCCGAATACTTCCAACTAGGTTCGCGAAGAAACATTGGCCCAATTAAGAACCAACTAGCTTCGCCGAATACTTCCAACTAGGTTCGCGAAGAAACGTTGGCCCAATTAAGAACCAACTAGCTTCGCCGAATACTTCCAACTAGGTTCGCGAAGAAACATTGGCCCAAGTAAGAACCAACTAGCTTCGCCGAATACTTCCAACTAGGTTCGCGAAGAAACATTGGCCCAATTAAGAACCAACTAGCTTCGCCGAATACTTCCAACTAGGTTCGCGAAGAAACGTTGGCCCAATTAAGAACCAACTAGCTTCGCCGAATACTTCCAACTAGGTTCGCGAAGAAACGTTGGCCCAATTAAGAACGGGCTTAGGCTTGTGTGGCGTGCTGATGAACTGTTCAGTGCTGTGACAACAGACTACCTGACTGATCTCTAGTCCCACAGTGAACACCAGACTTCCTGACTGATCACTAGCCCCACACTTGGCACCATGCCTGACAGATCACTAGTCCCACATTTGACACCACACCTGACAGATCACTAGTCCCACACTTGACACCATGCCTGACAGATCACTAGCCCCACATCTGACACCACACCTGACAGATCACTAGCCCCACACTTGACACCATACCTGACAGATCACTAATCCCACACTTGACACCATGCCTGACAGATCACTAGCCCCACATCTGACACCACACCTGACAGATCACTAGTCCCACACTTGACACCATGCCTGACAGATCACTAACCCCACACTTGACACCATGCCTGACAGATCACTAGTCCCACACTTGACACTACACCTGACAAATCACTAGTCCCACACTTGACTTATTACTAGCCCCACACTTGACACCATACCTGACAGATCACTAGTCCCACATAGAACACCATACCTGACTGATCACTAGTCCCACACTTGAAACCATTCCTGACTGATCACTAGTCCCACACTTGACACCATGCCTGACAGATCAATAGTCCCACATTTGACACCATATCTGAAAGATCACTAGTGCCACACTTGATATCATGCCTAACAGATCACTAGTCCCACACTTGACACCATACCTAAAAGATCACTAGTCCCACATTTGACACCAGACTACCTGACTGATAACTAGTCCCACCACACCTGACACCAGACTACCCTGACTGATCACTAGTCCCACACTTGACACCAGACTATCCTGACTGATCACTAATCCCACCACATTTGACACCAGACTATCCTGACAGATCACTAGTCCCACACTTGACACAAGACTATCCTGACTGATCACTAGTCCCACCACACGACACCAGACTACCTGACTGATCACTAGTCCCACCACACGACACCAGACTACCTGACTGATCACTAGTCCCACCACACGACACCAGACTACCTGACTGATCACTAGTCCCACCACACGACACCAGACTACCTGACTGATCACTAGTTCCACGCTCGACGTCAGGTGTGGACGAAGTACTCCAAAACTCCACTAGGTTCGTGTTCCGGGATTGTTACAGGGGTGGTGGGGGCTGTATGTGCGGTAATTCTTTGGTTGATTTTATATTTTATTTTATATAATATACTACGCTGTGTCGCAGGGTGGGTGGGTATGGTTATGCGACACGGTCTGATGCACATCAAGATGTACTTTCCTCCCGTCTCCATTTTTGTTTCGTTTCTTTACCACTAGCCCAAAACATTGTCAGAAAAGACATTGTTAGGTCAGATCACTGGTCAGGTCAGGTCAGATCCCTGGAAAACGGCTGCCCATCACACAGTTTCTGACACATGCTGTTTTGTAACTGGCTGTTCACCCCCCCCCCCCCCCCCCCACACACACACACACACATGTATACAGTATGTGCACAACGCATGTTTCACTCCATTTCTCTGCTGTGTTTCGCGCACTATACACACAGACCGACAATAACAATTCAGTTTGTGTATAAATGAACTGTTCTTTGTTCCAATGTTTTCTTTGGTTCTAACCGGACATTTCTGTTTTATGACTGGCGTGAGTGTGTGAGTGAGTGTACTTGGCACCAGGACACATTCCCTGTGCAATGATCCTGTCACTTGGCAATCAACTTGTGGTGTTGTTAAAAAAGAAAAAGAAAAGTACAGGTTGTATGTGCTGTTTCGGGTTCTGACATATGCTTGAGAAAACCACGACACCAATAGTGGTTTTGGACACCACAGTCTAAATATATACAATTTGATTTCTGATTTTTTTTTTTTTATTTTTTTTTTTATAACTGATGATAGACATTTTGTCTCCTTTAGAATGCTAAAATATTATATACCTCTCGCTACACTGTCACCACCAGAATGATTCTGCATTAAGATGGGCAGCGATGAGAGCCATTTTAATGTTTCAGTAGAAGTGGTGGACAAAGTGACAAGACAGTGTCCACAAACCACAACTTTTTTTTGAAGAGAAAGGACAGCGAAAGCGGAATCGAACCGAGGTCCCTCTGCTTATCAGCCTAACGCCTTACCGCTAGGCCAAACCGACTCACAGACAGAAGTAGTCTGGCTAAACGTGTTTAACGCAGGGTTGTCTCCGAGGAGATCCCGAGATCCCAGCAGGAGAGACTATGCCTAGCGCGACACTGCCACCACGAGAATGACTCCTGCACTAAGATGGGCAGTGATGAAAGCCACTTTCAAAGTCTCAACACAGTGTCCACAGACTCCAACTTTTGAAGAGAGGAGAGGCGAAGCGGAATCGAACCAAGGTCACTCTGCTTATCAGCTTAATGCCTTGCCGCTAGGCCAAACCGGTTCACTACACAGAAGTAAACATCAAGAATAGAATAAACCGGGAAGTTGGCTGGTTGGCTGAAGTGTTGCTTTACGTCCACAGAAACCGTAGGTTTATTACGGACGGGAGCCCAGGACGTCCACCTCGACTTTCACACAACTCCTGAGCTCTGAAACTGGGAAGGGTTCGGTTCGGTTGTGTTGCTTAATGTCCTCGGATGTCAGCTGATATATTAGGGACAAGCTGAGACCAATGCCGAAGCATGGTTCAATATAGTTTTACGTCCACGGAAACCAGAAGGCTCGTTACGACGGACAGCCCAGGACGGCCACCTCGACTCTCACACAGCTCCTGAATTATGCTGGGAAGGGCAAGCTCGGTGGACAATAAGCGAAGTATGTATCGTAACATCCCCACCACGTGAAGGTAAGCCAACGGGGACTCAATTAGACAAGTCAAGACCAAACTGCACCAAACCAAACCGTACACTCACGTCGATCAATTCTGCAGCCTTCCCCTACGAAAAAGAAAAAGTAATCAGTTCACAGCCACCGAGGAGTGGTTAAGGCAGCCTCTCCATGACTCCATTATTAATGTCTGCTGGCGTTCCCTGAAAAGGGCACTTAAAAACGACTGTAGGCAAAGCGCAACGTTAATGCAACAAAATCAAGACAGTGTGGGGGAAGGGGGCGGGGCAGGCGAGGAACAAACAAACAGACAAGCTGGCAGACGGGGACAGACGGTGTAGGTGTCACAGGGTCCTATGCACTATTTAAAAAAAAAAAAAAAAAATCTCGCGCATGGCACGCAGCTGGCAGTCCAGGGTATATAGGTCCATGGTGAAACTGCTGACCAATAGTGGGCCGGTTTGGCCTAGCGGTAAGGCGGTAGGCTGGCAAGCGGAAGGACCTCGGTTCGATACCGCTTCGGCTCTCCTTTCTCTTCAAAAGTTGTGGTTTGTGGACACGGTCTTGTGACTTTGTCCCTCACAATCAATGAAACATTAAAATGGCTCTCATCGTTGCCCAGCTTCATGCAGCTCCCTCTTCCCACACCTCCATACCCCCTTCTCCCCGTCTCTAATAAGCCGTACGGTTTCTGTGGACGTTAAGCACCATGTTTACTTAACTGCTGACCAATACGTTTAGCACCCAGTCAGCACGCAGGTACTTTCACCCCACACTACCTTGGTGGTCAAATCGGCCGCCGTCTCTCGAGGAGAAGGAATTAGACCTACTTCAGCGCCCTCAAGCAAGAAGCACGTACGGTTTTTGCCACGGACCTATATATTGCTGAATAGACGTTTTATTGCAGCGGGCTGACTTAGAGCGGCTGGTTTTTAGTGCCTGCCGGTGGCCGGCGAGGGACTGGACACAAACGCAGCCATCCTTTGACAAGGGAAACAAACGTCCTTTCTCCAGCCCGCCCGCCCCGACACAACCTTGCACAAGCCGTCATCAAAGAGTCAGCTCATGGACCTTTCTCCCGATCCCCTTCCGCTGACAAGCGGCCGGAGTAAATCATGGCCGCACGACCGCCCGCTCACTCCCGTGTGCACGTAAATCAGCCAGAGCCGCTCAGGCGGAAAGTTCCGGGACCGCCCGTCACCTGTCCACGCTGACACACCTGTCGCTGGCCACCCGTAGACACCGTACCGCCAGAGAGAGAAACGGTTATGTCAAATCAGGGCCCGGACAGCACCCACGGAGGTACTGGGCCTCTGGTGGAAGGAATGGATGTTGTCCTTGATGATCTGTTCTTAACGGCTGCGTTTTCGGACACTCTTATTTTATGACTCGATTACCTGGCAGCTGCTGAAACAGTTTTTCTGTTGTTTTTGTTGTTGTGTTTTTTGTTTTTGTGTGTGTGTGTGTGTGTGTGTGTGTGTGTGTGTGTGTGTGTGTGTGTGTGTGTGTGTGTGTGTGTGTGTGTGTGTGTGTGTGTGTGTGTGTGTCTCTCTCTCTCTCTCTCTCTCTGTGTTTATCCCGCAGCGGGTTACTGCGGACGCAGAAATTAAGGTCTCCTCTGTTGTGAACCCAGCGCTGGCTGACAAATGTCGTCTCTTTAATGCCTGGAATAGGTCAGAATATAGCCGCACATGCTTCGCCCACTGCCAGGAATTTCTTCCTTGCCCTCATTTCTACATTCCTGGTCCATTCACCTGCATTCCTCCCCCCCCCCCCCCCCCCCCCCCGCCATCTCCCTGTTTATTAAATGCGTTAGTTTTGGCTAATACAGTTTCCCGTTTGGGCCCGAGGGGCGAGGATAGCTCAGTGGTTAGAGCGCCGGACTCGTGATTGAAAGGTCGCGGGGTCGAATCCCTGTAAGAGCGGCGGGAAAATTTTCTTCTCCAGGGTCGACTTTCTGTGCTGACGGTTATTCCTGTATCCATTCCACCCCCGTGTTACCGCAGTAGCACGCAGAAAGATCCCGGCCATTATGCCAAAAGGGCAGGTGGCAGGTTACAGCTGAACACGCATACAGCTTACGTATGTGGCTTTGCATGAAGTGACATGGAGCATGGTTGTATGGTTTACATAGAACTTGCGCCGAGACGGCAGCAGTTTCATGTGGCACCAGCCATGCCAGCGCTTAAGTACACCACTTCGGTGGATATTCATAAATAGCACTATAAAAAGCTACTCACTCATGTAGAATTACATGCGAGCGCAGTGAGTCTTCTCAAGAGAGCGGAGAATAGCGCTATATAAGCGATCATCAATCAAAAAGTGATTTCAGCAGGTTCCCGTGAATTTGGAACGTGATCTGTCCTGAGGTGACTATGCCGTTTGAAGACATGGCTACCCACCAAAGCGTGTGTGGTCTGGTGGTTTATTTTAAGCGAGCGGTGTTAGATGTCGTACCCCACACCCCATATACCCCAGTTATGTGGTTTGTGTGGACTATAAGTCTCGTTCTTAGTCAGCTGTCCTCAGAGTCCAGGCGAGATCAAGAGGAGGGAGGTGAGCTGGACTTCACGAAGAAGCTAGCCCAGAAGAGATCAAGAGCAGGGAGGCGGTGCTGGGCTAGAGAGTTGGACTTCTTTTGCTTCAGTTGTTTCCCAACGGCGGAGCTACGGACATTGTTTTTGTGACTGTTCTGCATAGCAGTTGGGACAGCGTGGTGCGGTGGTCGCTGCGCAGTGCTGGACAGACACTCTTTAACATTTTGTTGTTCTGCCAGTGGTCCACGGCAGCC
>OY757555.1:10496849-10546855 GCA_963584105.1 Alviniconcha strummeri | reverse complement strand
TGATTCCTGCATTAAGATGGGCAGCGATGAGAGCCATTTTAATGTTTCAGTAGGAAGTGATGGACAAAGTCACAAGACAGTGTCCACAAACCACAACCTTTTTTGATGAGAAAGGAGAGCCGAAGCGGTATCGAACCGAGGTCCTTCCGCTTACCAGCCTAACGCCTTACCGCTAGGCCACATCGGCTCACTTCTATGTAGATGAGTTGATGCTTAATGTCCTCAGATGTCATTTGACATATTAGTTCCACCCCCGTGTTACCACAGTAGCACGTAAAAAATCCCGGTCATTCTGCCCAAAGTGCAGGTGGCAGGTTACAGCTAAACACGCATCCACCTTACGTATGTGGCTTTTATTGAACCGTGCTTCGGCATTGGTCACAACTTGTCCCTAATATGTCAAATGACATCTGAGGACATTAAACATCAACTCATCATCATCATCAGTTCGTGAGAGAGGAGATGGACCCGGGATCCCGTCCCCAACTGTCCCTACTACGGGCTCGGTGGACGTAAAGCACATTGAAGAAGAAACAGAAGGCAGAGCACTGTCGTAATCAGCGAGGTGTATTCTTCACGAGAGTGTGCCGAGACTGCACTGACAGAACGTCTCCTTAATCCCCACGACGGTAGACTCCTCGGGGGTTGCACATTGAGACTCGACCAACAGAACGTTTGGCTTTGCCCAGCGGCCGTGCTGGGTGCGTGTGCGAGCTGATTTGAGAAGACCGTTGCGAGGTAGGATTACATCCTCCTGGATGACAGTGGCGGACGTCAGGAGATAGGATACAGCCTGGATTGTGGCGCGGCGCTTTCAGACGCTGATCCCTCTAACCAGAGCTGCCCTCCTTCGCTGCGGTGCATGAATGAAGGCAGGTTCACGGGGCAGCCGCTGGGGTGTATGAATGAAGGCAGGTTCACGGGGCAGCCGCTGGGGTGCATGACCGTCCGCGGAGACAGCAGCAGTTTCAGGTGGCACCAGCCATGTAACAGCCTTATAGCGCTGTATACATTTACATCAGCTCGGTGGATATTCAAAAATGCGCTGTAAAATGCTACAGTCATTCATTCGGAATCACATGCGATAAGAGGCCAGAGAGTTTGCTCGACAGCGGAGAATAGCGCTATATGAAAGCAATAAACAACAACACGACAGACAGAGATCAGGAGCTGTGTGAAAATCGAGGTGGCCGTCCAGGGCTCCCAGTCCCTAATAAGCCTTAAGGTGTCTGTGGACATAAATCACCACGAAAGAAGAACAAGGCAGTTTGCGACGAGGAGCAGGTGCACGATGACGTGGCCCAGTGCTGTAGCTGTGGACAGGTACCGTGTGGGACAATGGTCTGTGTACGGCCCTGCAGTGTCACCCGCTGTGTACGGCCCTGCAGTGTCACCTGCTGTGTACGTCCCTGCAGTGTCACCCGCTGTGTACGTCCCTGCAGTGTCACCCGCTGTGTACGGCCCTGCTGTCACGGTGTCACCCACTATGTACGGCCCTGCAGTGTCACCCGCTGTGTACGGCCCTGCAGTGTCACCCGCTGTGTACGTACCTGCTGTGTCATCCACTGTGTACGTCCCTGCAGTGTCACCCGCTGTGTACGTCCCTGCAGTGTCACCTGCTGTGTACGTACCTGCTGTGTCACCCGCTGTGTACGTCCCTGCAGTGTCACCTGCTGTGTACGTCCCTGCAGTGTCACCCGCTGTGTACGTACCTGCAGTGTCACCTGCTGTGTACGTACCTGCTGTGTCACCCGCTGTGTACGTCCCTGCAGTGTCACCTGCTGTGTACGTCCCTGCAGTGTCACCCGCTGTGTACGTACCTGCAGTGTCACCCGCTGTGTACGTACCTGCAGTGTCACCCGCTGTGTACGGCCCTGCAGTGTCACCCACTGTGTACGGCCCTGCAGTGTCACCCACTGTGTACGTCCCTGCATTGTCACCCACTGTGTACGTCCTTGCTGTCACGGTGTCACCCGCTGTGTACTTCCCTGCAGTGTCACCTGTGTACGGCCCTGCAGTGTCACCCACTGTGTACGGCCCTGCTGTCACGGTGTCACCCACTGTGTACGTCCCTGCAGTGTCACCCACTGTGTACGTCCCTGCAGTGTCACCCACTGTGTACGTCCTTGCTGTCACGGTGTCACCCGCTGTGTACGTCCCTGCAGTGTCACCTGCTGTGTACGTACCTGCAGTGTCACCCGCTGTGTACGTACCTGCTGTGTCATCCACTGTGTACGTCCCTGCAGTGTCACCTGCTGTGTACGTACCTGCAGTGTCACCCGCTGTGTACGTACCTGCTGTGTCATCCACTGTGTACGTCCCTGCAGTGTCACCCACTGTGTACGTCCCTGCAGTGTCACCCACTGTGTACGGCCCTGCTGTCACGGTGTCACCCACTGTGTACGTCCCTGCAGTGTCACCCACTGTGTACGTCCCTGCAGTGTCATCCACTGTGTACGTCTCTGCTGTGTCACCTACTGTGTACTTCTCTGCTGTGTCACCCACTGCAGTCACAGTGTCACCGACTGCCGGAGTGACCGTGAGGGCAGATCCATCACCTACCTGTCGCCGTCTGGCTGCCGGCAATGGCCACGTGTGCTGCACTGCAGTGCTTCCGGGCGGCTCGTGGTGCTCGAGGCCCAGGTGCAGATGAGCTAATAATGTTACACAGTGACCACATAGGACTCTTGTCATATTTCCGAGACGTGGGAGAGGGATGCATACTCCGCGCATCACTTGAAGGAAGGATGTCGTAAACCAGTGCTTGGAGTTTGAGAGGGATGAAGACTCTTTATTGAATATGTCGGTGAGAAACAACCGGGGAGAAGAGGTGGGGACGAAGAGGGGGAGTTTATTGAATGTCTATCCGTGCAGCCTTCTGCTCTCCTAGGGGATCAATCTGGGTGGCGCACGGAACGGCGTGTTGCGACTGCTGGTCGACAGGCGGAAGTGCAGTGCAGTGGAGCCACGCGCCATTAGCACTGATCTCCTTTTCGTACCCGCTGCTCCTGGCGTCGGTGGGAACGACTACAGTTTCCCTCTCAGCCGTCATCTTACCAGTCCTATCCGTGTTTACTGGTCTCGTCTTCTCGTGTGCCAGTGGCCTCTTGTCGACATGCCCGTCCCGTACTGAGTGCCTGATGCTGGGGTACACGGCATGGTCAAGCCGAGCTTGATGTTTCTCCATCCAGTCACGGTGGAGGGGAAAGGCCGTGGGAGGGTCAGGTCAGGAGATAACGAATGCTCAGTTCTAGCTCGAGACGGGACTCGCAGACTTAAAAAGGACCCACAGACGGGGAAGGGACTCACAGACAGAGACGGGACTCGCATACTTAGAAAGGACTCATAGACGGGGAAGGGACTCACAGACAGAGACGGGACTCGCAGACGGAGAAGGGACTCACAGACAGAGACGGGACTCACAGACGGAGAAGGGACTCAGAGACAGAGACGGGACTCACAGACGGAGAAGGGACTCAGAGACGGAGAAGGGACTCACAGACAGAGACGAGACTCGCAGACGGAGAAGGGACTCACAGACAGAGACGAGACTCGCAGACGGAGAAGGGACTCACAGACGGAGAAGGGACTCACAGATGGAGAAGGGACTCACAGACGGAGAAGGGACTCTTAAAACACAGACGGAGAAGGGACTCACAGACGGAGAGGGGACTCTTAGACACAGACAGAGAAGGGACTCACAGACAGAGAAGGGACTCATAGACGGAGAAAGGACTCACAGATGGAGAAGGGACTCACAGACGGAGAAGGGACTCTTAAAACACAGACGGAGAAGGGACTCACAGACGGAGAGGGGACTCTTAGACACAGACAGAGAAGGGACTCACAGACAGAGAAGGGACTCACAGACAGAGAAGGGACTCACAGATGGAGAAGGGACTCACAGACGGAGAAGGGACTCACAGACGGAGAGGGGACTCTTAGACACAGACAGAGAAGGGACTCACAGACAGAGAAGGGACTCATAGACGGAGAAGGGACTCACAGATGGAGAAGGGACTCAGACGGAGAAGGGACTCACAGACGGAGAAGGGACTCTTAGACACAGACAGAGAAGGGACTCACAGACGGAGAAAGGACTCACAGATGGAGAAGGGACTCACAGACGGGGACGGGATTTGCAGACTGAGGCGGGACTCGCAGACATAGAAAGGACTCACAGACGGATAGCTCCGGAGACGGAAATGACTCCCAGACGGAGAGAGGGACTCGCATACGGGGACTCAGAGACGGAGACGTAGCTTACAGACAGAAAAGGAAGTCACAGGCAGAGAAGGCAGTCACAGAAAACGGAGAGACTTACAGTCGGAGATGGGAATCAGACGGAGAAGGGACTCGGACAGAGAAAAGACTCACGGAAAACGAAGAGTTACAGGCGGAGAAGGGACTGACAAACAGAGAAGGGACTCACAGATGGAGTTGGGACTCAAGACAGAGAAGGGACTCAGACTGAGAAGGGACTCACAGACAGCGACAGTTTGTTGGCGCCGACTTTCTGTAGTGAAAGGAAAGACGCTATTGAGAAGGGGAAAAAAGTGAGACGGGGTAGTGAAAAGGAACAAAGGCACCTTGGAGCCCCATCGTGTAACACTGATGATTATGGGATGTTAAACATCGAGCAGTGTAACAATATAGGGGCGTAGCGCGAACACGGGTGGATCTACCCGTGGTAATTTGACCAGCAGGGAGCATCCTTGACACTTTCTGGAATTGTAAAGCAGGCACAGTGTGAAACTGTAATGGTCGGATAAGTCGGTAAAATATACAGGTGAGCGGACTTCGACGCTGACCTTTGAAGTAGGTGTATTACCATACAGAGATCAGGTGTTCTTGGTGCTGACGGAGGTATTGCGTCGTTGTGTCCGTAACCACCATTTTGGAGCCGAGTGTCCCTTAGGAGCGTAAGCGGCAACACGTCACTTCGCTCTGTGAAAGTGGGCTTGAACGCTGTCAGTGCTGTGAGATTCCATTCCCCCCGTCCCCGCTTCCCCCGCCCCCCCAACATCCCCACGCCGCCGCATTGTGTGAAGCTTAGCTTGGTGGCTGTGACAGTGAAGAAACTAGCAGGTCGCGGAGGGCTGGGGGGGGCCGGGAAGGTGTCACCAAGGCGGCTTAGTTTCTGCCACATCAGATCCCTAGCTCTCGATAACAGGCTAGATGTTTTCTGGATAGCAGACTAGATGTACGCTTTGATAACCTGCCATCTACTCGCTCTGCTCTCACACACCTGCTGAAAGCTTGCACAGGAGGTTTTTTTGATGGAGTTTCCTGGTCGTGGTTTTTGTTGTTGTTTGTGTGTGCGATTGAATAAGACGTGAAACACGTACGCACACACACACACACACCAATCGAACAAACAAAACATATGGCTGGGTGGGTGGGGGGGTGTGTGGGGGGGGGGGGACTGTGTGTGAGTGCGTGTGTGTGTGTGTGGACACGGAGGAGGTCACGCGGCCTCTCTGCAGAAGAAAGTCAGCCACATCAGGCAGGTGCAGGAGACGTTTCGCGTTGGTGCACCTGCTGCAGTCCCTAACCCCCTTCCTTCTTAGTGTCACGTGCCTATGCCCCCTCTCTCTCTCTCTCTCTACGGTGGGTCATTCACATCCTTTAGACGTGCACTACGATGGGTTAATCACATCCTTCAGACATGCACTACGATGGATTAATCGCATCCTTCAGACAGGCACCATCATGGGTTAATCACAGCCTTCAGACATGCACAATGATGGTTTAAGCACAGCCTTCAGACGTGCACTACGATGGGTTAATCACAGCCTTCAGACATGCACTACGATAGGTTAATCACAGCCTTCAGACATACACTACGATAGGTTAATCACAGCCTTCAGACATGCAACTACAGTGGATTAATCACATCCTTCGGATATGCTCTACAATGGGTCCTTCATTCATGCACTACAATGGATCCTTCAAACGTGCACTACAATGGGTTTCTCACGGCCTTCATACATGCACTGCTGGGTTTGCCACATGGAATGTAGACAAGAGGACTGTGAAGAGGAGAAGACTGGGTCTGGCCAGTGTCGCCAGTCGCGTGCAGTGCGGAACAGGTGTTGCAGTCTCGTACAGCAGGTGTTGGGACACGGTGCACTGACCCCACCTGTCCGCTTTAGCGTCTGCCGTCCCACCTCTTCTTCTTCAGCTGTGCTTTGAATAGGACGTGAAGCCCAGGGGCCGGTTTAATGAACACGGTTATAAACTATGCTAGCGTAAAGCCCTCCGACCCACTGCGCGGTTATAGTTACGTGCACGATTCGAATTTACGACAGCCCCGCCAAATCGCGGTGTTATAAACTATGACCGTGATCAGGATGTCGGTAGCCTCTGTAACCGCTTCATCGGCCGCAAACATAGTTTATAACCATCACTTAGGACGGCGTAAATGGCTGTACTGAGCTCTGTACCTCCACTCCGTGACCGTCATCTTTATTGCCCTGTAAAGGAATGTCCACTTCTTCAGCGCAGACGTAACCAGCTTGTGGCCTGAAACCGGGTGTTTGGATTGTCTCTGGTATCAACTATTTTCACGCCCGTGCGCACGCGGGAGTGGGGTGATGAAGCAGAATTATTTTTTTTTATATAATACACTTTCTTGTTCAGACACTGTCAGTAAACAGTGAAAGATTTCTGCTTGCTCGTCCTGAAGTGACCCTTTGAGAACTATTTCTGCTTGTTTGTAAGTTATTAATCGCTTTTATATTGCAGACTAACAGCGCTTGTGTCGCATGTGATTCTAAATAGTAAGTAAACACGGTACTTAACGTCCACAGAAACCATAGGGCTTATTAGGGACGGGCATGTGATTCTGAATGAGTGACCATCTTTTTGTAGCGCATTTTTGTAATATTCACCGAAGTGGTGTACTGACAGCTCTATTTGGCTGTGTCACATGGCTGGTGTCACGTGAAACTGCTGCTGTCTCGGCGCACGTTCTGTATATACAACCATGCACCGGTTTACAGTAACACTTTATCCAAAACCATATTATGAGGTGTTATGTGTAACCTATAACCTGCCACCTGCAGTTTTGACCGGGATCTTTTTCGTGCTGCTGCGGTAACACGGGGGTGGAACGTATAACGAAATAAGAGTCAGCGCAGAAAGTTGACCCTGGGTAAGAAAATTCTCCTGCAGCGACTCGAACCCGAGACTTTTCGATCACGAGTCCAGCGCTCTAGCCACTGAGCATTCCCCGCTCCGCTCTTGTATCAGACGAACGGTGTTTCTTTTCTTCTTCTCTTAACGCGGAACATCCTCACACACTGAAAGCGAGGATCGATTGCGTCTTTCTTTTTTTCTTTCTTTTTTCCCTTTTTATTCGCCCGAAAGAAATGGGGGTGGGGATGGGGGTGGCTGACTGTTGAAATCACGCCATTTGATGTATTCTGTGTTGGGTTCTCCCCTTTCTCATTACCGATTTCTTGTTGTTGCTTCGTTTGATTCTGTTCCGGTTGCCTTCTTATTTCTCGACCGTGTTGTTGTTGTTGCCATATTTTTCCCGACGGTTCAGCCGTGTGGCGGAAAGCATTGTCTGGATGGGGAAGTCGGGCCGACATAATTCTCGTCACGCACTCAGACGCCTACACCGTCCCATTTTTATGTTGTGCCAGCATCGACACATGCATCGGCATTTACGTTACAGCCGATTGCGTCCACCCCCACCCCCCTCCTCAGAGTGTGCGAGTGTGTTTGAGTCTCTCTCTCTCTCTCTCTCTCTCTCTCTCTCTCTCTCTCTCTCTCTCTCTCTCTCTCTCTCTCTCTCTCTCTCTCTCTCACACACACACACACACACACACACACGCACGCACGCACACACACAGTCCCCAATGTCTTTGAGCCCCCCCCCTTCTCACACACACACACACACACTCTCATACATACATACGCGAACACACACACACGCACCAGACACCTATGTCTATGAGCCCCCACCCCCCCCTCCCCTTCGCTGTTTGTCTGTCTGTCTGTCGGTCTGTGTGTCTGTCTCTCTGTCTCAGTCTCTCTCTGTCTGTCCCCCCCCCCCCTTCCCTCTCCTCTCTCCCCACAAGATCGTGATCTGCTCTAGAATGAGCTTATTTGAACGAGCCTAATTTGTGAAGAGGGAGAGAGGGAAAAAACCCGGCTGGTTGTTTTGGAACTGTTAATTAGCGGGCTGTGTGAATAGCGCCTCTCGCTCCTTTGGCCAGACCGGTTTGTTCGTGTGTTCACGGCGACCGTTCTGTCCCCGGTGGAGAGCTGGGGGGTTGTCTACCGTGTCACGCGCAGCCCCCCCCCCCCCCCCCCCATCCACGCTCATCCTCAACAACAGCGGCAGCGGGCGATATTTACCTGACAGGTTTTCATGGGCCTAATTAGCCAGAAGCGCGGGAAAAAAGACCGCGGGAAGTCTTTGCGCGCTTGCCGTCCGTGTGTCCGCGCTGTCTCACGGGTGTGCTGTGCGGCGTGGGGACTGCATGGTCAGCTGACAGGTGCGGATGGCGTGAAGCGGTCGCTTTGTGCTGCTTGACCCCGGTACCCGCTCGGCTCCTCACTGTTGCGGTCTCGGGGGGGGGGGCAAGGGCAGTGTGTGTGTGTGTGTGTGTGTGTGTGTGTGTGTGTGTGTGTGTGTGTGTGTGTGTGTGTGTGTGTGATTTGATACGTGTGTGTGTGTGCGAGCGTGCGTGTGTGTGTGTGTGTGTGTGTGTGTGTGATTTGATACGTGTGTGTGTGTGCGAGCGTGCGTGCGTGCGTGTGTGTGTGTGTGTGTGTGTGTGTGTGTGTGTGTGTGTGCGTGCGGGTGTGTGTGTGACTTGATACAGATGAGAGAGCCAGGTGAATTCCGACACGCGAGGCCACATTGTCCCAGATTCCAACAATCTCACTACAGTTGCAGTTGGGACACCCCAACGTTGGGACACCCTCAGACGTTGGACTTTGGGACACGCTCATTGAATGTTGGGATACCCACAGACGTTGGTACACCCTCAGAGATTGGACGTTGGGACACCAACAGACCTTTGGGACACCCTCAGAGACTGGATGCTGGGACACCCACAGACGTTGGGACACCCTCAGACGTTGGGACACCCACAGACGGACTTTGGGACACCCACAGACGTTGGGATACCCACAGACGTTGAGACACACTCAGACGTCGGGAGAAAGGGGAAGTGAAGGTGATGTTTACACACGCAAGGGTGGTTCGAATCAATAGCAGTACGCCAGTTCAACGTGTGGAAGAGAAAAAAGCAAACACTTGTAGCTGTATGACAAAGAAAAAGACGGACAGGAAACCGCACGCACCGACACGGACACCGGAACTAATCACGTGCACGGAAGAACTAATGAGACTTGCGGGATTTCTTGTCAGTACTGATTATGGAGACGGGTTTGTGTTGTGCACTGCACCAGTGTGAGCAGTCGGCATTGACGGGTACTCCGAGGACAGTGCGCATCACGATGATGGTCGCTTTTATATAGCGCTATTCTCCGCTCTCGAGCAGACTCACTGCGCTCGCATGTGATTCTACATGAGTGAATAGCTTTTTATAGCGCATTTTTGACTATCCACCGAAGTGGTGTACTTACAGGGCTGGCATGGCTGGTGCCACATGAAACCGCTGCCGTCTCGGCGCAAGTTCTGTGTACACCATTCAACCATGCACCACTTCACTTCATGCAAAGCCACATACGTAAGGTGTATGCATGTTTAGCTGTAACCTGCCACCTGCACTTTTGACAGAATGATCATGATCTTTTACGTGCTACTGTGGTAACACGGGGGCGGAACGGATACCGAAATAAGCATCAGCACAGAAAATTGACCCTAGAGAAGAAAATTCTCCCGCCGTCCCTTCAGGGATTCGAACCCGCGATTCTTTCAATCACGAGTCCGGCGCTCTAACCACTGAGCTATCCCCGCCCCCTCACCATATGACAGTGTGTGCACGTACCAAAACTGCTCGTTAGCTGACAGTTACCTGGACCCTATGGCGTAATTAAATACGACAGTGGTTGAAGGAAGGATGTCGTAAACCAGTGCTTGGAGTTTGCTCTGGATGGTCTGTTTGAAGACTGAGCTCTGAGTTGTCTGAATGAAGTGTGTGCATGTACTTCACAGTCACGGGAGACTGGCCAGCGGTTGCAATCGGCGGGGCCAGCGGCGCGGTACGGCACGCGACAAGTAAGCGGTGGAGGACAAAGCGCTTCCTTCCCTCACACCGGGCAGACGGCGAGATGGGGGTGGAGGTGGAGGGTGGGCAGAGACGGGGCTGGGGGAGGGAGAAGAGGCTGCAGATGGCTGGCTAAATCCACCCCGGAACTGCTGATGCTGGTGACCTGATCAGGGTGCACATCCACCCCGCGTTTTCCGGCAGGTGCTACCCGGGGTGCATTGGGGGTGAAAGGGTGGATGGAGCCTTTTGAGTTCTCTCTGCCTCTGGCTCGTCATCAGAACGGAGGGTGGAAACTTGCGACGGTTACTTTGGCGACGGCGAGGGAGAGTGGACGAGGATGTATGTTATAATATGTGTTGAAGGTGTGGTACGTGTGCGACGGTGGTTTTAGCAGTGTGACCGACTTCAGCGACTGTGTCTTGTTCCAGAGACTGCAGAAAGGGAGAAGAACTAGCAGTTAGACGGCTCAGTGCTGATACGGATTAGGCCGCGGGAGGTGGAAGGCTGGGTATGTAGCTATGGTTTAGACCGTATCGGATGGAACTGTCGACCATTAGACCACTCAGTGCTGATGTGGTTTACACCGTAGGGAGTGGAAGTGTCGGCAGTTAGACCACTCAGTGCTGATGTGGCTTACACCGTAGGGAGCGGAAGTGTCGGCAGTTAGACCACTCAGTGCTGATGTGGCTTACACCGTAGGGAGCGGAAGTGTCGGCAGTTAGACCACTCAGTGCTGATGTGGCTTACACCGTAGGGAGCGGAAGTGTCGGCAGTTAGACCACTCAGTGCTGATGTGGCTTACACCGTAGGGTGTGGAAGTGTCGGCAGTTAGACCACTCAGTGCTGATGTGGCTTACACCGTAGGGTGTGGAAGTGTCGGCAGTTAGACCACTCAGTGCTGATGTGGCTTAAACCGTAGGGGGTGGAACTGTCGACCATTAAACGACTGTGCTAATGTGGCTTACACTGTAGGGAGCGGAAGTGTCGGCAGTTAGACCACTCAGTGCTGATGTGGCTTACACCGTAGGGGGTGGAAGTGTCGGCAGTTAGACCACTCAGTGCTGATGTGGCTTACACCGTAGGGTGTGAAAGTGCCAGAAATTAGAAGATGTGGCTTACACTGCAGGGAGTGAAAAGATGGATATTTAACTCAGTACTGAAGTTGTGACGTAGAGAGCGGAAAGGCAGGTAAATATATAGTACGTGTAGGGAGAGATATGTTGTGGCTTACACTACAGAAAACGTGTTTCGGTAATTGGACCGTGTGTGTTGTGCGAGATGGATTAATCCCATCCTTCAGACAAGCACTACGATGGGTTAATCACATCGTTCTGGCGTAGCTGCAGAAAGCGGATGTTTCAGTAATTAGGTAGAGAGCGTTGGTGGTTAGAGTGGTGAGAGATACGCTGCGGTTTTCACTGACTGTGGAAAGCGAAAGTGTTGGTGGCGGTGTGTGTGTGTGCGTAGGTGTAGGTGTGGGTGGATGGGTGCGTGCGTGCGTACGTGCGTGCGCGCGCGCGGTGAAATATTTCTTTGACTGCTGTTTCTGTAATTAGAGTGTGTGTTGTGTGAAATATGTTGTGGCTTAGGCTCCGCAGGAAGCGGAGGGTTTGCTCAGTAGCGCATTAATGATTAGAGAGAGTGTGTGTGTGTGTGTGTGTGTGTGTGTGTGTGTGTGTGTGTGTGTGTGTGTGTGTGTGTGTGTGTGTGTGTGGTGAGAGATGTGTTACAGCTTAAGATTGTATAAAGAAAGAGAAAGTTTCGGTAAGTTTCGGTAGTTAGAGTGTGTGTGTGTGTGTGTGTGTGTGTGTGTGTGTGTGTGTGTGTGTGTGTGTGTGTGTGTGGTGAGAGATGTGTTATAGCTTAAGATTGTATAAAGAAAAAGTTTCGGTAAGTTTCGGTAGTTAGAGTGTGTGTGTGTGTGTGTGTGTGTGTGTGTGTGTGTGTGTGTGTGTGTGTGTGTGTGTGTGTGTGTATGTGTGGTGAGAGATGTGTTATAGCTTAAGATTGTATAAAGAAAGAGAAAGTTTCGGTAGTTAGAGTGTGTGTGTGTGTGTGTGTGTGTGTGTGTGTGTGTGTGTGTGTGTGTATGTGTGGTGAGAGATGTGTTATAGTTTAAGACTGTATAAAGAAAGAGAAAGTTTCGGTAGTTAGAGAGTGTGTGTGTGTGTGTGTGTGGTGAGAGATGTGTTATAGCTTAAGACTGTATAAAGAAAGAGAAAGTTTCGGTAAGTTTCGGTAGTTAGAGTGTGTGTGTGTGTGGTGAGAGATGTGTTATAGCTTAAGACTGTATAAAGAAAGAGAAAGTTTCGGTAAGTTTCGGTAGTTAGAGTGTGTTATGGGGAGGGAGGGGGGAGGCAGATGAAGAACACAAACTGGAGTCGTGAGCAGGTTTGGCCTAGCGGTAAGGCGTTAGGCTGGTAAGCGGAAGGACCTCGGTTCGATACCACTTTGGCTCTCCTCTCTCTTCAAAAAGATTGTGGTTTGTAGACTCTGTCTTGTGACTTTGTCCATCACTTCCTACTGAAACACTGAGACATTAAAATGGCTCTCATCGCTACCTATCTTAATGCAGGAGTCATTCTGGTGGAGACAGTGTAACGATAGGTATATATTTTTCCACCTCCATACCCCCTCCACCCCCTTCTCCCCGTCCCAAATAAGCCTTATGGATTTTAAGGACGTTAAGCACCATGTGTACTTACTTTCACTGCCATGAGGTCCCTTGAAAACGACCCATAAAAGTACGAAATTTGAAACTTTTAAGCCATAGTTCAGGAGCTGTGTGAGAGTCGAGGTGGCCGTCCTGGGCTGCCCGTCTTAACGAGCCTTCTGGTTTCCGTGGACGTAAAGCTATATTGAACCATGCTTCGGCACTGGTCTCAGCTTGTCCCTAATATGTCAACTGACATCTGAGGACATTAAGCAACACTTCATCATCATCACCCTTAAGCCTGTCTGTCTGCTTTTTCGCACTGGCATGTGAAAGGCTCTCCATCAAAACGCACAGAACTGAAAACAGATGTTATAGGACAGTAAAATATTCTGTTTGCAGGCGCGTCCGTGCGTCATTCGGCCCGGAAATTTGACGGACAGTGAAGGGGTTAAGGACACGAATCAGGGGAACAGCTCGAGCTTTGCGAGTACTGTGGACGGTGTCGTTGCCATGGGAGGAAGGGATGGGGGGTAGGGGTCGGGGGTGGGGGTCCTATTCCGGTCAGCGGGGAGAATGTGATTGTGCGAGGTGAGAGGGACAGGAGGTGTGGCGGGAGGAAGACAGTGGAGCGGTCAGCTGGCCCCACCGGGCTGTCTGTGCACAAAGACTTGAAGGGAGCATTAAGTCCAGTGTCCATTGTTGACCGGCACGCGGCCCCCGGACCCTGCACGCGCCACCTCCACCCTGGGGTGACCACTGGACACACCCCGGGTGACCACACTCAGTCCACTGTGTCCGCCACAACACCTGTCGCCTGTCACCTAACAGTGAACACTGTGTTCACGGCCTGTAGTGTCCGTCACACCTGTTGCCTTTCACCGAACAGTGAACACTGTGTCCACGGTCCTGTAGTGTCCGTCACAACACCTGTTGCCTATCACCGGACAGTGAACACCATGTTCACAGTCCTGTAGTGTCCGTCACAACACCTCTTGCCTATCACCTGACAGGGAACACTGTGTTCACGGTCCTGTAGTGTCTGTCACAACACCTGTCGCCTGTCACCTAACAGGGAACACTGTGACATGTCACTGCTTCACGATCCTGTAGTGTCCGTCACAACACCTGTTGCCTATCACCTAACAGGGAACACTGTGACATGACACTGCTTCACGATCCGCCTTGTAGGCCAGCTTGACGAGAAGAAACGCGCCTCAGAGTAGACTCCACAAACAAGGGAGTTAACTAGCGCTCGAAAGACGTGACACAAACACATCAACAAAGACCCGAGTCGCCTACGGTGACTCCCTGGCATGCGAGTAAATGCAAGGTACATAAAAAAGTAAAGGCCCTAGTGACGTCATATGTTGCACGTCACTCCGTGATGTGATGGGTGCTCACTGTCTTGGGCCTCGGCCTCAAGTAAGGAGATGGATGAGTTTGAAAAGACCATTAATGAGAGGTAAACACCTGTCGTGTGGAATGGCAGTAAGTGCCGTACGGTTGCTGCATGGGGGTTGGGGGAAGGGGATGAGGGGGGGGGGGGGTGCAGCCAGTCCGCTGTGTGACACTTCCCAACGGTAACTTGACACCTCGGAAGTCTGTGACACTGCGTGACTTCACCGTGACCACACAACCTTGTGATCGTGTGATAGGCCGCTCTTTCTCGCTCGCAATGAACACTCGCACACACACCCGGGCGTATGTCACTGTGTGTGTGTGTGTGTGTGTGTGTGTGTGTGTGTGTGTGTGTGTGTGTGTGTGTGTGTGTGTGTGTGTGTGCGTGCGCGCGCGCGCGCGCTTGTGTGTTCTCTGTGTGTGTGTGTGTGTGTGCGTGCGTGCGTGTGTGTGTTCTGTGTGTGTGCGTGCGTGCGTGTGTGTGTTCTGTGTGTGTGTGTGTGTGTGTGTGTGTGTGTGTGTGTGTGTGTGTGTGTGTGTGTGTGTGTGTGTGTTCTGTCCCCCATCCTTGGCACCTTCAAGTCGAAGGTGTCATCGCCATCCCAATAAATTCCAAAACTCTTCTTCTTTTTTCTTTTCTTTCGTCTCTTTCTTGTCTTCTTCTTTCAGCCTGTGTCACTATTAACGCTGCGCAGTACCCTAATATGACAGTAACAGCCAGCTTTGTGGCCGATGGCCGTTAACGGAAGAAGAAGTGTGTGTGTGCGCGCGTGCGTGGTGTGTATGTGTGTTTGCGCGCGCGCGCACGTGTGTGTGTGTGTGTGTGTGTGTGTGTGTGTGTGTGTGTGTGTGTGTGTGTGTGTGTGTGTGTGTGTTAGGCTGTGTGTTGGTGCTGAGTGAGTGAGTGACAAGCCGGCCTGGCCCTCGCTACCTGCACTGCAGTCTCCTCGTCACTCTCTCGCCGCGTCTCGCTCGCTCAGGCTTATCTCGGCCCCTCGACTAATTGCTTTCACTTTTTGCACCCGACATTTCCGACAGCATTTGAAATATATTTTCAGCTGCTGTGGCGAAGTTTATGGTGATTAGGGGAAGATGGGATGTGGGCGGTGAGCCCCCCACCCCACCCCACCCCACCCCACCCCTACCGCCATAGCGTACTGCAGTGAGCTGGGTGCAGCCAGCGAATGGCGTTTGTGCATGATGCCATACACATCAGATCGGAAAAGGGGAAAACGGGTGCCTTCCTGACCCCGGCAGCTGTTTCCACGCTTCCGCTTTTGACTTATCTTCAGAGGGAGAGACAAATGAAAGCGCAATAGAGGTGAAAAACGTCAGCAGCAGTGGCGCGGAGTGCCGAACTTCTCCAAGATTGATGGTAGCTAGCCTACCGCGCGACTCCATCGTCGCCAGTGCTTCACCCCGCCAGGATGCGTTTCTGTCACAGCAGTGGGGACCACTACTGCTGCTGCTGCTGCTGCTGCTGCTGTTGTTTGTTGCCGTTATCACCGTTTGTCGTTTCGGTCACAGCTGGCGGAGGGCTGTGGCCGTGGGAGTAGTGAGAGGAAGGCTGGCATGGCAGTGTCCACTTTTTAGACCATTCGGTTCGCGGTCCTCAGGTGGTATGAGAAGGTGTGTGTGTGTGTGTGTGTTTGTGTCACAGTGTGTGTGTGTGACTGTGTGTATCACAGTGTGTGTGTGTTGTTGTTTTGTGAGTGTGTGTGGACGGAATGAACTTCCGTTGGCATACCCACCCACACATATCAGTTCACTCCGTGCTATGCCAGTGCTATTGGGCGGTTCAGGCGTGTGTGTTTTTTCGTGTGTTTTTTTAGCTCCCTTGACTTTTGCCCGGCATCGCTTAAGTCACTTGGCTGCTTTTACTTCCGGTGCGTACTTTCTTCACAGTGAAAGGCGGTGACAGTGAATTTGCGAATTTGGCACTGTCAACTTTAAAGGCATTTTTTGGAGGACCGTAGTCAGAATGTGTCTTGCAACTCGCAATAACTTGTTGCTTGTGCTATAGGATGCCCCAAAACGAACTCGCGATCTTCTGGTCAGCCAAAAAACGACACAGACAATTTTCCCCACCCTCCATCCAGTAATTTTTGCAACTGCAACAATGGTGGCATTTGTAATGTTTCGCAAATCTCGATTCAACTTCCATTGTTATACACCGTGTGAAGCAACGCCTACTCAGAAATCGGCCCGGAAATGACGCTGCGACCGCTCGCGACGTCTTGCGCGAAAGATTACAAAGGGCATTCACTCGTGCAAACCAGTTTCATTATACACGAGCACACGCACACACACATCCTCAAACCATTTGAGGACAGCGAACTGACGGGGCTAAAAGTGGCCGTCCGAACAAGCCGCCGACAGAGTTCAGGAGCTGAGCGAAAGTCGAGGTGGCCGTCCTGGGCTTTCCGTCCTAAAGAGTCTTACGGTTTCGGTGTACGTAAAGCAACACTGAACCGTGCTTCGGCATTGGTCACAGTTTGTCCCTGATATCAGTGTCAACCGACATCCGAGGACATGAAGCTCTACATCACCACGGGGCTAACGGAAGGCTGACGTCGTTCGAACCAGCCGCCGTGTGGCCCAGCAAGCAAGCGCCGTGGTTGACCCGGGGCCGAGCGGGCCAAACAGCCCCGGAGTGGCCCAGCGGCGCTTGATCCTCCCCCCGGGCCCTGCGCCACTCGGTCACAGTCGGCACATTCCGCACAGCTGCCCTGCGTCCACCCGGCTTTGGCCGGTGCGATACGGAGCGGCGGTGATCAGAAAGCAAACAGACGGGGCCAGAGCTGGGACGGGTGTGTTGACGGGGCGAGGGCGGAGAGAGCTCATCATTGGCCGCTTATCACCGTGGTATCTATCGGCCCCGGCCGCGTTGACCGGTGCCGTACGTACGTCACACGGCCCGCAGCACGCCCTCCGGTCGCTCTCGGGGCAAACTCCAGCCGCTGGTTTACCACGTTACGTCCTTCCTTCCGCGGGCCTCGGAGGAAGGGTGCCGGAAAGCGCAGCTTCAGAGTTCAGGAGCTGTGTAAAAGTTCAGGAGGTGGCCTTCCTGGGCTTTTCCGTCCTAACGCCTCGGCTCGCCTTACGGTTTCCGTGGACGTAAAGCAACATTGAACCATGCTCACGCATTGGTCTCAGCTTGCCCCTAATACGTCATCCGACATCCGAGGACATTAAGCAACGCAACAGCAAAGCGAGGCTCGGAGTGTCTCTGGACTACAGCCGCCCGGGACTAAAGCCCGTCTGTTTTAACGGGCTTTGAGCCGGACCTCAGTCTTGCACCGGCTCTAAGAGTGTGGGCCACGGGCTGCAACAGGCACGAGAGATGAGGAAGGTCACCTAATTCTGCTGTGAACAAAGAGATGCCCGGGCTTCCGTTTCCCGGCATTTGAACCCGGAAGGAGTACGTCACAACAGGGATACTGCTCAGGATACCGTTTTGCTGGCCTCGTTTACGGCTAGGAATTCTGCCTTCCTCGTTTTCCGGCTCTGGTTACCTCCCGTTCTCTACAAGCCTATAGTGGCGTGTCAGGTGAACGGTAAATCAAACTTGTATTCGTGAGTTGTTGACTCGGGTTTCGCCCTCATTCCCCTGCCTTCTCAGGTGACTGCATCCACGCTGAATATATTACCACGAATCAGTCAATGCTTCTTTCAACACACGCGCAGTGTGTGTGTGTGTGTGTGTGTGTGTGTGTGTGTGTGTGTGTGTGTGTGTGTGTGTGTGTGTGTGTGTGTGTGTGTATGTGTGTGTGTGTGTGTGTGTGTGTGTGAGAGAGAGAGAGTGTGTGTGTGTGAGAGTGAGTGTGTGTGTGTGTGTGTGTGTGTGTGTTGGGGGGGGGGGGGGGTTGTTTCCCCACTGATTCAGAGAAAGAGGGTAATAATTTCATCATGCCCTCCTTTGTGCCTGCGGCGCAGACCGGAGGTCGGGGTAACCCGGGGAAGAGCCGCCTCACCTGTATCTGTCACCTTTCGTCTGTCAGTTGGGGCCAATGCTGTGTGTTACGTGTGCGAACTGACTGCTTGTGGTTGGGTCTGGTGTGGCAAACCGTTCCTGCTGGGCACTCGGCCAGATAATGCACTGTCGGGTGGGATCATCAGAAAGGTGGAGGGGGGCAGGGTGGGGGTGGTAGTGGTGGTGGTGAGCGGGCTTGTAGACCATCTGGCTACTTCCCCGTCACAGGGCTGTTATCATCAGTGTGTTCCGTAGATAAATTCGTTTTGTCTCGGACGCGATGTCTTTTCAAAGTCGAAGATGTGGGCGTTAAAAAAATGATATCGAGTATTCATCACGCTGTCACTTTTTATATATATTTTTTTTCTTCTCCCATGTTGATGTTGTCGTGCGTTGATTTTGCTTCTTTAGTTGCAATATATATATAAGCAACACACACACACACACACACACACACACACACACACACACACACACACACACACACACACTCACACACACACACACACACACACACACACGCACACACACATATATATATATATATAGAGAGAGAGAGAGAGAGAGAGAGATGATGATGATGATGATGAAGATGATGATAGTCGCTTTTATATAGCGCTGTTCTCCGCTCTCGAGCAGACTCACTCATATATATTCATGCTGTTTTATGTAGCATATACGCCTGACGGGTTGGGTGTTCACTGTGGAATATACAGCTAACGTGCGGAACGCAGTCAGTAAAAGAAAAAGGACTCGCGTGTGTCTCACTGGGACTTTGGTTGGGTGGTTTGGCCTCCCTTTGATTCCAGACCATTCTGACGGCCTGTGGAAACGGTTGGTCTGGTGAGATTTGTCCGCTTCCCTTGGGGTTCACGGCTATGACTGGCAGTCACTACAAACGTCACTGACCCTTGTTAGGGTAGGATCACGATGACTGGCAGTCACAACACACGTCACTGACCATTGTTAGGGTAGGATCATTATGACTGGCAGTCACTACAACTGACCCGTTAGTCACTACACACATCACTGACCCTTGTTAGGGTAGGATCATTATGACTGGCAGTCACTACAACTGACCCGTTAGTCACTACACACATCACTGACCCTTGTTAGGGTAGGAACACAGTGACTGGCAGTCACTACACACGTCACTGACCCTTGTTAGGGTAGGATCATTATGACTGGCAGTCACTACACACATCACTGACCCTTGTTAGGGTTGGATCACGATGACTGGCAGTCACTATACACGTCACTGACCCTTGTTAGGGTAGGATCATCTGATAACCTTTAGAACCCCACCATGAGCGTGCATGTGTGTTGTGTGCGAACCAACAGTGTAACGAAAGAGTATGGAAGTGAAACGAAAATACACGCACGAGATGCTTAACAGTTGTTTACGGACCGAATCTGTGCTTTCGACCAAACCTGTTTTCTCTGCTTTTGTTCGTTTTTGTAGGATCAGATTGTTTTGCGATGGCATTGACTGGTTTATACTAGGAAGAGGGTGGCAATACGCTTGTTTTTCTTTCTACTTCTCAACGCTTCTGCATTCCTTTGGCTTCCAGCGTTTTGTGTTCTGGGCTTGCGACTATACTCAAGCCCGGAAAGTACCCAGAAAAGTCGAGTATAGTAGAATGTAACGTTTGTGGCGCGGTGATCAGTCAGTAAGGTTGTGTGTGTGTGTGTGTGTGTGTGTGTGTGTGTGTGTGTGTGTGTGTGTGTGTGTGTGTGTGTGTGTGCCTCAGAGAGAGAAAGAGAACTCAACTCGAAAACATTAATATTCAAGGATAGTAGCCTTTAGGTCCATTTAGACCTATCTAACAGCCAGTCCAAGAGAGAGAGAGAGAGAACTCGAACTCGAAAACATTAATATTCAAGGATAGTAGCCTTTAGGTCCATTTAGACCTATCTAACAGCCAGTCCAAGAGAGAGAGAGAACTCGAACTCGAAAACATTAATATTCAAGGATATTAGCCTTTAGGTCCATTTAGACGTATCTAATAGCCAGTCCAAGAGAGAGAGATAGAGAGAACTCGAACACATTAATATTCAAGGATAGTAGCCTTTAGGTCCATTTAGACCTATCTAACAGCCAGTCCAGCCAGAGAGAGAGATTATTGTTGTTAGCTGCAGTGTTGTTGCTGTCCGCTCTCGCTCATCACACAGGACCAATCGTTCGCTCAGCAGTTAGTTGGCCAGGTTTTGAAAGTGTCCCGTGCAGGAAAAGTTTGTTGTTGTTTTTTCTGGGGAAGCAGCAGAGCAACGTTGAGACCGGAGTTTCAGTCACAGGCAGCCCTGAGTGTTGTTGGCTGGGACTGGCAGGAGATGGGTGAAGCAGATTACATCACTTGTCTCTTCCCGCCTCCTTCCTTACCCCGGCTCACAGAGGGCTGGCCGTCAGGTGTTGTGGGTGGGGGCGAGAGAGGGGGGATGTGGAGGGGGGGGAGCGGGGGGGTAGGGGGCCATGGTCTTGCGGAGGGTGCCCACAAATCGCTGGTGGATGCGGACAGATCCCCGATAGACGGCCGGATTCCACAGGGGCTTAGCAACCTCACTTTGAAGCTGCTCTTGCGGGAGATGTGATCAACAAATGCATTTTCCTTTCCCCCTCCTCTACTGTGTCAGATAGAGCGCACCGCTCTCTTCTTCTTCGTTTCTTTGTTTCCTTCCTTGCTGGGGGTGCTTGGTGCCACTTAGTCTGACTTGCTTTTTGCTGTGGCCATGGTGACAGGGATTGGGCTGTGGCCATGGTGAGGGACTGGGCTGTGGCCATGGTGACAGGGACTGGGCTGTGGCCATGGTGAGGGACTGGGCTGTGGCCATGGTGACAGGGACTGGGCTGTGGCCATGGTGACAGGGACTGGGCTGTGGCCATGGTGAGGGACTGGGCTGTGGCCATGGTGACAGGGACTGGGCTGTGGCCATGGTGAGGGACTGGGCTGTGGCCATGGTGACAGGGACTGGGCTGTGGCCATGGTGAGGGACTGGGCTGTGGCCATGGTGACAGGGACTGGGCTGTGGCCATGGTGAGGGACTGGGCTGTGGCCATGGTGACAGGGACTGGGCTGTGGCCATGGTGAGGGACTGGGCTGTGGCCATGGTGACAGGGACTGGGCTGTGGCTACATTCATGTGGAACCCTTTGAAACTTGTACAGCCCATGCTTTTGACTCTTGTGCACCCTATGCTTTTAGCATTGACAACAACATACACTGACCTGTGTTGCAGCCATGGTGTGAGGAGGCAGCATGCGGCTTAGCCAGGCGGTGAGGTTGGTGGGTGTCGTGGGCATCGTCTCCATTCTGGTCACCGCCTGTCTCTGGACCTCCTGCAGTAAGCATGACGCCCACCTCCACAGGTCAGTATAGGCACTGGGCAGCTGGGGCAAAACATGAAGGGGTCAGTCAGTGACTGGGTAGTTGGGGCAACACTTGCAGGGGTCAGTCAGTGACTGGGTAGTTGGGGCAACACTTGCAGGGGTCAGTCAGTGACTGGGTAGTTGGGGCAACACTTGCAGGGGTCAGTCACTGGGTTGTTGGGGCAACACTTGCAGGGGTCAGTCACTGGGCAGCCGGGGCAACAGTTGCAGGGGTCAGTAACTGGGTTGTTGGGGCAACACTTGCAGGGGTCAGTCACTGGGTAGTTGGGGCAACATTTGCAGGGGTCGGTGGGTTGTTGGGGCAACGCTTGCAGTGGTCAGTCACTGGGCAGCCGGGGCAACACTTGGAGGGGTCAGGCAGTCACTGGGTTGTTGGGGCAAAACTTGCAGGGGTTAGTCAGTGACTGGGTAGTTGAGACAAAATATGCAGGGGTCAGTCAGTCACTGGGTAATTGGGGCAAAACATGAAGGGGTCAGTCAGTGACTGGGTAGTTGGGGTAAAACATGCAGGAGTCAGTCAGTCACTGGGCAGCCGGGGCAACACTTGCTGGGGTCAGTCACTGGGTAGTTGAGGAAACACTTATATGGCTTGAGGGATAAAAGACTAGATGTTTCAGTTTGATTGGTGGTGGAGTTGGTTGTTGTTGTTTTTTCTTTTTTCTTTTTGTTTTTTCCTCCCCTACACTATGACTGGAGAATAGAGCTGCTGGTTATAAGGTGACTGGTGCATAGTGCTGCTGGGTATAGGGTGGCTGGTGGATAGTGCTGCTGGGTATAGGGTGACTGGAGCATAGTGCTGCTTGGTATAGGGTCTCTGGTGCATAGTGCTGCTGGGTATAGGGTGACTGGTGGATAGTGCTGCTGGGTATAGGGTGACTGGTGCATACTGCTGCTGAGTATAGGGTGACTGGTGCATAGTGCCGCAGGGTACAGGGTGACTGGTGCATAGTGCTGCTGGGTATAGGGTGACTGGCTCAAAGTACTGCTAGTTATAGCCTAAATGTACTGTGAAACGGATGGGGCTGTGAGGCATTGTCCCGTGGAAGCCTGTAGTGACCCCCGCTGACCCCGATCATGCTGCTTCACCTAGGTGGCAGCTACTCTCAAATGCAGAATCATGCACACTGGACGTGACAGTCCTGGCCTTCACGGGTGGACAGAGTTGTTTACTGCTACACTGGACATGGTCTGATGCTAAATGTCAGCAGCTTCAGGGCAAAGGCTGTTTGTGCAGTTGCCGATGCAAGTTGCTAACATGTTGCTGGTGCGTGTGAAGAATCAGTACGGCTGACAACACTTAGAAGTTGTATCATTTGAAGAAGATTGTTAAGAAGTTGTGACCCCCACCCCTCACAAGGTCAATGTGACTGTGACTTTAGACTATGCACCAGTCACCCCACATTATGACTTTTTTCTTTTTCTTTTTTCTAATGCATGTTGAAGAAAGGACGGCTGTATGCTAGTTACTGAAGAAAGCATTCTTTTTGAAATTTGCTTCCCAGCATTTTTCTTTTTTTTCTTTCATTATTTCCTTTTTTCATCCATACAGCTGTTATAAAATTGGTGAAATTGGCTCAATAAAATGGCAAGTGCTGCTTTAATTTTTCCTTGCTTGCCATGGGAAGTTGACTGCATTAACACCAAAGGCAATTTTTGTCCTTTCTTGGGTATAGGTATCATTCTGAGTCTGGTCCTTTACAAGCAGAGAGACACCCCTTTGTGGCAGCACTGTTTTCTTCCTTTTTCAGAGGTGTGCCGGCGGTGGTGTCAGACTTTGAGACCGAGTTCCACCACCGCGGCACAAACTCCATCAAGGCGGATGGTGGTGGGAGTAAGGGTGGGGGTGGGTCCGCCATCAAGTACCGGGAGGTGGACTGCATGATCAACGGGGACTACCCCATCAAGTGCCGCAAGGAGGGCTCTGAGGTCTTCCTGCCCTTCTCCTTCATACAGAACTACTTTGAGGTGGGTCTTCCTCCCCTTCTCCTTCATACAGAACTACTTTGAGGTGGGTTTCCTCCCCTTCTCCTTCATACAGAATAGTTTGAGGTGGGTCTTGTCCCCATCTCCTTCATACAGAACTACTTTGAGGTGGGTCTTGTCCCCTTCTCCTTCATACAGAACTACTTTGAGGTGGGTTTCCTCCCCTTCTCCTTCGTACAGAACTACTTTGAGGTGGGTTTCCTCCCCTTCTCCTTCGTACAGAACTACTTTGAAGTGGGTTTCCTCCCCTTCTCCTTCATACAGAACTACTTTAAGGTGGGTCTTCCTCCCCTTCTCCTTCACACAGAACTACTTTAAGGTGGGTCTTCCTCCCCTTCTCCTTCATACAGAACTACTTTGAGGTGGGTCCACTGGTGCACTCTCCTTTTGGCATTGTTGTCCTGTGCTGACTTCAGCATCCACCTGTGCTAACTTGACTGCTCGGTCAGCCTGTGCCAGGCAGTGTGCACGTGGAACCATGACTGCACCTCCATGGCATCATTAGGTGTCATTGTCATTGGTTATTGTATAGTTTAAAAAAGAAAAGTCTTGGCCTCTGTAGTTCTTCGTGCGTGTTACTATTGTGCAGTCCCAGTGTTCGTGCCACCTTCTTTGCCTGGAACAGTTGTGATCAAAACCCTTGGTGCCAAACGGTTTATGGAGAGACGTCACAGACAGTGGAACTGTTAAAAAGAAGAATTAGACATAAGTTGATGGTAGTAGTAGCAATAAGGCAAAAATAAAAGAAAGAAGAAAGTTGTTATACTGACAACCTGGAGCAGGGATAGCTCAGTGGTTAGAGCACTGGACTCATGATTGAAAGGTCACGGGTTTGAATCCCTGCAGGAGCGGTGGGAGAATTTTCTTCTCCAGGGTCAGCTTTCTGTGCTGACTCTTATTTTGGTATCCTTTCCATCCCTGTGTTACCACAGTAGCACATAAAAGATCCCAGTCATTCTGCCAAAAGTGCATGTGGCAGGTTACAGCTAAACACACATGCACCTTACATATGTGGTTTTCTTCTCCAGGGTCAGCTTTCTGTGCTGACTCTTATTTTGGTATCCATTATTCCATCCCTGTGTTGCCACAGTAGCACGTAAAAGACCCCAGTCATTCTGCCAAAAGTGCAGGTGGCAGGTTACAGCTAAACACACATGCACCTTACGTATGTGGTTTTGCATGAAGTGACATGGTGCATAGTTGTATAGTGTATACAGAACTTGCACCGAGATGACAGCAGTTTCATGTGGCACCAGCCCATCCAGTTCTGTAAGAACACCACTTCGGTGGATATTCAAAAAAGTGCTATAAAAAGCTAGTCACTCATGTAGAATCACATGCAAGCACAGTGAGTCTGCTTGAGTGCAGAGAATAGCACTTGCTATATAAAAGTGAACAACAACAACATGTGAATGCTCTGCCAGTGTGAAAAGTGCTGCCCCTCAGACAAGATCATCCCCTTTGTGTGCGTTTCTGACTCGTTACTTGTTACTGAGTGCTATTACCAGTGGAAGGCAATGTCAAAATTGACACCGCTGCAATATTTCAACTGTCATTCAGAATCAACAAAAAGGGAGTTTATTAGCGCTCAAAATACGAAACACAAGTAAACAACTAAGATGTGAGTTGCCTACAGTAACTCTCATGTGACATTCGTGTAATTTTATACAAGGTACATAAACTTCACCAGAGGTACATCCTTGGAAAAGGATTGTTTATGTCAGTTATGTCATTCACCTACACGCATATGCAACAGTGGATATCATGTGGGTTTAAAATGGCAAACAAAAGTGCCTTTTTCCCCCAAAAAAAAGACTATTCCCAGCGAAACATGCAGTTTGCAGAAATACCATCTGTGTATGTGTGCACCACAACCCCCGACCTTACTTAAGCTGAAGCAGACAGTAGAAATGAAGACTGCAGACTGCAAAATTATCTGCCCCAACGGCAGTCCACAGTAAGAGCAGCGAGGGGAACAAAGCTGGCCACCTAGGCTGACTTTAGAGTCGTGCTGGGACAGAAGAAACTATCCCACAAAAGAAAGACAGAGATTTCAGTGAGGGCATTGTTGTGTGTAATTTAATCTGAGATAACAATCGGAAAATGACAAGGGAAGCGCCAGGCATAAAGGCTTTGAGCAGCATACAGTGAATGCTGTATACCTTTACACTTGCGTGACTGGTGTACGTGAAGTCTCGTACAAGGGATGCAGAAGAAGATGGCCTAAATCATTTATAATCGTAAATGTCACAGGAGGGGGTGGGGGCAAAATTCAGTTAGTGTAAATTATTTTACGCTAGTTCACGAAGCACGTAGATTTTTAACATTTTTATTTGAACATTTGATTTTGTTGACTGTGATTGGAGCTTTGTAAATTTACTTGAATCAAAATTCTTCCATGCACTGAACACAAAAACGACATAGCTCAACCAAAACTAGACAGGTGTCTTAATTCTACATCTCATTGTTCGCTGTTTAACTGTTGTTTAAGTGTCCTTTTGTAGCTTAATAAAGGGGATTAGCCATCGAAGATTTGCATGTTGTGTTTTGTCCCAAGAAATAGTCTTCTTTAGAACCTTGTATGTGTTTGGGTTTTGTTTTACAATGCTAACAGTCAGTATTCTTGTTTCAGTTTTTAAACATCTAAATTTACCATATTTTACACCCTATTACTTGTTGTCTCACATGAAAAATGCGAGTGAAACTGTAAATATCTGTTATGGTGCTGGGCAAGCTGTCTTCGAATGGCAAAAAGTTCAATGTGATTTTCTCGGACAGTATTATTTATTAATGTGATAACTGTCAGACTTTGCACAATGGTATGCATATTGAACATAGCCCATTGTTTTCATTTTCTGTGCCATTTCTGTGTTTCTAAATAACACAAGACTATTACCTCATGTGGTTCCTTGCACTACCATCATGATTATGGATTAGTCAAGATAATGGTACAGTGCATCATGTTATCCAGTGCAGCCAGGCGACCACAATATTGCTATTTGTTATAGCTAATTGCTATTGCATGTGCGTGTGTGTGTGTGTGTGTGTGTGTGTGTGTGTGTGTGTGTGTGTGTGTGTGTGTGTGTGTGTGTTCATGTTGTATGCATTGAATTTTGACAGTATATGTGTTTGTAAAGAATGCGTAAGTACTTAGGGCCTGTGCGGGTTAGGCACTCTTAAGTATTCATTATTATTATTATTTGTATGTACAGGTATTTGGCAAGCTAGAGACAAGTGACAAATACGAGCGTCTAGAGTTCCAGCATGCCAACTCCAAGGTGCACCCCCCGCGACAGAACTATTCCCCCAGTGGCGTCTTTATGTCCTTTGAGTTCTACCATGTGGAGGAGCGTGACCGAGTCAAATGCATCAGTGCCATGGAGGGTAAGTTGTGTCACCCAGTCCTATATGTCTCTTGTCATGTCATCTTCAGACACTCCAGAGGTACAAATGCATCAGTCACATCATGTTCAGAGGTACAAATGCATGTGCCCGGTCACGTCATGTTCAGACACTCCAGAGGTACAAATGCATGTGCCCAGTCACGTCATGTTCAGACACTCCAGAGGTACAAATGCATGTGCCCAGTCACGTCATGTTCAGACACTCCAGAGGTACAAATGCATGTGTCTGGTTGCATCATGTTCAGACACTCCAGAGGTACAAATGCATGTGTCCAGTCACATCACAAAGTCTATCACATAATGGGTTTCAGCATAAAGCTGCTTGTGGCAAAGTTGGTGATTAGACCAATGGCAGCTGTGGTCACCAGAAGCCTGTAGAGTCCCATGTTCCATTTGCTTCTAGTAGTCTTTTAGGACTGACCCTGACCCATGCAGCCAGTTTCAACATGGAAGCCACCAGTTTCCAAACAGTGACAAGCCATTGGCCTCTGGTCATCTGGAAGTCTGTACAGCTGTCCAAGGGCTGTGTAACAAAGCAACTGTACTCTAGCTGTGACTCTGGATTAATAGAAACATTCTCTCCAGGGATTAAAAAATAATCATTTGACTTATTTCCCCAGCAAAAGTGTTTTATTGTTTCTGGCAGTTACCTGAAGAATTTGCATTTTATTACACGTACCAGCAGTTTTCCTCAGTGTTGTATTCAGAGGGTGCCAGAGACACTGGTTAAGAGTATTAAGCGTGCCAGAGCATTTTTTCTTCTTTTTTTCCCCTTCTTTTCCGGTGGCCAAGTTCAGTGTGAAATGGGCATGCTGTGTACCACTGCATAGTCCAGGGTAGACAACTCAGGGCTCTCAAGAAACCTGCCTGTAGTGTATAATACATGCAGTGACTGTGATGGTCTCCCTTACAGGTGGCAACCCTCAAACAAACAATGCCAGATGGCTGCATATTTCTTGCTCAGCACAGCGTGCACATCCTCCCATCATCTGATGTAACCAAAAATGGTGACTGTATTTCCTTCTGACAGCAGTGCTGTGTGCACAATTTGTCCGGAAGAGAAAATTGATGATGTAACACCTGGAAGGTTCTGTTATCAAAAATGTGTCTGAACTACACAATGAAGAGTCATACTTGTACATTTAAACAAGTCAGTTACTGACATGACCTAAAACTTGTGGTGTGATCAGTTACTTATTTATTGGTGATAAAAATGTAGATTTTATCAGCCAGGATTTTATGTTTGTAGTGATGCAACAAATGCTGTGAAACAGGGGTTTCTTTGTTCACACTAGCAGTAAAATGTTTGTTATTAATAAGGATTCCTTCTGTTTGCAGAGTGGTAATGCTTATGTTATCACCAACTTTAATTTCAGGATGGAAATAGAGCTGTTATCACAGAGGGTTTTCCCATTTGCAGGATGGAAATAGAGCTGTTATCACAGAGGGTTTCCCCATTTGCAGGATGGAAATAGAGCTGTTATCACAGAGGGTTTTCCCCATTTGCAGGATGGATATAAAGCTGTCATCACCCAGGGTTTTTCTCCATTTGCAGGATGGAAATAGAGCTGTTATCACACAGGGTTTTCTCAGTTTACAGGATGGAT
The DNA here is from genome assembly GCA_963584105.1 of Alviniconcha strummeri. Lineage (NCBI taxonomy): Eukaryota > Metazoa > Mollusca > Gastropoda > Provannidae > Alviniconcha > Alviniconcha strummeri. The sequence continues at coordinate 10,518,254 of OY757555.1, read as the reverse complement.
ATAGAACTGTTAGCACAGAGGGTTTTCCCCATTTGTGGGATGGATATAGAGCTGTTATCACCCAGTGTTTTCTTCATTTGCAGGATGGAAATAGAGCTGTTATCACAGAGGGTTTCCCCATTTGCGGGATGGATATAGAGCTGTTATCACCCAGAGTTTTCTTCACTTGCAGAATGGAAATAGAGCTGCTATCACAGAGGGTTTTCTCAGTTTGCAGGATGGATATAGAGCTGTTATCACCCAGGGTTTTTGCATTTGCAGGATGGAAATAGAGCTGTTGTCACAGAGGGTTTTCTCAGTTTGCAGGATGGATATACAGCTGTTATCATCATAATCATGAGGGTTTTCTCAGTTTGCAGGATAGATACAGAACTGTTATCACCCAGGGTTTTCTCTGTTTTCTGGATGGAGATAGAGATGCTATCAACCAGATTTTCTTCTGCTTTGTCTTCACACAGGTGGCAGTACCAATTTCAGCCTTTTCATCCCCACATGCGTGCTGGCAATACTAAAGTTATTAACCAAGATTTTTCTCAGTTTGCAGAGTGACAGTACAATGCAATCAAGCATGTGTTGTTGTTGTTTTGTGTGTGTGTTGTCAAAGTGACAGTACAATGTGCTCAATCATGATTTTTGTCTGTTTGCAGAGTGACAGTACAATGTGCTCTATCATGATTTTTGTCTGTTTGCAGAGTGACAGTACAATGTGCTCTATCATGATTTTTGTCTGTTTGCAGAGTGACAGTACAATGTGCTCTATCATGATTTTTGTCTGTTTGCAGAGTGACAGTACAATGTGCTCTATCATGATTTTTGTCTGTTTGCAGAGTGACAGTACAATGTGCTCTATCATGATTTTTGTCTGTTTGCAGAGTGACAGTACAATGTGCTCAATCATGATTTTTGTCTGTTTGCAGAGTGACAGTACAATGTGCTCAATCATGATTTTTGTCTGTTTGCAGAGTGACAGTACAATGTGCTCAATCATGATTTTTGTCTGTTTGCAGAGTGACAGTACAATGTGATCAAACATTGTTTTGTTTTTGTCTTTTTGCAAAGTGATGGTATAATGTGCTCAATCATGATTTTTGTCTGTTTGCAGAGTGACAGTACAATGTTCTCAATCATGATTTTTGTCTGTTTGCAGAGTGACAGTACAATGTGATCAAACATTGTTTTGTTTTTGTCTGTTTGCAAAGTGACGGTATAATGTGCTCAATCATGATTTTTGTCTGTTTGCAGAGTGGCAGTACAATGTGATCAAGCGTTTTTGTTGTTGTTGTTTTTTTGTCTGTTTGCAAAGTGATGGTACAATGTGCTCACTCATGATTTTTGTCTGTTTGCAGAGTCACAGTACAATGTGATCAAGCCTGTTTTTTTCTCTCTTTTTTTTCTTTTTTTTTGGGGGGGGGGGGGGGGGTCTTTTTTGGGGTCTGTTTGCAAAGTGATGGTACAGTGTTCTCAATCATGATTTTTGTCTGTTAGCAGAGTGACAGTACAATGTGCTCAATCAGGATTTTTGTCTGTTTGCAGAGTGACAGTACAGTGTGATCAAGCAGTGTTTTGTCAGTTTGCAGAGTGATGGCATAATGTGATCTAGCATGTTTTGTTGTTGTTGTCTGTTTGCAGGGGTGCCATTCTCTACCCAGTGGACAGCGGATGGTCACTTCTACCCCATTCAGATTGCCCAGTTCGGACTGAGCCACTACTCCAAGCACCTGGTGGAGGGCGAGCCGGAGGTGCTGGTGATGGAGGATGGGGAGGAGGAGGATGTGGCAGACTGGGCTCGCCCTGACAACCGTGCTCGCATCAGGCTGCTCAGAGACTCCAGCAGAGGCAGCAACGTTGTGGAGTTTGCTGCGTCAGGTGTGTTGAGCACTGGGTGTGGTGTGGTGTGGTGGGTGGCTGTACCGTGTGGATTGGGTGGTGGTGGGTGGGTCTTTTTTGTGAGGTGTGTGGTAAATGAGTGTTCTTTGTGTTGTACATGGCTTGTGTGGTGTGTTGAGCACTGTGTGGTGAATGAGTGTACTTTGTGTTGTATGTGGCTTGTGTGGTGTGTTGAGCACTGGGTGTGGTGTGGTGGGTGGCTGTACCATGTGGATCATGTGGTGGGTGGGTGTTCTTCATGAGGTGTGTGATGAATGGGTGTACTTTGTGTTGTACATGGCTTGTGTGGTGTGTTGAGCACTGGGTGTGGTGTGGTGGGTGGCTGTACCATGTGGATTGTGTGGCGGTGGGTGGGTCTTTTTTGTGAGGTGTGTGGTAAATGAGTGTACTTTGTGTTGTACATGGCTTGTGTGGTGTGCTGAGCACTGTGTGGTGAATGAGTGTACTTTGTGTTGTACGTGGCTTGTGTGGTGTGTTGAGCACTGGGTGTGGTGTGGTGTGGTGGGTGGCTGTACCATGTGGATCATGTGGTGGGTGGGTGTTCTTCATGAGGTGTGTGATGAATGGGTGTACTTTGTGTTGTGCATGGCTTGTGTGGTGTGTTGAGCACTGGGTGTGGTGTGGTGTGGTGTGGTGGGTGGCTGTACCATGTGGATTGTGTGGTGGGTGGGTGTTCTTTGTGATGTGTGGTAAATGGGTATACTTTGTGTGGTACATGGAGTGTGTGGTGTGGTGGTTGGGTATACCTTGTGTTGTACAAGGTGGGTTGGTGTACTTTGGGCTGGTTTGTGTGTGTGGATTGTGTGGTGTGGTGGGTTGGTGTACTTTATGTGGTGTGTGTGGATTGTGGTATTATATGTGAGTGGGTGTCCTTTGTGTTGTGTTTGTGTTCACACTCTTAGAAGGTGCACTTATTTTCCCCCCAGTCTGAGAGGAGAGAGAGGTGTAGACTGAGCCCCATGTTGTCACCAGTCTAAAAACCTGCTGGCTTGTCATTTTTCATTGTTGATGTGAAATGGCGAGGATTGTTATGCAGGCAGAGTGTAGCTTGTTGAGTGTTGTTACTTTTTTTATATTTTTATGTTTAAAAACCAGTTGCCCACATTACTGTACAAAACAATACATTACAGCATCGTTGAGTACACATTTCTGTGTTCTGTTAAATGTTTAGCAAGGACATTATTTCTGTGTTCCACTGCACATTTGATTACCACGCGTCCGTGCTCTGCTGATGTTTGGGGAAATGCACCTTTGTGTTCAGACTCACTGCGCAACCCTGGCCTGGTGATGATGGCGGATGAGAAGGAGGACTATGTGATGACCGTGGATGTTCTCTTCACCTCCAACGGCAGCCTAACTGTCAGCGTGGAGGCCCACAGCGGCCAAATGTTCAACATCCACTACGTGCTCACCTCCACCCTCCTGGCCATAGAGGGCTCAGACATTTACTACGGTCTGGGGCAGCAGCGTGGCCACTGGCTCCATCTGGCCAGAGACATCAAGATCGACCTGCAGAAGGGTAAGGGTCAGCAAGCGGGAGAGATGGTGTTGCAGAGCAGATTTTGCATCATGTTATGGAGAACATCATGCACTGTGTAGAGTCTGCTGATATGACATCTGCATTTTGTCACAGCACATTTTGTCGTGTGTGTGTGTGTGTGTGTAGACCATTCATGGACCGTGTGCTTCATTCATATACTGTGGTCTAAGTTTCTTATTCATAGACTGTAGTCTACATTCCTCTGTTTCCTGTTTTCAGGTCTGAGTCTAAAGTACACCAAGACAAGACGCACCAAATCTAAAATGAACTTTGCACGCATCAAGGATATTGCTGTGCGAGGTCAAGGTCGTCTGGACAACCTGACCCTGGCGCGGTCGGCTCACATGGACCAGTTCTATGCTGCAGCCAACTGGCTGGTCAAACACCAGGATGACCGAGGTGGCTGGCCGATAATGGTAAGTAGGGCACGGGGACTAGATGTAGTGCTTTCTCTCTCTCTCTCAGAGGTCTCTTGGTATAATAAAGAGGGCGGGGCAGGAATTAATGCCTGTGTAATGGTCTGTGCTGATCACTGATCCTGGTCAAACACCAGGATGACTGGCGTGGCTGGCCGATAATGGTAAGTAGGACACGGGGACTGGATGTAGTGCTTCTCTCTCTCAGGTTGCTTGGTATAATAAAGAGGATGGGGGCAGGAATTAATGCCGGTGTAATGGTCTGTGCTTCTTTCAAGTGATATCCTTGACTTGCATTTATTACTGCTCTGGCCCAGCTTTACACTGTTCATTTCAGATCTCAAGTAGTGAGCATTATGTTTGCTTGTAGTGGAGGTGGTGATGTTATTGGTACCCTGCATTTGTTTTTAATAATAATAATAATAATAATGTACATTTATCATGCGCTCATCAACGCCCTGAGCGCTCACGTGATACGTGTTAACCTAAACATGATATTCCATACACACATAGAGCACAGTCCTACTGAAACAATTTACTTAAAGTATTATACGGAAAAACAAACACACACACACACACACACACACACACACACACACACACACACACACACACACACACACACACACACACACACACACACGCACACACACACACACACACATGGTGGTGCTAGCATCACTTGAGTCCTGCGTCAGTTGTACAGATGCAGTGTGGACGGGCGATGACGTGTGGGTGGTGTTTATGTTGCCAGGTGCGACGCAAGCTGCTGGAGGGGGTGATGGAACTGCCACCCGGCTGGTACTCGGCCATGGCGCAGGGTCAGGCCATGTCCCTTTTGGTGCGAGCCTACCTCCTGACCTCTGACCCCCAGTATCTGACCTCCGCTGTGGAAGCCATGAAGCTGTTTGAGATCAGCAGCGAGCAAGGCGGGGTGCTGGCCAAGTAAGTGAACAGGGATCACAGACTTTGTGTGTGTCAGTCTGGAATGTGTTCTGCCTGTAATGCATGTCGGTCTGGAATGTGTTCTGCCTGTAATGCATGTTGGTCTGGAATGTGTTCTGCCTGTAACGCATGTCAGTCTGGAATGTGTTCTGCCTGTAATGCATGTTGGTCTGGAATGTGTTCTGCCTGTAATGCATGTCAGTCTGGAATGTGTTCTGCCTGTAATGCATGTCGATCTGGAATGTGTTCTGCCTGTAATGCATGTGTGTCTGGAATGTGTTCTGCCTGTAACGCATGTGTGTCTGGAATGTGTTCTGCCTGTAATGCATGTCAGTCTGGAATGTGTTCTGCCTGTAATGCATGTCAGTCTGGAATGTGTTCTGCCTGTAATGCATGTGTGTCTGGAATGTGTTCTGCCTGTAATGCATGTCAGTCTGGAATGTGTTCTGCCTGTAATGCATGTCGGTCTGGAATGTGTTCTGCCTGTAATGCATGTCAGTCTGGAATGTGTTCTGTCTGTAATGCATGTGTGTCTGGAATGTGTTCTGCCTGTAATGCATGTCAGTCTGGAATGTGTTCTGCCTGTAATGCATGTCAGTCTGGAATGTGTTCTGCCTGTAATGCATGTCAGTCTGGAATGTGTTCTGCCTGTAACGCATGTCAGTCTGGAATGTGTTCTGCCTGTAATGCATGTCAGTCTGGAATGTGTTCTGCCTGTAATGCATGTCAGTCTGGAATGTGTTCTGCCTGTAATGCATGTGTCTGGAATGTGTTCTGCCTGTAATGCATGTGTCTGGAATGTGTTCTGCCTGTAATGCATGTGTCTGGAATGTGTTCTGCCTGTAGTGTGGTCTACAGCCTGTAATAATAATATTGGAAATTTGTAAGCACCCTACCTATCAAAATATTTTAACAGCCCAAGGCACCTACACAAGCAAGAATAGTGACAACATGCTAAAACATAAAAAATTAACAAACATACACATTCACTTACTTCATAGCACACACACACACAGGCGCATGCATGCAGCACACACACACACGCTAACAGGCATGCATGCAGCATGTACACATCAATACAGGTAAATCAACAGGAAATGGTGGTGGGGTTGGGGTACGATTATTTTGAGACAGATGACAGACCTTTGAAAATGGGCTGTGAAACAGCAGTGTAGTAAATCATACTGTTACAGGTTTACATCAAATTTTAAAAACTGTGCTTGAATTTGTTTAACGTATTCCAAACACACAAACATAATTTAAAAAACACATTAATTTTAATGAGACAGTACAACATACATTGTATTGTCTCATTACAATTAGCATTCTTTTCTCAATTTTTTAGCCGTTTGTGCATTTGGATCTTGTTTTAGAATGCTAGCAGTCAAGCCTGTCTGTTTAATATACCATTGCCAAATGTTTGTGCAGATTCCTGGGTCACTACGACTGGTACGAGGAGTATCCCACAACCCCCAGCAGCTTTGTGCTCAACGGCTTTATCTACGCTCTCCTCGGCCTCTACGACCTGAAGGAGACTGCCAATGGGGAGGACGGCAAGATGGCTGGCAGACTGTACGAGGCGGGCATGAAATCCCTCAAAGCCATGCTGCTGATGTTTGACACTGGCAGTGACACTTTCTACGACTTGCGGCATGTGTCGCTGGGCATCGAGCCCAACCGCGCTCGTTGGGATTACCACACAACGCACATCAACCAGCTGCTGCAGCTGGTGATCATTGACGATGACCCGCTTTTCAAAACAACTGCACAGCGCTGGATGGGGTACATGAAAGGAAAGCGGGCTAGGCACAACTGAGACATGGGTTCTCAACACCGGGCAAGGTGCAGTGGAGACATAGGGCCTCGACCGTTCATTGAGACGCAACCAGGATGTTAGGTCACAAGACACAGCTCGGGTGCGGGGCCTGAATATTCCGCATGACCCAACCAAGTTGTCAGTCCAAAGCCTGAGCATTTTGTGACGCAGGTGAGGTGCTGGATCCCAGGACACAACTGAGATGTTGGGGCCTCAACATTTTGTAAAGATCAAGCAGAGGTGCTGGGCCCCAACATTCTGCAAAATAAAACAGCGGTGTGGGGCCCCATTATTCTGCGCAACACAAGTGAGGTGGGGCCCCAACATTCTGCAAGATACAGCAGAGGAGCTGGGCCCCAACATTCTGCAAGATAAAACAGCGATGCGGGGCCCATTATTCTGTGCAACACAAGTGAGGTGGGCCCCAACATTCTGCAAGATAAAACAGCGGTGCGGGGCCCCATTATTCTGCACAACACAACTGAGGTGCAGGGCCCCAACATTCTGCAAGAGAGCTGAGATGAGGGGTTCCAAGACACAACTGTCACCAAACTGTGAAGGGATGAGGGTGTGTCACAGTCCTGTTCAAGACGCTGCCTGCTTTGAAAGGAAGGTGCTGGAACTGGTCTAAAGATGTGAACCACAGCGAAAAGTTCTGAGCTAAGACTAACACTGGTAGAAGTTGACAGCACCTCCATCACAATGCCTCTTGCACTTCAGGTACAGCTGTGTGATAGTGCAACAATTCACAAACAACTGCATCTGAGAAAAAGAGCATTCACCCTCTTCCACATTCAACCGTAGTGCAACGATTCACGAACAACTGCGTCTACAAAAAAGAGCATTCACCCTCTTCCACATTCAATGGTTGTGCCCCATGTTGTATTCATTCAGGTGAACTACCAGTCAACATTGTGCTTGAATCAGCTGTCCAGTGTGTCTGTTGCGTTGATGGATGCGTGTTGCTGCTCCAACACGCTGTTGTTGCGTGTATGTCACTTTGCAGAGCTCTCCAAACATCCAAGGAAAAGCCACGCTCATGGTGCATACTGGGACAGTCTCTGTGACAAACGATAAACACAAGACACACACACACACAGTGCAAAGGAAAACGTGGCAATTAAAAGTGCGCTGGATTGCATCTCCAGTGAAGACTACTACGTCATGGGTTGATGACTACCTCTTGTGGAAAGCAAGGGGACTGCAGAAGAGTACACTTCCAGCGTGGAGGTGGACAAACTCTACGAAAATGTCTCCAACATTTTTAACTGATACTAGTGATAGCATGCACAACAGTATAGTAATTGTGTTTTATTATGTTGATTTTTAAGGAAGAATTAATTTGTGCTGTCATAGCATTATGTGGCTGTTGCATTCTCATTTTTAATGGTTCCAAGCTTCTGATCTGTTCTAAGAATTCAAATCATGGTTTGAATTTTGCCAAGTGTTTCTCTCTCTTTTTATTTCCATGAGATTTTTTTTTTTTTTTATCATTTGTTTTTAGTGCAAACTCTGTTGTGAAGGGTAATGTTCAGTGTTGTGAAGAGTTTTCTTTGCCACAAGCCTTGTGTTCTCTTAAATGTTTGCATCTCAGGGCAGCTGTGAAATCTTCCGTCTTCATTCTCTTTTTGTTTTCTTTTCAAAGACTTTGGGGTGTTTGTTCCCCCCTCGCCCCCCCCCCCCCCCCAAACCTTGTGGAATACATAGGCTATGAGGCCTCCCGAGCCACCAACCAACTGTACAGGCTATGAAGCCTACCTAGCTACCAACCAACTGTACAGGCTATGAAGCCTACGTAGCTACCAACCAACTGTACAGGCTATGAGGCCTGCCTAGCCACCAACCAACTGTACAGGCTATGAGGCCTGCCTAGCCACCAACCAACTGTACAGGCTATGAGGCCTACCTAGCCATCAAACTAGTGCACAGGCTATGAAGCCTACCTATCCACCAACCAACTGTACAGGCTATGAAGCCTACCTAGCCATCAACCAACTGTACAGGCTATGAGGCCTGTCTAGCCACCAACCAACTGTACAGGCTATGAGGCCTGTCTAGCCACCAACCAGCTGTACAGGCTATGAGGCCTGTCTAGCCACCAACCAACTGTACAGGCTATGAAGCCTGTCTAGCCACCAACCAGCTGTACAGGCTATGAGGCCTACCTAGCCACCAGACTAATGCACTCTGACACCTGCCTATGTAGCCAACAAGCTAGTTTGTACACATGCTCTGAGGCCTACCCAACCAACAAGCTGGTGCATAGGCTGCAGCCTGCCTAGCCATCAAACAGGTGCACTTGCTACAAGACCTACCTAGCTATCAACCTAGTTCACAGGCTCTGAGGCCTACCATGGCATCAAATTAATGCACTGGCTATGAGTCCTACCCATGACCCAGTCATCAAGCGAATGCATAGGCTGAGGCCTACCAAGCTGTAAAACTAGTGCATAGGCTGAGACCTACCAAGCCATAAAACTAGTGCATAGGCTGAGGCCTTCCAAGCCACAAAACTAGTGCACAGGCTGAGGCCTACCAAGCCATAAAACCAGGACATAGGCTGAGGCCTACCAAGCCACAAAACTAGTGCATAGGCTGAGGCCTACCAAGCCATGGAACTAGTGCATAGGCTGAGGCCTACCAAGCCGTAAAACTGGTGCACAGGCTGAGGCCTGCCAAGCCGTAAAACTGGTGCACAGGCTGAGGCCTGCCAAGCCGTAAAACAAATGCACAGGCTGAGGCCTACCAAGCTGTGAAACTGGTGCACAGGCTGAGGCCTGCCAAGCCATAAAACTAGTGCGTAGGCTGAGGCCTACCAAGCCATAAAACTAGGGCATAGGCAGAGGCCTACCAATCCATGGAACTAGTGCATAGGCTGAGGCCTACCAAGCTGTAAAACTGGTGCATAGGCTGAGGCCTACCAAGCCGTAAAACAAATGCATAGGCTGAGGCCTACCAAGCCGTAAAACTAGGGCGGAAGTAAGGGACAGGAACGTACTTTCCAGTCTGCAGGAAGAGGAAACAGGAACAGGCAAGTGTTCAACTTCTAGCCCGGGGGGAACGCATGGGTTGCTCAACATCTGCAGACTTGTTGCAGATGTTTAACGATGGCCAACATTTGGTGAAGGAATTTGTGTATCTTGGTGGTGGTGGTGGTTGTCGGCACTGCTTCAGTCTCCTTGGTCAGTGCAGGTCTGGGTTCTTAAAGCTGTGCTGGTTGTGATACTGTGGTGAAAGAGATTTTATGGTGTCACAGAATCCTGTAGTGTAAGACACATGCTAGGTAAACGCAGTGAATGAAGTACACAAACTAGATAAGAAAACTGCTGGTTGGCAGTTAGACTTGTGGAAGTTGGAGACTGGCAAGCTGCCTTCAAGTAAGAGAACTGAGAGAGGAGTTCAAAGAGGGAGCAGGCTGAACAGTCCAATTGCCACGGCAAGATTTCTCTGCTAATAAGATCCAAACACAAAAAGGTTGAAAAGAACACTTATTTATTATAATTATGACACAGGCACACAATATATGCAAATTTTTGGGGGGGGAAATTGCCTTCATCCAGCCACAAAATGATACTTAAACAACAACAGTTAAACAGTTAAAAAGGATGAAAAATTAGAGATTTTTCTTTCTTCTTTTTCCATTGATCTGTTCTTGCTTGTAGGAAGATTGTAGGCATGAATCTCTGCTAATAAGAGGACTGAGAGACGACTAAGAACAAGTGAATATGTGTATAATATTAATAAATAGGAGACTGATCTGTTAGGTTGCCAGAGCGACATTTCTGTGCTGAGTAAGCCTCAGAGCAAGTGAATACCCCACCCCACCCCAAGTAAGTGTTAGGTGACTGTAACCTGCCTGGTGCAGTTCACATCATGGACTCTGTAACTTTGTCTGGCACTTGTTTTCCGATGGAGTATTCATGTTTGCCTGTTGACTTTGGTTGTGCATATTTATCAACATTCCACCGCTCATGGAAACAGGCCTCACTTTCATTTTGATGTACAATACAAACACACCCTTTGAGTAATTATCGTCTTCTCCTTTTTTTTGCAGCGACCCTACCTCATCCAGTGCTGGTGTTGTGGGAGTGTAGAAGAGCTGGCCTCATTTTTGTCTCAATTTTTGTTTCAATAGACTGTTACCAATTTGTCCACCCCCACCCACCCCTTGATTGCTTCAGCTTGTGAACAATTTCCTTGAGTGTAGTGTCAGTGAATCAGTTACAGCGCTTTTTCATTGGCCCTGTTCAGTGGAGCCGTCTCGGCACCGTGTGGTTGGGACCATCTCAGTGACTTGTTCCTTGCAGACGATGGTATTTATGGTCTTTAAGGAACTAGAACAGCAGATATTCACCATAAAGAAGAATTTGAGCTGAAAAGGTTCCACTGAACTGAGTTAACGAACTGATCATAAATGCAGACACATTTAACTTGCTGTGTGAATGCAGTTTTGAGTAGGTGTAGACATGCTGCTGCTTTTTTGTGTCAGGGACTCGTTGCTTCTTAGGGGTTTTGAGCACATGTTCGAGGCTGGTTTGTCTGGCAGGTTTGATGTGGGTATGCAGATGCAGCTAGAAACTTCGCTAGTCAGCCAGCTCCGAAAGCTCAGTGGTGCTAACTGGCCATTTGGTGTTGACACAAGTCTTCTTCCATCTTTATGGCTGTGGTTTAAGGTTGCAAAATTGCTTGCATGCCCATGAGACAGGTGTTCAGTTTGGAACACCCAACACTTAGCTTTGTGCTGTTAAGAATGGTAGCCTGTGATGCATTCGCAGTTGGATGATATATACCATAATCAAAATCTCACAGATAAATTGGTTCATCAAGCATACAGATACCCCTTGACTGTACCAAAATGAAAATTTTCTGTATATGTCTGTGTTGAAAATTGGTGTTACAATATTACTATTTGTGTTTGTGTTCATATCAGAATTGATCAATGTAATGTGCTGAAGTGGGGAGTTTCTAAAATGGAAACTGCATAAAGATTGATAGAATGTTTAGTGCTATGTATGTATACATGTTCATGTGTGTGTGTGTGTGTGTGTGTGTGTGTGTGTGTGTGTGTGAGTGAGTGAGTGAGTGTGTGTGTGTGTGTGTGTGTGTAATGTTCAGTAGTTTATATGAATTAATTTCTGAGAACCTTTTTCTTCACAGTTGTATTAATTTTGTTCACTGTATTGAATTTTACTCATTTTGTTGTTGATTCATGTCCAAATTCTACATCATGTGTTTGCCCGTCATCTATTATGTAGGGAGAGAAAAAAAATCAGGTCTTATTTATTTAAAAGAAATACCCTTTAATTTTGTTGTTGATCAGATCATCATTAGAGATTACATTTTCAGTTACAGAGCGCATCCTTTTCTCAACAAGTGTTTAAAATTGCTTTGATGATGTATGCGTTGTACATTTTAGTGCATTTTAGCACTGTGGATGGTTGTGATATTGACAGAAAGGTAGGTTTTGACGTGAGTAGCCACGCCAGAGAGAGAATACTGGAGCATGCTGCTGAGTGATGCGGTGACAAAGCCCCGTGTTGGATGCATCCATCCCGACAGGCTGTTAGGACATAGATTCACGCCACAGCGGTCTGACTTGAGCATGTTACGTGTGTACACAGCAGTGTCCGTGTGGGAACAGTCGTTGTGGGGAAGGGAGGGGTGGGGATGGCATTAAAGACTGTGCTCTTTGAGTGAGGCTGTGTTGTGTCACGTGATGAAGTGATGGGGACAAGCGTTGAGGGGGGGGTGGGGGGGGGGGGTGTAACTGCTTGGGTGAAGGATACTCAGATTGATGCAGGCATCACCAGGGCCAAGGTATAGGGCTTTTTGTACCTCATTTCAGCAGCATTGATGCAGGCATCACCAGGGCCAGGTTGTAGGTTTTCTTTCTTTCTTTCTTTCTTTCTTGTACCTGGTTTCAGCAGCATTTTGGGTGACCACCACTTTTGTGAGGGTGCTGCACCAGTTTGCAGATTTAGGGAAACAGTAGAGACAGCAGTGTGGTGTTGATCAGCTCTAAATGGCTGATTTCATGTTCATCCCCACTCTCTTCACAGTCTTCCACTAGAAACAAATCTCATAGCACATGGCAGACTGGCCATGAAATATGTATAATATATATATGCCATCTGTTTTGCTTGCCATCATCTAAATTGTAGAAAACTTGGTGAATGTGAAGTAGCAGTTGCAGCCTATTGAAGGGTTAATCAAAAGATTGACAAGTAAATGTCAATGGATGGGAACAGTGGATGGGTCAGTGGATATGAACAGTAAAAGGGTCAGACTGGGTCAGTGGATGTGAACAGTGAAAGGGTCAGACTGGGTCAGTGGGTGTGAACAGTGAAAGGGTCAGACTGGGTCAGTGGGTGTGAACAGTGAAAGGGTCAGACTGGGACAGTGGATGTGAACAGTGAAGATTCAGACTGGGACAGTGAAGGGTCAGACAGGGTCAGTGGATGATGGACATGAATGGGGATATTGAATTGCTTGGATAGTGGAAGTCAGTGGGTCACTGGAGATGGGCCAACAGTGAAGGGGTCAGACTGGGACAGTGGATGTGAACAGTGAAAAGGTCAGTGGGACAGTGGATGTGAACAGTGAAAGGGTCAGAGTGGAACAGTGGATGTGAACAGTGAAGGGTCAGACTGGGTCAGTGGATGATGGACATAAATAGGAATATTGGATTACATGGATAGTGGAAGTCAGTGGGTCACTGGAGATAGGCCTACAGTGAAAGGGTCAGACTGGGACAGTGGGTTATTGAATGTAGTCAGTCAAAGTTCAAAGGTCACTGGATGCTGACAATGGAAGGATCAAACAGGACGTCAGCAATGAAAAGGTTAGACTGGATGTCACAACAGTGAAAAGGTTAGACTGGATGTCACAACAGTGAAAAGGTTAGACAGCGAAAAGGTTAGACTGGATGTCACAACAGTGAAGAGGTTAGACTGGTTGTCACGACAGTGGGGTGTAGAAAGTGAGTGAAGTGTCCTGACAGCAGTGGGTGTACACAGTGTCAAACATTGCCCAACTTTCTGCCACAGAAATACACATTAGGCTCTCACACAACACAGATGCTTTTTTGCAGCAAACACACCAGAATTGTCAAGGAAGTGAAGTCATGTCACTGGGTCACAGACTTCATGTCTGGGTCATTGTGTTGCCTTGGGTTCAGTGATTTTTCTTGATGATGACAGTTCATCACCGCAGACTCTTGGATGAGATGAAGTGTAAAATAATTATTTTGGTGATGGCATTGTTAAGTGTACGGTGCCGTATGTGACCATGAATGAGCTGAGAATACTTTTGATGATGATCTTCAAATTGTTGTCTGTCACAGTCATATATTATAAATATGTCCTGGTATTTTTATTTGCGAGTGGCATATCATAGATTGTCTTGCTCTGAATTGATTTTGATTTTATGTATTGTCAGTTTTTCTCTTCACCCACTGTTGGTAAGATTTGATGTTTTTTGCTGTCATTTATTCCTTTCTGTGTCACTGCTCTTGAAGGGGGCGGTGCTAAAAAGTGATACCATTTTGCTTCAGGTTGGGGTTCAGCTTGCACTAATCTACAGCTTGTGTCAGGTTTTCTTCAGGTGATCTCTTTTAGCCCATTGGATTGGACATTTGAGGGTGAATTTTGAAAGATTTGTTGTTATATGGATGGGGCTTTTTGCTTTTGTTTTCAGTCTTTTCCCTCTCTCTGTCCTTAAGAAATAGAGCAGTATCTGTTCTGTGATTGTGAACATACAGGGCAAAAGTGAATGTGTTCTGATCAGTGTGTGTGCTCTAGAAGAGGCCAGTATTTGGCTCCTCATTTTTCTCCCTTTTTAATTTTTGTTTTTAATTATTTTAATCACCATTTTTTTTTTACCTTTTTCATCGTGGTTTTGACTTGCATTGAATCTTCTACTTCTAGTTTCAGTTTTTTTGATGCAATTTCTAGGCCAAAGGCTAAACTGGAAGTTAACCCTTCCTGCAAGGTCATTTTGAATAAAGATGTACTCTAGATTTATCAGTGACGTACTGTGATACGTTTCTGATACAACAGGGCTGTTCAAAATGTTTTAGCAGTGTGAATAATTGAAGGTTTACAACGTTACTTTTTGCAGGCTGCTGTAGTTTTCTCCAGCCTTATTTCATCACCTCTGTACTTTCATTCAGCAAAAAACAACAACAACAAAACAACAAAAACTTGTTCCTACAAGTTTTTGTTGTTTTTTCAACAATTTACAGGTTGTGTGGAGATAGAAATAATCAAAGGGGGAGAAAAAAAATCTGTTTCAGATTAATTTGCTGAATGTAGTTGTTTCCCTGTCTTGAAGGTCCTACATTGTCTTCAGTTTTGTGTGGGCCATCTGAACCTCTTTTACTGTTTCAGGTGAATTTGCTGCAATGTCTGGCACAATGAGTGAACAGATGGACAGACTGATTTGTGGTCAAGTTCAGTTTTTTTTTCTTTTTTCAATACAAGGGATGTACTTTAGTTTTCACCGTTTCATACCAGTTAAAAATGTGAGCATGTGTGTGAGAGAGATAGAGATGTGATGGTGTCAGGTGAGGATGACTGTATTCATGGTAATGTGGACGAGTAGAAGAGTGTGAGATGTGATGGTGTCAGGTGAGGATGACTGTATTCATGGTAATGTGGACGAGTAGAAGAGTGTGAGATGTGATGGTGTCAGGTGAGGATGACTGCACATTAGCTATGTGGAGGATGACAGTAGCCATGGTAACATGCAGGCATGTAAGCACACTGTGTGGTCAGGTATTGTGATACTCTCCATAGCTGTCTAATTAATTAAAAATTTAAATAATGCATTCCATTTGTGTCCGTACTGTGACCTGGGCGAAGCTTACTGACAGTTGTAACAGTGTTGCCAGTGTACACATGCGAACATGCCATCCTTTTCTTCGGGCCTGTCAGCATGCAGTCCCAAACCCACTCATTTTCACACTCCTCCAGCCACTGTTCTCACCCATCAAGCTGTTGTCCCGCACCCGCTGTTCTTCTCACCCATCAAGCTGTTGTCCCCCACCAACTGTTCTCACTCATCAAGCTGTTGTCCCACACCAACTGTTCTCACTCATCAAGCTGTTGTCCCACACCAACTGTTCTCACCCATCAAGCTGTTGTCCCGCGCCCACTGTTCTTCTCACCCTCAAGCTGTTGTCCCACACCCATTGTTCTTCTCACCCATCAAGCTGTTGTCCCACACCCACTGTTCTTCTCACCCATCCAGCTGCTGTCCCACACCCACTGTTCTTCTCACCCATCAAGCTGTTGTCCCACACCCACTGTTCTTCTCACCCATCCAGCTGCTGTCCCACAGCCACTGTTCTTCTCACCCATCCAGCTGCTGTCCCACACCCACTGTTCTCACCCATCCAGCTGCTGTCCCACACCCACTGTTCTTCTTACCCATCAAGCTGCTGTCCCACACCCACTGTTCTCACCCATCCAGCTGCTGTCCCACACCCACTGTTCTTCTCACCCATCCAGCTGCTGTCCCACACCCACTGTTCTTCTTACCCATCCAGCTGCTGTCCCACACCTGTGAGTTTTCTCACTTACAGGCTGCTGTCCCACACACATTTTTCACACCCATCAGCCCACTGTCCTACTCCCACTCCTGAATTACTCTCTCTCCTGCCCCTCATCACTCTGAATTACTCTCTCTCGTCTACCTACTGCCGGGAAGGTTTTTGTTTTATTTTTGTTTTTAAATGCATGCAGACACACACGCGTGCACACACACACACACACGCACAGTCTCATTCACTTTGCTGAGCCCTGTGTGCACACTGTCAGGAATGTGGACAACTGTAGGTGGTCATTGTCACATATCTGATGCAACACGTGAATAAAGTGTGATGATTATCACTGGCAGTGTATTGACTGATCAACAGATACCATTGCAGGCACGGCCAAGACTTTAGGCTGGATATGGGATCTGTTGCTCTTGAAATAAACATTAGGTCTGTTTGTACATACATCATTACTCCGCAGCAGGCACAAAAACAGCCTCTTCTTTCCCCTGGCAACAATACGAGTATATAGTAAGTGGAGTGCCTGCTATAGTTATGGGTATGTGCGTGTACAACTAGATCTATAACTGTACAACCCCTCGCCTCCCCCACCCCTATTATTTTCTCATTTTCTCAGGTATAATTTCCATTTTCTGTTCTCACTCTCTCACTTCTCTGTCTCTTCCCTCACTTTCTAAGTACCCTCTCTTCCTCTCCCGCCCTCTGACATAATTTAGGTTTGTTTCTCTTTGTACTTTAGACATTTTTGCAGGATTCTAAGGTTCATGTTAGTTTTTTTCCCCTTGTTAGCCCTCTTTCTCATGCATTTATTTTCTTTACAAAGGTGAAATTTTTATTTGAATTTAAGTATGTCCTCTGTCCTGAGGTGACCTTGTGTGGTTGACAGGACATTAAAATCCAGTTACTACTTCTGCTACTACTCATTTCAGCTTTTAATCCTGAAGCCAGGTGCTGTGACTGTTTTTCTTTCTTGGCTTCCTATTTTCCCCAGCGCTGCCAATGTTCGGTTGTGGTGAATGTATGGCTGGTGCACAAGATTCTTTCGCTGTTTGTTGTCCATCACATCAAATGATTTATATATATATATACAAAAAGATGTTTTGTTTGATATTAGATTGCTAATGAGACTTGTATATATATATATAATGCATAGGAACTGTTATTTTCTAATTGACGATTGCTTTAAATGCTCTGTTATTAGCGAAGATTTATGTGAATATGTATATTGTTTAGCACATCTTCAATGTGCAGAGAAATGGGGGGATGCATGTATGTTTGTATGTGTTGGTGGCTGTGACTGCGTGAAAAGAAATGTTACCTTGATCACAGAAATACATTTTTGGGTTTAATTACTTTCTTTGTCCATTTCAGTGTGGAAGATTGGTGCGTGTGTGTGTGCGTGCAGATTTGGGGGGGGGGGGCGGTGCATGTGTATGTCTGTGGCGCTCTTGCTTGCTCTTGCAGAAAACATTAATGTGAATGAAAACATAGAAAACATAGTCAAACAAAGTCGCGTATGCGCACACACACACACACATACGAACGCATGCACCCACACCGCACATGCACACACACACCACATACACATGCACGCACGCATGCATGCACACATACACGCGCGCAGCTGAGAAGGGCATTGAAATAAATAAAAAAGACTATACTGGTTTGAAAAATGTCAGTCTGAAGGCTAGTTTTAAATGCAGGGCTGTGATGGAGAATGAAAGAGAGAGAAATAAAAATTTGTGCAGCAGAGAATCTATTACTGGTCAAAATACTGTTAAAGTCCAACCTTTTTAAGTATGCAAAATGACCATCGAAATGATTGACAAATGAGTCACTAGTTTCAGATTTAATGAAATAAAAAATAAAAATGTTGTTTAATTGGGTTTTTAATCGATTTTATTTTCTGTAGGCTTACCCGGAAGTAACGTCAGTCTGGGGAGTCAGTGCGGTTGCCATGTTAGATTCTTCAGTAAACTGTGTATGCCTGTGGTCGACACTGAAAAAGTTGACTATGCCGGCCTACTGTGTTGCCGCGAACTGTAACAATTCGCAGACGACCCCAGGTATAACAATGCACGAGCTCCCGCGCAGTCGACCCGCAGTGAGGCGAAAGTGGATTAAGTTTATACAATTCAAACGAGCTGACTTTCTTGCTGCGCCGCATCACGCCCATTTGTGTATAGCGAGCACTTCAGTGAGTGCGATTTCGCAAACCCCATGGAATACCGCACGTCGAAGCTGACACGATGTTCCGGTACTCTTTCAAAATCCTGCCTGACAGGCTCAAACTGATACGGCTGTTTCCTTGTGGGTCTCTCGGGCAAAGTATCAGTTTCGTCTTCGGAGCTCGAGTTGGCCATTTTGCAGCGACTCACAGAGTGACGTAGTAGACATATGGTCACGTGATTTGGGCGTCATGGCGACGCTTTCAGTACGACAGAAAATGCCTTTTTTTCGTGCATTTATAACCCTCAGATCACAGTTTCACCTACATCATCGTTTTCAGCGAGCTTTAACGGAAATCGTGTCAAAAATCACCCCTAACCTTGGACTTGTCCTTTAAAAGAGGTAAGTGTTAAGGCTAGATTTGAAGGCAGGGAGGGAAGTGATGTGACGGAGAGCGAAAGGAAGAAAATTCCAGGTTTGTTCAGCACAGAATTCAAACACACACACACACACACACACACACACACACACACACACACACACACACACACACACACACACACACACGAAGGCATAGAAGAAGGCACGACCACCGTGCTGTTTTCTTTCGAAGGTGGGGGTGCGAAAAGCTCTATCAGTTCAAGAAGAATGCAGAGACCTAGAAGGGACATAGACATAACATAAAACAGTAAGTAAACATGGTGCTTAACGTCCACAGAAACCGTGAGGCTTATTATGGACGGGGAGAAGGGGGGAAGGGGGTATGGAGGTGGGGGAAGAGGGAGAGTATTATACCTATCTCTACACTGTCGCCACCAGAATGACTTCTGCATTAAGACGGGCGGTGATGAGAGCCATTTTAATGTTTCATTAATTGTGAGGGACAAAATCACAAGACAGTGTTCACAGACCACAGTTTTGGAAGTGAAAGGAGAGCCGAAGCAGATTTGTACCGAGGTACCTCTGCTTACCAGCCTACCGCCTTACCGCTGGGCCAAACCAGCTCACGACACACAACATAAAACAAACAGCAATTTTAGTCAAAACTCGAAAACTGGCGCCCCACCCACCCCTCCTAAATTCTGCTAGGACAGAGGCTTGTGAGCAGTGAGAATAATACTATGGGATGTCAAGAGTTAAGCCCCAACAGAAAGGGAAGATAATGTGGAACAGACGAAAGCGCCCGGGGGTGGGGATGGGTCGTTAAAGGATGAAAATTATTCATGCAATCTACTCCACTCTGATCTTCTGTGGCTGCTTGCACAAAGTAGATGGACTGACTGATGGTCAGGGACAGTGAATTGAGCCCTTTGGAGTCACCGGAGATTGCTGCAGTGGCCTGCGGGCATTGGCCTGTGTCCTACGTGTCCGCCATCACAAGCCGTATGGCTACCTCTCTCCGCCATCACAGGCCGTATGGTGTCCCGTGCCCGCCATCATGGCATTGGCCTGTCAGGGATAGAGAGCTGAGCCCTTTGGAATCACCGGAGATTGCTGCAGTGACCTGCAGGCATTGGCCTGTGTTCTACGTGTCCGCCATCACAAGCCGTATGGCTTTCCATGTCCGCCACCACGAGCCGTATGGCTGCCCATGTCCGCCATCACAGGCCGTATGGCTGCCCCAAACTCCAAGCAGTGGTTTACGACATCCTCCATTCAACCACTGCCGTATTTAGTTACATCACAGGTTCCTGAGAACTGTCAGCTAACGAGCAGTTTTTCGTTGGTGCTCAAACAGTAGTAAGTTTGTTACAAACAACTCAGATAAAACAAGGCGTGTCATTTATAGCTGCCGGCAAAGTTTGCACCAGCACAAATAAAACCACAATCGTTTGAATCGAGACGGAACTCTTCTTTTCACCCGGGGTGGATGCGTCTCCTGTTTACGTGCGTGCTTTGGCGCTAGGTTGCTTCTACAGTCATATTAGTACCCGAACCGCCTTTCGGGGGGTGCTGACTGCGTCGCTGGACAGCTACGCGGAGATAAAGAGTGCCCCTTCAGTGGCGTAACTAAATCTGGCAGAGCTTGGAGGAAGGTGCCGGAAAGTGATGCTCGGAGTGTGTGGCTGCCCATGTCAGCCACCACAAGGCCATGTCTGCCATCACAGGCCGTATGGCTGCCCATATCCGCCAACACAGGCTGTATGGCTGCCCGTGTCCGCCACCACAAACTGCACGTGTCCGCCACCACAAGCCGCCCGTGTCCGCCACCACAAGCCTTATGGCTGCCCGTGTCCGCCACCACAAGCCTTATGGCTGCCCGTGTCCGCCACCACAAGCCGCCCGTATCCGCCACCACAAGCCGCCCGTGTCCGCCATCACAAGCCGTATGGCAGCCCGTGTCCGCCACCACAAGCCGCCCGTATCCGCCACCACAAGCCGCCCGTGTCCGCCATCACAAGCCGTATGGATGCCCGTGTCCGCCACCACAAGCCGCCCGTGTCCACCACCACAAGCCGTATGGCAGCCCATGTCCGCCATCATAAGCCTACGGTAGCTATCATCCTTGGCATGCTTGTAAATACAAGGTACATAAACTCCACCAGAGGTACATCCTCGGTCAGGTACATACTCGGGTGGAATTTGTGGTATTTACACGCATGCCAGGTGAGATTTACCGTAGGCGACTCAGGTCTTCGTTGTTGTACATGTGTTACGTATTTCGAGCGCTGATTAACACCCTTGTGTGTTGATTCTGCACGAACACTCTGGGCCTCGTTCTAATTCAGATTATAGAGAACAATCAAAACAGATAAAGAAGCACTTGCAAAGCATAGGGAACAATGAAGACAGACAATGCATGGACTAGAACGACACAGAGAACAATGAAGACAGTCAATGCATACACTTGCAAAGTGTAGAGAATTTTGAAAGTACGTGTATGTATGACAAGGCAGGCAGGCAATGAATGAACCACTTTCAAAGGACGCGCATAAAGGGAAAAGAAGAGAGACCATATACAGGCCTTCAGGAGGTACGGGATGATAGAAGGTTTGATGACCCCCCTCCCCCCTCCCTCCTCCCCCCCTCCGCCCTCCCCGGCAGGAGCGGCTTGCCAAGCATTAGGTTGGTAAGC
>OY757555.1:10445819-10496649 GCA_963584105.1 Alviniconcha strummeri | reverse complement strand
AACAACAACAACGACAAAAATAACACACACACACACGCACGCACGCACGCACGCACACGCACGCACAACAACAAAAACAACAACGAGAACACGTATCAGTTCAAGTCACTGTACTGTGTGTGTGGTTTCTTAATTTAGCATCTTGTTTTCGTCGACCGTAAAAACGCACCCGCCACCCGTCACTCACGCACGTTTCTTTAATCGGTTGCTTTCTTATTGTATACGTCTTGTTTTCGTTTTCTCCTCTGCTTATATAATTTTACAGTGTGCATTTGATTTGACAGCCTTATGTATTCAGTCGTGAACTTAGTTTTCGTTGCCATTATTCTTTGCATTTCATTTATTTTCACAGTACGCACTTCTATTTTCTGCTTATTTGCTTTGACCGGAAAATGTGTATGTGTGTCGGCGTGTGCGTGAACTCATATTCTATACTTTGTTTTGTTTGTATGTATTAAATCATGTATTCTCTCTCTCTCTCTCTCTCTCTCTCTCTCTCTCTCTCTCTCTCTCTCTCTCTCTCTCTCTCTCTCTCTCTCTCTCTCTCTCTCTCTCTCACACACACACACACACACACACACACACACACACACACACACACACACACACACACACACACAGCCCATTTGAGAGTTCCTCTATTGTGTCTATTTTTTCTTTTATATATAAATGGGCTTTTATATTTGTTTTCTATTTCGCTCATTTAAAAACCCCACACAACTTTAGAAAACACAACTAAAGTTGTGCGTGAATGAACGGGAGGGAGGGCGTGAGTGAGTGAATGTGTGTGTGAGTGTGTGTGTGTGTGTGTGTGTGTGTGTGTGTGTGTGTGTGTGTGCGTGTGTGTGTGTGTGAGAGAGAGAGTGTGTGTGTGTGTGTGTGTGTGTGTGTGTGTGTGTGTGTGTGTGTGTGTGTGCGTGCGTGTGTGTGAGTGTGTGTGTGTGTGTGTGTGTGTGTGTGTGTGTGTGTGTGTGTGTGTGTGTGTGTGTGTGTGTGTGTGTGTGTGTGTCCACAGAGAGAGAGAATACGTGATTTAAAAGATACAAAAAAATAAAAATGAAAGTATAGAATATCAATTCACGCACACGCCGACACACATACACATTTTCTGGTCAAAGCCTCTCTTTCTCTGCACCTCCTCCCCCCCCCCCCCCCCCCCCAACCTCACCAGGTCCCCGTGTTCTGCTCTTCCTCTTCTCTTTCTGTTGTTGGAAGGTAGCCTAATTGTGGACTGATTGGGCATTTGATGTGTTAGGCAAAGAAGGACCGTGAGCCGCTGGGCCAGCGTGGAGTGACGTCATGCTGACGACTGGGCCTCACGACCTCAGTGACAGTAACCGTCGCCTTCCTGCTGCACGTGTCTGACCTCTGGCCGGCTGGCGGAAGGTGACAGTGTTCGCTGACTGCCGCGGATGAAGACGGAGCACGCCACTCTACAACGTGGAAAGATGCAGACAACTGTGCAACGTGGAAAGATGCAGACAACTGTGCAACGTGGAAAGATGCAGACAACTGTGCAACGTGGAAAGATGCAGACAACTGTGCAACGTGGAAAGATGCAGACAACTGTGCAACGTGGAAAGATGCAGACAACTGTGCAACGTGGAAAGATGCAGACAACTGTGCACCCTGGAAAGATGCAGACAACGCTACAACGTGGAAAGGGGCAGACAACTCTACAACATGGAATGGTGCAGACAACTCTACAACCTGGTAAGATGCAGACAACTCTACAACATGGAATGGTGCAGACAACTGTACAACGTGGAAAGATGCAGACAACTGTGCAACCTGGAAAGATACAGACAACTGTACAACGAGGAAAGATGCAGACAACTCTACAAAGTGCAATGTTGCAGACAACTGTACACCGTGGACGTCACTGGCTATTATCAACGTCACTGATTCTGCTGCTGACTGTCGTGTCATTCGGGGCCTGTGATGTCGTGACCTCCTCCAGTAAAATGATCCAACTGGCGGAGTCTGAAGGCCTTTTCCTGGATGTTCTGAACAAGTACATCAGCGAGGAATATGACAACCTCAAGGAATTGTCACAGTAAGCGCGCGCGCGCACGCACACACACACACACACACACACACACACACACACACACACACACACACACACACACACACACACACACAACACAACAACCTGGGTTTGCACAAGTAAAACATCGATTCAATAATTTAAACATAAATCTTCTTTGATGATGTTAAGTGAGTTTGGTTGCTGTTTTTAATGAACCCTTGTCCTCCCTCCTTCCACTTCCGCAACTACCGCTCGGGTCGAAACACTTTCTGTTTTTTATCGTAACAAGTGTGCTTTCTGTCAGAGAGTGTTCTTGACAGATAATATTGAATATAGTACTGTCTGTTTAAAACAAAAACAAAAAAACAAAAAACAACTGCCCCTTTAAACACACAGGCCCTGGCACCACGCTCTGTTAAAGGCATTGTCGTTTCCACCAAGAACAGCTTCGATGATACCGCGTGGATCTCCTTTACGATTGGAATCGGAATCGTCATGTTGTCAGATTTTGTTCAGCTTCTCTCCAGTTCAGCACGTGTTCTAGCTGTCTGCCTAACACTGTGCCACTGGCCACGGCTGTTTTCCTGTCCAGCTTTCTTCTCTGTTGACTGATCCTGGTCGTGCTGGCAATCTGGTTGATGTCTGATGCGTGTTGTACATAGGGTTATATCAGGGCTCAGGGCTATGTCGTACCAAAGCCTACCACATAGGGTACTGAATAAATGAATGAGTTTTTATTTTATTTTATATATAGCGCATAAAATACTTCCACACAAACCTTGCATGTTCACAGCGCCAGGGCTATATCAGAGCTATGTCGACCAAGATTATGTCGTACCACATAAGGTTATATCAGGGCTGTGCCGTACCAACAGCCAGACCACATAGGGTTAAATCAGGGCTATGTCGTACCAATGGCCCTACCACATAGTAATATCAGGGCTGTGTCGTACCATTAGCCCTACCACATAGGGTTATATCAGGGCTATGTCGTACCAATAGCCCTACCACATAGGGCTATATCAGGGCTATGTCGTACCAACAGCCCTACCAGCATAGTTATATCAGGGCTATGTCGTACCAATAGCCCTACCACATGGGGTTATATCAGGGCTGTGTCGTACCACATAGGGTTATATCAGGGCTATGTCTTACCAATATCCCTACCACATAGGGTTATATCAAGGCCATGTCGTACCAATAGCCCTACCACATAGGGTTATATCAGGGCTATGTCGTACTAATAGCCCTACCACATAGGGTTATATCAGGGCTATGTCTTACCAATATCCCTACCACATAGGGTTATATCAAGGCCATGTCGTACCAATAGCCCTACCACATAGGGTTATATCAGGGCTATGTCGTACTAATAGCCCTACCACATAGGGTTATATCAGGGCCATGTCGTACCAATAGCCCTACTACCACATAGTTATATCAGGGCTATGTCGTACCAATAGCCATACCACATAGGATTATATCAGGGCTGTGTCGTACCACATAGCGTTATATCACGGCTATGTCTTACCAATAACCCTACCACATAGGGTTATATCAGGGTTATGTCGTACCAATAGCCCTACCACATAGGGTTATATCAGGGCTACCCTCTCCCCCGAAAGCGTTCTTGTGGTTTGTGTTTGTCCGTGCGTGTGTGTATGTGTGTATGTTTGTGTATGTGTGTATGTGTGTGTATGTGTGTATGTGCATGTATGTGTGTGTATGTGTGTGTGTATGTGTGTATGTATGTGTGTGTGTGTGTGTGTGTGTGTGTGTGTGTGTATGTGTGTGTGTATGTGTGTGTATGTGTGTGTATGTGTGTGTATGTGTGTGTATGTATGTGTGTGTATGTGTGTGTATGTATGTGTATGTATGTGTGTATGTGTGTGTATGTGTGTATGTGTGTGTATGTGTGTGTATGTGTGTATGTGTGTGTGTATGTGTGTGTGTATGTGTGTGTATGTGTGTGTATGTTTTGCTGTTTGGCCTCTTGTACAGTCATCTGTAAAAGTTTAAGATATGATTTTTCTAAAAAAACTTTTTTTACATTTGACAAAACTGTGATTTTTTGGCCTTCAAACCAAATTATATAAGTTTACTTCCCCAAAAGCATCATAATACAACACAATTTGAAAAGTGATGACATCTATATATATATATAAATTGTGTTTGTTGTTATTGTTGTTTGTTTGTTTTTGTGTTGTTTGTTTTTGTGTTGTTGTTTTCTAACACATGCTCTCTAAAATGTTCCCTTTCCTTATATTCTTCTTCAACCCAAACTGGATGATGCCACCTCAGCTTTATCACAGCTCCTGATCTCTGCATGTCACTTAAGTAAGTAAGTAAACATGGTGCTTAACGTCCACAGAAACCATAAGGCTTATTAGGGACGGGGAGAAGGGGGGAAAGGGGATATGGAGGTGGGGGAAGAGGGAGATTATTATAAGTATCGCTGCACTGTCACCACCAGAATGATTCCTGCATTAAGATGGGCAGCGATGAGAGCCATTTTAATGTTTCAGTAGGAAGTGATGGACAAAGTCACAAGACAGTGTCCACAAACCACAACCTTTTTGAAGAGAAAGGAGAGCCGAAGCGGTATCGAACCGAGGTCCTTCTGCTTACCAGCCTAACGCCTTACCGCTAGGCCAAACCGGCTCACGTGCTGCGTGTCACGGCTTTTATGTTGCTTAACGTCCACGGAGGCGGGATGACCTATTAGGGACGGGGACAGAGTGGGAAAGGGGCCAGGGTGATTGGCTCGACCGCGGAAACCGCCCGAAAAAGACCGGAGAGACCGTGGACCGCCGCCAGAACAATGGAAGTGTTAAGGCGGTGTCCCCTCGCCATTGCCCAGCGACTTGTGCACTGCGCAATTGCTCTTTCAACTGCGGTGCTGGACAGAGTCACTAAGACAATGTCCGTTGCACCGCTGTTGACGAACAACTTGGACAACTCGAAGCAAAAGACGTCCAACTTGCTCAGCCCAGCTCCACCTCCCTACTCATGATCTCTTCTGGGCAAAAGTGAGGGTCCAGCTCCACCTCCCTCCTCTAAGATCTCTTGATCTTTTGATCTCGCCTGGAACCCTGGTGTGTCACGGTGATGAGTTGATGCTTAATGTCCTCAGATGTCATTTGACATATTAGGGACAAGTTGTGACCAATGTCGAAGCACGGTTCAATAAAATCCACATACGTAAGGTGTATGCGTGTTTAGCTGTAACCTGCCACCTGCACTTTTTGGCAGAATGACCGGGATTTTTTACGTGCTACTGTGGTAACACGGGGGTGGAACGGATACCGAAATAAGAGTCAGCACAGAAAGTCGACCCTGGAGAAGAAAATTCTCCCGCCGTTCCAGCACTGATTCGAACCCGAGACCTTTCAATCACGAGTCCGGTGCTCTAACCACCGAGCTATCGCCGCCCCTGTGTCACGGGAAATGTTGCACCTTAAGTAATCCCAATAAGTGGCATCAGACGGACTGTAGGCGTTTCATGAATTTCCTGATACACCGACTGACGATCAACTTGCGTGGCTTATTTTAGGGGTGGGTGGGGAGGGCAAGGGAAATGCGATATGTCGGACTGCTAGTTAAGGCTGGGCTGGACTTACACAGGACACAAATCCAGGTGGATGGTAGGTCGGAAATTGCAATGGCAAGGCGTCGACAGGGGTTGCTTTGTCTCCCAGCCGCAGTCACCGGATAGGCGGTGATTACACACCTGTTTACGGCGAGAAGTGAACGGGTGGCGTCACTACCCCGCAGTTCCCAATGCGTAGTCTGCGTGGCTGAAGCGGGACGGTAAAATACAGATGTCTATACAGAGCAACAGCTGAGCTGCACCCTTCGGCGCGGATTTCTTTCGTCTCGAATGTTCTGTCATTGTGTATGTGTAGCCTGTTATGCAAAAGCGCTAAGAGCTCACGGGAGACAGGTCGCTGTATAATAGTTATTCATTATTATTATAGCTACAAGAGAGAGAGAGAGAGAGAGAGAGAGAGAGAGAGAGAGAGAGAGAGAGAGAGAGGATATTTGTACTCGGTTGGTATACTCAGTTTGATATACTCAGTTGGTACCTGGCAACAAATGTCACTCATCCCTTTACTTTCGTTGTCTTGTGCTTTTCTGACCTCAGCTGCCTTTCATTTTCTTGAAGTTACTCTGAGAGATCTGTTGTACTGTACAGTCGCTTTTGTTTTGTTGATAATGAATGATGCCAACTGGACCGCGGGTCTTCTTTTTCTTTCTCGAAGCACTGGTAGATTTCAGCATAAGAGGCTCTTCATCCACCATGTCAGGACTGGACCATTGCACATATTTAAGTTATTTAGTCATTCCTGGATTTTTACGTCTCGTCAACCGCATGCGGAGAGGGAGGGGTCGTAGCTAGTTTTCCCACGTTTACTTATCGAGTCATGCGTTTACTTATCGTTTACTTTTACCGATTCATGCGCTTTTCTTAGTGGCTCTGTGGTGGGCCTATGGGTATCTGGGGGACAAATGAATTTCCTCACAGGGAAATTAAAGTCGTATTGTCTCTACGACTTTGCCAGCTGTCCGCTGACCGAGTCAGGGTTTGTCGCTGATCACGCTGGGCATACACGTGGCGCTGGAAACGTGAGGTACGTGTCGTCACGGTTAACAGCGGGACTGCCCGGATGTGGCTCCCTCACCTCTAGTCGAGTCGTCAATGAGAAAGGGTTCGACGCAAACTCCAAGCACTGGTTTACGACATCCTTCATTGAATCACTGCCGTATTTAGTTACGCCATAGGGTACAGAAAACTGTCAGCTAACAAGCAGTTTTGTTGTTGTTGCTCAAACAGTAGTAATTAAGTTTGTTTCAAACAACTCAAATAAAACAAGGCGTGTCATTTATAGCCGCCAACAAAATTTACACCAGCGCAAATAAAACCACAATCGTTTGAATCGAAACGGAACTCTTTTATTACCCGGGGTGGATACGTCTCATGTTTACGTGCGTGCTTTGGCGCTAGGTTGCTTCTACAGTCATATTAGTACCCGAACCTTTCGGAGGGCGCTGACGGCGTCGCTGGACAGCTGCGCAGAGATAAAGAGGCGTAACTAAATCAGTGGGGGGAAGGGAGTACGGAGGTGGGGAGAGAGATTATATACCTATCGCTACACTGTCACCACCAGAATGACCCCTGCATTAAGATGGGCGTAACTAAATCTGGCAGAGTTTGGAAGAAGGTGTCGGAAAGCGATGCTGGGAGTGTGGGTTCGACGCAGTCACACAAACTTTCGATCTGGCTGCCATATTGGACTGTTGTTGACTGGTCGAATATTCAATAGGTCGAGTTTGATTCCAACATTGCATTATCTGATTGCAACTGATTTCTATCGCCATGAATGATTATGCTCCATCACTTATTCTGGAGGTTTTATGAGAGAGAGAGAGAGAGAGAGAGAGAGAGAGAGAGAGAGAGAGAGAGAGAGAGAGAGAGATCAATATTTAATTTGATGTCTGTTCGCATCGAGATGATATTAGACAACAACAACAACAAAACTAACTTATAATTATTATTTATACTGATTTCCCCACATGACTACGAACAATCGATTTGACAATATTAGTGATAACATCAGTATTATACAAAATCTCTCTTACATTGTTGTAAGCATTTAAGTCATATCCATTTTTCTGAAATAACTCTGTGGTAATAGGACATTCAAGCAGTATGTGTTTAACAGAAAAGATATTTTTACAAACGCATGTCACATTCTGTGAACATTTAGTGTTCCATGAATTTACACGTAACTTGTAGATTACTCTTCTAAATATCTTGAACAAGACCGTATCGGTTAATTGAGAGAGAGAGAGAGAGAGAGAGAGAGAGAGAGAGAGAGAGAGAGAACTCGAACAAGGATTTTAGTTTAGGTTCAGTCAAAAACCTGTCTAACAACTAGTCCTTGCTAAGCTACTGATGAATAGATATCAAATTACAGGCATTATTTATATACATACAGGCATGAATGAGTGAGTGAAATGTTATACATGAGAATTTCCACACAAAACATAGCGTGCTCACAGCGCCAGATGAACGCATGCCATACATCATTCAGTTACATATTATGAGCATACGGTGAGCATATTATGAGTAAATGAAGCAGCAGAACATCTGATCAGTTCACATGACTAGTATCGGAAACGAAAACAGTAGCAGCCAGTGCTTATCTTATAAAGAACAGTAAAGGAGAAGGAGGGGGGGAAATAGAAGAAGAAAAAAGAAGAAGAAAAAAAAGGGTGGGGGCTGGGGGCACTCTCACAAGCTGTCGGAAGGACTGGGCGAGTTGTATGGAGGTATAAAATAGGTTTCAAATGACCAGTCATTGCAATGGCAATCACTCGAAAACCTCTCTCTCTCTCTCTCTCTCTCTCTCTCTCTCTCTCTCTCTCTCTCTCTCTCTCTCTCTCTCTCTCTCTCTCTCTCTCTCTCTCTCTCTCTCTCTGAGAGAGACAGAGAACTGGAACTCGAGCTCTAAAACTTTATTTTACAAGGGTTGTAGTTTAGGTTCAGCCAAAGATATATATCTATATGAAGGGCCCATGGTGGAACACTGCTGCCCCCATTGATAGGCGCAGAGACACTACACGTACGTGAAAGTACAAAATTAAAGCCAAGCTGCAGTAAGTGAGTAAACACGTTGCTTAACGTCCACAGAAACCATAAGGCTTATTAGGGACGGAGAGAAGGGGGGAAGGGAGTACGGAGGTGGGGAGAGAGATTATATACCTATCGCTACACTGTCACCACCAGAATGACCCCTACATTAAGATGGGCAGTGATGAGAGCCATTTTAATGTTTCATTAATTGTCAGGGACAAAATCACAAGACAGTGTCCAAAGACCACAACTTTTGAAGAGAAAGGAGAGCCGAAGCAGATTCGAACCGAGGTCCCTCTGCTTACCAGCCTAACGCCTTACCGCTAGGCCAACCCGGCTCACAAGCTGCAGTAAATGGCTGTACGAGTTTTACAATGCCGGCTGTGTGTATGCATGGCGCTGAAGTTCATGACTGACATCGTCCCCTTGAGCATGGACCTGAAAGCTCTTTGAAAAAGCGCTGTAAAATACGAAGCATGTCAGGCAGTGTCAGACTGCAGGATAATAACGACTGTAAAAAGAGGGAGAAGTAAAACCACAACACAATAAAACAAATCACTGCAGTCATTCATGGTAGGGTACAGCCATAAAGCAATCATTTCTTCGTGCCAAGGGACGTCATCCCCTTACTCCCCCCCTCCCCCCTCCCCCCTTTCCACTCTCCTTTTCCCTCACACACGCTACACACCCACAGACGCACACACATATACACGAACGCACGTACGCACACACGAACACACATATAGGCTATACTCACACATGCACGCACACATACTAGCACGAACGCGCGCACACACTAACACACACCGTACATGGACGCACGCACACACTCATACACACGCACACATACACGAACGCACGCACGCACACACACACGCACGCACACACACACACACACACACACACACACACACACACACACACACACACACACACACACACACACACACACACACACCGTAATTTTACGCTCGATCGTAATTTTCTTGCTCTTTACGAGTCACTTCCTGACCATCAGTGACACTGAACAATGAATATCGATATAGCCTTGACTAATGGGTTCAGCGAGTCTTCAGGTTTTAGCTCGTGAATACAGTCGAGCTAGAAAGCGTGAAACAACTCAGTGCAACACCGCCAAACTCACTCAACCGAGGCCAGACATGGCAGCGCCCTTCCGTCGACACAGAGCACGTGAGTGTCATTGGCGGGAGCTGCGACAATAGTTCTGTTTCCCCGAAACATGCTTCGCGACGTACTTTTGTCGCGACAAAAGACGTGTTTTGTCGCGACCAAAATAACACTTGTGGCAGCTCCCGCCAATGATACGTGAAAACGTTGTGAATTTAAGAGTCATTATTGCTACTGCTGTTGTTATTAACCTGGCCATGTGTTACCAGCATCTCACGCTGATCGCAACTCTAGCGGTAGCTAGTCCTGTGCATGCCTCCCACTGCCTGACTCAGCATGCAGCGTGAAGGCCTGTTGCACACGCGTCAGCGAGTTAGGGGCTGAGTTAGCAAACTCCAAACGCTGTATGTGTGTGAGTGAGTGTCACAGTGTGTTTACTGTACCCAGCTATTTTCATTTTTTCCTCTAGCTTTTGTTTTGGTTAACGATCTTTTCTCTGGTTTATTTTTTTTCTTTTTTTTTTTTCTTTTTTCTTCTTCTTTTTTCTTTCTTTTTGTAATTGGGTACGATTTTGTTTTTGTTTTTGTTGCTGTTTGTTTCTTTTTGTTGTCTGCCTTTGTATTTTATGTTTATTGCCGTGTCTTACAGATGCTCTTTCACTGATGTTCTTTCATGTACCCCCACTGGGGTTTTTGAAATAAACTACTTGACTTAATTGGCATCCTTCCTTCAACCACCGCCGTATTTAGTTACGCCATAGGTTCAGGAAAACTGTCGGCTAACGAGCAGTTTTTTGTTGGTGCTCAAACAGTAGTAAGTTTGTTACAAACAACTCAAATTATATCAGACGTTTGTTTTATAACTGACCATGTTGCTTACGCCAACTCAAATAAAACCAAAATCGTTTGAATCGAGACGGAACTCTTTGTTTTCCCCCTCTCTCTCTCTTTTCGTCTGTATGAAGACTGAGCTCTGGGTGGTCTGTATGAAGACTGAGCTCTGGGTGGTCTGTTTGGAGACTGAGCTCTGGGTGGTCTGTTTGAAGACTGAGCTTTGGGTGGTCTGTATGAAGACTGAGCTCTGGGTGGTCTGTATGAAGACTGAGCTCTGGGTGGTCTGTATGAAGACTGAGCTTTGGGTGGTCTGTTTGAAGACTGAGCTCTGGGTGGTCTGTTTGGAGACTGAGCTCTGGGTGGTCTGTTTGGAGACTGAGCTCTGGGTGGTCTGTATGAAGACTGAACTTTGGGTGGTCTGTTTGAAGACTGAGCTCTGGGTGGTCTGTTTGAAGACTGAGCTTTGGGTGGTTTGTATGAAGACTGAGCTCTGGGTCGTCTGTATGAAGACTGAGATCTGGGTGGTCTGTATGAAGACTGAGCTCTGGGTGGTATGTTTGAAGACTGAGCTTTGGGTGGTCTGTATGAGGACTGAGCTCGTGGTGATCTGTATGAAGACTGAGCTCGTGGTGATCTGTATGAAGACTGAGCTCGTGGTGATCTGTATGAAGACTGAGCTCCTGGTGATCTGTATGAAGACTGAGCTCCTGGTGATCTGTATGAAGACTGAGCTCTGGGTGATCTGCATGAAGACTAAGCTCCTGCTGGTCTGCATGAAAGCTGAGCTTTAAGGCATGACTGAAAAACTGAAGTCTGAATGAAAACTGAGGTCTGAATGAAAAATCCGAGGTCCAAATGAAGACTGAACTCTGAATGGCCTGTGCGAAGGCTTGACTTCTGAGGTTTGTGTGAAAACTTGTGAAATCTGTAGTGGACAGAAATAGGGAAGTTGCGGGGGTTGGGGGGGGGGGGGATAATGAAATAAGTAAGTAAATATGGTGCTTAACGTCCACAGAAACCATAAGGCTTATTAGGGACGGGGAGAAGGGGGGGAAGGGGGTATGGAGGTGGGGGGAGAGGGAAATCATATACCTATCGCTACACTGTGACCACCAGAATGACTCCTGCATTAAGATGAACAGGTCACAAACAAACTATGTACCTCCCCCCCCCCCCCCCCGCCCACCTTCCCATTCCCACTCTCTCTCCACACATACACCAACACACTGTGAGTGCAGGTTTCTGGCGGAGCGGTCCAAGGCGTTCCACCTGACGGCGGGCAGTGAACACCTGAAGAGGGCGGAACATCCGAATGGAGCCTACCTGCTCATCAAACACTTCACCAAGCACTGGAGCCCGCTCACACAGACACGACCAGGTCAGGCTGCCCTCGTCTACAATCGCTTCTTCCTTCTTTCCTTCTTCCATGGTGCTTTACGTCCACAGAATTAACTACAAGGCTTATTGGGGACGGGCGAAGGTGGGGGAAGAGGGAGACAAATATACCTATCGCTACACTGTCACCACCAGAATGACTCGATCCTGCATAAAGAGGCTAGGCCAAACCGGCTGGCTTCTTCCTGTACACAAAACCAGTTGAGTTCTTCCCGAGACCGTGAAAAGCACAGTCCATGGTACATGGAGGCAGGTGGGGGGATGGGGGGAGAGGGGCGGGGGGGCGGGGTGATTGTGTGGGGTGGGGCGGAACTGTCCATGGTAGTGTCTGTTTCAGGCGAGTGTCTTTTTTCTCGGAGTTTTCAAGGCGGGTTTATAATAACTATGTATCTAATATCTTAGCGTCCAGGGCCTGCACTGTCTGTTTCAGGCCTGATCTATCAACAAGTCTTCGATGTCTCTTTCAGGCCTGGCCTCTCTTTTTAAAAATCTCAACATGAGTCTGCGAAGTCTGTTTCAGGGCTGGCTTCTCTTCTTAAAGACATAGGTCTGCGATGTCTGTTTCAGGCCTGATCTATCAACAAGTCTTCGATGTCTGTTTCAGGCCTGGCCTCTCTTTTTAAAAATCTCAGCATGAGTCTGCGATGTCTGTTTCAGGGCTGGCCTCTTTTCTTAAAGATCTCAACATGGGTCTGTGATGTCTGTTTCAGGGCTGGCTTCTCTTCTTAAAGACATAGGTCTGCGATGTCTGTTTCAGGCCTAGCCTCTCTTCTTAAAAATCTCAGCATGAGTCTGCGATGTCTGTTTCGGGGCTGGCCTCTCTTCTTAAAAATCTCAGCATGAGTCTGCGATGTCTGTTTCGGGGCTGGCCCCTCTTCTTAAAGATCTCAACATGGGTCTGTGATGTCTATTTCAGGGCTGGCTTCTCTTCTTAAAGACATAGGTCTGCGATGTCTGTTTCAGGCCTAGCCTCTCTTCTTAAAAATCTCAGCATGAGTCTGCGATGTCTGTTTCAGGCCTAGCCTCTCTTCTTAAAGACATGGGTCTGCGATGTCTGTTTCAGACCTGGCTTCTCTTCTTAAAGATCTCAACATGGGTCTGCGATGTCTGTTTCGGGGCTGGCCTCTCTTCTTAAAGACATAGGTCTGCGATGTCTGTTTCAGGCCTAGCCTCTCTTCTTAAAAATCTCAGCATGAGTCTGCGATGTCTGTTTCGGGGCTGGCCTCTCTTCTTAAAGATCTCAACATGGGTCTGCGATGTCTGTTTCGGGGCTGGCCTCTCTTCTTAAAGACATAGGTCTGCGATGTCTGTTTCAGGCCTAGCCTCTCTTCTTAAAAATCTCAGCATGAGTCTGCGATGTCTGTTTCAGGCCTGGCCTCTCTTCTTAAAAATCTCAGCATGAGTCTGCGATGTCTGTTTCGGGGCTGGCCTCTCTTCTTAAAGATCTCAACATGGGTCTGCGATGTCTGTTTCAGGCCTGGCCTCTCTTCTTAAAGATCTCAACATGGGTCTGCGATGTCTGTTTCAGGCCTGGCCTCTCGTCTGGGGAACATCAACGCTGGTCTACCTACGGAGAATGACTACCAAGGGTCGCTGAGCTCGCTGATCCGACTGCAGCGTGTCTACACGCTGTCCGTGCAGCACATGTACGCAGGCAACTACTCCGGCTACGAGGGTCCTGCGCTGCAGCCGGAGGATGCCTTTCTGCTGGGGCGTCAGGCCTTCATGGACGGCTACCTGCAGGAGGCCATCCAGTGGCTGAAGCTGGCGGTGGACGTCATGCGGTCTCCGGAAACCGCCTCCTCCGCCTCCTCCTCCGCCCCGGGCGTCACTCCCTTCTCTCTGGCTCAGACCGCTTCATTGCTCGGCAGGGCCTTTTTCTTTGTAAGCTCGGCTTGGCCTCTCTCTTTGTAATCTCGGTAGGGCCTCTTTCTTTGCAAGCTCGGCTTGGCGTCGCCCTTTGTAAACTCGGCAGGGCCTCTCTCTTTGTAAGCTCGGCAGGGCCTCGCTCTTTGTAATCTCGGCAGGGCCTCTCTCTTTGTAAGCTCGGCAGGGCCTCTCTCTCTTTGTAAGCTCGGCAGGGCCTCTCTCTTTGTAAGCTCGGCAGAACCTCTGTCTTTGTAAGCTCGGCAGGGCCTCCCTCTTTGTAAGCTCGGCAGGGCCTTGTTCTCTGTAAGATGGAAAGGGCATCGCTCTTTGTAAGCTCGGCAGGGAATCGCTTTAAAATATATTTTTTTTAAAGAGAGAAAAGACAAAGTAATGGCAGATAGCCCCACCATCAACATGGCAAAGGGACAGGGAGTTTAGAAACGAGACAAAGCTATCGCAAGTATCGCACCTTTAACATGGCAAAAAGATTTCAGCAAACAGTTTTTGTTGCTCTTTGTATTTGATTTGCAGTCATGAGATGTTTCGATAGTCCATGTATAGCTGCATTGCATGTCTGGGTTGCACTGATTGTTCCGGGATGCGTGCATGTTTGCCTGCGCTTTGCTGTTGACGTTGGATCGTCTGGTGTATGCATGTGTCATGTACTGATTCTGATGTCCGTTCTTGTTTTGAATTGTGAAGTGCTTTGAGCCAGTCTAGTTGGATTAAGCGCTATAAAAGAATTACGTATTATTATTATTAAACAGTGTCGTAGGACATCATAGCTCCATTTTTGGGCGGGACTGAGTCAGTGAGGACAAGTTGTAGCTGTAAGATGTAACACAAATATTCACGCTCCCGTTGTGTGAAGAGGTCTTAGGGATGTCGTGCTCTTTGGTTCGCTGTTGCAGATGGGGAATACGACGAAAGCACAGGAAATGTACGCCTTGTCCTCGGAGATAGGTCAGTATGAGACTAAGTCTGGAAGAGTTTGAATGCAGGGAAACCTGACAAGGCAACAGGTTTGAGAATATTAAATAATATTTAATATTCTCAAACCTGTTGCCTTGTTATGTGAAAGAAAAGTGTTCAGAGTTTTTGCCCTGTAAACAAGCCACCTTTCGTCTTTTCCACGACCAGTTAAAAGAGTTCTGCTGTCAAGACGTGATAATTGTGAGAGCGATGGTATGCTACGACTTTTACAGGGCCCGGTTTTAAAACAGAAGGAATCATTGGAAAATGTCGCTTTTGGGTTGGTTGGTTGGTTGAAGTGTTGCTTTACTTCCACAGAAACCGTAGGTTTATTAGGGACGGGAGCCCAGGACGTCCACATCGACTTACACACAGCTCCTGAGCTCTGGGCTTTTGGGGTCAGGAATGCCCATTTTATAGCAATATCTTTTGGTTGATCTGGTGCCAGCCTCAAACAGGCGGACAGTCTTGGAGATGAGTATCGCAAGGGCCGTCCTGCTGCAGCTGTTGTGTCTCTGAAAGCAGTATTGCTCCACACGCAAAAAGCTGGTGAAAAAACGTCTTGCGTCATCGAGGAAAAAAATGACAGAAATACGAGGGAATGAATCGGGAGTAATCTGTTCAATTTTACATGCACACGTGGGCGTAAAAGCGCGATGCAAAATTGATGCCGCACACTTTGAGAAGCATGCCGAACAACTTGTGAGGTTAAGACGCATCAGATTGAGTGTTTTCTTGGTTGCTGGTTTTTCTTTTCTATTCAACCTGGACGTCGGTGAGAGGTTCATAGAAACTGGACAAAACTGTGATCTTTTATAAAGACAGATTTAACATGGTGGTAGTCTACGAATTGGTTTTAACACAGAAATATGATGCGATATACTCTTTGTTCACAGTTACATAGTAACGTTACTAACTGGGTTTAACATAGAAATATGATGTGATATAGTCTTTGTTCACAGTTACATGGTAAAGTTACTAACTTGGTTTAACATAGAAATATGATGTGATAAACTCTTTGTTCACAGTTACATGGTAACGTTACTGTTTGAACGACTGTAGATACGCATTACAAGTCGTGCAAAGCTCGGTTTTAATACAGAGTGGACAGGACCAGGCTGCGGCACTTGGTTATAATAAAGGTTACGTGTTACCGCAGTAACAGGTGTTGAGGCGGCAGGTTACAGCTAAATACGCATGCACCTTACGTATGTGGCTTTGCATGAAGTGACATAGTGTATGGTTGTATGGTGTAAATAGAACGCGCCGAGATGGCAGCAGTTCCATGTGGCACCAGCCATGCCAGCGCTGTAAGTACACCACTTTGGTACGGGTGGATATTCAAAAACGCGCTATAAAAAGCTAGTCACTCGTGTAGAATCACACCTTTCATGGTTCAGGAGCTGTGTGAGAGTCGAGGTGGCCGTCCTGGGCTGTCCTGTTCTGGTTTCCGTGGACGTAAAGCTATAGTGAACCATGCTTCGGCATTGGTCTCAGCTTGTCCCTAATATGTCAACCGACATCCGAAGACATTAAGCAACACTATACCTACCTGTAGAATCACACCCGAGCGCAGTAAGTCTGCTCGAGAACGGAGAACAGGGCATTATAAAGGCGATCAACAACAACAACAAAGGTTTCAGGGGCAGGATGACACGTCATGCTTTCAGATCCTAGTGGCGGTGACGTGATGCAGCTGAAGAAGGAATTGGACGGCGAGACAGCGACCTACGGCCACAACAACAGGACCTGGCACCGCAATATGAGTCTCTTGTGTTCGAGGGACAAGGAGCACAGAGTGGTGAGTACGTACATCACACCCACTCTCCAAGCACTGGTTTACGACATCCTTCCTTCAACCACTGCCGTATTTAGTTACGCCATAGGTCCC
Source organism: Alviniconcha strummeri (assembly GCA_963584105.1). Classification (NCBI taxonomy): domain Eukaryota; kingdom Metazoa; phylum Mollusca; class Gastropoda; family Provannidae; genus Alviniconcha; species Alviniconcha strummeri. The sequence continues at coordinate 10,479,892 of OY757555.1, read as the reverse complement.
AGAAAACTGTCAGCTAACGAGAAGTTTTGTTGTTGTTGATGTTCAATCAGTAGTAAGTTTGTTACAAACAACTCAAATTATATCAGACGTTTGCTTTATAACTGACCATGTTGCTTACACCAGCTCAAACAAAACCAAATCGTTTGAATCGAGACGGAACTCTTCTTTTAATCCGGGGTGGATGCGTCTCGTGTTTCCGTGCGTGCTTTGGCGCTAGGTTGATGAGTTGATGCTTAATGTCCTCAGATGTCATTTGACATATTAGGGACAAGTTGTGACCAGTGCCGAAGCACGGTTCATTAAAATCCACATACGTAAGGTGTATGCGTGTTTAGCTGTAACCTGCCACCTGCACTTTTTGGCAGAATGACCGGGATTTTTTACGTGCTACTGTGGTAACACGGGGGTGGAACGGATACCGAAATAAGAGTCAGCACAGAAAGTCGACCCTGGAGAAGAAAATTCTCCCGCCGTTCCAGCAGGGATTCGAACCCGAGACCTTTCAATCACGAGTCCGGTGCTCTAACCACTGAGCTATCCCCGCCCCTGGCGCTAGGTTGCTTCTACAGTCATATTAGTACCCAAACCTTTCGGAGGGCGCTGACCGCGTCGCTGGACAGCAGCGCGGAGATAAAGGTCAGTGCCCTTTCAGTGGCGTAACCAAATCTGGCAGAGTTTGGAGGAAGGTGCCGGAAAGCGATGTTCGGAGTTTGCATCACACATTATCTTTGCTAAACAGGTTGATGGTACTGTATTTTGATGCTGGTGCTGTATATTGGCACCGCTGTACCTAATGTTAGTACTGTACACTGCTGTTAGCTTTGTGTGTTGATGTTAGCACTGTGCGTTGATGTTGGTTGGTACTGTACGTTGATGTTGGTACTGTACTTTGATGTTGGTACTAAGTAAGTAAACATGGTGCTTAACGTCCACGGAAACCATAAGGCTTATTAGGGACGGGGAGAAGGGGGGGGGGGAATGGGGCATGGAGGTGGGGGGAGAGGGAGACTATATACCTATCGCTACACTGTCACCACCAGAATGATTCCTGCATTAAGATGGGCAGCGATGAGAGCCATTTTAATGTTTCAGTAGGAAGTGATGGACAAAGTCACAAGACAGTGTCCACAAACCACAACCTTTTTTGATGAGAAAGGAGAGCCGAAGCGGTATCGAACCGAGGTCCTTCCGCTTACCAGCCTAACGCCTTACCGCTAGGCCACACCGGCTCACAGTTGGTACTAAGCGTTGATGTTAGTACTATATGTAACCGAGTGTATTGTATACATGTTCCGGGTCATGACCCTATAACCTTTCTTTCCGGTCCTTTTCCTTTTTGATTGGGTGGGGTTTTTTATGGCCCAATTATCTAAGGTATTAAAAGTTGTGTCCTGGGCCGGCAGCGTGGGGGCGGGGATAGCTCAGTGGTTAGAGCGCCGGACTCGTGATTGAAAGGTCGCGGGTTCGAATCCCTGCTGGAACGGCGGGAGAATTTTCTTCTCCAGGGTCGACTTTCTGTGCTGACTCTTATTTCGGTATCCGTTCCACCCCCGTGTTACCACAGTAGCACGTAAAAAATCCCGGTCATTCTGCCAAAAAGTGCAGGTGGCAGGTTACAGCTAAACACGCATACACCTTACGTATGTGGCTTTTATTGAACCGTGCTTCGGCATTGGTCACAACTTGTCCCTAATATGTCAAATGACATCTGAGGACATTAAGCATCAACTCATCATCATCATCACCGGCAGCGTCCCTTTTCCCCCAGTGTCCCTGCAGAGGCAGGTTGTTTGTTTAACTGTTGCGGCCGGTGTTCATGTTTTCATCAGGGGAGAGCCTGTAAGTAGTTATTTTTCTATGGCTTGTTCTGTTGTTTCTTATTGATGTAAATAATGTATGTCTATAATGTTATCATGTTCACAACGTGCCTTGATTTTGGTTCTTGAATACGTGGGTAATTTCGGCGTCAGATTGCCGCCTGGTTGCAGCCGCTGTGGCGTCAGAGTACCTTGTTTGTGCGTTCATATCTTAAACCTTTATGCCACAGGATGACCGGTGTTTCCAAAATGTATGCAGCTAACCCTGGTTAGCTGATGTGTAACTAGTATGTTATGCTGCCATTGTTGGATGTTCAGTTTGAGTGATGCTTTGCCGATGCAAAGTTATCCCTCTAAAGTATGGGTACTTTGTCAGTGCGGCCGTGCGGCATAACTTATTTGATTAGTTTCCTACCGATTTATGTTTCTACATGAAATCGGTGGTATATCATGGCTAACACTTTGAAGATGTTGGACTTCATAGTTGTCGAATGTTACGTTTACTAGTTGAATATGGGTTAGTACATAGGGGTGATTGTATAAACTGTGAGACGTGTTATTTCTGTTTCGATCCGGCTTTTGTATGGCCGAGTCTTGGGCGCGCAGACTTTCTCTCTACTTAGCTTGTAAACCCTTTCCGGGTCTTTGTGCGTGTACCCGAACTAGCCGGTGATGCGCGTCAGTGGGGGCAATTAGGTCTTTGTCTCTGTTCACTACCCGAGCAGACAGGCGCAGCCAGATCAGCAGTTTAGATTCTTGCTGCGCTACCCGCTTCCTGTAAGACGCTTGACGTTGTTCACAGCCGGATATGCTCTGCTAGTCAGTAACAGTAACATGCTGTAACGCTTTGAGTAAATTGACGAGGCTGGAGCTGGTTAGTTTATGACTGACTTCTTCCCGCTCACGGCATGGACCCAGGTGCCACCCGTGTCACTATCCATCTCGTTGTGTGCTTAAGTGGAACTGCTGTAACGATTATCTCACGCTTCCTGTTTAGTTAAGAATGAGCCTGACACTGTTTCCTGGTTGGTTGGTGTACAAATAAAAGTTATGTTATAGCAACCTCTGACTTGTGACTCTTCATCCATGCTTCCAACCTGCTTCCCCTCAACTCCCCATCCCCACTCCCCTACATATACGTTGATGTTGGTACTGTATGTAATATTAGCACTGTATGTTGATGTTGGTACTGTATGTAATATTAGCACTGTATGTTGATGTTGGTACTGTATGTGATGTTAGCAATAGCACTGTGCATCGATGTTGCTGTTGTACGTTGGTGTTATTACTGTACGTTGAAGTTGGTACTGTATGCTGGTGTTGGTGCTGTAGGTTGATGTTAGTGATGTAGGTTGATGTTGATACTGTACGTTGACTGCACATTGATGTTGGTGCTGTAGGTTGATGTTGGTGCTGCAGGTTGATGTTGGTGCTGTAGTTTGATGTCGGTGCTGTAGATTGAGGTTGGTACTGTAGGCTGATGTTGGTGCTGTAGGTTGATGTTTGTACTGTAGGCTGATAGATTGATGTTGATACTGTAGGTTGATGTTGGTACTGTAGGCTGATAGATTGATGTTGATACTGTAGGTTGATGTTGGTACTGTAGGTTGAGGTTGGTGCTGTAGGTTGAGGTTGGTGCTGTATGTTGGTGCTGTAGGTTGAGGTTGGTGTTGTATGTTGAGTTGCTACTGCACTGTTGATACTGCATGTTGATGTTGGTGCTGTAGGTTGAAGTTGGTACTGTAGGATGATGTTGGTGCTGTAGGTTGATGTTGGTGCTGGAAGTTGATGTTGGTGCTGTGGGTTGATGTTGGTGCTGTAGGTTGATGTTGGTACTGTAGGTTGATAGATTACTGTTGATACTGTAGGTTGATGTCGGTACTGTAGGCTGAGGTTGGTTCTGTAGGCTGATGTTGGTGGAGTGTATGGGGTTGGGTGTAAAGCGGCAGGCAGCTGGTGGTGCAGTGTGCTCCGTGTGCAGCCCGAGATCCGGCCCGGTCACGTGTGTCGCTACAAGGCGGCCCTGGGAGGGCCCTACCTCCGGTACAAGGAGGAAATCTTGTCCGTCCAGCCGTTCGCCTCCCTATTCTATGACGTCGTCAGCGACACAGAAATAAGCACCATCAAGCAGCACATTAAAGACAAGGTCAGTGTTCAGTGTGTCTCTGTTCTGTTACGTGCTCAACGACACAGAAATACGCACCATCAAGCAGCACGTTAAAGACAGGGTCAGTGTGTCGCACACACACACGCACCGGACACAGAGCCTGTCATTTTACTCAAATAGGCGAAAAACGGTGAATTCTTATCCTCAAATTAATTTGGGAATGTTATTTGTTTGGATATGATCTTGCGCACGACACGTCATATAGTAATGAACGATGATTGTGGATAGCACTTATGCAGCGCAAATCTTTTTCACACGCACACACACGCACGCACGCATGCACGCACGCACGCACGCACGCACGCACGCACGCACACACACACACACACACACACACACACACACACACACACACACATAAATACGCTACTACACACCATTCATGCACATGCATATATATACACGTCGACGTACACACACTATCTGTTCGCAAGAATGGTCAGCCAAGGTTTGTGGAAAGACGTGTTTGCCGGAACAGGTAAGTCTTCAGCTGGGTTTCGAATTCACACAGAGTGGGGAGTTTTCGCAGACTTGGCGGGCAGCGAACTCCATACAGTTGGAGCGACTGGTGACGAAACTGAAAGAGTGCTGACTAGAATGTTTCAAATTACGTTTAGGAATTTTCAAAAGCTCGCTTGAGGATCGAAGGGTGCGTGGTGTTTGAAACGCGCAGAGCCAATCTGAAAGGTAAGAAACTGATGTTACGTAGCAGACGATACTTTTTGACGTAATGAGTCATGTGATTAAATATGGTCGCGCTGTAAACTACACCTCGTCAGTTGTTTGAATGGATGCAACTCTCTGCCTTGTCTAAGACCTGTTTAGCCACGCAGCAAGAGTATATTTTATTCATTGTAGCCTGTCTGATGGAGATTACCGGAAGTTTTTCTTCTCCAGTAAAAACCGTAAATTAATGTTAACTGGTGCATGAATCTAAACTAATCTAAATCTAAAGTGACCTGTCAACTAGTTGTTGTTTTTACGGGCTTTTTTTTTTTTTTTTTTTTTACGGACTTTTTGTTTTTGTTTTGCGAACATCCCCCAGAGTGCCGGAATAATCATCAATACGATTGTGCGCATCAAAGGAAAGAAGAAGAAGAAGAACTATGGTGAACTGCGCGACACAAAAAATCTTACGTGCTTTCCGCGCTGATATTGGTTTACAAACCAAGCACTGATTTACGACATCCTTCCTTGCCAGAAAGCGATGCTCGGAGTGTGATTGGTTTAATGTCTCCGCTCAGTCTGGTTTTTGTTTGTAGCTGTTCCAGTCAGTGTCAGTTTTTATAGCTGCTCCAGTCCGTGTCATTTGTTGGAAGTTTTTTTATGCGCCATACGTAAGTTTTTATTCATTCACTCATTTGTTGTGGCTGCTCGATCCATTGCGTGTCGTTTTGTTGTAGCTTTTCCGTGGGCTGGTGGGACAGGGGCGAGAGGCCCGAGTGGACAACATCCGGACCAGTGACCTGTGAGTATCTCTCTTGCTGCCCCTCTCACCGCCTTCTGTCTGTCTGCCCGTCCTTCTGTTTAGCTACATGTCTGTTCACACCTCTGTTCAGCAACATGTCTGCCTCCCCGTTCCTCGTGTTTAGCTACATGTCTGTTTACCCCTCTATTTGTTTAACTACATCATAGTACATGTCTGTGCAATATGTCTGTCAGTCAGTCCCTTTGTTTACCCACATGTCTGTCTGTCTTGGTATCTGTCCATTGATCTGTTTGCCTACATGTCTGTCTTGCCCGTCCCCCTGTTTACCTGCATGTTTGTTTGCCGGTCTGTGCCTATTTGTCTGTCTGCCCTTCCTTTGGTCAGTTTACTTACATGTCTGTCCTTCCTCTGTCTGTTTACCTGCATGTCTTGCCTTCCCTCGGTCTGTGTGCCTGCATGTCTGGCCTTCCCTCGGTCTGTTTACCTGCATGTCTGGCCTTCCCTTGGTCTGTTTACCTACATGTTTGTCCGTCCCTTGGTCTGTTTACCTACATGTTTGTTGTTCCCTCAGTCTGTTTACCGACATGTCTGTCGTTCCCTCTGTCTGTTTATCTACATGTCTGTCGTTCTCTCGGTCTGTTTACCTGCATGTCTGTCGTTCCCTCGGTCTGTTTACCAACATGTCTGTCATTCCCTCGGTCTGTACCTACGTGTCTGTCTTCCCTTCCCTCTTTTACCTACATGTCTGTCTGTCCTTCTCTGTCTGTCAGTATGTTCCCCTGGCTGTTCATCTGTTTATTTGCCTGCTTGCACCTGCCTGGCAGTGTTCACTGTAGAAGGATTGTCATGAATTTCACCAGCATCAAGATTCCTTTCAAGAAGATAATTTCTTCCATCGAGCCCCTCTGATTTCAAAGTGTGGAGAGAGAGAGAGAAAGACAGAGACAGAGAGAGAGAGTCACAGAGAGAGAGAGACTGCATGCACAGTGGGGGTCTTTCTGATCTCTGCCTCTGTTTGTTTGTTTTTCCTTATTTTCGCCCCTGTTTCTTCCTGATCTCTGCCTCTGTTTCTTCTTCATCTCTGCCTCTGGGTTTTTCCCTCTTTTGTTTTTGTTTTGTTTTTGTGAGTGACTTCAGTCGAGAATATTGACAAAACTGTTGGATAAAAGTTCTGCTTCCATTTGCCACATGAATTAACATGCCCTCATCAGCCGACACCATAGTACTCACATTCATGTGTTATAGATAAGAAGTTGGAAAGGCAAGACGGTGGACATCATCATAGCAGTTGCTCTCTCATTTAGTCATTACAAAGTGTGTGAGAATGAAGCACCACAAGATGCTGGGTGGTTTGTGGTGGCGGTACGTGTCTGTTGGCCTGCTTCAGAGGCTGGATACACGACCGTGAGCTGCAGACGTCAGCGAGGATCTCGGAGAGGGTGAAGATCATCACAGGGCTGGAGGTGGACCAGCGATACCCCACAGGACCCAGTTCAGCTGAGGCCATGCAGGTCATTGTGCTACCACTCTCTCTCTCTGTCGCTCACTGTCAGTCTGTTTATCTCTCTATCTCTCACTGTATGTCTGTTTGTCTCTCTCTCTGTTTTTTTGCCCTGACATAACTGTACTGGTTGACTGGGCATAAAACTCCAAGTTACTTACTTACTCTGTGTGTATGTCTCTTACTATATCATCTCTCTCTCCCCTCGTAGTGTGTGTGTGTGTGTGTGTGGGGGGGGGGGGGGATGCAGGGATGGTAGTTGGGAGGAGGGGGGGGATGCAGGGATGGTAGTTGGGGGGGTGGGGGGGTGATGCAGGGACATAATGGGGAGAGGGGAGGTGATGCAGGGATGTAGTGGTGGTCTGCACCTGCTTGTTGGTGGGAAACTGGTGGTGGCTCAGTCTGGCTGCACAGGTACAACTGTCTTCAGTGGGAGGCACTGTAGGTTGATCTGAAAAGATCGTTGTGCAGTGCTCACCGGAGTGACTTCATGCAGCAGCAGTGCAGGATCTCCGCCTGGTGTCCAGCCATTTTTCCCACAATGCAGAATGCCTGCGATGTGGCTGGTCATTTGTGCCTACGATGTGGCTGGTCATTGGGAGGTAATAACATAAAGCAAAACGAGTAATGTCTCAGTGTTTCTAGTGTCATTTTACAACTGTGTTACAGGTAGTAAACTACGGTCTTGGTGGCCATTATGATGCACATATGGATCCTTTCAAGGTGAGTCTCTCATCTCTCTCTTTCTCTTGCCCCCCCCCCCCCTCCCTCCCTCCCTTTCCTTTTCTTTCCATCTCTTTCTGTCCTCTCTTAATTTGTCCTCTCACCCTGACCCATCTCTCTCTCTCTCTGTCTCTGTCTGTCTGTCTGTCTCTCTCTCTTGTTCGTATTTCAGTAACTGAACTAAATTAGCTGCTGTATTCTGTGATCAACATGATCCAAAAAGACATCAGTTAAATAGAGACGATGACTACCATCACCTAAAGACTGTCAATACAAACATCAGCACCAGCACCAAACAAACCAACAACAACAACAACAAGAACCAGAGTGACATGTGGAACTCATTTGGCGATGCACATGAGCCAACCTTGTGTGATATTTGCGCAAAACACTCTAGTGAGCCAAATTTGTGTGTTATTTGCGCAGAACAATCTGGTGAACCAACTTTGTTATTTGCGCAGAACAATCTGGTGAGCCAACTTCATGTGTTATTTGCGCAGAACAATCTGGTAGGCCAACTTTGTGTGTTATTTGTGCAGAACAATCTGGTGGGGGATGCCATGTTGGAGAACTCTGGAGCCAGAATTGCTACTTTCCTCATATATGTGAGTTTTCTTACATCCCACCAACACACAAACGCACGCACTCACGCACGCACGCACACTCACACACACACACACACACACACACTGGCCTAAAAAGACTGGACATATAGTTACAAGCTAAGAGATCAAAAATGAAAATGGTTTTAACACAAAAATGCACTCACCCTCACGTGCACACAACTCAGTCAAAATAAAAAAAGAATACACCATATTTTTAGATAGTAGGGAAGATAATGGCTACAGCTTTTCCCAGGGTTACCCATCTTGTGGATTTGTCTCTCTTCAGTTAATTCTTCCATCAGGAGTAGCCACAATCACCATCTTGATCATTCTGTTGCTACTATGTATTATCTGTGTGCTGCCATGCCACAGGCTGTTAGGCTTTCTCTCACCAAATGGGTGGGCATTGGATCTTTGACGTGCGCAATGATCTTTGAGCATGCTGTACACACCTTCTCAGTGCAGCAGTCAGAGTATACTCTTTAGTTGCGCCCTGCCCCCTGCCTGATCTGACCTCATTAGCCCTGCTGGGGTCACTTTCAGGCCAGCGACGGCTTTCTAGGGGCCCCGTTGCCTGGCTACAAGACGGTTTCAAAATGGCGGCTGCAGCTTCAAGATTTAACCCCCTTTCCCTTACTTTCACAAAGATTTTGCACCACTCTTCACACCTCAGCATCTTTGGGATGTTATCTTCTATTTACTCTCATGCCAGACTGTCCCCTGGCACCTCTTGGTCAAGTCTGACAGCAGTAATTTATGTTTTGTTAGGTTGTAAACATTGATGGTGCCACAATCAATTCCTCCCTCCTTTTCATTTGAATGAAATTATCAGACCTCATAAATCAAGACGAGAGGTTTTCTCAGATGGTGTGTAGTGGTCTCTGCATTCTCCAGGCTCTGTTCTTCACATTGCATGCTGACAAACACGGGAGTAATTAGCTGATGGGTCAGGAGGGGCTGTAAATGAGAACCCGGTGTCAGTATCCCTACCACCTGGTCTTGCTCACAGGCAGACACACAACACCTTGTTGTGGAATGGATACCTGTGCTTGGATATCAGTGTGTTTTTTATAGTACTCGTGCGTTGTTTTGAATTCTATTTCAGTTGTTTTATTGACAAAACTTTATACAAGTAAAATGTAAGGAATACAACAGTACACAATGGGTGTGCTGTAGAGTAGCTGAGTTGTGCTTATTAGTGCTGAAGGGTGTGGACTACCAGACCACCATAGCCAAGGTAATTCAGTTTACTTTCTGAAACCACTTTGCATGTCTGTCTAGTAGTAGTTGTACTTTACGGTGCTGTTCTTAGTTTGACTGCAAAAACTTGTTTGGTACTTATTGGTAAACAAACATCAATGTAATAGTAAGTAAAGATTCAACCATGCATGCCCCTTTTGACTCCACGAAAAGTTTTCTCCTTCCAAAAATAATTACACTAAAGTGTCAAAAGTGCTATGTTTGACATCTGCAGTTTCTACAAAGATATCTCAGTAACTTCTTTAATTGCAATGAAGACCGAAACACACAAATGACCCTGTAACCCCATCCCCCACTGTGTACTGTCAGCCATGCACTACCACAGGCAACAGAGTCAGACTGCTGGCACAGAGCTATATAGCTGTGTGGCGTGCCTGGCGCTATTTATAGCTAGCTGGCCCAGAAAAACTAAAGGGCTGCTTGGGAGAAGGTGTATATAGAGTCTGCACAAGTGTTGGAAGGATTAGTATACAATCCTTCAACCTGTTTTCACTGGGAGTCAAAAACACAGTAGCTGCTTTCACTGGATCGCCAGTGCAGCACATTAAACCAACGAGCTACGACTGTGATAACTCATTTATACCCACCATCCCATATTCAGGACACACAACTGGTCACGTTATTCTGTTTTCGCTGTTGGTGATTTTGGTATCTGGCTGAAGAGAAACTTCCTCTGTAGAAAGAAGAGTATTTCCCTGTTTTCCCCTCTTGTTGTGTGGAGGAGACCACCATTTGCAAGCACTGGAAAGCTTTTTGCATCAGGGTGTTTAGTGTTCCCAAAACATCTCGGGGCGTAAATGGGTTAAGGAACAGCAGCTGAATTTAAATGGAGTCTTTGGTAGGAAATAGCTATGAACAGCAGCTGAATTTAAATGGAGTCTTTCATAGGAAATAGCTATGAACAGCAGCTGAATTTAAATGGAGTCTTTGGTAGGGAAATAGCTATGAACAGCAGCTGAATTTAAATAGAAACTGCCATTTACATCAGACGTTGAGCGCATGTCTAATTTGACGTTTACTTGTGTTTCTCTTCCCCTGCAGCTCTCTGACGTGGAAAAGGGTGGAAGCACTGTGTTCCTCAAGTCTGGCATTTCAGTCTCCCCTTTGAAGGTAACCTGCCTGTCTCGTCTGCTCATCCTGGCGAGGTCGCTAGTGATCCTTGAATATTATCTCGGGGGAAGTGCTGGTTTTGCTGCAGTGCACACACCATCAGTTGACATCACTATGAGCTATATATACAAGTGTTATTGAAAGCGTAAACTTTGGATAATTATAACCGTGCTTGTTCATACCAGGTTCGATTACCTTGACCTTGTTTAAAGGTCACAGGTGTGTTGAAAACAGACATGCAAATTGTATTTTTCAGATTATTGTGCAGTGTAGTCTGAACCATGTATGGTTATTGCATACATTGAAAAGATGACAATGCCTTGATCTGGTGTGCATTTAGAGCAAATCGTGTTTTTTTGTTTTTTCTTCTTCTTTCTTTACTTTCGGGTTTTCATGTTGTCTGAGCATAAGCGCTCCTTCTCTTACCAGGCTCAGTTTAGTGGAACCAGCTCCCTGTTTCTGTTCATTATTCTACCTCTGTCAGTTTTTATGTTGTTTTGTTTTTTAAATCTTCTTTGAAAGCCATTCTCTTTTCAAAAACCTTTTTCCTCAGTCCCATTGCCGTGTGTGTGTGTGTGTTTGTGTCTGCGAGCGTGCATGTTGTATGCATTGCATCTTAAAAACATGTATTTTTAGAGAATGTGTAAGCATGTAGAGCCTGTGTGGGTTACCCATTATTAATTATTATTATTGTTACATGCTGCCCATTATTAATTATTATTAGTATTCTGTTCTTCTGGGCGAAAGCCTCTGAAGCTGCATGTTGTGGCTGTGACTGGTGTTTGTTGGTGACAGGGCATGGCGCTGTTCTGGTATAACTTCACCCCAGACATGGAGGAAGATGAGCTGACAACCCACGCCGGCTGCCCAGTGCTGATAGGACAAAAATGGAGTATGTCCTTCTCTCTTAGCTCTCTGTTTGTTGGACAGGAATGGAGTGTGTCCTAATTCTCTCTTTGCTCTGTGTTTGTTGGACAAGAATGGAGTACGTCCTTCTCTCTTAGCTCTGTGTTTGTTGGACAGAATTGGAGTATGTCCTTCTCTCTTCTGTGTGTTTGTTGGATAAAAATGGAGTATTCCCTTCTCTCTTAGCTCTGTGTTTATTGGATAGAAATGGAGTACATACTTCTCTCTTAGCTCTGTGTTTGTTAGACAGAAATGGAGTACATCCTTCTCTCTTAGCTCTGTGTTTGTTAGACAGAAATGGAGTACATCCTTCTCTCTTAGCTCTGTGTTTGTTGGACAGAAATAGAGTACATCCTTCTCTCTTAGCTCTGTGTTTATTGGACAGAAATAGAGTACGTCCTTCTCTCTTAGCTCTGTGTTTATTGGACAAAAATGGAGTATGCCTCTCTTAACTCTGTGTTTGTTGGACAGAAATGGAGTATGTCCTTCTCTTTTAATTCTGTGTTTGTTGGACAGAAATGGAGTACATCCTTCTCTTTTAATTCTGTTTGTTGGACAGGATTGTGGTTCTGTGTTTGTTGGACAAAAATGGAGTACGTCCTGCACTTTTAATTCTATGTTTGTTGGACAGAAATGGAGCATGTCCTTCTCTTTTAATTCAACATTTGTTGGACAGAAATGGAGTATGTCCTCTTTTAATTCTATGTTTGATGGACAGAAATGGAGGACATCCTTCTCTCTTAACTCTGTGTTTACTCAACAGAAATGGAGTGCGTCCTTCTCTCTTCCTCTGTGTTTGTTGGACAGAAATGGAGTATGTCCTTCTCTCTTAGCTCTGTGTTTATTGGACAAAAATGGAATACGTCCTTCTCTCTCAGCTCTGTGCTTGTTGGACAAAAATGGAGTACATCCTTCTCTTTTAATTCTGTGTTTGTTGGAAAAAAATTGAGTACATTCTGTGCTTTTAATTCTGTGTTTGTTGGACAGAAATGGAGTCCTTCCTTCTTTTTCTTTTAGTTCTGTGTTTGTTGGACAGAAATAGATTACGTCCTCTGCTTTTAATTCTATGTTTGTTGGACAGAAATGGAGTACCTCCTTTTCTTTTAATTCTGTGTTTGTTGGACAGGAATGGAGCACGTCCTTCTCTTTTAATTCTGTGTTTGTCGGACGGAAATGGAGTATGTCCTTCTCTGTTAATTCTATGTTTGTTGGACAGAAATGGAGTACATGCTTCTCTTTGATTCTGGGCTTGTTGGATAAAACTGGAAGATGTCCTTCTCTTTTGGTTCTGTGTTTGTTGGACAAAAATGGAAGATGTCCTCTTTTCGTTCTGTGTTTGTTGGACAAAAATGGAGTACAACCTTTTCTTTTAGTTCTGTGTTTGTTGGACAAAAATGGAGTACATCCTTCCCTTTTAGCTCTGTTTGTTGGACAGAAATGCAGTAAGTTCCCTTTGTGTCTCGGGTTGACAAAACATAAAATGGTTTGGAGCCCGAGTGAACGATTTTGAGAATGCATGATGAGCTAGGTACAACCATTTCTGGGGGGCATATAGACCCATTTTAGATCCAGTGCCTGGAACTGAGTTGAAGCAAGTTGTGGAAACGTCACTGCATTCATGTCCAAAGTGCACCCAATGACCTTTCTGTCCTGTAGCAGTCCAAAGAAGAGCAGTCTCTTTTTGTGGTCCAATGCTGACATTGCAAAGCAGAGCAGGTTCTGTTTTTGCCCTGTGCTGACCGGACACAGTAGAGCAAGTTCTGTTAGTGCCCTGTGCTGACAGGACAAAATAGGGTGTTTTTGCCCTGTGCTGTCATGACAACATAGAGTGTTTTTGCCCTGCGCTGACAGGACACAGCAGAACAAGTCCTGTTTTTGCCCTGTGCGGACAGGACAACATAGGTTCTGTTTTTGCCCTGTGCTGACAGGACAACATAGAGTGTTTTTCCCCTGTGCTGACAGGACACAGTAGAACAAGTTCTGTTTTTTCCCTGTGCTGACAGGACACAGTAGAGCAAGTCCTGTTTTTGCCCTGTGCTGACAGGACACAGTAGAGCAAGTTCTGTTTTTGCCCTGTGCTGACAGGACAGTATAGATTGTTTTTGCCCTGTGCTGACAGGACAGCATAGAGTGTTATTGCCCTGTGCTGACAGGACACAGTAGAGCAAGTCCTGTTTTTGCCCTGTGCTGACAGGACACAGTAGAGCAAGTTCTGTTTTTGCCCTGTGCTGACAGGACAGCATAGAGTGTTATTGCCCTGTGCTGACAGGACACAATAGAGCAGGTTCTGTTTTTGCCCTGCGCTGACAGGACAAAATAGAGCAAATTATCTTGTTGCCTTGTGTCAGTAGTGGGGTGCCCTGTGTTGGTAGAGGGATGAGAGGTGCCCTGTGTCGGTAGAGGGGTGGGGAGTGCCCTGTGTTGGTGCTGGGGTGCCCTGTGCTTAAAGAATGGGTGCCCTGTGCCAACAAAGGAGTGCCCTGTGTCCTGTTCAGAGACAGAAGGTCACTGCAGGTACAGAGTCATTGTTACAACGATCTGTGCAGAGATGCAGAAGCATTACTTGATTTTTCCTGTGACCTTTACAGAGATGGAACGTCACCGCTTGACCTTCCCTGTGATCTGTGCAGGACCAGAGTCATCGTTCCAATGACCTGTGCAGAGATGGGAAAGCATTACTTGATCATTCCTGTAACCTTTACAGAGATGGAAAGTCACCACTTGACCTTCCATGCGACCTTTACAGAGATGGAAAGTCACCACTTGACCTTCCATGCAACCTTTACAGAGATGGAAAGTCACCCCTTGACCTTTCCGGTGACCTTTGCAGAGATGGAAAGTCACCACTTGACCTTTCCTGTGACCTTTGCAGAGATGGAAAGTCACCATTTTGACCTTCCCTGTGACCTTTACAGAGATGGAAAGTCACTACTTGACCTTCCCTGTGACCTGTGCTAAAACCTTGGTCAGCGGCAGTAGGCATCCATCTGTCCGCAGCCTGGGTACGCCCCCACCCCTGTTACATCTGTCTTGTGTGCAGGAACACAGTGGGTCGAGAGCGTACAGCACCGACAACGCTCTTTATAGGGCAAGCATGTAGGTTTAATGATTGACCACATCTAACTGCAGTCTATCGGTTGGTCAGTTGGTTAAATGGCTGAGTTGTTGTGTCGTTAATCTGACTGACCGACTGATTTTGTTGTGTGTGGTGTTGTGTTGTGTGTGCCGCAGTGTTGTTCATGTTAAGAGGGTGCTCTGTGTCACGTGCATTGACTGTGTGGTGTTGCAGTCGCCAACAAGTGGATCTGGACGTACGGCAACACGTTCCGCCGACCTTGCGGCCCTCAGCCCCACTCCACCCAGCTGGATGTGGAGCGAGTGCTGCAGGCTCGAGTCGCCAACACCACGGCGCTCAACACGCCCTGACCTGGCACCTGGCTCCCCGGACACCTGCCCTGACCTCGCACCTGGCTCCCCGAACACCCTGCCAACACTCTGACCTCACACCTGGCTCCCCGAACACCCCGCCAACTCCCTGACCTCGCACCTGGCTCCCCGCACACCCCAACCTCGCACCTGGCTCCCCAGACACCCCACCAACACCCTGACCTCGTACCTGGCTCCCCGGACAGCCCGCCAACACCCTGACGTCGCACCTGGCTCCCCGCACACCCCACCAACACCCTGACCTCGCACCTGGCTCCCCGCACACCCCGCCAACACCCTGACCTCGCACCTGGCTCCCCGCACACCCTGCCAACACCCTGACCTCGCACCTGGCTCTCCGCACACCCTGCCAACACCCTGACCTCGCACCTGGCTCCCCGAACACCCCACCAACACCCTGACCTCGCACCTGGCTCCCTCAACACCCTGCCAACACCCTGACCTCGCACCTGGCTCCCTGCACACCCCGCCAACACCCTGACCTCGCACCTGGCTCCTTGAACACCCCACCAACACCACAGCGCTCTACACACCCTGACCTCTTACCGGACACCCCACCAACACCCTGACCTGGCACCTGGCTCCCCAGACACCCAAGCTACCAGCTGTGGGATGTCCACGTTTCAGCCTGGCCTCTGCCTCTTCTCTTTGCAGTTCTCAGGGCCATGTTCACGGTTGTGGGCCTGGTGAGACAGGCAGCTAGCTGTCTCTTTACGATTCTCAGACACACAGCTGGTTATTTGTTCAGAGAGGTCTTGGCCACACACAGTTTATTTGTTCAGTGAGGGCTTGTGACACAGTTATTTATTCAGTAGTGGCTTGGTGACTTATGTTCAGAAAACACCCAGTGGCACACAGGTGATTATTTGTTCAGAAAACACCCAGTGACACAGTTGATTATTTGTTCAGAAAACACCCAGTGACACACAGTTGATTATTTGTTCCGAAAACACCCAGTGACAGTTATTTGGTCAGAAAAGGCTAGGTGACACACAGTTATTATTGTTGATCACTTTTATGTAGCTCTGTTCTCTGCTTTCGAACAGACTCGCTGTGCATTTTTTAATATCCACCAAAGCGGTGTACTGACAGGGCTATTTGGTTCTTACATGGCCGCTGCCATGTGAAACTGCATGCTGCCATCTCGGTGCACGTTCTGTGCAAACCATAAATACATAGAGGGTGTTGCGTTCATTTTGATTGGTCAGAATATTTGGGTTTTTTCGTTTGTTGTTTTTATGTCTTGAGATGTTAAAGATTTTATTTTCAGCAATTACTTACATGTATTTATTAATTAATTTTTAATTTTGGTAGTAGGGTGGAGCTTTTTGCTTTTGGAACTTTCCTGCTGGTTTTCTCTGCCAATTATCCCATTCCAACCCCCACAACACACAAAGTATATTAATACACATTCTACCTTTGATTTCTGTGATTGTCACGTAAACAGGTGAAATCTTTTAAATGTGCAATGACTTACCTGAGCAGACAAAACTTGCTAATGATAGTTACCTAGGGTGGTGACTGAAGTCAAGTTGCTATGCTGTCTGGGTGAGTTTATTCTTAACAGGTAATGGGCTGCATAAATGACAATACATTCTAATTCTGTGCTTGGGGCAATACCCTCCAACTCTCTGTTTGCAGACAACGAATTCTCAGTCAGTGTTCATGGATGAAGAGTTTTCAGTCTGTGTTCATGGATGAAAACGTCTCAGTGTGTGGTCATGGACGAAGAGTTCTCAGTCTGTGTTCACAGGCAACACAGTCTCAGTTGTGTTCACAGAATGTTCCTAGTCAATCTGTGGTCATGGATGCTGTGTTTTCAGTCTGTGTTCATTGACAAAGAGTCATCAGTCAGTGTTCATGGACAACACATTCTCAGCCTGTGTTCATGGACAACATGCTGTCAGTCTCTGTTCATGGATAACATGCTCAGTCTGTGTCCATGGACAACACATTCTCAATATGTGTCGGCATGGACAGCACAGTATGCGTCCATGGACAACACATTGTCAGTCTGAATGCACGGACAGAGTTGTCAGTCCATTTCCATGGACAGTGCATTCCAACAACACATTTTAGTCTGTTCAAGGGCAAAAGGTTGTCAGTGTGTGTACGATGGACACTAAGTAAACAGCCTGTGGTCAGTCAGTGCTCATAGACTGGGTGTACAGCACCGGTTTACTTACTTACAGTGTTCATAGACAATGGGCTGTCAGACTGTTTCTCGACAGTAACTCATCAAGGCGGCCATTTCTGTTCACGGATGGTAAGCTTTGTGTCCGTGCAGAGTAACTCTTCAATCAGTCTTTGTCTATGGACAATACATTTTCTGGATATGTGCCTTATAATTGGCAATGAATGATGAGTTCATGTTCAAATACTTTTTCTCTGTGTGTGTGTTCATGAAAAATAACTTGTCAGTTCGTGCTCATGGGCGGTAAGTGTATTGGTGTGTGTGGACTAAGTTGTTAATCTGTGTTGGCTTCATTTCCACTTGTAAGGACAATATTCACTGCATGGTGACTGAACTCCTGATTGTCAGTCTGCTTGAAGTGCACAGCTGAACGTTCAGTGGAGACTAACTCCAGATTGTCGGTCTGCTTGAAGTGCTGAATGCTGTGTGATTTTACTGCTTTTTGTTTTGTTGTTGGGTTTGATTAAATGTTTGCATATGTTGGCTGATGATTTTAACTATGTACTTTGGTTGCATTGGCATTGTGCTGTGCACTCAGTCTGAGTGTTTGTGGTAATAAAGGTGTGTTGTGGCACGTTTTGTTGTGTCAGATTTGATGCACTGCTTACATGTTTTGTCACCAGGGCAGGTTCTGTTGTGTCAGATTTGATGCACTGCCCACACGTTTTATCACCCCGGCACGTTTTGTTGTGTCAAATTTGATGCACTTCTTACACATTTTGTCACTACGGCACGTTTTGTCACTAAAGTGACAAAATGTTTTAAATTTGAAGTACATTTTGTCACCCTGGCACGTTTTGTCACCACGTGGTGACAAAACATGCCGAAAGGTTCACTTGCTGCACTTTCTGTCACCCTTCACCCTTCGCCAGCAACACTATGATCTCTTCCCTCGATGTTGGGGTGTGGGGGGGGGGGGGGGGGGGGGGGAAGGGAGGCATGTGTTTTTGCATTGTGTTGTTTTATTATCCCCACATCAATCAGTGTTAAACTGAAATTCTGTGTCATCTTGAATAGACCACAAAGCTACTGCTGCCCGTAGCTCTGTAAGTGAGCTGGTTTGGCCTAGTGGTAAGGCGTTAAGCTGGTAAGCAGAGGGACCTCGGTTCAAATCCGCTTCAGCTCTCCTTTCTCTTCAAAAATTGTGGTCTGTGGACACTGTCTTGTTCCTCAAAATTAATGAAACATTAAAATGGCTCTCATCACTGCCCATCTTCATGCAGGAGTCATTCTGGTGGTGACAGTGTAGCGATAGGTATATAATCTTCCTCTCCCCCATCTCCATACCCCCTTCCCCCCTTCTCCCCATCCCTAATAAGCCTTACGATTTCTGTGGACGTTAAGCACCATGTTTACTTACTAGCTCTGTAAGCTGTGTCAATATGACTCATCGCCCTGATACAACTGCACTGGTTGACTGGGCATAAAACATCAACTTAAAATATAACTCTGTGGAGATCGAGTGGTTGTGCGGTTTGATCACGTGTATGCATGGCCTGTAAATATGTTTGCTGGAATGATTGGTATGGTTTGGTGAGGTTGAAGGTAAACGTGGACTGTCTTTGGGTATGATGACTGTTTTTGTTGTTGTTTTTCGGTTTTTATCAGAATGTTTTATTGTAGTGATAGTGATGTAGATCGAGCTTCATGTCCTCGGATGTCGGTTGTCATATTAGGGACAAACTGTGGCCAATGCCTAAGCATGGTTAAATGTTGCTTTACGTCCACAGAAACTGTTAGGCTCATTAGGACGGAGAGCCCAGGACAGCCACCTCAACTTTCACACAGCTCCTGAACTCTGATTTTATTGTACAGCGCCTACTGACGTTTATAGCATCACATGCGCCTAACGTGTTCTCAGTATTATAACATCAGTCACAAAACATCAGTGACATAGTCGCGAAGCAAGGAAGATAAAAGTGACACATTTGTTCATTATTCAATGGCTTCATCAAGTTTTCAAAAGAACTGTAAGCACTCAGGTGAGAAACGTCCGACTGCTTCTGAAGTTCAATGACTTGCACACCACAGGAGCTGAACATCTTAATCATTGTACATTGTTTGTTTCATAAATAAACATGGTGCTTAATGTCCACAGAAACCACAAGGCTTATTAGGGATGAGGAGAAGGGGGTAGGGAGGTGGGGAGAGGGAGGGGAAGAGGGAGATTATATACCTATTGCTACACTGTCACCACCAGAATGACTCCTGCATTAAGGTGGGCAGTGATGAGAGCCATTTTAATGTTTCATAATTATGAGGGACAAAGTCACAAGACAGTGTCCACAGACCACAACTTTTGAACAGAAAGGAGAGCCGAAGCAGATTCGAACCGAGGTCCTACCTTACCACTAGGCCAAACTGGCTCACGTTTGTTTCATAAGTAAACCTGGGGCTAAACGTCCACAGAAACCATAAGGCTTATTAGGGACGGGGAGAAGGTGGGAAGGGGGTATGGAGGTGGGGGGGATTATATACCTATTGCTACACTGTCACCACCAGAATGACTCCTGCATTAAGGTGGGCAGCAATGAGAGACATTTTAATGTCTCATAATTGTGAGGGACAAAGTCACAAGACAATGTCCACAGACCACAACTTTTGAAGAGAAAGGAGAGACGAAGCAGATTCGAACCGAGGTCCCTCCACTTACCAGCCTAACGCCTTACCGCTAGGCCAAACCGGTTCACATTTGTTTCATTGACCTTTTATTGCTTTTATACTCTCTCTCTTACACATGCACACGCACACACACACACACACACTACAGGTACTGATATCTAAGTTAAAAAGGTACACTGATTGCACAATTTGTCACCATCTCATCGGTAACAAAATCGTGCCATGGTGACAAAACATGCCACAAAGTACCCCAAACTCTCTTTGTTACAGCAGATTTTATACTCACTGGTGCTAAAGACCCCATTCACATTCCAGTACTGACTCACTTAAAAAATGTGTACACTTAGCAAGTGTTAGCTAGGGTGCACGTGTGTGTGTGTGTGCACATGTGTGTGTGTGCACATGTGTGTGTGTGCGCATGCAGGTGCATGCACAAAACCACATCTCATTTGACATCAATCATGACAATACTCAAGAAAGGTTTACTCATTTGTATTATTTTCCATAATTTCTGACATCGGGAATAATAATTTAGATAAATACACATATCAACACTTCAAAGAGTGGTAAAGACTAACATGTATGAAAGACAGGTTTGACATGGCATCCAGGTGTGAATTTTGCTCACATGTCAAGAATTTGAAGTGGCTTAAAACAGCAAGAAATCGCATACCTCTAACAAATGAAAGCAGTATGATTTGCAGACTTCTTCGCTTTCACCAGTGATTACAGATAACTGTCCAAAGAATATTTTATAAGCACAGACGGTGAAGTCACTGCCGGTGATTCAAACACATGCACGCATCCACAAACATGCAAGGACATACACACACGCAGGCATGCACACACACACACACACACTCACACACACACACACACACACACACACACACACACACACACACACACACACACACACACACAGTGTACATAATCTCCACTGAAAGACTTCATTGAATACCAGCAGCTGGCTACAACACAATTTGACAGAAGAAAGGACTACAGTCGGCCTTCTACTGCAAATTCTTGCACCTGCACACAAGTCACACTCTTTTACCGTAAACCTTTGGCTTTTATGCATTAATTATGCAATAACTTTTGCCCTGATATAACTGCACTGGTTGATTGGGCATAAAACACCAATTTACTTACTATACAATCACTTGAAATCAGAAATGACAAGTGATACCTGCTGCGGAAAAATCAGAAATGACAAGTGATACCTGCTGCGGAAAAATCAGAAATGACAAGCGATACCTGCTGCGGAAAAACCATGGCAGACTAGAAGTACATTTCAGTGGAAGACATCACAGTGGAAGTGGATGAAGCGTTCAGCCAACTCAGTACTTGCTTACCCTAGGACTTGGTTCACAAGACTACAGAGGAAGCTGAAATCTTAGCTGTCGTCATCCCTCAAACTTTCAGTGAATCTGGCATTAACATGCATATTGTTTCTGGCATGATAATTCTGCATATCACAGTAAGGTAAACACTGCAGTTTGTTAACAGCTGACTAACTACAATTCAAGATCACATTCTCTGGGTCTGTGTGATTGGTCAGCTCTACTAACTAGGAAAAAGGTTTCTGACTGATGCTTGTAACATCAATCAGTCTTTGTGCTTTTAACATCAATCAGTCTGTGCCTGAAATATCAATCAGTCTTTGGACAAGCATACATGCCAAGTTTGAGTCACAGTCACAAAGTGCAGAGGACAAAGTAGAGGCAAAGAGCAATGCCTCATGATCTGAAAATGATGGTGTACCTGCAGCATGCCATAACTGGTCATGTAACATCAAACTGACAAAACTAAAGCACCAGAGGCAGACTTTCAAGAAAATACCACCTTCGTCAGAAAATGGTGTAGACAGAAAAATAACAAAAATACTGCAACATCCGTCTTTGTATGTTCCATGGAACACACCTCATTCCTGACCAAATAGCTCCAGTCACCAGCTCACCTTGCCACCAACTAAAGATGTATGTGAAGGGCACAACCTTCTGATGCCTGCACTGAGGTCACATGCAGACCTCGCCTTGATGAAGTATGTGAGGGGCAGACTGTACTGAGGTCGCCCACAGACTTCGCCATCACTTGATGAAGTATGTGAGGGGCAGACTGTACTGAGGTCGCCCACAGACTTCGCCATCACTTGATGAAGTATGTGAGGGGCAGACTGTACTGAGGTTGCCCACAGACTTCACCATCACTTGATGAAGTATGTGAGGGGCAGACTGTACTGAGGTTGCCCACAGACTTCGCCATCACTTGATGAAGTATGTGAAAAGCAGACTGTACTGAGGTTGCCCACAGACTTCACCATCACTTGATGAAGTATGTGAAGGGCAGAAATTTCCAGTGACTGCACCAAGGTCACATACAGACCTTGCCTTGATAAAGTATGTGAAGGGAAGACTGTACCAAGGTAGCCCCCAGACATCGCCATCACTTGATGAAGTATGTGAAGGGCAGACATTTCCAGTGACTGCACCAAGGTCACATACAGGCCTTGCCTTGATAAAGTATGTGAAGGGCAGAATTTTCCAGTGACTGCACCAAGGTCACCTACAGACCTTGCCTTGATGAAGTATGTGATGGGCAGAATTTTCCAATGACTGCACCAAGGTCACATACAGACCTTGCCTTGATGAAGTATGTGATGGGCAGAATTTTCCAGTGACTGCACCAAGGTCACCTACAGACCTTGCCTTGATGAAGTATGTGATGGGCAGAATTTTCCTGTGACTGCACCAAGGTCACATACAGACCTTGCCTTGATGAAGTATGTGAAGAGCAGAATTTTCCTGTGACTGCACCAAGGTCACATACAGACCTTGCCTTGATGAAGTATGTGAAGGGCAGACTGTACCAAGGTCGCCCGCACACTTCGCCATCACTTGATGAAGTATGTGAAGAGTAGGATGTTCCGAAGACGGCGCAAAGGTCACCTACATACCTCACCTTCACTTGATGTATGTGAAAGGTAGAATGTTCTGTTGGCTACACCAGGGTCTTGTACCGACCTCACCATCACTTGAAGAACATGCAAACAGTGGAATGTTCAGACGATTGCACCAAGGTCACCTGCTGACCTTGCCATCACTTGATGATGTGAAAGACAGAATGTTCTGACCTGCTGACCATGCCATCAACTGAAGAAGTATGTGGATTCCAGCACTTTCTCCAGCTCAAAGTCACCTGAACAAAAGAAATACAACTCTTGACATATATATTATTGACAACGAAAGTAAGTATGTGGATTCCAGCACTTTCTCCACTTCAAAGTCACCTGAACAAAAGAAACACAACTCTAGACATATATTATTGACAACAAAACTTATGGACATGGTCGCTTATTCTAATTAGTTCCATTTGAAAAGACAGATGGCTGGAAGCAACCAATGAGTGCTGTTACACATGCAAATTACCAACTCATTATTTGTTTTTTAAACAAACTTTTTAATTTACACTTACAAGACTATATTTACCCTTCTAAACAGGAATGCATAACTGTCTTATATTTCAAAGTGTCATGTAATCTTCAAAACTGGTTCTGGTAAACAAGAACTCGCTTAAAGTTAAATAGCATCTGTAAACCACCACCATCACCACCACCAAATTAAAAAAGCAAAGGCAGGAATCATGTCAACTATCTCCACTAAAAGTGAGCCATAATACTGCTTCTGTCTAACCACTCAAAGTGTAACACAGTACTGGCCCTGTCTAACCACTCAATCAAAGTGTGACACAATACTGGCCCTGTCTAACCACTCAATCACTGTGTGACACAATACTGGCCCTGTCTAACCACTCAATCACTGTGTGACACAATACTGGCCCTGTCTAACCACTCAATCACTGTGTGACACAATACTGGCCCTGTCTAACCACTCAATCACTGTGTGACACAATACTGGCCCTGTCTAACCACTCAATCACTCTGTGACACAATACTGGCCCTGTCTAACCACTCAATCACTGTGTGACACAATACTGGCCCTGTCTAACCACTCAATCACTGTGTGTCACAATACTGGCCCTGTCTAACCACTCAATCACTGTGTGACACAATACTGGCCCTGTCTAACCACTCAATCACTCTGTGACACAATACTGGCCCTGTCTAACCACTCAATCACTGTGTGACACAGTACTGGCCCTGTCTAACCACTCAATCAAAGTGTGACACAATACTGGCCCTGTCTAACCACTCAATCACTGTGTGACACAATACTGGCCCTGTCTAACCACTCAATCACTGTGTGACACAATACTGCCCTGTCTAACCACTCAATCACTCTGTGACACAATACTGGCCCTGTCTAACCACTCAATCACTGTGTGACACAATGGTGGCCCTGTCTAACCACTCAATCACTGTGTGACACAATACTGGCCCTGTCTAACCACTCAATCACTGTGTGACACAATACTGGCCCTGTCTAACCACTCAATCACTGTGTGACACAATACTGGCCCTGTCTAACCACTCAATCACTGTGTGACACAGTGCTGGCCCTGTCTAACCACTCAATCACTGTGTGACACAATACTGGCCCTGTCTAACCACTCAATCACTGTGTGACACAATACTGGCCCCGTCTAACCACTCAATCACTGTGTGACACAATGTTGGCCCCGTCTAACCACTCAATCACTGTGTGACACAATACTGGCCCCGTCTAACCACTCAATCACTGTGTGACACAATGTTGGCCCTGTCTAACCACTCAATCACTGTGTGACACAATGTTGGCCCTGTCTAACCACTCAATCACTGTGTGACACAATGTAGGCCCTGTCTAACCACTCAATCACTGTGTGACACAATACTGGCCCTGTCTAACCACTCAATCACTGTGTGACACAATGTTGGCCCTGTCTAACCACTCAATCACTGTGTGACACAATACTGGCCCTGTCTAACCACTCAATCACTGTGTGACACAATGGTGGCCCTGTCTAACCACTCAATCACTGTGTGACACAATGTTGGCCAGGTCTCACCACTCAATCACTGTGTGACACAATACTGGCCCTGTCTAACCACTCAATCACTGTGTGACACAATGGTGGCCAGGTCTCACCTCTGGCAGGCCCTGTCTAACCACTCAATCACTGTGTGACACAATGGTGGCCAGGTCTCACCTCTGGCAGGCCCTGTCTAACCACTCAATCACTGTGTGACACAATGGTGGCCAGGTCTCACCTCTGGCAGGCCCTGTCTAACCACTCAATCACTGTGTGACACAATGGTGGCCAGGTCTCACCTCTGGCAGGCCCTGTCTAACCACTCAATCACTGTGTGACACAATGCTGGCCAGGTCTCACCTCTGGCAGGCCCTGTCTAACCACTCAATCACTGTGTGACACAATGCTGGCCAGGTCTCACCTCTGGCAGGCCCTGTCTAACCACTCAATCACTGTGTGACACAATGCTGGCCAGGTCTCACCTCTGGCAGGCCCTGTCTAACCACTCAATCACTGTGTGACACAATGCTGGCCAGGTCTCACCTCTGGCAGGCCCTGTCTAACCACTCAATCACTGTGTGACACAATGCTGGCCAGGTCTCACCTCTGGCAGGCCCTGTCTAACCACTCAATCACTGTGTGACACAATGCTGGCCAGGTCTAACCACTCAATCACTGTGTGACACAATGCTGGCCAGGTCTCACCTCTGGCAGGCCCTGTCTAACCACTCAATCACTGTGTGACACAATGCTGGCCAGGTCTAACCACTCAATCACTGTGTGACACAATGTTGGCCAGGTCTCACCTCTGGCAGGCCCTGTCTAACCACTCAGTCACTGTGTGACACAATGTTGGCCAGGTCTCACCTCTGGCAGGCCCTGTCTAACCACTCAGTCACTGTGTGACACAATGTTGGCCAGGTCTCACCTCTGGCAGGCCCTGTCTAACCACTCAGTCACTGTGTGACACAATGTTGGCCAGGTCTCACCTCTAGCAGGCCCTGTCTAACCACTCAGTCACTGTGTGACACAGTGCTGGCCAGGTCTCACCTCTGGCAGGCCCTGTCTAACCACTCAGTCACTGTGTGACACAATGTTGGCCAGGTCTCACCTCTGGCAGGCCCTGTCTAACCACTCAGTCACTGTGTGACACAATGTTGGCCAGGTCTCACCTCTGGCAGGCCCTGTCTAACCACTCAATCACTGTGTGACACAATGCTGGCCAGGTCTCACCTCTGGCAGGCCCTGTCTAACCACTCAATCACTGTGTGACACAATGGTGGCCAGGTCTCACCTCTGGCAGGCCCTGTCTAACCACTCAGTCACTGTGTGACACAATGGTGGCCAGGTCTCACCTCTGGCAGGCCCTGTCTAACCACTCAGTCACTGTGTGACACAATGTTGGCCAGGTCTCACCTCTGGCAGGCCCTGTCTAACCACTCAATCACTGTGTGACACAATACTGGCCCTGTCTAACCACTCAGTCACTGTGTGACACAATGCTGGCCAGGTCTCACCTCTGGCAGGCCCTGTCTAACCACTCAATCACTGTGTGACACAATGCTGGCCAGGTCTCACCTCTGGCAGGCCCTGTCTAACCACTCAATCACTGTGTGACACAATGCTGGCCAGGTCTCACCTCTGGCAGGCCCTGTCTAACCACTCAATCACTGTGTGACACAATGCTGGCCAGGTCTCACCTCTGGCAGGCCCTGTCTAACCACTCAGTCACTGTGTGACACAATGGTGGCCAGGTCTCACCTCTGGCAGGCCCTGTCTAACCACTCAGTCACTGTGTGACACAATGTTGGCCAGGTCTCACCTCTGGCAGGCCCTGTCTAACCACTCAATCACTGTGTGACACAATGCTGGCCAGGTCTCACCTCTGGCAGGCCCTGTCTCACCACTCAATCACTGTGTGACACAGTGGTGGCCAGGTCTCACCTCTGGCAGGCCCTGTCTAACCACTCAATCACTGTGTGACACAATGGTGGCCAGGTCTCACCTCTGGCAGGCCCTGTCTAACCACTCAATCACTGTGTGACACAATACTGGCCAGGTCTCACCTCTAGCAGGCCCTGTCTAACCACTCAATCACTGTGTGACACAATACTGGCCAGGTCTCACCTCTGGCAGGCCCTGTCTAACCACTCAATCACTGTGTGACACAATGTTGGCCAGGTCTCACCTCTGGCAGGCCCTGTCTAACCACTCAGTCACTGTGTGACACAATGTTGGCCAGGTCTCACCTCTGGCAGGCCCTGTCTAACCACTCAGTCACTGTGTGACACAATGTTGGCCAGGTCTCACCTCTGGCAGGCACGTTGGACAGAACATTGCGCAGAAGCTGCCTTGCTTTGATCACTGGGGCATCCGCAACCTCCTCACTGAAACAGGCAACACTCTTATCAGCCTGCACCACAATCACCACCAGCCACTGACGCAACACTCACACTGATCACCAGCCACTGATGCAATGCTCACACTGAGCACCAGCCACTGATGCAACACTCACACTGACCACAATCACCATCAGCCACTGACGCAACACTCACACTGACCACCAGCCACTGATGCAACACTCACACTGACCACCAGCCACTGATGCAACACTCACACTGACCACAATCACCATCAGCCACTGATGCAACACTCACACTGACCACCAGCCACTGATGCAACACTCACACTGACCACCAGCCGCTGATGCAACACTCACACTGACCACCAGCCACTGATGCAACACTCACACTGACCACAATCACCATCAGCCACTGATGCAACACTCACACTGACCACCAGCCACTGATGCAACACTCACAATGACCACCAGCCGCTGATGCAACACTCACACTGACCATCAGCCACTGATGCAACACTCACACTGACCACAATCACCATCAGCCACTGATGCAACACTCACACTGACCATCAGCCACTGATGCAACATTCTCACTGACCACAATCAGGACCAGCCACCGATGCAACTCACACTGACCACCAGCCACTGATGCAACATTCACACTGACCACAATCACCACCAGCCATCGATGCAACACTCACACTGATCACCAGCCACTGATGCAACACTCACACTGACCACCAGCCACTGATGCAACACTCACGCTGACCACCAGCCACTGATGCAACACTCACGCTGACCACCAGCCACATCAATCACTTTATAACATTCACGTATACTCAAATCAATCTTCAGCACCAACACAAAACTCAAATCAACCGTCACCACCAATGCCACAGTCATATTTTCACAATTTCAACATCGAGCATGACATAATTTCACCTAGCATGACAAGAAACTGAGCAAAAAACTGCTGCATGTGTATTTTGGGTAATCCATTCCTATCGAAAGGGCCTGCGGTGCTTCTTCAGTGCAGTTCCCCTTTAAACGGCCAAACCAGACATGTAAGTGAAGACCGTTTGCAGTGCACGAGGTACCTGGCGGTGTCAGGGGTGTAGAGCTCCATGAGCTGCCGAGACAGGTCCTCAAGGATGGGCTGTTTGTGCAACGCCACAAACTGCTCGCGGCACACCTGACACAACACACAACACACTTCCTCAGTCAGCAAGAACCAAGCACAACCTGCAGCCACTGGCACAACTCAAAAAACATACCCACGGACTGTCTACTACTAAACGGATTGCTTGCTATTTCCGCTGGGGAGTTAGCAGTCAGAAGCAGACCACAAACTGTTAGATTTCAAAATCAAAGTTTCGATTTGAAAACCAGTGACTCTGAAATCCAACAATGGATTCAAATAGAAACCATCTGATGCACCACCATCCTTTCCATTACTTGTACCCGCCTGAGGGCACTGTCACGTTTTTTATTTGTTTGTTTGGAGGACAGGCTGCTCTAGACTGCTTGTCCCTCATGCTCCTTGCCATGACTAATGTGTCTGAGCTGATTATGGTCCAAAGACATCATTGCCTACATCTCTTGTGTGTACTGTTACAAAGTATGTACCTGCATCAACCTCTGTCCCCCTACCTAAATTACTGATGTATGTACCTGCATCAACCTCTGTCCCTCAACCCAAATTCCTGATGTATGTACCTGCATCAACCTCTGTCCCTCAACCCAAATTCCTGATGTATGTACCTGCATCAACCTCTGTTCCCCAACCCAAATTACTGATGTATGTACCTGCATCAACCTCTGTTCCCCAACCCAAATTACTGATGTATGTACCTGCATCAACCTCTGTCCCCCTACCTAAATTACTGATGTATGTACCTGCATCAACCTCTGTCCCCCAACCCAAATTACCAATGTACTGTTACAAGGTATGTATCTGCATCAACTTCCGTCCCCCTACCTAAGTTACCAATGTATGTACCTGCAATGTTACAATGTATGTACAAAAAAATAAAAATAAAATGCTGAGGTGACAATTTAAAGCTGGAGCATATAAATGTCACTTAAAACTGAAAATATCAATGTCACTTAAAACTGGAACATATAAATGTCACTTAAAATTGAAAATATCAATGTCACTTAAAACTGGAACACATAAATGCCACTTAAAACTGAAAATATTAACGTCACTTAAAAGTGAAACATATAAATGTCACTTAAACTGAAAATATCAATGTCACTTAAAACTGGAACATATAAATGTCACTTAAAACTGGAACATATAAATGTCACTGTTGTGTCCTGTCACTGTCAGCATGGGCCAGCAGTCCCTCAAAATGGTATGGACCAGTGCCGCTGGCCTGACTAACACGCCTCACAGAGACAAATCCTTAGTGCTGAGAGTCAACAAACCACCACCGCCAGTGTGGCTTCACGTACACTCCACTGGCCTGACTAACATGCCTCACAGAGACGAGTCCTTAGCGCTGAGAGTCAACAAACCACCGCCACCAGCATGGCTTCACGTACACCCTGCTGGCTTGACTAACACGCCTCATAGAGACGAGTCCTTGGTGCTGAGAGTCAGCAAACCACCAGCAACAGCGTGGCTTCACATACACCCCAACGGCTGCTCACCTTGTTCATGATCTCCACATCACAGGCGTGGGTCCAGAAGCAGTCGTGCACCGACACAAAGGTGATCCCTGCCCTGCACACATGCACGTCAACAAGTAGCCACACCTCCATCACTTGACACCCAAGGGGAAGGGGTGTGGGGTGTGTGTAGGGGGTTGGGGGGGGGAGGAACTGCCAGATCCATACTGTACACATCAATTATGGCTACACAGTACTGAAAGGACCAAACTGCAACAACACACAAAAACATGATTTTTATTTTTAATTATGAAATAATCCGCTTTATTCAATATAACTTTCAGAAAACAAATTAACCAAGGACTAAGAAATGTGTTGTCCAACACTCTGGCTCATTGGTACTGTATCAGAGGTAGTCCAGCACACTGCAGCACGTTTAAAACTCATGTACAAATCATACACACCTCACATGCTGTGGCTCTTTAAACAACACTCATCACTCATTGACCCCTCCTTCTTCAGGCCAATTGTCACTGACCCCTCCTTCAGGCTAAATGTCACCGACCCCTCCTTCTTAGGCCAAATGTCACCAACCCCTCCTTCTTAGGCCAAATGTCACTGACCCCTCCTTCTTCAGGCTAAATGTCACCGACCCCTCCTTCTTAGGCCAAATGTCACCGACCCCTCCTTCTTAGGCCAAATGTCACCGACCCCTCCTTCTTCAGGCTAAATGTCACTGACCCTTCCTTCTTCAGGCTAAATGTCACTGACCCCTCCTTCTTCAGGCTGTTGTCCCAGAATCTTTTGTAACAGGGAGGCTGTACTCTGACAGTCCATACCAGACCAGTGACCTTTACCTCATGCAGAAGAGCGCTGTGAGCATCATGTGTGTGGAGTCCAGAGAGTGGATGAAGTTGGGAGGAAAGGCATTCTTCTGCTTCATTGCATTGGGTTTCCTGAAACACGGAGGCAAGCCTTCCATGACCTCCTGATCATCACCACCAACCCCCCCTCCCCAAACAACAGACCCCCCCCCCCCCTTCCATCTCCACCCTGGTCACCTAACTGCAATAACAGACCCCCCCCCCACCCACCCACCCCCAACACACACACACACTTAAACCCATGTCTCCAGCTGCACTTGTCAACTTAGCTGTCTTATAATCTGTTGCACTTCTTGGTGCAGTGCAAACAGTCTCAGAACCAACATAACAGATTAAGAGATTTTTAAACTTTTTCAGGAAATAAAGCTGTGAGGCAAAAGAGAAGAAAATCCAGTGACTAGCAAACTGCAAATGGAAATGACTGCAAAACTGGTTGAGCAGCATTTAAATAATAGGACAAAGAAAAGTCAGCCAAAGCATAAGTAAAGATAAAAATCACACACACACACACACACACACACACACACACACACACACACACACACACACACACACACACATACACACACACACACACACACACACACACACACACACACACACAAAGTGAACAGAAACACTTCTATGTCCACATTCACCCATACAAGAAGAATATACCCACACACTCCTACATCCACATTCACCCATACAAGAAGAATGCACCCACACACTCCTACATCCACATTCACCCATACAAGAGGAATGCACCCACACACTCCTACATCCACATTCACCCAAACAACAGGAATGCACCCACACACTCCTACATCCACATTCACCCAAACAACAGGAATGCACCCACACACTCCTACATCCACATTCACCCATACAAGAGGAATGCACCCACACACTCCTACATCCACATTCACCCATACAAGAGGAATGCACCCACACACTCCTACATCCACATTCACCCATACAAGAGGAATGCACCCACACACTCCTACATCCACATTCACCCACACAAGAGGAATGCACCCACACACTCCTACATCCACATTCACCCACACAAGAGGAATGCACCCACACACTCCTACATCCACATTCACCCACACAAGAGGAATGCACCCACACACTCCTACATCCACATTCACCCACACAAGAGGAATGCACCCACACACTCCTACATCCACATTCACCCACACAAGAGGAATGCACCCACACACAACACCCACACACAGTATCAGCCTGCACAGGAGGCAGGTTGCAACCTACTCAAAGTAATTCCAGTGATCGCTGGAGTTGACACCAAAGCGCAGCAGACCCATGGCCTTGTGGTACGGCTGCACCACCGTCAGGCCCACCGGCGTCACCCACTCCACTGGACGCTGACACACTGTGGCTATCAGCTGGGCACTTAGTGTCAGCCAGTCCTGAACAACACATTACTGTGACGTCATCATCTGACACACCGTGGCTATCAGCTGGGCACTTAGTGTCAGCCAGTCCTGAACAACACATTACTGTGACGTCATCATCTGACAAACTGTGGCTATCAGCTGGGCACTTAGTGTCAGCCAGTCCTGAACAACACATTACTGTGACGTCATCATCTGACAAACTGTGGCTATCAACTTAACGTCAGCCAGTCCTGAACAACACGTTACTGTGACGTCATCATCAGACACGCTGGCTACCAACTTAATGTCAGCCAGTCCTGATCAGCATACTATTGTAGCATTGTAGCCTGACTTCAGAGCTACTTGACTGCTACTCACTTTGTAGCCGGACTTCAGTACTAATTCAATGCTGTTAACTTTGTGGAACAATTTCAGTGCTGATTCACTGCTGTTAGCTCTGTAGCCTGACTTCAGTACCGATTCACTGTTGCTAGCTCTGTAGCCTGACTTCAGTACTGATTCACTGTTGTTAGCTTTGTAGCCTGACTTCAGAACTAATTCACTGCTGTTAACTTTGAAGCCTGACTTCAGTACTGATTCACTGCTGTTAACTCTGTAGCCTGATTTCAGTACTGATTGACTGCTGTTAACTGTGTAGCCTGACATTAGTACTGATTCACTGCTGTTAGCTTTGTAGCCTGATGTTAGTCCTGATTCACTGCTGTTAACTTTGTAGCCCAACTTTAGTACTCACTCACTGCTGTAGTGTTAGCTTTGTAGCCTGACATTCGTACTGATTCACTGCTGTTAACTTTGTAGCCTAATGTTAGTACTGATTCACTGCTTGTTAACTGTAGCCTGACTTCAGTACTGATTTACTGCTGTTACCTTTGTAGCTTTACTTCAGTACTAATTCACTGCTGTTACCTTTGTAGCTTTACTTCAGTACTAATTCACTGCTGTTAACTGTGTAGCCTGACTTCAGTACTGATTCACTGCTGTCAACTTTCTGCTAGAAAGTTAACAGCAGTAAGTCAGGCTACAGAGAAATTCTAGCCTGAATGATTCACTGCTGTTAACTCTGTAGCCTGACTTCAGTACTGATTCACTGCTGGTAGCTGTGTGGCCTGACTTCAGTACAGACCTGGATGTCCTTGGTGGCAGAGAACATCTCATTCAGACACTGGAATGTTTTCTCTGTCAGGTAGATGCTGGCGTTCCACACATGTGCCTGGGGGAACTCAGGGATGTCTTTGAGCTGTCGCAGGATTTGCGCCTTGGCGCCATACCGCGTCACTCCATACACGGTCGTCATCACCGTCTGCTTGATCACCTGGGGTTGGATGCAGAAGCAGAAAAAACACAAGCCATGTTTTAGCGAGTCCACAGCCCAGTGCACCACTCACAGGTATTGAGGCACAGACACTGTGGGCGGCTTTCTACTGCCTACAGGTAAGAGTTCCAAAGGACCACGAGACATTTTGCTCAGGCGCTAGGCGTCTCTGCAGGTTCAGTGATCAATCAAGCCAGGTGCATGGGGTGGGGGTGGGGAGTATACCTTACTGTCCCGCCCCTAAAGTGGTGGTTCAGCACTTGGTAGAGTCAGCTGGTGCTTGTGGTGGATCACTGTTAAACCCTAGCTGTGTGTAGCAGTTGGCTTTAGATTTCCTAACTTTTTGCTATCTTTCTGGGGGTTTTCTCCCCCCCCCCCCCCACACACACACACACCTTTTCTCCCCCCCCCCCCCTTCTTTTCAACACATTACTGACATGTGCTGGCTTGACAGCCAAGGTGTTAAACAGATCACACACCAATTACTGACCACCCTCCCAGGCATTCCAACATGGTTCCCAGGGACTTGGACTAGAGCCAAATAAGGACCTTACAAGGACTTTTAAGGACCAATATTAGTTTTTGCAAGGACTATCACAACAGTACGGAACACAAAAAATGAGCTGAAGTTCGCATGCCATGCATCGAGTGCAGTGTTTGTCCAGCTTCTTTTAGAACCCACTCCTGGTATGCACTGTCCTTTAGCCAGCAGTCTTGGAGCAAACCTTTTCTCGGCATCTTTGCTGTTAC
>OY757555.1:10425819-10443319 GCA_963584105.1 Alviniconcha strummeri | reverse complement strand
GGGTTTCCCCCTCTGACCCATAAGTTGGTCTTAAGTGAAGCCGGGTTTCCCCCTCTGACCTGATGTATGGGCAGGTGACAGACGTAGCGCTCAGGGTCAGGGGAACGAACAGCTTTGGCGATTTCCATGCAGCAAGCCAGCGTCTGCCAGGGCTCATCTGACTTCTGCCACCACTTGTTTCCCTGCACAAACCACCACAGCCACATAACACACCCTCACAGCCACCTCACACCCTCACAGCCACCTCACACCCTCACAGCCACCTAACACACCATCACAGCCACCTCACACCCTCACAGCCACCTAACACACCATCACAGCCACCTCACACCCTCACAGCCACCTCACACCCTCACAGCCACCTCACACCCTCACAGCCACCTCACACCCTCACAGCCACATAACACACCCTCACAGCCACCTAACACACCATCACAGCCACCTCACACCCTCACAGCCACCTAACACACCATCACAGCCACCTCACACCCTCACAGCCACCTAACACACCATCACAGCCACCTAACACACCATCACAGCCACCTAACACACCATCACAGCCACTTAACACACCATCACAGCCACTTAACACACCATCACAGCCACCCAACACAGCATCACAGCCACCTAACACACCATCACAGCCACCCAACACACCATCACAGCCACTTAACACACCATCACAGCCACTTAACACACCATCACAGCATAGTAAGACAATGAGTCGGTCCATCTGTTGACACAGTAAGACAATGAGTCAGTCTATCTGTTGCCACAGTAAGACAATGAGTCAGTCCATCTGTTGACACAGTAAGACAATGAGTCAGTCCATCTGTTGACACATTAAGACAATTAGTCAGTCCATCTGTTGACACAGTAAGACAATAATTCAGTCCATCTGCTGACACAGTAAGACAATGAGTCAGTTCATCTGCTGACACAATAAGACAATGAGTCAGTCCATCTGTTGATACAGTAAGACGAATCAGTCCATTTGTCGACACATTAAGACAATATTGTCAGTCCATCTGTTGACACAGTAAGAGAATAAGTCAGTCCATCTGCTGACACAGTAAGACAATGAGTCAGTCCATCCGTTGACACACTAAGACAATGAGTCAGTCCATCTGTTGATACAGTAAGACAAGTCAGTCCATCTGTTGATACAGTAAGACAAGTCAGTCCATCTGTTGACACAGTAAAACAATGAATCGGTCCATCTGTTGACACAGTAAGACGAGTCAGTTCATCTGTTGACACAGTAAGACAATGAGTCAGTACATCTGCTGACACACTAAGACAAAGTCCAAAAGATGAACTGAACACTGTGGAAGCACTCACGGTCATTGGCTTGTCAGCCGAGTCCAGAATCTCTGGCATCATCTCATTAGCATAAGCCAGCCTCTCTCTGTTGGGGTTCCTGCACAACAAACGAACAGATTCATGTCATGCAAACGGTCATCTTCTCTGTTTGGACTTGTGCGCAATGAAAAACTATTATTTAAAAGGGCATCTACATAAATAGCTCATATGGCATAATTCAGGAGCTGTGTGAGAGTTGAGGTGGTCATCTTGGGCTGTCTGTCCTAACGAGCCTTCTGGTTTCTGTGGAAGTAAAGCTATACTGAACCGTGCTTCGGCATTAGCCTCAGCTTGTCCCTAATATGTCAACCGTCATTCGAGGACATTAAGCAACACAACCAAACTGAATCAAACAGCTAATAGCACAAGCCAATCTCTCTCTCTGTCTGAGCAGACAATGTCAATGAATCCATTCAATGTAAGTGGCCATCTGACAAAACCATCTCTGATTTTCTCCAGAGAGATGCAGGCACACACAAAGAAAGAACTGTTCATCTGATAAAAATGCAAAATCAAACAAATAAACATTGAAACCAAAAGACAAAATCTTCGGAACTGCTCTGTTTAAATCATATCCAGAAATGTACATGCGAGAGAGCTGTGGGAGAGAAGGAGACAGACAGACAGAGAGACAAGAGACAGGGAACGACTGAGGGAGGAAGACAGAAAAAAAAAGATGCACACACACACACACACACACACACACACACACACACACACACACATACACACACACACACACACACACAAATGTTGACCTCTTTTTGAACCCAGTGAGGTTGATGAGATGTATCTTCATCCAGTCCAGACCATTGGGTCCCAGAGGCTTCCCTTTTGCAAAGATCAGGATGCTGCGAGTTATGTCACTCCCTGAAAAGGCACAAAGCTCTGAACTATAATTATATATATGTGTGGAATCAACAAACTGCATTTCTCTATCTGGCATCAACAAACTGACAGCTGTAATTCTTGATCTGGCATCAACAAACTGACAGCCATAATTCTTGATCTGGCATCAACAAACTGACAGCCATAATTCTTGATCTGGCATCAACAAACTGACAGCCATAATTCTTGATCTGGCATCAACAAACTGACAGCCATAATTCTTGATCTGGCATCAACAAACTGACAGCCATAATTCTTGATCTGGCATCAACAAACTTACAGCCATAATTCTTGATCTGGCATCAACAAACTGACAGCCATAATTCTTGATCTGGCATCAACAAACTGACAGCCATAATTCTTGATCTGGCATCAACAAACTGACAGCCATAATTCTTGATCTGGCATCAACAAACTGACAGCCGTAATTCTTGATCTGGCATCAACAAACTGACAGCCGTAATTCTTGATCTGGCATCAACAAACTGACAGCTGTAATTCTTGATCTGGCATCAACAAACTGACAGCTGTAATTCTTGATCTGGCATCAACAAACTGACAGCGGTAATTCTTGATCTGGCATCAACAAACTGACAGCGGTAATTCTTGATCTGGCATCAACAAACTGACAGCGGTAATTCTTGATCTGGCATCAACAAACTGACAGCGGTAATTCTTGATCTGGCATCAACAAACTGACAGCGGTAATTCTTGATCTGGCATCAACAAACTGACAGCGGTAATTCTTGATCTGGCATCAACAAACTGACAGCTGTAATTCTTGATCTGGCATCAACAAACTGACAGCGGTAATTCTTGATCTGGCATCAACAAACTGACAGCGGTAATTCTTGATCTGGCATCAATAAACCGACAACTATACAAATCAGTTTGTTAAAGAATTATTTTTGACATTTTACAGTTTGTATTGAGGACTGTTTGTATAGCGATAGAGGACTATTTGTATAGAGGACTGTTTGTATAGAGATAGAGGACTGTTTGTATAGAGGACTGTTTGTATACAGATAGAGGACTGTTTGTATAGGGATATAGGGCTGTTTGTATAGAGGACTGTTTGTATAGAGAAGTAGGACTGTTTGTATAGAGGACGGTTTGTACAGACATAGAGGACTGTTTGTATAGAGATAGAGGACTGTTCATATAGAGGACTGTTTATAGAGATAGAGGACTGTTTGTATAGAGACAGAGGACTGTTTGTCCTGTTTGCATAGAGATAGAGGATTGTTTGTATAGAGCACTGTTTGTATAGAGAAAGAGGATTGTATAGAGATAGAGGACTGATTGTGTAAAGATAGAGGACTGTTTGTATAGAGGACTGATTGTATAGAGATACTGTTTGTATAGAGATTGAGGACTGTTAGTATAGAGATAGAGGACTGTTTGTATAGAGATAGAGGACTGTTTGTACAGACAGACAGGACAGCTGACCCAGATGGTTGAAGTGAGGTGGACATGGGTAAGTTCGCCCACGGAAGTCCAGGTTGTGGGGAAACCAGAACACCTCATCACGGAACTGCACACATACACAGATTATACACGTGTCAGTCAGTCTGTACGCTCATACACGTACCATCCTAAAGTCTCAATTCCTACGGTGGCAGCACAGGGAACACCTTATCATGAAACTGCACACACACACGCTATACACACGTCAGTCAGTCTATACACTCATACATGTACCGTCCTAAAGTCTCAATTCCTACGATGGTGGCAGGGAACACCTCATCACGAAACTGCACACACACATACTATACACGTCAGTCAATCTATAGATGTACCATCTTAAAGTTTCAATTCCTACGGTGGTGGCACAGGGGTGCTCATTTTAACATTTGGTTAGTTGGTTAGACTTATCTATTGCTGAGTTGTCTCTGAAGAGGGCCTGGCAGGGACCAAAATCACTGGAGGTGGGGGAAGAGGGAGATTATATACCTATCGCTACACTGTCACCTCTAGAATGACTCCTGCATTAAGATGGGCAGCGCTGTCAGCCATATTAATGTTTCATTACTTGTGAGGGACAAAGTCACATGTACTAGAGTGTACTACCTTGTTGGCAATGGACAGCTTGTACAGCTCCTGGCACCACAGGCTGTACATCTCTGCTTTCTGCATGCGCAGCTTCTGACGCTGCCGGTGGGCCACAGACTTCTCCTGAGCCGTCATCCCTCTGGAACAGACACAGCAACGTGGAGCCACTGCCAGCACCCTTTGCTATCATCAGAGGATTCTGGGCCATCAGTGGGCCTAAAGCTTAACAACATTTCGGCTTATTTTTTTAAAATGGCAAAGCTTTGCTGTGAGCATGTCAGCCATACGTTCCTTACATTTGGAATTTCGCTCCCACAAGACACTGCTCAACCGTGTCATCTTTTAAAGCCAAACTGAAAACCTTCCTCTCCTCACGGTATTTCTGCCCCAACAAATATCAACACCCATGAATGTCAGGCAGAAAGGTGCCAAGGATGTGACTAGGTTGACTTCATCACCTCTCACAGGCTGCTTATCCATGCCTGGCATTCACTGAACCAGTGTTACAGGCACACAGCAATCCTGATATTGTTTGAACAAGGGTTACTGTCCAGACACCTTTACAAATGCCTTGGGTCCTGCTTTGTTTTAGCATTTAACAGAGTTCAGAGAACAAAATTATGACATTGTTTGCAAGGCCTTGGTCAATTCATAATAGAGATCTTGTCATGTAAAGCTATGCAAAATGTATGTACACACAACCAACCAAAGAAAAAGAAAAAAATGTAATGAAGAACAAAATGAAATGAAAAAGACATGGTGAACTGAAAGGAGTGGATGAGCAGACTCTTGAGTATGGCACAAGGTCACTTTTCGCTTTCTTTTAAACAGAAGGCCCTGACGCATGAGCCATTTGAGCTGTATGGGTGAAGACAACTGCCCAAAATGGATCTCAAATGGATCGGGTGTCAGCACAGCCATATGGCTGAAATGGCTCAGAGCTTTGGTTTCAACCTGCCCATTCCAATTACAGCATGCTATACTCCGAAGGGATGTACTGCATCCACCAGCCAATGAATGCCAGCACAGGGATGCACAGCTACTTTGCCAATGGTGGTGAAAATCACCCTCATGCTGTCCCAAGCAGAAACAAAGTATCTAAAAAGAGCTTTATCTTGTAAGATATTCAGTCTCCAAAAATTACCAGAACCAGTTTCATCAGGACCATATGCTCATGTCAGCTAAAATGAGTGTGAAGGCGGGGTTTGGAATCCAACTCAAAGATAACTCATCAGTTTCAGCTGTATTGTGTGGCAGACAGTATGCTTAAGACTGACATCTCTGACCACATGAGGTTTGGACAGTTCTCCTCAACCATACGACTGAAACAGCTCATGCATTAAGTCAGGAAGACTCTTTTAGGAGGAAGGAAGAAAACTGTTTCTTAATGTCCAGTCAACCACGACAGCTTTACCAGGGGGGTCTTTCAAGACGAAGCTGCAAAGGTAGATCAAGTGTGACACTTAACAGTTAGTTAGTTGCTTTGAGCCCAGTCAGCCACACAGGGTTATTAACACCAGGGCTAAGACACCTAACAGTGGAGAGACTGACACATATAACCAACAGTAAAAAGACCTCTGCCACAGTAAAGGGGAAAGACCAGTCAGTACACAGAGCTGACCAGGACAGCTGTCAGGACACAGAGCTGACCAGGACAGCTGTCAGGACACAGAGCTGACCAGGACAGCTGTCAGGACACAGAGCTGACCAGGACAGCTGACAGGACATAGAGCAGACCAGGACAGCTGACAGGACATAGAGCAGACCAGGACAGCTGTCAGGACACAGAGCTGACCAGGACAGCTGTCAGGACACAGAGCTGACCAGGACAGCTGACAGGACATAGAGCAGACCAGGACAGCTGTCAGGACACAGAGCTGACCAGGACAGCTGTCAGGACACAGAGCAGACCAGGAGAACTGTCAGCACTCACTGTGTGATTCTGGGAGGCAGAGGGCATTCTGAGGCAGGCGGGGGGATGTCCAGTGATGGGTCGCCTTTGTTGTTGAACACATCAATGATGATGTCCAGAACCTGTCAGACACAGCACAGCCCACTTGGTCAGCGATTGTCATGCACAGCACGAGTACTAAAGCCACTGCCACTTAACAGATGGGAATACAAAAAGCACCTCTTCACAAAGACTAGTCTAACAGGAAAGAGCATACCAGAATGGTGCACAGCAGAGTTTTTAAAAACGTCTCTGCTTTTACAGACACAACAATTCTCAAAGTGCCTTATACAAAAACAGTCGTTCCGGCAAAAGTCCTTCTCCTTTTCAGGCCCAGCAAAGTGGCACTCAGTTCCGTCCAAGATCTACCACATCGGTTTCTACGCTCTTTCAAAAATGTCATACTTTCAAGATCCAGAAGAGTAAGGAGCTGTGATATTACTTGAACAAAACAGAGCTGCAAATGCATTCATTGTGGAACAGAGCTAAACACTGACTCGCCTGTTGATCACTTGGGCAAAAGTACTGAGTGTGTGGCTGGAATTCAGAATGGTTGAGAAGTGTGAACGTGTTCATCATGGAACAGAGCTAAATACTGACCGGTTGTTGATGACCCAGGCACAAACGCTGAGCATGCTGACAGAATTCAGAACAGTCATGAGTTATGAATGCGTTTATCATGGAACAGAGCTAAATACTGACCGGCTTGTTGATCAGGCACAAGTACTGCGTGTGTTGATGGAATTCAGTGTGGTTAAGAGGTGTGAATGTGTTCCATTAGGAAACAGAGCTAAATACTGACCAGCTTGTTGATGACCCAGGCACAAACATCGAGTGTGTTGATGGAATTCAAAACAATCCAGAGTTGTGAATGTGTTCATCATGGAACAGAGCTAAACTCTGACTGGCTTGCTGATGACTGGCACAAAGTGCTGAGTGTGTATATGGAATTCAGACTGTCCAGAGCTGTGAATGTTTCATCATGGAACAGAGCTAAACACTGACCGGCTTAGTGATGACCCAGGCACAAGTGTTCACCCTGGAACAGAGCTAAACACTGACCGGCTTGGTTATGACCCAGGCACAAGTGTTCAGCCTGGAAAAGAGCTAAACACTGACCAGCTTGTTGCCAACCCAGGCACAATTGTTCACCCTGGAACAGAGCTAAACACTGACCAGCTTGTTGACAACCCAGGCACAAGTGTTCACCCTGGAACAGAGCTAAATACTGACCAGCTTGTTGATGACCCAGGCACAAGTGCTAAGTGTGTTGATGGAATTCAGAACAGTCAAGAGTAGTGAACGTGTTCATCATGGAACAGAGCTAAACACTGACTGGCTTGTTAATGACCCAGGCAACAAGTGTGTTGATGGAATTCAGAACAATCCAGAGCTGCGAATGTTTCCATCATGGAACAGAGCTAAAACACTGACCGGCTTGTTGATGACCCAGGCACAAGCGCTAAGCGTGTTGATGGAATCCAGAACAGTGGAGAGCTGTGAGGTCGCCACGGTCTCCTGCACTTTCTCTGTCTGCGCCTGGGCTTGCATCGGGATGCGCACCAACCGCACTGCACAATGACAACGCCACCCTCTCTGTGACTACACAGGTCTAACTGAGAGAGCTCCCAGCTCTGCATCCACAGAATTTCTACACATGACTGAAATGAGCACGAAACAAATCAACCATTCTTCTGTGGCATATAAATAAGCAGGCAGAAATGAAAATGTGGATAAAAATGTTAACAAACGGACATGGTAGTGTGTTAATAAGCGGAAGGCAGGAAAACTGAA
Source organism: Alviniconcha strummeri (assembly GCA_963584105.1). Taxonomy (NCBI): domain Eukaryota; kingdom Metazoa; phylum Mollusca; class Gastropoda; family Provannidae; genus Alviniconcha; species Alviniconcha strummeri. The sequence goes on along the minus strand of OY757555.1, from coordinate 10,435,272 downwards.
ACACACAAGCTTTCTAACTGATCACTAAAGATTTTGCCCCAAAAAGATCCATTCCATTTTCTGTGTGTGTGTGTGTGTGTGTGTGTGTGTGTGTGTGTGTGTGTGTGTGTGTGTGTGTGTGTGTGTGTATGGATGCGTGTGTGTGTGGGTGCGTGCGTGCGTTGCGTGTGTGCGTACGCGTGTTTCTTTTTGTTGTCATATTACACTGTATTACACCCAACTATTACAGTTTCAGATGCTTATGATGTACAGTTAGGACAAATCCTGGAATGGCAAAGAAGAAGAAAACTCAAATAGAAGTTTGATACTTTAAGGGGAGAGGGGGGTGGGGGTCTGGAGGGATTAAGAAGCATCAGCTCCATACAAACCCACACTGGAGAAACAGACAGTCACCTGCACTGAGCAGATATCCCCCGTGAGTGGTGGACACCCACGGCACTGGGGGCACCAGCATCGGCAAAAAGCCAGCTTCAAACGTCAGCTCATCCAGCTCGGCGCCTCGGTACAGCTTCATCACTACAGGGTGTGGCTAAAACACATACACACACCAATGTCTGTTCATTTCACTTTTGCCCCTACACCAGTTTTTTTACCAGCACAAGGAGTAAAACACATACACACACCAATGACAATGTCGGTTCGTTTCACTTCTGCCACTACATCTTTGTTTTTTACCTGCACAAGGAGTAAAACACACACACGCACCAATGGCCTTTCATTTCACTTCTGCCCCTACATCTTTTTTTTACCAGCACATGGAGGAGTCGAACACACACACACACACACACACACACACACACCAATGTCTGTTCATTTCACTTCTGCCTCTACAACTATTTTTTACCAGCACAAGGAGGAATAAAACACACACACACGCCAATGTCTGTTCATTTCTCTCCTGCCCCTCCATCTATTTTTACCAGCACAAGAAGGAGTAAAACACACACACACGCCAATGTCTGTTCATTTCTCTCCTGCCCCTCCATCTATTTTTATCAGCACAAGGAGTCAAACATACACAAGTCAACTCATTTAGCTTTGATCCAGCGCACAGTTTTGACCAACACCAGTGGGACCAAGATGCACAAAGCGTCAACTCTTTCAGCTTCTAATGAAATTTCAACAGCATGGAGGTTGGGGGCTAAAACAGATGGGGCATGAGGGGAGGACTGGTGGCTAAATGACATACACAGTACCAAAAGTCACCTAGCCTCAAACAAGCAATGTACCATCTAGTGAGATCACAATATCGTTGGTTCTGGTAGGAAAGAAGTTCACAACATGATCTTCTACTGTACATACCTTGATTTCCTCAAAAGTCTGATGTGCATGGCTTCGGTAAATTGTATAGAATGCCGGCACCAGATTCCTGAATCATAGAAGGACAAAAGAACATCTGCTACTGAGACAGCAAAAACAGACTCAATCAGTAACAAGGCTACGTGCAAAAAAACAATAAGCGCACAAAATTACAGGCAAAAGATCAATTTCAACACCACAGACAAAAAGAAAAATGCCATTCTTTCTGTTAAAGACATGGGTACAATGAACCAAGAGATGTTCAAACAGAAACATATTCAGGAGAAAGTGATTAGTACTGAAGGGCACTTCCAGAAGAAAAAAAGAAAGAAAAAAACTATCAAATATTCACAAGCAACTGGAAATGAAGTGAACATGAACATCTGGACAACCAAACAGAAATTACGTGATCATGGACATCCAACAGGAAATGAAATGATCATTGACATCCAACAGGAAATGAACACAAACACCCAAAATTAAAAGCAAATGATCATGAACATCCAACAGGAAATGATCACGGACATCCAATGGGAAAGGAAGAGACTGCAGACATCTCACAGGAAGTAATAAAAAGACCATGGACACCCAACAGGACATGATCAAGGACATCCAACAGCAAAATCAGGCCATCATGGACATCTCAGAGAAAATGAAGCTACCATGGACACCTCACAGGAAATAAAACCATCATGGACATCCAACAGGAAATAAAACCATCATGGATATCCAACAGGAAATAAAACCGTCATGACATCCAACAGGAAGTAAACCATCATGGACATCCAACAGGAAATAAAACCACCATGGACATCAAAACAGGAAATGCAGCCCTCATGGACATACAACAGGAAATGAAGACATCACAAATGTCCAACAGGAAATGAAGCCAATCACGCATGTCCAACAGGAAATGAAGCCAATTTGTGGGCATACAACAGGAAATGAAGCCACCATGGACATACAACAGGAAATGAAGACATCACGCATGTCCAACAGGAAATGAAGCCAATTTGTGGGCATACAACAGGAAATGAAGCCACCATGGACATACAACAGGAAATGAAGCCCTTGTGGACGTACAAGAAGAAATGAAGCCATCACAGATGCCCAGCAGGAAATTAAGCCATCACAGATGCCCAACAGGAAATGAAGCCATCATGGACGTCCAACAGGAAATGAAGCTATCATGGATGTCCAACAAGAAATGAAGCCACTGTGGACATCCACTGTCACACAGTCTACTAGTCACTTAACCATGGGCTGCGTCACTCTGACCCAGTCTCAGATACGGATGCAGCACCAGGCTCTGAAAGCTTCACGGAATTACAGCACAGGGCTCAGTTTGGTGCAGATGTGACGAACTCCCCATCTTGAAGCTCTGTGCATTTGCCATCATTTATATACCATCAGTAATTGCAAACCACACTGCACAAAAGATTTATTTTGCCATGATCATGATCTTACCGTGTTTTTGTATATAAACAAGTCTGTTTACCCAATGTATGATAGTTCTGTGAACTGTACCTGTTTGACGGAGTCCCTTTCAAGATGTTGGTGTCCACCTTGAGGTCATAGATGATCAGCTCATACAGCAGCTTGCCCAGCTAGTCAACAAAAATAACTCTGTACAAACGCTCAGTTACGCTCCTTCCAAACGACGCAAGATGGAGCATGTTTTGACATCTACACTGGTCTGGCAAGAAATCCTCTACTAAAAAGAACAAATCCAGGTTGACTTTTCTAAGTAAGGCTACAGCAGTCAGCAACAGCAGCACTATCAAGTCTTATCAACTTAAAGTGCATGCGATATCCAAGACTGACCTATAGTGATGTCACTGGCACCGTTACATATAATACACACTTCTTGCCATACCAGCCAGTAAAATGTGGCCCACTCTTCCACAATTTCCAACTGCCCAAGGACCTTTTATGAGCTGACATTCTTTTGTCTTCATCTGAAGGTCTAGACATTCAGTCTGACATTCTTTTGTCTTCAGCTCAAGATCTAGACATTCAGTCTGATTTTCCCACCAGCTGAGAAAACAAAGTACAGCATGAGCTTGGATGACAGGTCAGTTGTGTGGTGTGAAACATGAACTGCTGAACAGCAAGATGAGAGCAACTCCATCGGTTTGCTGCCCTTCACCTTCTCCACACACAAACACATGGACATAGACACACATACACAGACTGATAGACACACAGACACACACACTCAGGCATACAAACATACACAGACATACACACAGATACACAACCAAACATATTCAGGCAAGCACAAACAGGCAGGCACACACACAGACACACACACACCACACACACACACACACACACACATGCACGCAGCCACGCATGCATGCACACACACACACACACACACACACACACATGCACGCAGCCACGCATGCACACACACACACACACACACACACACACACACACACACACACACACACATGCACGCAGCCACGCATGCACACACACACACACACACACACACACACACACACACACACACACATGCACGCAGCCACGCATGCATGCACACACACACACACACACACACACACACACACACACACACACACACACACACACACACACACACACTTACAGCCAGAAAGATGTGACCTGGCCAAATTTTCTCTGGAACATCCTGTGGTGAAAAAAGAATGATTTTTAAAAAAGAATTTAACAAGTCAAAAGAAGACGAGTAAAACAGATTTTAAAAAAGAAAATGAATTTAACAAAGGCAAATTATGAAGAAGAAGAAAAGGAGAGAAAGAAAGAAAGAAAAAAAGAAAAAAAGAAAAAGGGTAAGAAAAAAAAGGATAACAGAAACAACAACAGGTGATGTTGAATATGTCCATACTAACTAGTATTCACATTTTCCCACATGGGCTGAATGATCAATAATTACACACTGGTGATGAAAGCAAACCTCTAGGCAAAGAAACCCAATGGTGACACAGTAAGTAAGTAAATCAGTATTTTATGCCCAGAGGTGACACAGAAAAAAGAACATGTCAGTGTGACATGTGATAACCCAAAGCTGACACAGAAAAAAGAACATGTCAGTGTAACAGGTGGTAAACCCAAAGAAAGATGACAGAAAACAAAGAACAGGTCAGTGTGACAGGTGGTAAACCCAAAGAAAGCTGACACAGAACAAAGAACAGGTCAGTGTGACAGGTGGTAAACCCAAAGAAAGCTGACACAGAACAAAGAACAGGTCAGTGTGACAGGTGGTAAACCCAAAGCTGACACAGAACAAAAAACAGGTCAGTGTGACAGGTGGTAAACCCAAAGAAAGCTGACACAGAACAAAGAACAGGTCAGTGTGACAGGTGGTAAACCCAAAGCTCACACAGAACAAAGAACAGGTCAGTGTGACAGGTGGTAAACCCAAAGAAAGCTAACACAGAACAAAGAACAGGTCAGTGCGACAGGTGGTAAACCCAAAGCTGACACAGAACAAAGAACATGCATAAAGGTAAAGAAACCCAAAGCGGTGACACTTACCAATGACGGTCCTTCAGGGTATTTCACCATCAGTGACTGCCACATCTGGCGATGTGAGGACAAGTCAAGGTCACTGTCCATGAACTGGTCCAGGTACTTCACTGTCCATGAACTGGTCCAGGTACTGCTGGTACAGCACACTCACCTGTTAATCAGACAACAAGCAAGTGCATCAACTGTAATGGACACTGCACTCAGGGTCAAGCGGTTGTGGGTTTGTATCCTGGTTCAGGTAGTGACTGTCTCCTCCCTCTCAGTCTCAGGGTAATGGGGAGTAATGCAGCACACACGTCCAGTCCTTGGGATCAGATGATAAACCCAAGACTCCTGTGCTACAGAATCATACATGTTACAGACCTAGTGGCAGAGAAAAACAGAGCTAGTGGCAGAGAAACAATGGCTGAGAAAAACAGATCAAATGGCAGATCAAGTGGCAGAGATCAGATCAGGCAGAAGAAACAGATCAGGTAGCAGAGAAAAACAGATCAAGTGGCAGAGAAAAACAGATCTAGTGGCAGATGAAACAGATCAAGTGGCAGAGAAAAACAGAGCTAGTGGCAGATGAAACAGATCAAGTGGCAGAGAAAAACAGAGCTAGTGGCAGAGAAAAATAGATCGAGTGGCAGAGAAAACAGTTCAAGTGGTAGAGAAAACAGATCAAATAGCACAGAAAAACAGATCTAGTGGCAAAGAAAACAGATCTAGTGACTGACAAAAACAGATTAAGAAGCAGAGAAAAACACATCTAGTGGCAGAGAAGAAAAAAAAACAAGGTTGGTAGGCAAAACGCTGCAGGAATTCTGTCAATGTCAGGAACTGATTTTTAGGTTTGTCAGCAAAGGCCTAAGGCACTTCACCCCATCTCTCTCAGGTCTCCTCAGATCTATCAGAGCTAGATCCCAGAACATGAGAAAACAGATCTAGACGCAGAGGGAAAAAACAGAACAGGAATAAGCTGCTCTTACCTTCTTTGGCACTCTGTTTTTTATTTTATCAGTCATGACAAACTTCGAGTAGATTCGTCCACCAAGACGTCTCCATAGATATGTCTTGCTTGGACTGAATGTCTCAGATGATGTCGTGAGCTCTTCCACCTCCTGTACACATCAACAATGACCCAGTCATTAGCTGCACAACTGAGCTCTTCCACCTCCTGTACACATCAACAATGACCCAGACATTAGCTGCACAACTGAGTTCTTCCACCTCCTGTACACATCAACAATGACCCAGTCATTAGCTGCACAACTGAGCTCTTCCATTTCCTGTATGTGTCAGCAATGACCCAGTCATTAGCTGCACAACTGAGTTCTTCCACCTCCTGTACACATCAACAACGACCCAGTCATTAGCTGCACGACTGCCCACACAAGACTGGTTTGACCGCTGAATAGTGTCGCCTTTAGTTAAAACATGTCACAAATAGTGCAGTGTCTGAAAATTCTGAAGTGCAAATGTCATCATCAATGAGTCAGTGCACACGCCGATAATTCAGAAGCTACAAGAGAGCATGTTTCCCTAATTCTTTTACCTCTATGTGCTATAAATTCTGAAATTTACACTTCCAGCTGAAATATTTATTCCTCATGAGATCAGCACACACACACAGCACTCAGTAGCTGTTTATATGCCCTCCTCCCCCGCCCCCCCCCACCCCCCACCTCTTTGGTGCCCTGCTCTCCTACCCACTCCCCCATCCCCTACCCCAACACTCCCTTCCTGTTTTTGCATATTGTTCGAGTATTTCTCCAATCATCCATTTTGGGGCATGAACTGTAAGTAAGTAAACTGGTGTTTTATGCCCAGTCAACCAGTGTGGTTATATCAGAACGAGGGCATGAACTGTAAGTAAGTAAACTGGTGTTTTATGCCCAGTCAACCAGTGCGGTTATACCAGGGCGAGGGCATGAACTGTAAGTAAGTAAACTGGTGTTTTACACCCAGTCAACCAGTGCGGTTATATCAGGACAAGGGCATGAACTGTAAGTAAGTAAACTGATGTTTTACACCCAGTCAACCAGTGTGGTTATATCAGGGTCAGGGCATGAACTGCAAGTAAACTGGTGTTTTATGCCCAGTCAACCAGTGCGGTTATATCAGGGCCAGGGCATGAACTGTAAGTAAGTAAACTGATGTTTTATGCCCAATCAACCAGATCAATTATATCAGGGTCAGGGCATGAACTGTAAGTAAACTGGTGTTTTATGCCCAGTCAACCAGTGTGGTTATATCAGGGCCAGGGCATGAACTGACCAACGTGAGAAGCACACAAACAGTAAAGCCACAGTTTTGAAACTTAGTCTTTTCTTGTGTCAAAATGTTAAAACAGAATGACAGAACATGAACCTCAGGCCAGTTCAAACCAGCCACACAATAACAATATAGTTTATTCATCCCAGCTGGAAACTAAAGTTGTCATTCAACCTCACATGTTTATTTTAAGGCATAACCCAACATTCAATTCAAATAATAATAATTCAAGGTCATCTCTCTCTCTCATACACACACACACACACACACACACACACACACACACACACACACACACACACACACACACACATGCACATGCACACATGCACACGCACATACACACAAAACACAGGCACTCATATACATACATCCCCACCCCTGTCTCTCAATCTACATATGTCTAATGCCAATATCTGTCTAACCCAAACTGACCAAGATAATGTTGTGTCTAACAGACCAAAACATAAAACTCTCTCATTAAATCAAACTGTTAGTCCACAGACAGTTCACACCCTGGTGGTAATCTTGAAATATCAATGTGAAAGAAATTTAGGCATTACCTGCAGTAGACACTGGACATATTCCTTAGCGTCAAACAGCTTGAGGAAGGGGTACATCGTCATGCCATACTCCACTGAAACCAAACCAACACAGAGAGTCATGTTTTACAAGTGTCATACGCCACTGAAACCAAACCAACACAGAGAGTCATGTTTCACAAGTGTCATACGCCACTGAAACCAAACCAACACAGAGAGTCATGTTTCACAAGTGTCATACGCCACTGAAACCAAACCAACACAAAGAGTCATGTTTCACAAGTGTCATACGCCACTGAAACCAAACCAACACAGAGAGTCATGTTTCACAAGTGTCATACGCCACTGAAACCAAACCAACACAGAGAGTCATGTTTCACAAGTGTCATACGCCACTGAAACCAAACCAACACAGAGAGTCATGTTTCACAAGTGTCATACGCCACTGAAACCAAACCAACACAGAGAGTCTCGTTTCACAAGCGGCATACACCACTGAAACCAAACCAACAACACAGTCCCTGTTTCACGAGTGGCATACTCCCTGAAACCAAACCAACACAGAGAGTCCTGTTTCACAAGTGGCATACTCCCTGAAACCAAACCAACACAGACAGTCCTGTTTCACAAGTGGCATACTCCCTGAAACCAAAACAACACAGACAGTCCTATTTCACCAGTGTCATACTCCACTGAAACCAAACCAACACAGACAGTCCTGTTTCACAAGTGTCATAGTCCACTGAAACCAAACCAACAACACAGATAGTCCTGTTTCACAAGTGTCTTAGTCCACTGAAACCAAACCAACAACACAGACAGTCCTGTTTCACACAGTGCCATACTCCACTGAAACCAAACTAACACAACGACAAATCAGCCTTTGTTTGAAAAAACTGCCATACATACTTTTACTTTTCCGCGCCATGTACCGCTGCTTCCTCTCCAGAGCTTTGGTCAGCATCCCTTTCCATTCCTCCCTCACTTTGTCCAGCTTCTTCCGCTGGGGACACAGGCAAAGAACGCATCCTTATACAACATTACTGCTGTACAAAAAAAAAAAAAAAGTCAACTGAGCCCTCACAACTCATAAATATACGCATGCATACTACAGAACAACTATACAGGCAGTTCTCAATATTTTCTCAACAAACATGGGAGTCAGTTAGCGGAACAAAGACCTGAGTCACCTACTGCAACTCTCACCTGGCATGCGAGTAAATACAAGGTACACAAACTCCACCAGAGATACATCCCCAATCACGTCATAGTTCAGGAGCTGTGTGAGAGTCGAGGTGGACGTCCTGGGCTGTCCGTCCTAACAAGCCTTCTGGTTTTCGTGGACGTAAAGCTATATTGAACCGTGCTTCGGCATTGGTCACAGCTTGTCCCTAATATATCAACTGACATCTGAGGACATTAAGCATCACTTCCTCATCATCATCAACATCCCCAATATTTTCTGAATATATTTTATTTCTCAGAATAAGTTGGCTCTAATCCCTTGTCACTCGTCCCTTTAATACAGATATACAGAAAAATCCCTTCTGGAAGAATTCTTCCAGCAAGCACTGAATACAACAACAACAAAAGACAAGTTACTTCACTTCTCAAATCATTTTTCGTTGTTTTTAACCCTTTAACTGTTGTTTAAGTGTCGTTTTGTGCTGTTTTTAACCCTTTCACTGTTGTTTAAGTCTCATTTTGTGGCCTGAAGAAGGGGATTTCCCTGAAAATTTGCATCGTGTTGTCCATGTCATAATAAATAAGCGTTCGTTTGAATCTTTTATGTGTTTGGATCCAAGTTTCTCTAGCTGGGGGGTGGACTGGGTTCCGG
>OY757555.1:10402907-10425619 GCA_963584105.1 Alviniconcha strummeri | reverse complement strand
TATTAGAAAGCAATACATATTTTTGGAAGAATTAAAATTTTCAGATCTTTTTGGTCATGTCCACTTTTTAAGTCTCTTTTTAAAATCTGTATATAACCAGTTTTAGTGCGTACACATATTTAACATTTACTGTGTGATAACAGAATATGTCTCGCCCTGATATATCCGTAATGGGTGACTGGGCGTAAAACACCAAGTTACTTACTTGTTTGTTTGTTTTGTGCTGTTTTTGTTGTTGCTATGGGGAAGAACTAGTTCTCAACTTGAAACACATTTCATCCAACACGCAAATCTAAACAAAACTTAAGGGTGTTGTGTTTGTTGTGATGTCTTCCGAGCGCTGATTAATTCCCTTGTGTGTTGATTCTAAAGAAAACCTTAAGGATTTTGCTCAGTAAAAAAAAAAGTGCCGCCCGCCGCCGGCTCATTTTGCGTTTGCTGCCAGTTTTAAGCTGTGAGTACATTTAGCTTTGTGTAGTCAGAATGCTTGTGAGTGTGGTTGCCTGTGACTGTGTGTGTGTGTGTGTGTGTGTGTGTGTGTGTGTGTGTGTGTGTGTGTGTGTGTGTGTGTGTGTGTGTGTGTGTGTGTGTGTGTGTGTGTGTGTGTGTGTGTGTATGTGTGTGTTTGTGTGTGTGTGTGCGTGCGCACGTGCGCGCGCGCTTAGAATAGTCTCTGGGGAAAAGATTTTGCACTTTAAAATAATTCTTTTTTTATAAAAAAAATTATACAGAATTTAGACTAACTGGTTTGGTGAGATGTGTATGACGATTAGCAGGATCGGATGTAGGTCAGTCTACAACAGAGGGTCGTTACAGGTCACAGCCGGCCTGACGTCTACCGCGTTTTATTTCACTGAGTGGTGTCAGTTTAGCTCGCGTGACGTCAACACTCATCACTGGAATGAATGCGCCACGAATGATCAGTGTAGGCTGGTCGTCATGTTGTTTTCGTGTTTTTTCCCCCTTGCTCCTCCCCCCCCCCCCCCCTCTCTCTCTCTCTCTCTCTCTTAGAGGCAGTTTCGCACAATATCACTTGACGATGCGTGTTTTCACATAGTATTACATTTGGTTATCCTGTTTCGCACTCACACACACACACACACACACACACACACACACACACACACACACACACACACACACACACACACACACACACACACACACACACACACCTTTTTTCTTTTAGTTTTTCTTTTTAAAAGTCATGTGTCTAACGTGACAGATAGGTAGGTCAGGTACACTGAAACACTGAGTAGACAGTGGAAGAATGGAAAATCTCCCAAACGGTGAGCCAGGCTCTCACAAATTTACATAAGACAGACAGATAGACCCACAGACATACAGACAGAGAGACAGACAGACAGACAGACAGACAGACAGACAGACAGAGGACAGACAGAGGACAGAGAGAGAGAGAGAGAGAGAGAGAGAGAGAGAGAGAGAGAGAGAGAGAGAGAGAGAGAGAGAGAGAGAGAGAGAGAGAGAGAGAGAACTGAACTCGAACTCTATTTTAAAACGTTACTGATCAGTCAATCCTAACAACTAGTCCTAGCTAAGCTACTGATAAGTAAAAAAATCACCAGCTATTGTTTACAAAACATGGGGATTTTTTTTTTTGATTTTTTTTTTTAAATCGAGCATAAGAGGGGGGGGGGGGGGGGGGGGAGGTTGGGGAGGGGGGGTTGGTGACGCCAGACGCGTACACATTTTTGTTTGGAGCTTGAACTGAGCCATTTCCTTTTTGCTCACTAGGCCATTTTTTTTTTCATTGCTTTGTTTTCCTTCTTGTGACGTCACCTGTTGACGTTTTGCTTCATTTCAGACGAGTGAAGCTGGAAGACACTGACAATGAGGAGTCGGTCTCGCTGAAGTGAACCGGAATCGTGGTGCCACTGGTAAACTCCAACGGCCCGTGTTTTCCCCAGCCTGGGTCGTTTACCTTCGTGACCTGCATTCATAACGACTTTCGCAGCCAAGGACATTGCCGCCAACAGGTACCTGCAAACAACCAGATCCATCGCTGAGCAGATCGCATTTCCGAGTGAGCCGGAGGTTGAAGTTATGGCGGCTTACCATGGTCAAAAGCACGCAACTGTATATGTCCGCATCATCGTAATTGTCTCTCGCGCTAACTTACGTAGAGATAACTAGTAATCATGTAGAGGCCATCACAGTTTTGTGCCTTGCATTCAGCGTCCAACGGCTTATAGCGTCATAAGGACATAATTTGTAATTACCACCGACAACGCATGGTTAAAAGACGGCCAATCAACGCGACGGTCTTAGTATATGTCTTTGCATCAAATGACACTGTAAAATGGCGCACGGTTGTGTGGTGTACACAGAACGTGCGCCGAGACAGCAGCAGCTTCACGTGGCTCCAGCCATGTAACAACCAAATAACGCTGTAAGTAGCCCACATCTCTTAAATTAATATATTCAAAAACGCGCTATTAAAGGCTACAGTAGTCACTCATTCAGTGTGAGCCGGTTTGGCCTAGCGGTAAGGCGTTAGGCTGGTAAGCAGAAGGACCTAGGTTCGATACCGCTTCGGCTCTCCTTTCTCTTCAAAAAGGTTGTGGTTTGTGGACACTGTCTTGTGACTTTGTCCGTCACTTCCTACCGAAACATTAAAATGGTTCTCATCGCTGCCCATCTTAATGCAGAAGTCCTGGTGGTGACAGTGTAGCGATAGGTATATAATCTCCCTCTCCCCCACATCCATACCCCCTTTCACCCTCCACCCCTCTTCCCGTCCCTAATAAGCCGTACGGTTTCTGTGGACGTTAAGCACCATGTTTTAGTAACTTACTCATTCAGAACCACGTTCGACAACAGCGCAGTGAGTCTGCTCAAAGATTATAAATATATATAGTTATAATCTTTGGTCTGCTCAAGAGCGGAGGATAGCGCTAGATAAAAGCGATAATTACAGACTGTGTGGACATAATCACAGTTATGTGCTTTTGATGTTTGTAAGCCACTGGAACCGAGCGTCAGAGGACATCGTTATAATTATGTAGCGATATTTACTAATGATGTAGAGATAATTAGTAATTATGTTCAGACAAATTGGTGCTTTTGACAAATGCACGTCGTTACTGAGTTGTGTGAGCCAAAAGGCCACATTTACAGTTATGTGAATATAACTACAATTATGTGATCTTAATTACAGCCATTTACGTACTTTTGACGCTAGTAGACCATAGGAAGTCCGCAGTGTTGTTGTTGTGTTAGTGATCTACGGGTATTGCGTTTTCAGCCACAATCATTGATACAGGCTTTAGTGGTTAAGGGTGTTGTGTTTGTTGTGATGTCTTCCGAGCGCTGATTAATTCCCTTGTGTGTTGATTCTAAAGAAAACCTTAAGGATTTTGCTCAGTAAAAAAAAAAAGTGCCGCCCGCCGCCGGCTCATTTTGCGTTTGCTGCCAGTTTTAAGCTGTGAGTACATTTAGCTTTGTGTAGTCAGAATGCTTGTGAGTGTGGTTGCCTGTGACTGTGTGTGTGTGTGTGTGTGTGTGTGTGTGTGTGTGTGTGTGTGTGTGTGTGTGTGTGTGTGTGTGTGTGTGTGTGTGCGTGCGTGCGTGCGTGCGCCGTACGGCGCAGCCTGTGTGTGCGCCTGCGGGCACGTGTGTGCATGCGTGCGTGCATTCGCGCGCGCGCGCGCGCGTGTGTGTGTGTGTGTGTGTGTTTGCGTGCGTGCGTGCGATCGCGCGCGCAAACATTACGAGCTCCCCTTCATCCCCACTCTATATCTTCAGTCTCAGTAGTTGGGTGCGTGCCCCTGAAAAGCAAAAATAAAAAAGGATGAGCTTGTGCCATGCACATAATAATAATAATAAATATAAATAAAAACTGAAAAGGGTGCGCTTCTGGGGGTTTTCCGTTTCAGTTCTTGTCGCGGAACTTGTGGAGATAAGCGATCCGAGAAGTGATCAGGTGATTGCCTGTAGCGACTGCAGTCTGTCAAATTCAAATTAAAAAAACTTTGTGTCAGTGGCACAAACATCAAGCAGTGGTTTACATGTTGATTGGTTGAAGTGTTGCTTTACGTCCACAGAAACCGTAGGCTTATTAGGGACGCAAGCCCAGGACGTCCACCTCGACTTTCACACAGCTCCTGAGCTCTGTGTCTTACATCCCTCCAACCACTGCCATAACTGGTGACGCCACTGGCCCCCGACACTTGCTGTCAACTATCTCACAGTTTTTCGTTGGTGCTCAAACAGCGGTAAGTTTGTAACAGACAACTCAGACTATAGCAGGCATCGTCAACTCAGACTATAGCAGGCGAGACGCTATAGTCTGAGTTGTCTGTTACAAACTTACCGCTGTTTATAACTGTCCCCTGATTGTTTACGCCAGCACCAGTAAAGCTAAAATCGTTTGAATCGACACGGAACTCATTTTATATTGGGGCGGACGCGCCTCGAGTTTACGTGCGTGCTTGCGCGCGTGGCTTCCACAGTCTTAATATTAGTACCAAGGATTATAGATGAAATTTATAAGTCTTTGTTAGTACCCAACGTTTTCGGGGGACGCCGACAGCGTCGGTGGACAGATGGCGAGAGATAAAGAGTGGCGTAACCAGTTCTGGCCGAGTCAGTTTGGAGGAAGGTGCCGGAAAGCGATGCTCGGAATGTGGCACACTGGCTGTGTCGGCCGGACAGGCAGCCACACCCTGAGCATCGCTTTCCGGCACCTTCCTTCACACTCTGCCGATTGGTTATGCCTCTGAAGGGGCACTCTTTATCTCCGCGCAGTTGTCCACCGACGCTCGCCCAAGCATGCGCGTAAACATGAGACGCGTCCAGGCCCCGGGTAAAAAAAACCAAAGAAAACAAAACAAAACAAACAAAATCAGTTCCGTCTCGGTTCAAACAATTTTGGTATTATTTGTGCTGGCATGAGCAACGTGGTCAGAAATAAAAGAAAAACGTCTGATTTAAGTTGAGTTGTTTGTTACAAATTTACTGCCATTTGAGCCTCATCGAAAAACTGTTCGTTAGCCGACATTAAAAAAAAAAAAAAAATTTAAAGACCTATGTCGTAATCATCTATGGCAGTGGTTGGAGGAAGAATGTCGTAAACCAGTGATTGGAGTTTGTCTCCCACCAAACAGGGCGGGTCCCTCGGCGTTGGCCGGTGACTTTGAAGCAGCGCGGAGCCTGTACTGGACCCACACTCCCAGCATCACTTTCCGGCACCCTCCTCCAGACTCTGCCAGATTTAGTTACGCCACTGAAGGGGCACTCTTTCAGTATCTCCGCGCAGCTTTCCACCAACGCGGTCAGCACCCTCCAAAAGGTTCAGGTACTAATATGACTGCGGAAGCAACCCAGCGCCAAAGCACGCACGTAAACATGAGACGGATCCACCGCGGGTTAAAAAAGAAAAGAAAAAAAGAAGAGTTCCGTCTTGATTCAAACGATTGTGGTTTTATTTTGTGCTGGTGTAAACTTGTTGGTGGCTATAAATGACACGCCTTGTTTTGTTTGAGTTGTTTGTAACAAACCTGCTACTGTTTGACAACAACAACAACAAAAAATGCTCGTTAGCTGACAGTTTTCTGGACCCTATGGCGTAACTAAATACGGCAGTGGTCGAAGGAAGGATGTCGTAAACCAGTGCTTGGAGTTTGTACTGGACCTTCGGTTTCATCTTCTTCCGTGTAGTGTCCAACCGGCTTCAACATTCTCAAGACTGACATTTGTTGGTGCATGCTAGGTTAGTTTTAGTGGTGTTTCCACTGATACTAACGGACACTGACAGTTCCCAGATGATCAAGCCCGCGGCCCTTTCTGATTGACTATGGCTCTGAGGATGAAGACGCCCCTGGCACAGTACTTCCTTTCACTGTTATTTCCTGTATGCACACTTTTTCTTCGGTACTATAGGCACAAAAAATAACTTCTCTTTAAGCTTTCACAGCACTTTAGGTATCACACATATACACATTCTTGCTATATCGACCCCTTTTGATTTAAACTGTGGCAATTTGGAGAGTTGATCAACCATAAATCGGTTTCTGATTGATAATAACTTATCAGATTACCGACTTCTTGGTCACTGAACTGAGGTCCGCTGTTCTTATTGGCCATTTTTACCGAAAATAAAATAAAATATGCAAGCAGCCAAAATTAGCTGCGCGGAAACCGGACCCTGCGCGCGAGACGCGCTGGCCAGCAGTGCAGGACGCTTCCGGATGGCCATCTGGTTTGTGTCACCTGCAATAAAATCTGCGAGGCAGCACTGGAGTGGTGAGAACTGCCCTTTGTGCAAATAAAAATCTGAAACAGAATGACCGCTAGCGTTCTAAAGCGAGATCCAAACACAAAAAGATGAGTTTGAACCTTTTTGTGTTTGGATTTTGTGCAGATAGTACCGACGAAAAAGTGTGCATACAGGAAATAACAGTGAAAGGAAGTACTGTACCAGGAGCGTCTTCATTCTCACTGCCACAGTCAGCCAGAAAGGGCCGCGGGCTTGCTCATCTGGGAACTAGTGTCAGTTCTGACACTTGACCTTGCCGCCAGATAATGATGGTGGGTCGCTTACTTATACATGTACATGTAGGCCAACAAGTGGTGCTGAAGCAATCAAAGACGCCGGTCGGTGCCAGCACTACCGTTAGCTGACGGCGCCGACAGCATGTAGGTTACTGACTCAGCGTAGACAACGCCGCGGCAGACCTGTACACTGTAGATCGAGCTATGTCCCGTATGCCTACCAGTCTATCCTAGGACTTGCAATAAATGTACATATATATAATTATGTAAGTCCATGAGTCTATCGATCACTCAATAAATCAGCCGCCGGGTCAGCACCAGCCAGTCAAATCGTGCACAGCTGTTTTCCGTGACCCGGATAGTCGTGACTGGCTGAGTGAATGGCCTTGACCTACAAACCGAAGCAGCACAGCAGACGAATCGCAGACAGCCTCTGCCGACAGCGAAGCATCCATCAACAGCTTGGCGGCTGGTACAACCTTTGGAGTCCAAACTCCAAGCACTGGTTCACGACATTCTTCCTTCAGCCACTGCCGTATTTAGTGACGTCATCTCTCTCTCTCTCTCTCTCTCTCTCTCTCTCTCTCTCTCTCTCTCTCTCTCTCTCTCTCTCTCTCTCTCTCTCTCTCGTTTTTTCATTTTTTTTTTTTTTACCCGGGGTGGATGCGTCTCACGTTTACGTCGGTGCTTGGGCGCTAGGCTGCTTCCACAGTCATATTAGTACTCAAACCTTTCGGAGGGCGCTGACCGCGTTGGTGGACAGCTGCGCGGAGATACTGAAAGAGTGCCCCTTCAGTGGCATAACCAAATCTGGCAGATTCTGGCAGATTTGGAGGAAGGTGCCGGAAAGCTATACTCGGAGTGTGGGGGAAGTCTTTGCTGACACCTGACCTATAATGCCGGGCAAGTCTCACTGCATGCGGCAAAATACAGGCACTTCTTTAAAAAAAATTTTTTTTTTACTACATCCTTTTTCCAACTACTGCTATAATTCCGTGTCTCGAAACTGAAACTGTCGGCTAACGGACAGTTTTTCGCTGATGCTCAAACGGTAGTAAGTTTGCAACATACAACTCAAATTATATCAGGCGTTTCTTCCATACGCCCGTCCACATCATTTACGCCCAGCACAAATAAAACCAAAACTGTTTGAATCAAGACGGAACTCTTATTTTCTTTTTACTCAGGGCGGAAGTGCCTCATTTAAAAAAAAAAAAAAAAATCGTGACCGTCCGCATCATTTACGCAAGCACAAATAAAAACAAAATCGTTTGAATCAAGACGGAACTCTTTTTTTCTACTCAGGGCGGACTTGCCTTATGTTTACGTGCGTGCTTCGACTCTATGTTGCTTCCGGCACACAAACTCCAAGCATTAGTTTACGGCATTCTTTGGAGGAAGGTGCCAGAAAGCGACGCTTGGAGTGTCGCTTCCACAGTCTTATTAGTATTAAACCTTACAGAGGGCGCTGACAGAGTCGGTGGACAGATACGCGAAGATAAAGAGTGCCCCTTCAGTGGCGTAACCGATTCTGGCAGAGTTTTGAGCAAGGTGTCGGAAAGGGAGGCTTGGGGTGTGCTTTTGATAGAGAAGCACAGCAAGTCGGAGATAACAGGTGGCATCCAAGAGAACAGCTTCAGTGGCGACAGGTGCAGCGTAGTTTCATGTGGTGCCGAGGGAAAAGTCCGTTGCTGATACAGAATACAGGATCTTTACTAGTTGTCTATGAATAACATAGAAATTTGTCTTACGACTGCATGAAAGATACCAGTAAAATAACACACAGTATAATACATGAACATAAGTGTGAGCAAGTGCTCTTTGTACGTTTTACAATAATCCCGCCCCGCTTAACGGATCAATGCAATTTCATTACTGTACTTTAGTAACCCGGGAACCGGAGCAGACGACGCTTTTGTTTTGAAGCGCGGCGTGTGGCGTAACGCCACATGGCCTTCACACAGCCGACCGGCGATAGCCGCCAGTGCGCGCCTTTTTCAAATCTGTTTTTCTCCCTTAACATTTTGACCGCTTGTTTGCTTACCTACTCTTTGTCTATCTAGTCCTTTTTATGCACTAAGCTATGTATAATATAATTTGGCATCTTAGAATGTTTATTTATCGTTTATTCAGACACCGGATCGAGCTTAATTAGTAGCCGATGCCTCTCTAGGTCCATTCTTTTATAGCCGTCGTCTGCATGGCGCGCTTTGTTTAGTACTAGTAAATGGTAGTGAAATGTTGTTTTGATTCGATTAAAGTAATTCTGTGTCGATCAATGCGTTGTCGTATAGTATTTTGCTTAGCTGACTTCATGTTTAGTGTTTATTTTGGGTTGAAATTAACTTATTAAGTATTGTGTACTGTAGAAGCTAAGTTGTATAGACTACTTAATCTCACTATCAGCGCTGCTGCGACTAAGGTTACGCGCCCCAGGCGAAAGTTCGCACCGATTGTTTCAAATGCTAGTCTTTGATTTTGTCTTGCTTCTCTTACAGAGCGTTGTATTGTAATTGTTATGTACCATTTTAACCGTGGGAGCGTGCTCTTTATTCCGATGTAAGTTTTAGTGACGTTTATATTTTGTACATTGTGTTAGTTGTGATTTAGTTGTACGAATCTGTATATAGACAGGCGCAAGCCACGCTTCCCACTCTTTGTGTAAATAAAATAAGTCATGTGTGTACATTTTGTTTATACGGTTGAAAGATGGTAACTGTAGCTTTTATTTGATGTTTTTGATGTTTTAATTAGTTTAGTTATTGTAGAGGAAATTGTATTTGTGCGGGCCAGGGAAACACAATTGTCAGCCATTTTGTGGTCCAGAGGGCCGTTTTTACTGTAGCGATAGCGTGTGTTCCCTGTGGCCCGCGCCGTTCTCTTATCTATGCGTGAGCGTGAGGATTTTGGGTGTGTGCCGAAAACTGTCTGAGATACCAGGAAAATAACACACAGTATAATACATGAACATAAGTACACACAAAACACAGTGTACATTATCTTAGAGTCTGGAAGCACAAGGCACACACACATCCGAAACAGTCAACCCCACCAGTTACTCGCATCAACACATGTGCTCACAGGTCAAGCATTTTCAACAAATAAGAAAAGTGCAACTCATCAAATTCAATCCAGACAGACAAAATACCTACACACGAACAACATACATACCGCCAATGTCCCGGGCAAGTCCCACTGCGTGCGGCTCAGACTCCAAGCACTGGTTTACGACATCCTTCCTTCAACCACTGCCGTATTTAGTTACACCATAGGGTCCAGAAAACTGTCAGCTAACGAGCAATTTTTCGTTGGTGCTCAAACAGTAGTAAGTTTGTTGCAAACAATTCGAATAAAACAAGGCGTGTCATTTATAGCCGCCAGCAAAGTTGACACCAGCACAAACAAAACCACAGTCGTTTGAATCGAGACGGAACTCTTTTTTTTTTTTTTTTTAACCCTGGCTGGATGCGTCTCGTGTTTACGTGCGTGCTTGGGCGCTAGGTTGCTTCTACAGTCATATTAGAGAGGGTTAGCAATAAAATCAACAAAAGCAACCCACATTACAATCTCATATAAGCATACGATGCTAATCTACAAAGAAAAGTAAAAGTTTAATGTTTATTTAGCAAAATAAAGTCAAATGGTCCCTACGAATTCACTGTGGTGAGAACGCAGCAGTAGACGAAAAACTTGAGTCATGTGGTAAACAATCTTCGTAACCTCTGACCTCGACCTCTGATCCGCACACAAATCGCTGACGTCACGAGAGAAAATAGTTCCCTAACCACTACCACTACCACCCGTGTACTAACCCTCACTATTAGTACCCGAAACTTTCGGAGGGTGCTGACCGCGTCGCTGGACAGCTGTGCGGAGATAAAGAGCGGTACGTGCCCCTTAAGTGGCGTAACTAAATCTGGCAGAGTTTGGAGGAAGGTGCCGGAAAGCGATGCTCGGAGTGTGCGTGCGGCTGACACTGACATAGAGCGTGCGGGCTGACGTACCTCACAAAAATCACCCCACTCCTGACCTCTATGTTCTTTCTTTGTGTTCCTCGCCCAAAACCCTCAACGTTTTGTGAGAAGACAGCCACGAACCGCTGACGTCGAGTCAGTCCCCACACTGACGTGCAAACGTCCAGTAGCCTACACTGATGCTGCATACGTAGGCCTAATGGCGTCTGTCTTGACCATAGTGCGTAAAAAGAAGGGAGGGGCGATCTGGCACCGCAGGCAGTTGTTGAGTGTTGCTTTACGTCCACAGACTCGGAAACAGTAGGCTTATTAGGGACGGGTGCCCCGGACGTTCATTTCGACTTTCCGAGCACACAGCTCAGTCCTGCCGAGCTCTGACACCGCGGGCAGTAAACATGGTGCTTTACAGCCACAGAAACCATAAGGCTTATTAGGGACGGGGAGAAGGGGGGGGGGGAGGGGTATGGAGGTGGGGGGAGAGGGAGATTATATACCTATCGCTACACTGTCACCACCAGAATGACTCCTGCATTAAGGTGGGCAGCGATGAGCACCATTAATGTTTCATAATTGTCACAGAGTGAGGGACAAAGTCACAAGACAGTATCCACAGACCACAACTTCTGAAGAGAAAGGAGAGCCGAAGCAGATTCGAACCGAGGTCCTTCTGCTTACCAGCCTAACGCCTTACCGCTAGGCCAAACCGGCTCACTGTACCGCGGACAGTATGGAACAATGGTCGTGACTGACGAAGAGTGGCTGAACTTTGTAGACCTGTGAAACTTCCCAGAACCGACCGACTAAATATAATTTTACCAACGCGGGTTTCAAATCACTTCATTCATGCTACAGAGTGATCTAGTCAGTTTTAAGGCCACAGTTCAACACTACATTAATGATAATAATAGCTCTTAGCGCACTGCCAGTGGCCTGTATTTCACCCTGATATAACCGCACCGGTTGACTGGGCGTAAAACACTAACTTACTTACGTCAGTTACAGTGACCTATACTGAATTATCAGGACGGCGCTGCTCTATGCGCTTCCAGTTACACAAAGGCGGGGAGGGGGGTGGCGGCGGGGGAGGAGAAGGAGAGTTTACAGGAACCCTATGCCATTCTAGCACTGGAAATAGACATGGCTACATAGACCGATAACTGATGATACCAATAATAATAGCGGCACTAACTTTAAAGCACATGCGGCGCTACATCTGAACCGGCTTGACAACTAACACGTACAGACGGCTCTTTTAAACTTACGAACAATTACTTGATCTGCGCTAAATGATGCTGAAGTGTTGCTTAGTGTCCTCAGATGTCAGTTGACATATTAGGGACAAGTTGTGACCAATGCCGAAGCATGGTTCAATATAGCTTCACGTCCACGGAAACCAGAAGGCTCGTTAGGACGGACAGCCCAGGACGTCCACCTCGACTCTCACACAGCTCCTGAACTATGATCTACGGTAATCTAGTGTTGTTGTTTTTAAAACACCGTCAGTGGAAGAGAGAGAGAGAGAGAGAGAGAGAGAGAGAGAGAGAGAGAGAGAGAGAGAGAGAGAGAGAGAGAGAGAGGCTATCATCAGACGGGTAAGCTGGAAAGCGAGGACTGTTTCGGCCACTGCAGTGCCAAGTTCCATAACCGCTGCAGGCACGTTACATGACGACACAGCATGTGCATGTGCAGACGCAGACTCACAGCTGCACGGCGTGATTTGCTCTGACGTCAGTATCTAGTGCAGACGACCTTAGTGAAGGTCAGCCGTTCGGTCGAGGTATTTCTGTCAGTCGTACCTTTATTTTGGTCCCCACACAGTTTTCAGACTGCTTTGTCACGGGCCTGCTGCGTGCGTCGAGGTTCGATACTTGCATGGGAGTGACGGTGATATTATATAGAGTCACGCGGTCAGGAAACGGTCCAGTGAGTATCTTCAACTAGTTCAAGAAGTCACTGTGATCAGTTTGTCGGTCACAGCCGCGGATCCGATCCGGCCGAAGCTGAGCGAGCTTTCTCATCTCAAGAGCGTTAGTGTGTGTGTGTGTGTGTGTGTGTACAAGTGTGTGTGTGTGTGTGACAATGTGTGTCAGTGTGTGTGTGTGTGTGCGTGCGCGTGCGTGCGTACGCGTGCGTGCGTGCGTGCGTGCGTGCGTGTGTGTGTGTGTGTGTGTGTGTGTGTGTGTG
Organism: Alviniconcha strummeri; assembly: GCA_963584105.1. Lineage (NCBI taxonomy): Eukaryota > Metazoa > Mollusca > Gastropoda > Provannidae > Alviniconcha > Alviniconcha strummeri. The sequence goes on along the minus strand of OY757555.1, from coordinate 10,412,948 downwards.
ACAATGTGTGTCAGTGTGTGTGTGCGTGTGTGTGCGCGCGCGCGCACGCGCGCGGTAGTATTTGCGCGCGCGCGCCAGTGTGTGTGTGTGACTCCGAGTCTCGCTTTCCGGTACTCAGGAGGAAGGATGTTGTAACTTACCGGTGCTTGGAGAGTGTGTGTGTGTGTGTGTGTGTGTGTGTGTGTGTGTGTGTGTGTGTGTGTGTGTGTGTACAAGTGTGTGCGTGCGTTAGTGCGTGCGTGCGTTCCGGCGTGTGTGTGTGTATCAGTGCGTGCGTGTGTGTGTGTGTGTGTGAGAGAGAAAGATAGAGGGAGTGTGTGTGTGTGTGTGTGTGTGTGTGTGTGTGTGTGTGTGTGTGTGTGTGTGTGTGTGTGTGTGTGTGATCGTGGCGACCGTTGTTCTCAGTTCCAGCCGACGGAGAGTGACATGCGCAAGGCGGCAGACCGGGCACTAGTACACAAGCAAGCATGTGCGATTATACACCATTGGTTAGTTCAGCCGCTTTAAGTGTGAATAGGGTTTTCACTTCTGGCGGGATCTCAGTGTAATTAAATTTGTAACGTCTGCGCGTTAGAGGAACTATCCTTCTCAAACCGGCCATGTTCAGTTTGCCCAATAAGGTCAGTCGCCTTTCTCCTACAGGCAAAAGAGCTACGGCAAAACAAACTTCTATAACTCTACAATTAGTATGTCAAAGTGAATGAAATGAATGTGCCTGTTGTTGCTTGGCCGCGTCGTGCATGGACCGGACTGCACGTCGGATCGTGATGGGACGTGACGTAAAAGGCCCACTATTTCCGTGACCCCAACAGCACTATACGGTACGTAGCACTTTACGTACGTTTGCGGGGTGAACTATCTGCCCGCCGCTGAAAACAGCCTGGTGGGGACGAAAAGGTGCCCTTGTACCAGTGCAGAAGGCCGACATGTAAGTTAGGCGTGCTTTACACAGCAAGATGTGTATTTATAATAATTATAATAATAATAACTCTTATATAGCGCTATACCCCGTAAAAATTTACAAGCTCGCGGCGCTGTACATCAAAATCCGCTAGACAATCAAAAAGGTACAAGTACTATAAATACATACATCAATATCAAAATGACAAAAAAAGCCAGGATGAGCAAAGTACCGTAAATGCGTACATCGATATTAAAGCATTTCACATACACTGAAATAATCACAAGTCCTATAAAATATATTACTATCAACATGACAATCAGAAAGCACAAGTACTTTCATGACAATCAGAAAAGCACAAAAGTAATACTGTAAATACATACATCAACACTAAAAACAATTTCACACACATCCACCTACTATATAAATGCACACAGACACCTGAACACTCAGTCACCCCCTCACAAGCACTCGAGCGCGCGCGCACACACTCACCCATGCACACACACACACACACACACACACACACACACACACACACACGCACACACGCACACACACACACACACACACACACACACACACACACACACACACACACACGCACGCACACGCACACACACACACACACACATAGTAAGACACACCACACACACACACACAAACATACACGCCGAGCAGATGAAACTATTTACGTCAGAAACTATTGGCATTAGTTTTGCAGCATCCAAAGCGAACAGTGGGGATCGGGGATAGCTCAGTGGTTACAGCGGTCAGAATCGTCATCACCATCATCATCATCATCATCAACATCGTCATCACGTGTATTTCACCAGAATGTGGATGGAGTGGAGGAAGCAGGGTTATTAAATTGTTGCAGACTTTCCAGATCAGAGACACTGAACACTTCATTGTGCCACAGAGCTTTTGGAGAATTCGGAAACCTTTCACACGTGCCATGTCAGTCCTGTGTCTCTCTTAGACAGCTGGTTTGCTTGGCCTTCCTTGGGGGGATAATCAGTTCGATATCCAAAGGTGTCGTCAAATCGGATATTAAAAATCCCTTGTCTGCCATTACAGCATCACCTTTTTCACACACCTCAAGTATTCCAGACCGGATGACAATTTGTTTGTCACTGACTGCACCTGTCCAAAGGTCTGAAACTAATGACACCACCCCATTTGGAGTGATTCCAACCAGCGCCTTCCATGTCATATGAGTTTTATACTGGCTCCACACCACTGAGCGCTGTGCCAGTGAATGGGGTGTTTCCGTCAGAAGTTCTGTGCAGTCTATGACTACTCTAGTTTTAGGAAACCGTTCCTTAAAATCTGCTGGCATGGTGTTGTTCATTGGTGTCTGGCTGGCCAGCATGTTGAACATTTGAGGTTGATGTACATAATGTTCACCCACTTCCGGGACACCCGAGCTCATGTAAGTCGAGGTACGGCAAAACGAAAGGCAAGGTCTTTTATGACAAGCCCAAGTTTCAAGCGCATGAGGGTCATGAAAAATTCACCAACAGCACGAAGCTTGTAGCGATTGCTGGTTTCCATGTCACCACGGGGTAGCTCCTCAAACAAAGCCTTAAATACACTAGCCTTAGGTACACCTGTGTAAAGACGCACAGTTTCATTATTGTCAGAAATTTGTTCATACCTGAATGGCTGAAAATAGCAGTCATCAGTCTGTATTTCAACTGAATGCTCCTCACAATTAACTGTCTCATATTCCCATATCTATCTGAGAAAGGGCATCTGTCTGGACTTCAGCGACACCCAGTGTCAGCTTCAGAGATGTTACGTCAACTGCACCAGCATAGTCGTGCAAGAAAACAGAAATTTGTGGCGCAGACATTCCATGTTCACAAAATGAAGCAGATGGTTCTAAATCATCCTCACTGTCGCTGATTTGCATGAGCTCCGTATCTGGTGCTGACTCGTCATCTGGACTGGTCTCTTCTGTATGCCCATTTGACACCGACACCTGGCAAAACCAAAGATTTGTGTTACTGTTAATGCATCAAATTTGAATAGTGGTATACTTAAGGATTGGGATTACAGGAGCAATACACCCTCCCATCAGCATTACCAAAAAGTACTGCTATACACTATCCCCCCCCCCCCCCAAGTCTGAATATTACATTAGTAGTTTACTGTTTAGTATAATAGTAACATGCCATGTTTGTCCAACGTGTGTGCCTGTTCAGAACCATATATATATATATATATGCTTCATGTTGCTTAATGTTTTGGTAATGGCTCTATTGCATGCAGAATTAATTTTTTCTTTGATGATGATTATAATCTGTTTTTATACCCGATGGCCAGAAAGCTGTTTTGTGTATCAACAGTCAATAAAATGTTCTACTGAAGTTGTACATGTTTTTTTTTTTCTCTCTCTCTCTTTTTTTGAACATGCATTTAGAGTATACAAAGAAGAGATGGGTGATGGAACATCTTACAGAATCAATGAACAGATCTCCATCAAATTATTTCAAGCCCAGTCATGGGCACTTTACACTCCAAATCCATAACAGTCACGAGAGCCTACAGTTACACATTCTTTTACATATAATATGAAATTAGACGACAACGATTCAAATCAACAGAATGCACACACACACACACACACATACACACACACACACACACACACACACACACACACACACACACACACACACACACACACACACACACACACACACAGAAATTGTGGTTGAATCAATTCACAGTTGTAAATGTTCACCCAAAAGACAAAGTAGCACATGGATGCATGATACTTTTGATAGTTTGTTTTTGTTTGTTTTTAATATGCTACAGTCATTCACCTGTTTTGGGGACTGTGTAATATAATCATTTCCAGAATTTCACTGGCTCACAAGAGCTACACATACACACACATTTATATGAAATATACAATTCTTAACTAAGTCGGATCATTTTCATGGCTCATGAGTCATGTCAAATAAACATTACCATTAGATAAAAGTCATTGTGCAATGTCACCGCGCGCCCCTCCACATCCTTTCCTTTATAGTTAGAACAACACAGGCAGTATCGCTTCCCCATGGTCGTTATCTGCTTAATAACTACTGCGACTGAAAGTGAAACTACCTTCGCTCTCTCTCTCTGTGAAAGCTAAAATGGATGAGCGCAGCGAACGTCCCAGTTAACGAACTTCCGCCTGACGCAGGGGCAGAGCACTCTAAAATTTCCTCTCATGGGAACTGGGTGTTCCGTTCCGGACTCTCTGTTCCGGGTGTCGCAGCTGGGCGTTAAGGAAATGTTTCTTTCTTTTTCTGTTGGTTGTTTACGTCCACAGAAACCGTAGGCTTATTAGGGACGGGAGCCCAGGACGTCCACCTCGACATGACTTTCACTGACACAGCTCCTGAGCTCTGAAACTTTGTTTCTTCTTGCTTTTATGTGCACGTTGACATTGTAATTTCCCTTAATGGGATGACTAAAGCACTGTGTATTCTGTAGCTGCGCAAGCCCCGTGGAGCATCATGCATATCTGCCCAGACCACGCCGCGGTCCCAAGGCCGGACAGCGCCATGATGGCCCGTAGCCGGCAGCGCAGGGCGAGGGAGGTGCACGCTGGCGTTCGAGCTTCGCTGCCTCACTAGCCTATGCTTATCTATAGTCTATGACTGTACCCAGTAAACATGCCGGATCCGATCCGGAAGCGGTTTGGTTACGGTCAGTTATGGCCATTACGGCCAGCGTGCAGCCAGAATCGGGCCGGATAGTATATGCCGGATCCGACTTCCCGCATCCGTTTCAGCTCCGTTTTTTTTTTCTTTCCAAAGAAGGCATGAGTCATATTGTGCAAAACCGACCCGGATCTGATCTGCGTGGCCTGGTCAGGGTTTGGCCAAACGCATCTGATTTAGAAGCAAGCTGGTGTGCAGGAATCATCGGGCCCGGTTTCTTGCAGGACGCAACCGGCCCGCTGCCAGTTTCCCACTTTTGGACTCGGTTCCGTTCATCCACAGACGACCCGGATAATATTGTGCAAAACCAGCTCGGATCCGGTTTAGTTCTGGCTGATTGTGTCAGGTTTTGGCCAAACGGATCCGGTCCGGAAGCAAGCCAGTGTGCAAGAATCATTCGGCCCGCGCCGTCTGGCCAGTGCTTCCCACCTGATCCGGACCGGATGCGAATCGGATCCGGCATGTTTACTGGGTAGTCATTCAGCCCTGCATATGACGACTCTCTCTCTCTCTCCCCCTATAATGGACAAATCAGGTCCTTATCAGTATGTCTTTTGTATCGAGAATGATGTACAGCAATGTCTGAAATACCCAGTCGAAACACTGATTGTCATTATGAATTTCAAATGCTTATCAATATTCATCTTCAGATACGTTTTCGTATCATGAATGGTGCTAAATGTCATATAAACATTAAATCTATAGTGAGTCAAGTACATCGTCGTTAGTTTGTTGGCTTTCTTGCTTATAGATATAATTATAGTATGTACTGTGAGGTGGTATGTCATCCACCTGCACCCCTTGATGAGGGGCAATAGCCTAAAATGAATAAATCATCCGTATCCATCTCTCTCTCTCTCTCTCTCTCTCTCTCTCTCTCTCTCTCTCTCTCTCGGGGGTGGGGTGGGGTGGAGGGGGGTGGAGGGGTGTGGAGGGGGGTGATTTTAGAAGCAAGCTAGGCCAAACCGACTCACACTCCCGTTCAGACGACTGATTGAGCAGACTTCGTGAATTTGAATTCCTATTGTAACACTGTCCGTATCAGGTGCAACATCGACGCCCGGCAGTCCAGCAGTCATGTCAGTCATTCCAGGGTGTGTCGACACTAATCAGAATCTAATCAGAATGTGTTAACAGTAGGCGGAGCCTAGTCATGTCATTCAGAGTGTGTGGGCACTAGTCAGAGTCTAATCAGAATGTGTTAACAGTAGGCGGAGCCTAGTCATGTCATTCAGAGTGTGTGGGCACTAGTCAGAGTCTAGTCACGTCATTCACAGTATGAGACCAGTCGGAGTCCAGTCACCTCATTCATAGTGTGCAAACACTATTCGGAATCTAATCATGTCATTCCAAAGTGTGTAGACAATGAAGAACGAATAAGTAGTCGAACAAGCAAACAAATAAACAATAACAGCAACAAGCACAACAGCAAAACCTGAATCGGGCCAACTGAGCTGAGCTGCAGCGACTGAAGAGAAAACGGGTTGATTGCAACGTTTGTATGACTCATTAAAACAGCAGTCATTGTTGACATTTTAGGGTGCGGCTGCCATGAATCGAGGGCTGTTAGCTCGCGTCATTGTCTAATGCTTGACTATCATAATGTGTCAGTGGAGACGATAAGGCTGACAGAGAACCGGGGAACAGGTCGGTGCTGGCCGACCGACATTTTGGAAACGACCCTAATGTGTATATATGTATATATAGGCTACTACGGTGAAACGAACACTGACCTTTGCGACAGATCACGTGTGCTGATAGTCCTCATGTTCGGCGACACAAGTGTCTGGTATGAAGCAAGGCCTTTTAATTTTTACACAAGCCACACGCTTTTCCACTGTTCCAATTGCAACACGTATTGGTGCATGGCTTTGCACAGGGGGGAAAATGTCCAGAAAAAAACACCGGCTTTAGCGTCACAAAATTGTCTTAGACAAAATCAGTTAACTAAGAAGGCGGGGGAAGGGGTGGAGGTAGTTAGTAATTATCTTAACGTCCCGTTGTCAACTACACTAGAGTCAATCAGAGCGAACGCCGTCCTATGGTCCGAAGTTAATACACATTCTGAGCTCCTCCCGTGTCTCAAAGTATACTCAAGTCATGTCAACGAGTTCAGTCTAAACACAAATGCAACATGGGAAACCTTACAACAGTCAGAAAGGTTACACTTTCTATCCAGCAAAAAGAAACCTTACAACAGTCAGAAAGGTTACCCTTTCTATCCAGCAAAAGGCAACCGGTAACTATAGCACCCTGACCAACTGATCTAGTAATAAAGCCACCGTTCCCTGACCTGTCGTTGGGATGGGACAGCGAGAGAGAGAGAGAGAGAGAGAGAGAGAGAGAGAGAGAGAGAGAGAGAGAGAGAGAGAGAGAGAGAGAGAGAGAGAGAGACAGACAGACAGACAGACAGACAGACAGACAGACAGACAGACAGACAGACAGACAGACAGACAGACAGACAGACAGACAGAGACAGAGAGACAGACAGAGAGACAGACAGACAGAGACAGGCAGACAGAGACAGACAGGCAGGCAGACAGACAGACAGAGACAGAGAGTCAGACAGACAGAGAGTAGCAGTAGCAGTACGACTAAGGTCAACAATATTGCGCAGTCCCTATAGCCATCCTACCTTTATCCAGTTATGAACCTTCAGCCTGTTGTAAAACAACAACACAAACTTTTTATATGGAGCCTATTTATATTCCGCGGGCTCCGAACACAAAAACATGCATCAATCACTGTTATGACGACGAGCAGGGTAATGAGTGACGCAGCCTATAATCCGGGGTCCCACACTACAGGGACTATAGTCTATGTTATTCCGGGTCCCACACTACAGGGACTATAATCTATGTTATTTCGGGCCCCACACTACAGGGACTATAGTCTATGTTATTTCGGGCCCCACACTACAGGGACTATAGTCTATGTTATTTCGGGCCCCACACTACAGGGACTATAGTCTATGTTATTTCGGGCCCCACACTACAGGGACTATAATCTACGTTATTCCGGGCCCCACACTACAGGGACTATAATCTACGTTATTTCGGGCCCCACACTACAGGGACTATAATCTACGTTATTTCGGGCCCCACACTACAGGGACTATAGTCTATGTTGTTCCGGGCCCCATACTACAGGGACTATAAACTATGTTATTCCGGGCCCCACACTACAGGGACTATAATCTATGTTATTCCGGCCCCCACAATGTTATTCCGGGGGCCCACACTACTACAGGGACTATCTGCGTTAGCCACAACTGGAAGCCGTGGAAAAATGAGAAAATGAATGTGGGACATTTTTTGTTGTTGTAATAATTATAAGGACCACATAGTGAGAACAAAAAGCAAGACGATCGGAGAAAGAGGTGGGAACAGGTTTGTTTACATCAATAAACTGCACTATCACCCCCGATCCGTGCAGCACAGTCCGGGGTGTGGGGTGGGGTGGGGGGAGGGGGGAGGGGGTGATAAAGGGTGCTGGGGGGTAGGGGTGAGGGGAGGGGGGAAGGGGGTGATAAAGGGTGGTTGGGGGTGGGGGGGGTAGGGGGAGGGGAGAAGGGGGTGATAAAGGGTGGTGGTGGTGATGGTCGGGGGGAAGGGTGTTGACAGTTCAGTTAGCAGAGTAAAAACACCTTCAGCGGATCTTCTAACTCGGTAGCACAATGTGTCGACGTCGTCTGATTCACACACACACACACACACACACACACACACACACACACACACACACACACACACACACACACACACACACACACACACCTAACACATACACATACACACACACACACACACACACACACACACACACACACACACACACACACACACACTGATCACATGCTGTGACAATCCAACACCACCAACTGTTACTCTCTGCCCGTCATGACCAGTCATGTCATTTGACCACGCGCACAATCCCTGCAACACCGCAACACCGCCCAGCTCTCAGTCCGCCTTCTCCGTCAGACCAAGCAAAGATCAGACATTCATACACACAACCCAACACCGCCTGCTTCGTCAAACCAAGCAAAGATCAGACATTCATACACACAACCCAACGCCGCCTGCTTCGTCAGACCAAGCAAAAATCAGACATTCATATACTCAACCCAACACCGCCTGCTCCGTCAGACCAAGCAAGGATCAAACATTCATACACACAACCCAACACCGCCTGCTCCGTCAGACCAAGCAAGGATCAAACATTCGTACACACAACCCAACACCGCAGGCAACAAACACTCAGTCCTTCTGTTTCGTCAAATCAACCAGCAATACCTCTGATTACATACACACAACCCAACACCGCCAACACTCAGTCCTGTTTCGTCAGATCAACCAGCAATACATCTGACCACACACACAACCAAACACCGCCAACACTCAGTCCTGTTTCGTCAGATCAACCAGCAATACATCTGACCACACACACAACCCAACACCGCCAACACTCCGTTTTTCTTTCGTCAGACCAACCAGCAATACCTCTGACCACACACACAACTAAACTCGGCCAACACTCCTTTCTTCTTTCGTCAGACCAACCAGCAATACCTGTGACCACACACACAACACAACACCTCCAACATTCAGTTTTGTTACGTCAGAAAAGCCAGCAATACCTGTGACCACACAGACAACACAACACCTCCAACATTCAGTTTTGTTACGTCAGACAAGCCAGCAATACCTGTGACCACATACACAACACAACACCTCCAACACTCAGTCCTGTTTCGTCAGATCAGCTAGCAATACTTCTAAACACACACACAAGGTCGTGTGACGTGACTCAGATCACACACACACACACACACACACACACACACACACACACACACACACACACACACACACACACACACACACACACACACACACACACACTCCAACACCTCCGTTCTTGTTTCGTCAGACCAACCAACAGTACATCTGATAACACACCGCCAACACTCAGCCCTGTTTCGTCAGACCAACCAACAATGCCTCTGATCACACACAAACCAGATACCACCTACACTCATTCCCGTCACCTCGTCACTGTCGTAAAATGCGGTCCACCCCCACCTCCAAATGATAGAACTCGGAAGAGACGGTAGGCTTACGTGACCGAAACCAGGCTCTGATGAGCTGATGCTTAATGTCCTCAGATGTCATTTGACATATTAGGGACAAGTTGTGACCAATGCCGAAGCACGGTTCAATAAAATCCACATACGTAAGATGTATGCGTGTTTAGCTGTAACCTGACACCTGCACTTTTGGCAGAATGACCGGGATTTTTTACGTGCTACTGTGGTAACACGGGGGTGGAAAGGATATCGAAATAAGAGTCAGCACAGAAAGTCGACCCTGGAGAAGAAAAAGCTCAAAGCTCAAAGCTGCAGTAGCTTATATACAC
>OY757555.1:10352602-10402707 GCA_963584105.1 Alviniconcha strummeri | reverse complement strand
GACAAATTTGATGCATTATAATTTATATACAGCTAAAGATGCAATGGACCCCAAAATGTTGATGTTTTTCCACAGAAAATGAAGTAATAGTCTATGAATTAAAATCACAACCACAAAAATGAAGTAATAATCTATGAATAATCACAACACAGTTCATAACTTATGACTCTGTTATTTCACACTTCAGACTTAATCAAAAATGCATATCTGGCTACGATTGTATGAATAGTAATTTTACTATTCGCAAATACGATTGTGAAGATGTGATTTTCACAAAACAGTCACATAAAACCACAAGTTTTCCCCCTCCCATTAGCTGCAAGTGACTTAAGCTTCAAACTGTCAAAGTGGATTTGTTTGATTATGAATTAAGATTTAGGTTGTTCTGAAGTATGAGAACTGAAAGAAAAGGCACACAAAAAAAAGCAACAATTCACAGGGTTTGTACATTTTTAATGTGTGAATGTGACACAGAAGAACTTGGACCAACATATGAACGCGACTTTTATTTTTACTATCAAATTCGCAGTTTATAATAAACATAACTGGTTTCAAACTCAAAGTAGGTTTATTTAATTAAAATGTATCACTGTCAGACTGAGATTTTTCTGAAGATAAAACTAGACATTTGTAGCACGTGAATGCGACAGAGATCTTGGACCAACACGTAAATGACATTCGCTATCAAATTTGCTGTTTAGAGGCATAATTACTGCTTCAGAGTGGATTTGTTTGATGTTTGACAAATGGCAGTGAGATTAAGCTTTTTTTTGAAGTACAAAAGAAAAAAGTAACTATTCATACAATCATAGAAATTGTAATTCATAGCCATAGGGTTTGCAATTTTTACAAGATATTTTTTATGATGTGTTGATATGATACAGCAGAACTTGGACAAAACATGTGATCATGGAATCTGACTTTCAGTTTCACTGTGACATCTGCTATACATAAAAATGCTAGTGTAACAGCTAACATAGTCTGTATGAACAGTTGGTTAGTAAACTCTGATGAAATAAAACTAATTCTAAACAACTTGTAGAATGCTGATGATATGTGAGACATTCACTCATTCAGTGAAGTTATGTTCACAAACAGATCTGTCCAAGAGAAGTCACATTCACAAAATTTTATGACACCATGTCTTCTGACACACTAAATCAACCCATTTCCAGAAAATATCACCTAAACCTGCACAACCGTTTGTATATTTAATATGCAGCAAATTGAGTAACTGTGTGTGTTTTTTACCCTAACTGAAGTTTCAGGTGTATGTAACATGAAAGCATACGTTAATTTTTTTTTTAAAACACACACAAAAAACAAAGAGATTACAGTAACTTGTTACGGGTGTGACAACTAGTATGTGTGTGAACGATACAGGCACCATTGTCACTGTGATTGCAACGACACACGTTCTTACTGTTTATTCACTTGATTTTTTGGTCTAATTAAGCGAGTGAAACTGTATAGTATTTAATTAGATTTTTATGTACTTGTTATTATTTGTCAAAGGCAGACAACTGAATTTCCTTTTTGAGGATTAATAAAGGTATTATTGTATTGTATTGTATTTGTATTGCTGTTTCAATTGCTGTGCGGAGCTGTGCCACAAGGTATGTCCGGCGTAGCACTGCTGTTGAGCAACAACTGAAGCAAAAGACAAGCCCAACTTTCTGAGCCCAGCACCATCTCCCTGCTCAGCTGATCTCTTCTGGGCTCTCTTGAGGGTCCGTCACCACCTCCCTCCCTTTGACCTCGCCTGGACCCACAAATAGAAGTTTAGTCGTGAGAGTCCAGCTCACCTCCTATCTCTCTCTCTATATATATACCAAGCGCAATCCACGCTTGTCAAAGTATCGGTTTCTTTACGGTTAAAAAAATGCATTAATAATGAACCGAGTCAGGTTACACGTCTTCCCGCTTTGGTGTTCGGGTCGTCAATGATTCCACTAGCTAAATATTTTTGTCCACGCGAGTTGTGCATGGGTCAAAAGAGGGCGGCAGCATTTTGACCAATCAAATACAAGGTTACTGACACCCTTTGTACTGATTGGCTGATTGTTGGTGTGTGATCCGTCAGCGCAGCACATTGACTGGTGTGTCACGCAGTTTGTTTTAAGAAAGCAAAGTGAAAAGTCTACATGGAAGCGAAGAGAGATGTAATTCACATCGTTGCTGGGGGGTAAGTAGCATAAAGCAACTAAAATCAGAATAGCGTTTTGTACATTAGATACCGAGTAGATGTCAAGTGTAAAATGGCACAAAGTGGCAGATGTAGTGCTTCTGAGTCGTATTCTGCAGTCAAAAGTTCGTCTGCTTTGGTTGTGATGGCTGCCTATCAGACGCACACAGTTGGGGTTTCTTGTTCTTTCTGTCTCTGTTGTGCATTTTAGGTTTGTGTTTAAACTGAAGACTTCTTCTGGTCTCGGTGTAGGTGGTTATAGTGCATTGTTTTTTGGACAAGACATTTTCTGAGGAGAACGCAACTCGATCATGAACCCCAAGGACAAGGGCATCGTTCTTCGTTAATCTACGGAGTGTTATTCTGTTTCGGGGTCTTGTTTGTTTACTCAGATGCTGAGTCTGTCGCGTGCATATATATGCATCTGCTTGTGCAACCCCAACCACACAAAAGCACTTGATGATGCCGTAGCTTTATCATAACCACAGCTGTTAAGTTTACATAGTTTCCACTGTTGCTGTCAGCGTTCTGTTGGATACTACTGCTAGCCGACACACTCCCCGAAGTAGGTCAAACGTGTGGTCCTCTTGCCTCGTGGGCAGCGCTCACGTGTACGCTTCAGTACATTATTTTGTCACTGTTCTATTTTACCTGCTGGTCTCGGCGCCCTGGTCTCATCCGCCAGAGTTATTAAACATTTCTCACTGGCATGTTAAAAAAAAGAAGAAAAAAAGTTGAAAATTAGATTATAAGCATATCCCAGTCTCCACTTGTGATTTATAAGCACGCCCCCCGCCCCCACTTCCCCGCCTTTTCCCATTGTATAGGATCACATCAGCTAGTATCCTCAAGTCTTCACTCGCGATTTGTAAGCACCACCCCCCAATTGACGCCCCTTCTCCTCTGGTCCCTGTCCTCCCCTCAGGATGCTGAGCATTTGGGCCAAGAATATCAGGAATGTCCAAACAGTAGCGACCATTGGAGGTTATACCGGGATTTACTGTTGTTCAAGCGACCAGTTCAAATAGTAGGTGAAAATAACAACATAAAATCAGCAGACAATACTGCTAAGGTGATTATGTAATCAGACAGTCATGGATTTACTTAGTTAGCAGACTATGGAGTATCAGGGCAACACTGTAGTGATTATAATCTGGCAACCATGGATTTACTTGTATAGTTGACTGTGTCTATGGAGTATGGCAGCACTGTACAAACTACAACTGTACAAGTTAACAGGAAATGCCAGAAATACTGTTGGCTAGTTAGTGCATGTTCACTTATGTAAATATTTATACAATATGAAATTATGGGAACAGTACATTGTTGGTACAGAGGTCTCACATTGGTTTCACACTACACTAGTTATAGAGGTTTGACTTTGAAAAATGAAACGAAGTACAAATAATACTGCTTCTGCACCATTCCGAAGGTGCATACAAATTGCAGTGTGGTGTGCCACAGCTTCACATCAGCAGCTGTTTATGTTTAAAAACACAAGTGAGTCAGCATGAGCTGGTGATGATCTTGCTATGTACAGTGGCTGTGAAAGTGATAATAGGTTTTCACATTGAATTAATTGATTGCTTTATAAAATTATACTACTGTACTGTGGCTCTTGGATATTCCTTTCCTGTATGTATTGGTTATATCATTTTAATGTTAGAAAGAAAGTAAAATGTGTATACTATAAGATATGAGTAAGAGTGAAAATGTCAACTAAAGAGCTTTTAGCTTATGTATGCTATGTGGAATAATCTCTCAGTCAGCACCAGAACTGTAAGACTTGTATTTTCTTCAGGTTAGCATTTGTCATATTACTGATAAGTAGAGTTTGTGATATGTTGGGTTTTATGCATAACTGTGGAATAAAACTTGTTTTAGATGGTATCGCTGTGGAAATAAATTGTCATATTCTCCAGTGCAAATACTGAAGGTATGCCTTGTAGTTGTAACAATGGGCTTACTTTTCTTTGCTGTGTGATTATACTTTTACAGTGTGAATATGATATTTATGTGCTTGCTGAGCTATACTGTTCTTCCCGCAGCTTCTCCCAGTTTAGTTGTTATAACAATAGGTTTCCTCAGAACTTGTTCCTTGGGAAAAGTGCCTGTATTTCTACTTTTTGCTATTCCCAGTGCTGGTGGGACGGCAGGAGCTGTGGTAACATGTCCACTGGAAGTTGTCAAAACTCGTCTTCAGTCGTCCAGTGGAACCACTCTGGGTCGCCTGTACGTGAATCCAACACAGCTGCGTTTGCCCTTCCAGGCTTCGGTGGCACAGATTCACATCTGCACGTCCTGCAGCTCAGACATTCCTGTCAACAGACCTCTGCCGGCAGTGTTGCATCATGGTGGGAGTAAAACTGCTGGCGTCATTTTCTGTCTCAGGTGGGTGCATGAATCACCTGGCCATTGTTGCCAGCTTGATTTGTTGACTTTGGGACCGTTGCAGTGTTAGTGTTTGGGAACATGGTGGATTGGTTGCATTTTTGTTTTGCGAAGGTGTGTTAGAGTTGATGATCTTGATCTTCATTATATTTGTAGACAGCTAATGAGACACCAGGAACATGATGATGTTATTTTGAGAGAATGTTTTCTTGAATCTTCTCTGCGCTCTCTCTCTCTCTCTCTCTCTCTCTCTCTCTCTCTCTCTCTCTCTCTCTCTCTCTCTCTCTCTCTCTCTCTCTCTGTGAAGGTAATGAGCCTACACAAACAACTGGAATACAACAAGGGTTTGTTTATGAACAGAGTCCTTAACAGTGAGGCCCCAGAGTGTCCATATCTTATTTTCTTGTTTTCTTCTTCATTACTAGTACTTACTAGTCATACAACTTTATCAGATATGCTGCTGTCTTATGTTCGGTTGTATGCTCAATGCATGTCAATATTTTTGGTGAGTGAAGTGTGCATCTGGTGCTGTGAACATGCTATGTTTTTGTGTGAAAGTTCTTATGCACCATATATACATTTTCATGTTTAAAATTTCACTCACTGATTCAGGCTTATATATAATGATGCCCTGTTATTTTATTTTTACTCATCAATAGTTTAGCAAGGACTAGTTGTTAGGTTTTTGACTGAACCTAAACTACAAATACAATTCTTGTAAATAATAATAAATAAATAAATAATAATAAAAATTCAAGTTTGAGTCTGTTGATTTTACCACCTGCTTCAGCTTCTTATAATGTTATATTGCTTAAAAAAGAAGAAGTTTTATTGATGATAAGAACTTCTGTGGTTCAGTAATCAAATATTTTCTGAGGTGTAAGTGAACTGCTATTACGTAGTAGTTTAACTAGTAGTGGTACATGTATTACTGCATACAGTGCATACATGCACTTTCTGCAGCTGGACATTGAATGTTTTGGTGAGAAACTCCAAGCACTGGTTTATGACATCCTTCCTTCAACCTCTGCCATGGTCCAAAAAACTGTCAGCTAACGAGCAGTTTTTTGTTGATGCTCAAACAGTAGTAAGTTTGTTACAAACAACTCAGGTTATATCAGATGTTTGTTTTATAACTGACCATGTTGTTTATGCCAGCTCAAATAAAACCAAAATCATTTGAATCGAGAGAGAACTCTTCTTTTTTTTTACCCGGGGTGGATGCGCCTCATGTTTATGTGCATGCTTGGGCACTAGGTTGCTTCCGCAGTCATATTAGTACCCCAGCCTTTCAGAGGCTGCTAACCACGTCTGTGGACAGCTGTGTGGAGATAAAGAGTGCCCCCTCAGTGGTGTAACCAAATCTGGCAGAGTTTGGAGGAAGGTGCCGAAAAAGCAATGCTGGGAGTGTGAATCAGCCAGTGAACTTTGTGAGTGAACAGTGAGGAACCTTGCTGCCAGGTCAGTGCTGGGTACCCACTCAGTGGGAGTGTGTCAGCCAGTGAACTTTGTGAGTGAACAGTGAGGAACCTTGCTGCCAGGTCAGTGCTGGGTACCCACTCAATGGGAGTGTCAGCCAGTGAACTTTGTGAGTGAACAGTGAGGAACCTTGCTGCCAGGTCAGTGCTGGGTACCCACTCAGTGGGAGTGTGTCAGCCAGTGAACTTTGTGAGTGAACAGTGAGGAACCTTGCTGCCAGGTCAGTGCTGGGTACCCACTCAGTGGGAGTGTGTCAGCCAGTGAACTTTGTGAGTGAACAGTGAGGAACCTTGCTGCCAGGTCAGTGCTGGGTACCCACTCAGTGGGAGTGTGTCAGCCAGTGAACTTTGTGAGTGAACAGTGAGGAACCCTGCTGCCAGGTCAGTGCTGGGTACCCACTCAGTGGGAGTGTGTCAGCCTGCAACACTAATAGGTTTGAACAGTTGGTTGTGTTTGTGCTTTCAGACACATCCTGCAGACAGAGGGGGTGCGGGGTCTCTTCAAGGGGATTGGACCCAACCTGGTCGGCGTGGCACCATCACGGTCAGTAGCAATGCTGCCTTGTCTCTTGTCTTCTGTATTTCAAGATTCAAGATTAGTATCTCATCAGAGAAATTAAACTGTGGCTGAACATTAACCACATCACAGTACACAATAACACATATTTTATATTTTAAAACTCAAAGAACGGTTATTGAAAATGTGAAAGTTACATAATAAGCAAACTAGTAATTTGTGTATTTTACACGCACTCATGCACACTCACACACACACACACACACACTCTGCTCTGATGTTTGAACAGATTTATCTGTTCAGAAATGTTATTGACTATTTGATTTATGTTCACAAAATCTTCTGCCAGATTTAAGAACAAACAAGCAAAAAACCCAGCAAATGCATCATGGAAACAAGACATTTGGTAATGACTTCTTTTATAATGAGCTAAGCAAATAATAGTAATACTTGTTTTTTTGTTTTTGTTTTTAAGTGTGCATACTGTAGTTATAAGAAAATAAGCTTCATTGTACAAATTAGAGCACCTCTGAAATTGAGAGGTATGTTTAATATACATTAAGTATTAATACTGAATGGCTCTACTACAGGCATTTTATACACATTTAATAATAATGCTGAAATATTTATGAAGCATGAACCTCTCTAACATAAAATTGGAGCTTGGCACACTGTGCATAATCTTATTTCAACAACCACCTTGAGATAACACAAGTGGAAAATGACAGTAACAATGATCACAGGCAGTGCAATCCACAGAACGCCCGACAGCAAGACACAGACATTGCACACTTGAATGCACATGCTCACACTCACGGAAGTAATATATGAAAACGTCGTTGGAGCGGATAAAGTTTGTAGCAATAGTAGATTTACAGAGAGAAGGAGCAGCACAAGAAAAAGAGCAATGCCCAGACGTTTTGTTCCCATGCTTCTTTAAAAAGGTCTTCTTGATGCTGTGCGTGTGTGTGTGTGTGAGATGTTAATATATGTATCAATTAAAGCACATATAATGATATATGTTATGTTGTGCATCATATGCCCTCAGGTGTTTTATAGCTCTTCTGGTATGTAGATTCTTTGCAAGAGTGTGCACTGGGGCCTGACTGCAGTCCATTTTCATTCTGGTTTTACTGCTTATGACTGTAGCTGTGAAGTTGAAGGACAGGTTAGCGCTGGCAGTTGTGAACTGTCAGTTTAGTGTACAGCCTGAGGCAGACTGTTGGTGAGTTGTGTGACAGTTAATACTCAGCCAGCTGTGAAGGTTGAAGGCTGTATTTGTTAAGCTGTATTTGCTTGTTCACAGCTTTGCTGTTCTGGTTTGATTATATTTTTGGTTCCGATGTCAGTGTCATACAGACAGAATGTGAATCAAATCAAAATATGAGTCACGGTTGATGAGACATGGTTGATAATTTATATTTGAAGAGTCCTACATAGCCCTGAGGATGAGACTATCAACTGAGGTTCTGTGTGTGTGTGTGTGTGTGTGTGTGTGTGTGTGTGTATAATATATATACACACACAGGCAACAAGATGTAGTCCATGTTGGACTTTGGTGGATTATGCAAACACTAATAACCCAGCATGCACTAAAAGCCATGTGGAGTGCAGTGAGTCAGCTTAAGTGCGGAGAATAGTGCTAGATCAAAGTTATAAATAATAATAAGAAGACAGGGGTTGAATGCTGAATGGAGGGATAATTAGACAGAAGATAAAAAGGCAGGTGAAAGATGCAGCAGACCTATATTCTGACCTACTCCATGTTCAAAAAGGGGGCCTACAACAGATGTGGAGTCTGATCAGATCTGGATTCCCATCAGCAGGGACACAGAAGGGTCAGTGGGGTGGTGGGAGTGGCAGCTGGTCACCTTGAGTTATTGTTTCTTCCTAATCTAATGGAAGCTTGATTGGCTTGAAAGAACAAGGGTTTTTGTCCCACGCTTTTGTTGAAAGCAGAATTTAATTTGAACGGAGTTGCTTTCACTTAAGCTACTAACTAATACAGTTGTCAATTTTTGTTCACTTAGAGTTAGACCTAGCCTTTCATTTTGAGATGAGCTCACTCTTTGTTCTGGTGCAGCTTTGAAAATATGTTGCATTGTTTATGATGTCGTGGTGAAAAATAAGTGTTTGTCATCGCCTGCTAGACATATTTTGAAGGGGTATTTTCACTCCTTGCTACAAATTTTAAAGTACGATTTTCACGCACAGAGTGCAAGTCTAAAGGATGAGTTTGAGGTCCTAATGTGTGAATAGGCACAGACTGGGTTTTTCCAGGAGCCCTGACAAAAACAACAAAAGGAAACAGAGTGTTAACATTAGTTATTATGAATAATGGGATTTACCTGTTAGATCATCCTGTGCTAATTAGATTACTATCCATTCAGTAAACTCAGTATAAGAAGCTAACAAATTGGTCCTGATTCTGTTCGTAAAACAATAGACCTGCCATGTTTTATGCTCTGTGCTGCTATCTTCCTCTGCCTCAAGTCCCTGTCACTGTATGTAATGTCAGTTTGCTGTAAATTAATCAGCATAATCAGTACGCTCGTGGATGTCTCTATGTGTGTATGTGCTTAGAATAGTCCTCCAGACAAGATTTTGTACAGTCAAGGACACTGAACATTCAAAACTTCATGAAGTGTTTGTCTGGATGTCATCTTCTGAACCACTTAACCTTTTGTAGCCAAACTGTGTATGGCAATGCACCACCATGAGCCTTAGTGTCTTGTGAACAGATTGTTTTGCTGTCATCCATATCAAGGTCAAAGTGAGGGCGCAAATAATCAAAATATGATGGTCTTTGTCTTAATAGTTGCTGATCCTTTTGTAACCAAATGTAGTTTGATGGGACACCAGCATTAGCTCATGTTTTTTTTTAAATGTTTTTTAAAATTGCTGTATTTAAGGCCAAGGTCACAGTAATGGTTGAAAACTTGGTTGAATGTTTGCCAACTCTATATTTTCTGTACCACTGATATCTTTGCAACCAAACTAGGTGTGTGGATTTACTGTTACTAATAATAACCAGACCTAATGCAGACAAAGTGGGATATGGTATACTGACAGTAACAGTATCTTACAGTAACTAGGTGCTCAGTGGGAGGTATTTTGCCATGCAAGATGACAAACCTTGTTGTTCATGAAATGCAAAATATGCAAAGCAGTTGATTCAGTATCCTGTGGATATGAACAAATATTGACTGTGCAAGCCACCGCTTCAGTACCTTGGCAGTAAGTTGGATTGAAGCTGGCTTTCAATTAAATCATGGTCATATGTTTCAGCAACTCATTTTCATGTATGCTCAGTTTTTGACACCTTTATGGTGGTAAAGGTAATCTAGACACATAAAACAAAAAGCACCAGCGCTGAAGGGGCATTTTGTCCATGCAAATGAAACTGGTGGGAGATCATATATTTTGTGACCTAGATGAGGCTCTGTCTTGGTTCAGACAAGTTTTATTGTTGCTGTGTTTGCAACAGTATAGGAGGCCAGCAGAGTGAATTACAAAACTGGGTCACTGGGCCACTGTGAGGAGGGGATGGGAGAGGGGGGTGCCTGGTTGGAGTTGCACAACCCACAAGGCCAGTGCGAGGTTCTCAGGTGATATTTTAAATACTTTGAAACCAGCTTAGCTCAGGAGTTGAATAGGTACAGGTTTATGGCAGAAATGCATACATGTATGCATGCACACAGATGCACGCATGCACACACAACCCCCTGAAAAAGGCAATTGTTGAAAGATGTGGGATCGGAAGCGGGCAGTGGCATCTGTCCACAGACATTCTGTGAATATCCTTGAACACACTCACTGAAATATTGAAGCATGTTTGGTTTTTGGGGAGGGCAGCTTGTTGTAACATTGCAGAAGCACGTGCTTGTGAAAGGAAGTTGTAAACAAAAAAAAGTGTTAGTGCAAGAAAGGCGTGCTTACATGTGCTACTACTAGTTAACAAAACAAGCACAGATCTGAAAGTAACGGCGAGTACTTGTAAGGTACAGGCATGGACATTATCTACTGTTGGCTCTAAAGCTGCCTACATTCCATTAAGAACATGCTAGCTTCTAAAATAAAATGAAGGAGAAAAAACAAAACATCTGCTATCAAAATGCGTGGGTCTGTGTGCTATTGAAAACCTGCTTGCTGGCCAAGAGTCATTTTTTACTCTTGTGGTAGGAGATTAACTCCCCTACCCCCTTTTAGTTTTGAGATAAGTTCTGTGCCTCCTATCATTTTGTATCTTGTGCTGTGGTTAAAAATTTGTGTGTGGCTGAATAATAATAAAAAATAAAAAAGGCAAGATTTTTTGACCGCGCCAAAAATGTATTAGCTTTAGAAAAAGGGCAGGATCTATTGAAATTTTGTGATAAGCGTAACCTTGACATTAAAAAAATAATCTGCAGTGCACCTGCCGTTATCTTCCACTGAGGTCAGTCTGGCCTGCAGCAGGCAGTGTCTATTCATATGATGGGGAGGGTCTATTCATAGCCCACAGATCATACATGTTGCTACCATCACTGAGCAGGTGTCTGTCTAAATGCTTCACATGGTTCAGATGAGAGTTTTTTTCTCTCTTTTTTGTAACCCTCTCCACACTCGTTTTGTCATTGAGACTGATTGTTTATTCTAAAAAAAATTGTCAGCATTAAATGGATTGGTTGTGCTGGTTCCTGTTTGACTGCTTGCTTGCCGGGCTAGTAATTAATTAGATTACTAGGCAGGGAAGGTTAGTTCAGTTCAAGAAGAGGGTATCTATGTGATCATAAAAGCCCATATTTGCACCACACTGTCTGTCGGAAGTTCCCCCCGTGTTGCCTCTGAACACAAGTGATGTAACAAACGTATATATCATCTGCAGAGCAAAGGTGCAAAAGATGTGGCCAACAAATAATGGATACTTGGAGTGCCTAACCTGCTTAGGCCCTAAGTGCTTAAACATTCTTTGAACGTACATGTTTTCAAGATTCAGTGTGTACAACACACACCACACACACATACACACACACACACCCCCCCCCCCCCCACCCAAAGGAGGCCTCTGCTTAACTGCTTTCTCATCAGTATTCAGTGAGGATGTGTACAGTCCCAGTTCATACCTGTAATTTGTAGACCTTGCCTGTAACTGAGATTAGTAAGAATGAATGTGTGACTATTAGAATTTGGGGACTTGCTTTCTGATTGATTGGTGACTGTCTTTTGTTGCAGGGCAATCTACTTTGGAGCATACGCTAAAAGCAAACAAATGTTGAATGAACTGATTACCCCAGACACCCCCCTTGTTCACCTGTGTTCAGCTGTTGTGGCAGGTAGGGTCAGTGTTACTTTGTTACAGAGCTAGCATTGATGAGTATCAATAACGTGATGAGTGATGGTGACCGCAGTTACACTTACAGAACCTCTTTTCTCTTAGTTGGGTGCACTCTTTTTTCTTTCTTTTTTTAACCGCTGCACCTTTTAAGCTGTGTATGTTTAGCTTTGTATAGTCAGAATGCTTGTGTGTGCAGGAGCCTCTGTGTGAATGTGTGTGTGTGCGCGCTTAGAATAGTCTAGGGACAAGATTTTGTGGTTTAAAAATACTTTAATTATTACTATTATTATAAACAAACATAATGATGTGTTCCACAGGCAGTTTCTTGACACTGTGTTTGGCAAAGTGAACACTACTCCCCTTACGCACTACCATTTAACCACTTCACTGTCCCAGCCTGTAACATTTCCAGGCTGAAAGATGCACGGACGCACCTGTAAACAGTATATTTTTCTGTCCTATAACATCCACTTTTAATGATATATGTTTTGATGAAAGTTTTTGAGATGCCAGTGCGAAAAAGAAAACAGAAAGGCTTAAGGGTTTCAAATTTTGCATGTTCATGGGCCATTTTTAAGCGACATCGTGGCAGTGAAGGGGTTAATGGTACGCATTGCTTGTAACACTTGTAGACTGCACTGGTACCTGCACTTCTAACACTTGTAGACTGCAGTGTCTGGTGGTGCTTAAACTGAGTCAGAATAGCCTTTTGATGCCTAGTCTGATACGAATTACAACCGATTTTAAACCGTAGAGAGTAGATTAAGACACCAACAATTTTGCAAGTGTTTGGATTGTGGAATTTCAATGTGGGTCAGATAAAATGTCTCTGGCAAGAACCATTGAATCATGGCTGTTACTGTTCCAGTTTGGACTGAAGGAACAGTCCTCCAGACTACTTGTTTTGTACTTACTTACACTGTGTATGTTTGTTTTGTTGACAGGTGTTTCGGCTGCCACCTGTACCAACCCTCTCTGGCTTATCAAAACGCGATTGCAGCTTGACCAAAAGTAAGTCCACCATTCATGACTGCCTACAAGTTTAACACATGTTCACTGTTGTTAACAACCCACCATTCATGACTGCATCCAAGTTTAATACATGTTTACTGTTGTTAACAATCTGTGAGCAATTCTTGAGCAGGGCTGGTAAAATGGGAAGTCTGGAGATATTTATGGCTGTCACTAGTGTCAGGTCCACTTATGCTCTGTAGTGTCTTTCTCCTTTCCCCCTCTACCCTTTCTCCCCCACCTCCTCCTCCCCCCCCCACAGCCCCCCCCCCCCCCCAAAAAAAAAGAAGAAAAAGGGGGGGGGGGGGAAGAAGAACAAGCTTAGGTCTGAAGAAGGAAAAACACAAAAGGCACTTTGCAAGATGATGAAATCAAGCTGCAGCAGCAAGCGGTGACTTTGGCACTGACAGTGGGTGTAGCAGGCTGTCTGATGAAACTTCAGTGGAAGGTTTCAACAAGCCTTCCAGTTTCAGCAGAAAGGTTGCTGCTGCACGTTTTGGTTTCCTGTTTCTCTCTTTTCTTTTCTTTCACCCTCACGTTGCCGGAAATAAATAAATAATCAATAAACCTGCTTGGCAGGCATGGGAATTGACCTTGAAAGCGCAGATATCCAGGGCAGTGAAGCTGACTTTCTGTTGGGTGGGGACATTCCGAGCACATTCACACATAGTTGCTTTATAAATTAATTGTGAACACAGCGGCTGGCTGTTGCTCTTATGGGTGTGCACTCATACAGTACATGCTTCTGCACCATGTTTTGTCAAAGAAAAAAGTGAATGTTCTCTAAGTTTTGAAACTGAATGAAACTACAATCAGTGAACACTGCACCACACACAACATTGTACTTAGGTGTGCTGTGAACAAGCCGATTTTGAGGCAGCCCTAGAGTACAGCCCTTTTCTTTCTTTTTTTCTTTCTTTTCCTTCTTTCCTTTTTCAGAAACTGTACAATCAAAGAATTCTAGCCCCTGTCCTAAGCTGGTTGTATCACTATGGAATAGAGGTCTATTATCTGTGTTCACGCACCGTTTGCTTTTTGTGTTCCAGAACAGAAAATCGGTTAACATATCGAGAGTGTGTTCATCGCATCTACCAGCAGGGTGGTTTTCGTGGATTTTACAAGGGTCTGACAGCGTCATACTATGGTGTCAGTGAAACTGTGCTTCATCTCGTGGTTTACGAGGCAGTGAAAGCCCACTTGATGCAGGCGAGCGTCAGTGCTAGCTCAACAGACTCACAAAATAACATGCAGACTATGGATTTCTTCAAGTTCATGCTGGCTGGGGCTATCTCAAAGTCTTTCGCCACCTGTCTTGCTTATCCTCATGGTGAGTACTGTCTTCCTTTTCCTCTTTGTATACTGCTGTATCGGTTGATTTTTTCATCAGTTGGGTAATGCTGTATGTTCCTTGTTGTTGTTATTTATGTACTGCTATTCTTCGCTCTCGGGCGGACTTAGTCCCACTGTGCTCGCATGCGATTCTTCTACATGAGTGAATAGCTTTTTATAGCACATTTTTTTGAATGTTCACTGAAGTGGTGTACTTACAGCACTGGCACAGCTGGTGCCATATGAAACTGATGCCATCTTGGTGTGTTCTGTGTACACCATACAACCACACAGCATGTCACTTCATGCAAAGCCACATATGTAAAGTGCTCGTGTGTTTAGCTGTAACCTGCCACCTGCACTTTTTGGCAGAATGTGAGAAACATTACTTTTAGTTTTTAGTAACGTGTATGTATATAATGTCTTTTTTTGTGTGCACACAGTGCAGTTTGGGATTTTACGTTTCAGTTTGGGATTTAGTGAATATAATATGTGATTTAATGGTATGAATGTTTTTTGTTTTGTTGTCCTTACAGTGTTGTTTAGGTTTCAGTAAGTTTACTGCAATGCAGTGTGAGACTAAGGCAGTAAGTCTGCATGTCCTGTATGCAGGACTTGTACTGTAGCACCCACCTACATGTACTTTAACAATCCCCTCAGAAATGAATCATGATTGTAAGTAGGGTGAGAGGTTTGTCAGCTTGGATACAATTTTACAGCACTCAGACTCGTGTTGCTTAGAATTTAGACTGACAGTGTGATGTTTAACAATATACTTTATTCATCCCAGCGGGAAATCAAAGCTGTCGTTTGATTGCACAACGAAGAAAATATCTCAATAATTCTAAGATGTGAAACACACGCACATACACACTCTCAGACATATGCCCCCTTTCTCACAATTTGCATAAACTCATAGAAGATGTGAAACACACGCACATACACACTCTCAGACATATGCCCCTTTTCTCACAGTTTGCATAAACTCATAGAAGATGTGAAACACGCGCACATACACACTCTCAGACATATGCCCCCTTTTTCACAGTTTGCATAAACTCATAGAAGCTGTGAAACACACGCACATACACACTCTCAGACATATGCCCCCTTTCTCACAATTTGCATAAACTCATAGAAGATGTGAAACACACGCACATACACACTCTCAGACATATGCCCCCTTTCTCACAGTTTGCATAAACTCATAGAAGATGTGAAACACACGCACATACACACTCTCAGACATATGCCCCCTTTCTCACAATTTGCATAAACTCATAGAAGCTTACATGGCTTGGCTAAATTTTGTATCTAAGTCACACTTAGTCACTGAATATATGCTCACCATATTCTTTTCAGTGGTTGAGATAACTTTTCCATCAGTGTGCTGTACGTTTTGCACACAGTGGATCTTTGTTTATGTGAGAAAACAGCAAAACCCAACACACAGCCCAGATGTGCAGGAGTTCAACGTTGGCTGATTGCCATCATG
This sequence comes from Alviniconcha strummeri, assembly GCA_963584105.1. NCBI lineage: Eukaryota > Metazoa > Mollusca > Gastropoda > Provannidae > Alviniconcha > Alviniconcha strummeri. Next base: position 10,386,987 of record OY757555.1, on the reverse strand, counting down.
TTCACATTCAGTTTGAGTGATTTTGTCATCAAATTCATGATAAAGGCAAAATAAGTTCTTATTGCTGTGAACAACATTGGCTTTGTTTTCATCACAATCCAAAGAAGAGATTCCTGCAGGTGAAAGTTGCAAGCTGAACATACACCACTGTCGCCATTTATTGTGAAACAATCCATATATAACTTAAAACTACACACACACACGCAGTCTCTCTCTCTCTCTCTCACACACACACACACACAGTCATACACACACACACACACACACACACACACACACATATGAACACACACACACAATGCAAGCAGACCTCTGTGACAATTCCTGTATTCAGTCCATGTGTGGGGCTCAAACTGTAGTCAGTGTGTCCTGTTTGTGTGTGTGCAGAAGTGGCCCGGACAAGGCTTCGCGAGGAAGGGAACAAGTACAAGTCCTTCTTTCAGACGCTGAACTTGGTGATCCAGGAAGAAGGCCCTCGCGGACTGTACCGTGGCTTGGTTACACAGCTGCTGCGACAGATCCCCAACACTGCCATCGTCATGGCAACCTATGAAATGGTTGTCCACCTCCTCTCCAGTTCTTTCGATGATCGGGTCTAGTCAGCTTTGGAATGGAATGAACTCTGCGCACATATGTGTGTGTTTTACAACAGGTTTCGAAGAGGTCATATTGATTTTGCCTGTGTGATGATTGTTTCTGCTGGAGATTGTGTGTGTGTGTGTGTGTGTGTGTGTGTGTGTGTGTGTGTGTGTGTGTGTGTGAACACAAATGTGCTATGCATATATATATATTGGTACTTTTTTTTCAAAGAGGGTGCAATGCTGGGACTGACAGGATGGAAAGTAAGTGTACATGGTTATAGAGAGATTAAGTGTACATGATTGTACAGATTGAATGAATGGACATTGAATGGATAGAAAATAAGTGTACATGATTGTACAGAGATTGACTGAACGGAAAGTAAGTGTGAGTGATTGTATAGAGATTGAAGAGATGGACACTACATGTAAACAATTGTGCAGAGATTGAGTGAACGGAAAGTAAAATCATGTGAATGACTGTGCAGACAGTGAATGGGTGGTATGCGAGTGTGAATGACTGCAGACAGTGAATGGGTGGTATGCGAGTGTGAATGACTGCAGACAGTGAATGGGTGGTATGCAAGTGTGAAGGACTGTGCAGACAGTGAATGGGTAGTATGTGAATGTGAGTGACTATTCAAGATGAGTGCTGAAGTGGAAAATGATGACAAAAGGAAACTAAAAACAACAGCAATGAAAGTCTGTCAGTCACAACTCACTGACGTCTGCTGTTTTGTACATAGCCATGAAACTTTCAACCAGGATTTGATCTGACAGTGCGTTTATGTGGACTTCCCGTCTGCAGTGTATGTAGACTCCTCAGTTTGCAAGTTCTGCGTGCCATTTCCTTGGCCGCTTCCTTCAGGCGTGTAAATTTCTAGAATGCCAGCGTTCCAAAGAAAATAATAAAACCCACAAGAGGTTCAGATTGAATGCCATTGTCTAGTATAGTTTTTGTCTATAAAAGTACTGGAAATTACTAGCAAGCGATATCTCTAGCCAAAGCTTGGTCATAGTGTGCTTACCAGAAAGGTGCAATATATATAACAGATTAAACTTGGAACACTGAAATAATGCTGAGCCAGTTTCTTCTGCCACATCAAGGACAACCAAACAATCCCCAAACAAATGTGCAAAAGTCCCCCCCCCACTGGTAAAACCTGAAGACTACTATCCTCAAATGTTGTTGAGTTGATGCTTAATGTCCTCAGATGTCATTTGACATATTAGGGACAAGTTGTGACCAATGCCGAAGCACGGTTCAATACGTAAGGTGTATGCGTGTTTAGCTGTAACCTGCCACCTGCACTTTTGGCAGAATGACCGGGATTTTTTACGTGCTACTGTGGTAACACGGGGGTGGAACGGATACCGAAATAAGAGTCAGCACAGAAAGTCGACCCTGGAGAAGAAAATTCTCCCGCCGTTCCAGCAGGGATTCGAACCCGCGACCTTTCAATCACGAGTTCGGCGCTCTAACCACTGAGCTATCCCCGCCCCCAACTATCCTCAAAGCATAAAATTATATAGATGTATGTCTGTAGCTGCTTTAATAGTGGCTTCAAGCTGAGCACATTATTGGTAAGTAACCTGATTTTTGTTAGTAAGTAAGCATGTTCCTTGCTGATTAAGTCTTTAAGACCAGTGTACAAAGTGTTCACATGTCTTGCCAAAACAAAAAACAAACAAAAAACAAGCACACAAAAGCAGAGTGCAAACTTTTGTTGTCTTTTGCCTTTTTAAGCAAGTAATGTGTATTTTAGTTTTTACATATAATAAAAAAAAAAAAAAGAAAGAAAAGAAGAAAGCTGCAATCCATTGTACAGATGTTTGTTCATGTGACCAACACCATGCCTAAAGATAAGTTGCCTCCCTTTCGTGTCTAAAATAACTGCCCAGTTATTGCTTCCTGCCCCCCCCCCCCCCCCTCCCCTCAACCACCCTTGAACCCCCCCCCCTCTGCCCTCCCGCCCCCCCTCAACTGCCCTTGAAAAAACATCACCTGCCCCCCCACACCCCTTGAAAAAGCCCCCCCTGCCCCCCACTCGGTGGACGTTATTCAGTCATTGCATGCCTTGCAGACCTATGCACACGAAGTGTTTTATTTTGCTGCTTCAGTTTTTAGCAATACGAGAATCCTTTGATGTACAGTGTATGTTGGTTGGGAAAAAAAATCATCAAACCGTGCTATATGGACAGTATAAAAACTTTTTGTTACAAATATGCATGTGAGTAATTGTGAAATTCTATTTCGGATTACATTTGGGTGGTATGACCAGTTCTTTCATTCATACTTGTATAAAATTACAACCACAGCATCAGTTAAAATGGAAAATAATCGTGAAGTGAAATGTTAGATGATCCAGATGCATATGCCCATCGTACTTTATGTGACACGTTGACAGAGATTAATTGGTTTATTTACAGACCCCACCCCCTTCCCCTGCCAAGATCATGCAGGTTACAACAGTGTTTGTCTGGACTGCTGAACCTCCTGCAGTCCGACTTGGTTTGCTGGTTCAAGATTAGACATTTGAAGATACTTGGTTTTGGTGAAGGTCACAACACTAACAGGAATTTAGATCCTGAAAGAATGTCTGTACAACAAGTCTTTTTTGAACCATTGATCCTGTGGCCACGTTTAAAACCAGATATACTGCCACTTTTGTTTTTCTCCAAACGTTTTATGGTCACAGTTTCTAGTTGGGTTTAAATCGTTACAATTAGGGAAGTACAGTGTCTGAATGAGGGTATTGGTGTTTTTATTTCTTCACCTTTTGCTATAAGTATCACACTTTGTACCCTGGTGCGTTTTTGCCAGACTGCGCAAATAAAGGAGGCATGTCATGACAGTGACAGTGGGCATGCTGTGGAGGGTGTCATACCGTACAAGGTGACAAACCCTGTCATATGGATAGTGTAATGCTTGTGATATACATCATTTTGTGCACAGCACTGACTTTGGGAGTACAGATACTTCCATATTTTGTTTGCTGGAGAGTTTGTTTGCTTTTCTACTTTTTCCCTCATGTTATGAATCAATCTCGTCACAGGACTGTGTACTCAGGATATGCCAAATGTAGAATCTTGTAAGCAGTGATTCTTAATTATTATTTTTGGATGCCAGTGTATAATTTTGGTAGTGAATAAACCTCTCCTTCACTGAAACTTTCTACCACCTGCTTCTGACTTGAACTGAAGGCAGGGAACACATTTACCAACACTGTCCCAGTTCAGACTGGATCTTTGTTGGCAAACCAACTGTTTTCTCAGTACTGCTGGAGGTCATATCTTTTTAGCATAAATGCATCACTCGATGAAAACAAAATTGTCATCTTTTTAGTGTTTGCAACCGTTGAAATGAAAATCTGATGATGGACAGCATTACACTGTAAATGGCAAAATCACGCCTCGTTCTTTTCCTGGGCTAGGGTTCTTTGGAAGAAGCATTCAAGTGGCTTTATGTGGCAAGTGTGACAGAGCAGGCAGGTTACAAGTTCTTTCCCTAGTGCCAGGTGCAGGATAACCTCTGCCATGCAGTGGTGTCCAGCCCTCCGCTCACATTCTTCCTTTCTTCACTCAACTGAAGCCACGCTTAACTGAAGTCAGTATCAGATGATGAGAAGTGGGATAGTCTAAATGTTTTCAGTGGAGGGGGGGAATAGAATTTCCTGTCCGGTTTTTAACTTGATCTTCCTCTTGATGACGCTCACAGTTATGCAGGGAAGATCTCAAAGTCTCATCAACCGAAAGGGAAATTGTGTTCCCATCACCTTTCAAAGCCACATCAAGTGTTTCTGAATGTCTCGCTGTATGCAGTTTGCACTGATGGTTTTCAAGTTGATTGTTCATGTTTTGTGGAATGGTGAGTTGATCGTTCATGTTTTGCAAAATGGTCAACACCTGAACTCTTGTGGACATGTTGTGAATTCTCTCAGGTGCAAGTCCTTGTTCACGTCTTGTGGAATGGTCAGCACTTGGTTTTCAAGTTGATTGTTCATGTTTTGTGGAATGGTCAGTTGATCGTTCATGTTTTGCAAAATGGTCAACACCTGAACTCTTGTGGGCAAGTCATGACTACTTTCAGGCGCAAGTCACATGATTATTGTGTGCGTTGACAGAAATTTGTGCAAGTGTGTAAATATGCAGAATGTAAATGTGTACACATGTAAATTCTGTTGATGTGTTGCCAGGAGAGAGATGGCTCCACCCATTCGGTGATGCACCTCCAACAACTCTAGAAATAGACATGTCACATGAAGTATTAACAGGTTGCCTGGGGAGTGGCATTATTATGCTTGGACAAAGGTGAGGTGGCTGACATTTAGGTGTATTATTTGCCCTACCAGGTATCGCTTTGGACTGAAAGTATTTTTGTGTGTTGTTGGTTAGACAGCAAACTTCACAGCTACCTTGACAGTTACAACCAAGTACAATCATTGAAAGGTCACGCGTGTTGACAGGAAAGATGCCATTAATTTTAAACGTCTTTTTTGCACATGCTCACCCAGAGCTGTCATTTGCTAATGGCCGACTAGTTGACCAAGTAAAGGTTGATAGTGACCACTTGCTGTTATCATAACATTTTCCAAACAGTGTTAATTATATCAACAAAGTGAAGAGTTTTTTTTTTTTTTTTTAAGAGTAGTAGTTGCGGGGGTTACTGCAAAACTGATGGTACTCTGACAGCCAACATTGTGATTGATTTTGAAGAAGATTGGTGCCCTTGGAAAGCTGGGTATGTTTTGTGATTGATTCAGAAAATCAGTTGTTTTAAAACAAATTGCAGCTGTCGCTGACTACTCATTGCATCATGTAAGAAACATGATGCCCTTGGGTTTTTTGCAAAATATTCCGTCAAACCACACGTTTTTTGTTTATCGGTGACAGAAAGCGAACGATTCTGAGTTGTTGGAGTGTTGAAAGTGAGGTTGAAAGGCGTGTCTTGTTTGCGTGTCCTGGTTGGCTAATTGCGATTGGCGACCCGCAATGTGTGATAGAATTTATGCTGTGTTTTTGAGTGATCAACAGCAGCAGGTTTGTAGATTCTTCAATGTGGTGTGTGTTTCTCTCTCTCCGTCTTTCCGTTGTGTATAAACTTGATTGTAGGGTGCAGTGTTCATGTGCTTACATCATGCTCCTTGATGGAAACAGAACTTGCTCAGAAATAGATTGGCAAAGGCTGAGCAAAATAAATAGCAGTTGAAGTCTTAAAGGAAGGGGAACATACTTTATTGCCTTCCATTTTTAGATAAACATGCTTTGACCGTTGCAGTTCAGCTTTCTCTTCTTCTTCTTCTTCCATAAAGCGGCCCAGCATAATTTTGTTGATGATTCTGTCGCTACTGAGGAGGTTGCGAAGATTTGGGTCATTTTGTAGTACTTAGTGTAGGCAAAGGAATGTTTGGGGTGGGGGTGGGGGGGGGGGGGGGGGGATGACGACGACTTGCAGTTGGTGTTTACAGGAGTTGAGCCTGGATTTAAATTTAAAACAGTCCAGTGACTCAGCTGTCACAACCTCCTTGGGCAGTCTGTTCCAGTCTGGTATGATCCTGGGGAAGAAGAACATCTGCCTGTATCGTGTCCTGCGGGATATATATATTTGTCGTTATATAAAGCTTTTGGGATTACGATACATTTATGTAAGAGCAACCATTACATGCCTGGAGAGAAAAGCTCATTGACGTGGTCTAAGAAAAGAAAGAAGAAATGAGACGTTTACTTACCCTGCACGCGTGATTGCTGTGCAAGGCACGCTCCACTTGTCCGAGACCTGTGCAACGCACAGCAAAACGGTAGTTATAAGTGACTGCTCAAGAATGGTATGTTTTCTACTTGTGGCTGGTACATGGTATACAAGGTATCCAGAACTTCTCTGATTTATATAGAAACAAGATTAATTTTGTGGGTGGGGGTGCGGGGAGGAAAGTTAATGTCTTAGATTGATTTTTTTGTTTTGTTTTGACTGATACAAAACAAGAGCAAGTGCTGATACTGTTTGAAAAGGTAGTATGCTGAAAGTGCAAATAGACTGTAAGTGCTTGTTGGTGGCAGTTCGGTATAACCTGGCATCTGCTGTTTTAGAGTGTTCTTGTCAAATCAAGTCAAAAGAGGAACCAGTTTTGGATGACACACCATTCTAGTGTCATTGGTACTGATGTGATACAATGAATGAAAATGAGCATTGCATAACCATGTGAATGATTTTCTACGATTTGAAAGAAGAGATGGTGATCTGGTCAGATTTGCATCGATTTTACAAAGTTTGAAAGAAGAATTGTTGAAGTGATCTGATCTGGTCTTGTGTGTGGAAAAATTGAAACCTTGAACAAGAGAAGGTGCCCAAACTCTGGTCTAGTCGTTCATGACTATACTAAGTTGTGCCAAAACTGTTGTGTCCAAATGCTTTTGAAAAAACAACTCTGCAGGATTTCAAGGCTGTTGACATCCTGTCAGCAGTTCCTTGGTGAATGGATGACAAGTTTGACATATGAGCCTGTGACAAAAGGTGCTCCCGCTTAACCCGGGTATGTTTGTATGCTCCTATTTATTTTCGTCTTACTAGAGTTACATGAAACTGTGGTTGCTTTTATTCAGTATGCATTGATGAGTAGTTAAAGTAAAAATTGGCAGCTTTGGTCACCAAGAAGAGGATTAAAAACAAAAATACTTGACGAAAATCGACGAAAAGCGGCTTCCGGAAAGTGGGACAACGTGGGTTGTTTGACTTCAGCTCAAAACCGCAACTAACCAGCTGAACTATTCTTCACAACTTGTACACCATTTGACTACTGAATAATCTAAATTTAGTATCCAGTCGAATTGTAAGCCATGCGTGACGTTTCATAACCAAAAAAACGAAACTGAAAATACACTGGCCGTTCGTAACGGACTGTGTCCAAATTTCCCGTAAGTTTAAAGATCGTCTGCTACCGTCCGCCATTGCATTCACTGCGGACCTTCGCTTCTCTTATTTGCATATCAATCGCGCACCGAAAGCAGTCGATGTTTTTACTGGGGGCATTTCCGTGTTTCATTTTTTTTACCCAGACGTAAAAAATCTGAAACTTTGTCCATTTGTTACGAACGACCTTTTGCAAATTTTATCGGCATCGCAAACATTTAATTACTGCTGACCGCTTCTAAAACTACCACTGGCCTTCCTGTTGACATCACATGGCCGCTTGTCGCTGACAATGGTTTCGTCGAAGGGGTGGCGGTGAGTATTCTGACTGTGTCCGGTTATTTTGTTTTGTTACGTATGTCCTAAATGTTACGAACGACCCACATAAGTGTCGAATTTCTGTCCTCATCATATATTTTCCCAAACAAATGCTTTCTTAGTCCCTAGTAAGTGATATAAATGGCACTGGTAGTGTGCTTTGTTTACTTCATCGTATTATGGCGGGAAGGGGGCAATTTCAGATTTTGGACACAGTTTGTGACTGTGTCTGTGTTACGTGTGTCCAGATGTTTTTTCTTACGTTAGTCTGCAGTCCGTCTATGTCTGTAATTATTGCTGATTTAGGTAAGCGGTCGATTTAAAAGTTGAAATGGCTCACAGCTTACTTACCCTTCAAGTGGTTGTTTACAAACTTTTACGTCTGACTGGAGGCTTGTGCATATTAAACAAGTACTCTGTAAACTTTGTAGCAGGTGAACGTGACATGGGCACAGTGCTACCCCCCGTCCCCCTTTCCTTTGTTTTGCAGTCTTAATTTTGTTTCCTTTCCGCGTTACATGTAATAGTTGACTTGCCACTGTAAATTTATTTTTATTTTTATTGATTAACTGTGCATGAAGGCCGACTTTGGGGGCCGGGGGTGGGGGGTGGGGGGTGAAGATTGTCTTACAATTTATTATAAAAATTGTCACTGCTCTTGTATAAATAAAGACCGTTGGTATGTAAGGGCACTTTAGGATTGTTGCAGTCCAAAGTACATGTATCATTTTTCTGTTTTCCTTTTTTACATACTGAAAAAATTAATACAGGTATCTGACTTAAAGATGCCATACTTTGTGACCTGATCACATTTTTAATGTGTTGTTTTTCTTTTAGTTTTAGTAAGCATACATTAGATGACGTCTGTCTGTCCCTGGTATTCAAGTCTGTATTAAATTATGTTACTTTTGATAACTGTGGCAGGTTCTGGAAGTGTGCCAAGCAGAAAATCATGTATGGATCCAGTTCTTCACACACAAAAAGGAAGCATGTTCTTCAGGCTCTCACCACCGGACTTATCTTATTGGGATTTCTTGATTGCAAACAGAAAAAAAGTTTCCCTGACACTGAGTGCAAAGTGAGGCAGCAGTTTTTCACTGACAGTGATTGACAGGTTTAGTTTGAAAGGATGTCTTTTTTCTTCTTCTTTTTTTTTGGGGGGGGTGGGGGGGGGGGGGGTCTTATAAATTGTCCTAAAGTTTTAATGTGATCTGCATGTTCAGAAAGTCGCTCCTTTAAGTTTAACCTGTCATATCATACTGTTACTGTGCCTAGATTCACTACAGTTGTGTGCTGTTTGGTCAGTCTGGGTGAAATAGTATCTTGGTTTTCATAGACTGTTTCCACTGCCATAGTGTTACGTTCGTCCACTTAAACAAGCTGGAATGTGTGAATATGCCTCCTGCCTTGCATTTTTTTTGCATTTATCATTACAGTGTATACTATGAAATAAAGTGTTCCTTGTTTGAAAACTTTACTGAAGTTGTTATGTGTTTGAAATGATTATTTGTAGAACTAGATTCTTGAGCGCAAAATTTGGACACAGTGATTACATAATACTTTACATTTAAAGCAGAATTTGTTTGTCCTGCCTGCTCTGATTTTATTACTAGCAGCTACTTAAATGCACCAGAAGCATTAAAATTGCATACAAATGGTTTTTCTCTGTATTATTATGACATTCACTGTGTCCATTGTTACAAACGTCCACACCTGACCTGACCCCCGTTTTGATGCCATACAGCACACACTTGGATCAAAACCATTTTTTGATGATTGAAATAGTTACTTGAAACATACCACTTTCTAATGGTAAGTCTGAAAATAGCTTACTGGGAGTTTGATTTTGAGGCAGTGTGTCCCACTTTAGATCACGACCTTTTGTCACAGGCTCATATGGGTCATCTGTGTGGTGGAGAAATTGGGTGTCAGCTTGTCCTCTCCATTCTCTCGCAACAGTGGGCCTGTGCATGGACGTCTTCTGGAACATTACCATGAAAAGTCTACACTTTTCAGTGATGTGGCTGATAAATAAATGTGTCTCAGTGCACCATGCTGGGTGAACTGCGTGAAAAGGTTTCACGAGGTTTATACAGCCGATTGCTTACACAAAATGTTGGCGACTGCTTGCATCACAAAGGCAGGTGGAACAGCTAGGTTGAATGACCCTGAAAGAAATGCATGCATGATTTATTTGTGTCTGAACACAACAGTAAGCCACTCCTGATGCAGTCTTCTGAGCAGGAGTCAGCAGAATTGATTGTCTTGTGTGAAGAAATCAATATTTTGGGGTCAGGGTCAGGGTTTTGCAAAAATGTAAGGACAGGTTCATGAAGCGAAGCGCTGTAAGTAGCTTTGTAGCATTTCAAGGGATATGGCGAAAGGTTTCCTGCCCAAATTAGTGAGATCTTTGAAACTCTGTGTGATGATAACATCCACCAAGCTTGACATTTTCATACCAGGTTCGATGACCCTGATCCGGTCGCCAGAGTTTTGACAGTTATATATTCTGTTTCGGTTCTAAGAAACTTGGACATTTTGATCTTCTTGCTCTTCAGATTCAGTGGTCAACTTCTTCTGTATTAGTGAGCAGGCAGGCAACACAGATTGTTGTTGAAACCCCAAAAGGCAGTCCCTGACTGACATGTCACTTGTCAGTATTTGGACTGTGGTCATGTGAAATAGCAGACATCAGATTAAAAGTACTCCAGTACAGTTTTGTGTACTGTACATCTCTCTCAAAAATGACCCCGGCCACTCTTCAGTGTTGATGGAATTATGTCTACTGATGGTAAAACTCTGATGTCTGAATAGTCCCCCTTCATGTTCCTCCCAGCAAAATGAATCATTTTACCGACTGTGATCAGAATTGTGTATACATGTACTCCTGAATGTAAACCTTGCAGTTACTGAGAGATGAAAGAACTTTGTGTGGAAATGAGTCAACGTGTATTGTGTTCAGAGATTCGAGGTACTGTAAACTAATCCAAACATAACTCCTTGTAATCTGTGTGACATATTTGGTTTGGGTCTGTGTCAACTTTAACCAGGTGTCAAGTGTTCTACATTGATTCGCTTTTGATTACCTGAGGAATGAAAATGGTATCAGTCTCTCAGGACTGATGCTCCTTGTCAATGCTGTAAATACAGTTGTACAGACATCTATGCCATACATCTGTTGGAAATGAAAAATAAATGGAAAAATTACTGAAAATGTTGTGTATGTGTGTGATACCTGTACAGTATGTATATTAATGTGACAGAATGTGTATGTATCCAAAATGAAGGATGTATCCAGCCTGATGTATTTAATGCAAAGTTGTTCAGTTAATCAGTACAACTGTATCTTCTACCATTTTCATACCCCCCCTCCCCCCATAAAAACCAACAAGAACACCCCCCCCCCATATTTACAAATAAAGGTGTAAAAAAAAAAAAAAAAAGTATGCTGAGCAGTTTGCTTTCATGGAATAAGTTGGCAACTTGCATTCAGAGATTTTAATAACCTTTAGTGCCATGTGTGAAGATGTATGCTTCTTCTCACCAACCCCTTCATTGCGAATATGCACACTGAACTGTTGTGTTGACAATTTTTTTTATGCACATCATCAATCATCATGCATGTCAACTGTATCGTTTATCATCAGTTAAAACATGGTAAAAACAAAACAAAAAGCATCCGTCGTGTTTTCTAAGTTAGTTACACTCATTGACTGTAATAACCGGTTTATACTATTATAGTTGAAGAAAAGCGCATCACATTGTTTAGTGGAAATCACATGTTTATAGTTCACATTGACCCCACCTCCCTCCGCACATACAACCTCTGCCTGCTTTTCCATTTCGAATATTTTTGCTTTAAATCGTAGTTATTTTCTGAAGCCGAACACACACGTAATGTACACCTGCATAATGAAGTAAAATCCAAGGTCGGAAATTCCTGGCGCGTTTTAAAAGTTATTTTGAGTCACAATCATATAGAGTGCAAGCTATATAATACATGTAACATACAAACACAGATCTGTTCGTACGCAACCAACTGCAATGCTCCCTTGGCGCTTCACGCACAACCACCGTGCGGTTTTTGTAACCCGAGCCAAACGATCTTGACCCACTTCACGCTGTGGCCTGATGGCGAAGGGTCGCCGTCTCTCTCGCTTCACCGCTCATTTGCATGGCGACGCGCAGCAGACTGTAAGCTGCTTATGCAGTCAGAAACTGGGTCGTCCCAGGTAATCAGTCGCCTGGCATGACTCGAGTTCGCACGACCTTACCCCCACAAAAAAGAACTACATACACGTCGGCTGCACGATTTAGCTGTTACCTCCGAGTCCAGCCGTTATACTGCGGCGGCAAAAATACTCGTCACGATCTAATAAATAATGACACTGATTTTATGTGCGCTACCCCGCGAATGCGCGTAAGGCGCTTATATTCAAATACAGTTTAAATCAAAACTAATATTCCCGCTCCCCACAAATCCAGGTTTTTAGAAGTACGGTTTTGTAGAAAGAAGCGAGATTTGAAAGTGGGTAAATGGTAGAACGATGTGCGGGCGTGCACGTACTAGGGCCTTGGAAAGAGAAAGTTTTTTGTCTATCGGGTGATTTTGAACACGGGAGGTCTAAAATTCTTTTCACTGAAGTTGCCGATCAATAAGAATTAGGGACGCGAAGGCCGTCAGCGAGATAGTGGACCAGCAAAACTAAGTAAGTAGGGTCACAAATATCATCACAATCATTAAATGAGGTCCATATCTACCAATTACAGCCGAAATCCGCAACAAAAGGTGATTTTTTTCATATATTTTGGTCTTTGATTGTTTCGAGTTGGCGTCACGGATTGCAAATGGCGAACGAAATCGACGAAGTGTTGCTTGGTAAGCGACCTCGTTAAACAAGCTGCGGCAATTAAAAACCACGAAAAATGTACGGAAAAAATTGCTATCTGAGAACGTTGAGTCGTGAGTACGATTGTCTTGCCAAAATCGGCACTAAGGGAGCGTTCACGTTGTTACTGGAAAACTAGGTCAAACGTCAAAGGGCAACATGCGCCGACTCGAACTGACAATCAAAGACAAAAATATATAAAAAAATCATCTTTTGTTGCGGATTTTGGCTATAATGGGTAGTTATAGATCTCATTTAATGATTGTGATAATATTTGTACAGGAATTTACGACCGTCTCCTTGGATTTTACCCTTTGGAGAAGTACCAGTGACAGAGTGGCCGATGCAGGAACATTTGTAATCATTAATTCTTTTCGAAACTGAACCAGCGCAAGGCCTCGGGAAGATAAAACATGGCAATATTTTGACTGGAACACGAGGTAGGCTGCGTTATTTTTAGTTCCTTGGCGCTTTACAGAAACTTCAATTAACAGATGAGAATGTTGGTCGCATCGAGAGACGGGTTGTGACGGTTGAGCTGATTCTGCGAAGTTGAGGACAGGCTATCCTGCAGATATTGACGACAAGATCGTCAAAATTTGACTGTCGATTGTTTTTCCTGATCATTCCAGCTGAGTGCCAGCTGCGCATGTAGCATGGTGTCCGATCACTCCAGGGAAAATGAATCTACGAAAAACTATCGCGTAAGTCGGATTTGCCTCCCCTGATTCCCAAATCAGTTAGATGACCAATGTTGTTTTCGTCATCGTCCTGGACTAGCGAAGCTATCCATTTGGAGACAGCTTGGCACGTAAATGCTTTAGTCTAACGGAACGAACGCTTCGTGGTAGTTTCAATGCATTGATCCAATTTCAAGATCATAGGATGGATATCCCCCAACCCAAAATTAATTATAATTACTTAGTATGTCCAGACACAAGATCAGCGATTTATTGAAGGACCATTTGTAAAACATTTTATACTCAGCCTGATTGTTTATTTATTTTTTATTAGTGAACGGGTATTAGTACTTCCACAACTAAGCAGCAGCAAAACTATGGTCTAATAAACACAGGTGAATGCAACCTGTAACTAGATTTCACCAACACAAAAGAACTGTGCCCCGCTGAATGTGTTTGCCTCATAAAAATTGATACTTAAATTCCAGATATATGTTTTTTATTTTTTATTAACAAATTGAGATGAACAGTGTGCATGTGCACGTCAGGGGTCTATTGAGGAGGATGACTTTCAAATGGGGGGGGGGGGGGGGGATGTGTGCACCCAATGATTAAAACAAAAATTGATTACTTGTTTTCTATTTTGGTTGGTCAGATGTAACTATCTGACATTTGTTAGGTAGTAGTATTAGATTATGTAGACTGAGAAACAGGGAGTGTATGTTATATATGAGTGTGGGTAAGTGCGTGTGATGATCATGAATTATAAAGTACTATATAAATTCAGTTTTTGGTTGTGCTTTAATGTAGATCAAATGACCAGTTTGATTTCCTGCTGGGATGAATAAAGTATATTGTTAGTGTTACCCGAGAACACGAAAGGCATAAAGGGAAATAAGACCCGGTTACGCCAAGTTAAAAAACAACAATTAAGAGTGCAAGAATTAATTAAAACAAAAGGAAGTGCACATTAAAGGATTATACCACAAATGGGTGAAACATAACATGCATGATTTCAGCGCCAAGCTTTGCCTTGCTGACAATGATGGGACCCATGAACACCCACAACCTGTTAAACTGGCCCCACAGAAACCAGAACCTGGAGCCAGTTTGCAAGTTTACATATAAACAATGATTAACTCACATTATTACTTTGTTGGTGATTTTATTGCATTTATATATTTACTGCAATGAAGACAAAACTGATGAGCAAGGCTCATACATTGCACACATTAGTTACCGTATCCTCAGGAAAAAAGATATCTGCTTGGAAACTAACCACCTTGGCAGTCAATGCTCGGTGATAACTTTGCCCTGCACAAGTTGACTGATAATCACGTGGAGTGTTTCAGTTGCCCTGTGGACAGCAGCAGCTGATGCAATAGGCTTTCAGTTTCTGAAAGGTCACCCTTTGCCTGAATGGATACAAATACACAAAGATAGGTATTTGCCAGTGACATTAACCCTTTCACTGCTATGATGTTAGCTGAAAACGACCACTAACAGTACAAAACTTGGAATCCTTAGACTATTTTTGTTTTCTTTTTCGCATTAGCATGTAAACAGATTTTCATAAAACGCACAGCATTTTGTTATAGGACCGGACCAGAAACTATACTGTTCACAGGCGTGTGCATGCACTTTTCAGCCTGGAAATTTTACAGGCTGGGGCAGTGAAGGGGTTAAAATATGTACAGGAATTTGTCTTCACGACACTTGCTGCATCTGTGACAGACCAGGATGAAATATATGTTAAAATATGTCCAGGAATTTGTCTTCATGACACTTGCTGCATCAGTGACAGGCCAGGATGAAATATATGTTAAAATATGCACAGGAATTTGTCTTCATGACACTTGCTGCATCAGTGACAGACCAGGATGAAATATATGTTAAAATATGCACAGGAATTTGTCTTCATGACACTTGCTGCATCAGTGACAGACCAGGATGAAATATATGTTAAAATATGCACAGGAATTTGTCTTCATGACACTTGCTGCATCAGTGACAGACCAGGATGAAATATATACAACAGCAAATCTGTTTCGGTTTTGATTTAATATTTTTAGAAAGCGTATGAAACTGCTGACTGAGCCCAAGCCTCCTGACGTGATGCTGGCAGACAATGTAGCTGCTGACTGGTCCAGCCAAGGAATTGCTGTGATGGTAAGGAGGGTGGCATTGAGCAGCGGCTGAGATGATGCACAGCTCATCTTGCAGCTTCTTAAAAAAAGCCATCTACAAACTGTCCACAGACTCACATTTTGCTACAAATTGACCACCTTTCAATTTTGGGGGCATGGAGACTTTCCGTCAGTCACCAAGTTTTGCACTTGTACTTACAAGCTGGCCACGTTTTCATTAAAGTCTTGGGGCATGGTGATGTATCACCAATCACTCAGTTCTGAACTAGTACATTACAAACTGGCAACCTATGTAGCCATTAAAATCTTAGGGTATGGTGATGTATCACCAATCACCCAGTTCTGCACTAGTACATTACAAACTGGCAACCCATGTATCCATTAAAGTCTTGAGGCATGGTGACGCGTCACCAATCACTCAGTTCTGCACTAGTACATTACAAACTGGCAAATTTATTTATCCATTAAAGTCTTGGGGCATGTCGATGCATCACCAATCACTCAGTTCTGCACTAGTACATTACAAACTGGCAACCCATGTAGACATTAAAGTCTTGGGGCATGGTGATGCATCACCAATCACCCAGTTCTGCACTAGTACATTACAAACTGGCAACCCATGTAGACATTAAAGTCTTGGGGCATGGTGATGCATCACCAATCACCCAGTTCTGCACTAGTACATTACAAACTGGCAAATTTATTTATCCATTAAAGTCTTGAGGCATGGTGACGTATCACCAATCACCCAGTTCTGCACTAGTACATTACAAACTGGCAAACTTATTTATCCATTAAAGTCTTGAGGCATGGTGACGTATCACCAATCACCCAGTTCTGCACTAGTACATTACAAACTGGCAAATTTATTTATCCATTAAGGTCTTGGGGCATGGTGATGCACCACCAATCACAGAACTCTGCACTTGTGGCTGTACATACAAATTTGCAACCTATGTAGCCATTAAAGTCTTGGGGACGTATCACAAAGTTCTGCACTTGAACTTACAAACTGGCAACCTACATATACATTCATTACAGTCTTGGGGCATGGTGATTAATCACCAGTCACTGAGTTTTGCACTCATACTGTGGAGCCTCATCAGCGGTAACGTGCTTCACATTTTTCGTGGACTTCGGCTGTTTCTTTTTCTTCACAATTTCTGAACGGCCTGCTGGGTGAGTTTTGCTGGACAGCATCGCAATTGACTCTTCTCCATCTGCGTAGATGACCTTGACATCATCAGCCATGCTGACTTTGCGACCCTGGGGGAGAGCAAAGGAAGGGTCCGAGTCAACAGTGGTGTCACTGAAGTTTTCTTTGTTGCCGTAGAAAATGCTTTCCTCTTCTTCACTGAGAGAGTCAGCACTCTGGGTGCTGACGGCGCAATGCTGTTTCTCGGGGTTAAATCTCTGGCCTCCACAATTGTCACTGGCTGGTCCTGTGTCAGTGATGGGCTTCAGAGCATCCCTGGGCTGGGCGGTCTGTCTGAAGACGTCGCTGGGGCGCCCAGACGGGGCGCAAGGTTTGAACACATCACTCGGCCGGCCTGTGGCGGGGCAGGCTTTGAAGGGCCCGCTGGGCCTGCTGCTGGTGCTGAGGACCTTTTCTCTCATCTGGAACTGGACATCTCCCATCTCAATCTTCTCCACCACTCTCTTCTGAAGCTTGCCGCTCTTCACTTTGTCTGCAATGAAAAATGTTAGTTGGTAAAGTCAACGCTGCATTCACATTTTGTTTGGTTTATTGTTCGCTGCTGCACAGAAACCCATTCACAACCACTTGATTTCAGCTTGCACTATGTCTGAAAATTGTACATACAGGCTGATATTGGAAAAACATTTGAACATGATGACAAGATAAAAGAAAAAAAGAAAGAAGTTAATCTGCTAAAATATGTGATCCCCGCCCCCGCCCCCTCCCGATGCACTGAAACATTTAAAATGCCAATCTATTGGGCCTTGGCTGAATTGTCAGTGAGAAAATGTGCAGGTTCCTTGTCAGTAATGTGTCAGAATACTGTCATCTCTGACATGGCACATCTGACTCAAACCTGAGTTGCAATTAGTCAGTTAGTTTTGAGATTTTAAGGTCCCGTCAACCGCACAGGGTCACCGCAGGACGAAGTACACATTCAAAATTCTTTCCCACCAGTTTCAGACACAAGTCACCAAATCCCAAGTTTGTCTGACTGACTAATTGTCTCTTCTCTTCTTTCCCTGTGGATAAGTTGTAACCCTCCCATGGTTCCCAGGGATTTGGACTAGAGCCAAAGAAGGACTTTATAAGGACTTAACAAGGACCAATATTAGATTTTGTAAGGACCATCGCAACAGTAAGGAACACAAAAAATTAGCCAAATTTGACATGCCATGCATCATAGTGTTTGTCCAGTTTGTCTTTTAGAACCCATTCCTGGCATGCACTGTCCTTTAGCCAGCGGTCTTGGAATGAGCATTTTCTTGGCATCTTCACTGTTAGCTCAGGTTCTGGCACAGTTCAATTTTGAATTTTGCAACCAAAATGGCTGACCCAGAAGTTACCGCGCAATCTCACAACTGTGATTTTTGCTGCACATGATCTAAATGAACATGGAAGAAAGCATTGTCTGCTTCAGACGTTTTGAAATTCAGTAAATGTGTAGAACCATCCAGTGTCACTGACTTGGAAAAATGAGAGGCTGTTATAACCACCCATGTGCATTTTTAGCATTAGCTAAACTTGTAAGGACCGTGATGCAAATATAAGGACTTATAAGGCCTTACCCGGCAAATTCAATTTGTAAGTACTTGTAAGAACCCTGGGAACCTTGCACCTCCCCTCACCAGGCTGGTTGCGATGACCTGTACTCACCTGGCTCGTACTTGAGCAGTAGCTCCTCCTTCTCTATGGTGGCTCTGATGAGTTGTGACTGGAGCTTGTCACGCTCCAACGCCAGTTGTTTGTTTTGCCGCGCCAGGTCCATGTTCTGGTTGGTGACGTCTAGGTACTGAAGGCACTTGGTCTGTAGCTCTGCTCGGGCCTTGCCAGCATTCTCTCTGGTGGAGGTAACAGCTTGTTATTTCTCCAAATTACAGACAGAAAAAAACAGATGAAACAGAAGGGCATGGTAGATGACATGGTGTACACAGAACTTGTGCCGAGACGACAGCAGTTTCAGGTGGCACCAGCCATGCCAGCGCTGTAAGCACACCACTTTGGTGGATATTCAAAAGCTCAGTTTAAAAAGCTAGTCACTCATGTAGAATCACATGCGAATGCAGCGAGTCTGCTCGAGAGCGGAGAATAGCGCTATATAAAAGCAATCATCATCCAATCTAAGGTGCAAACTAGCCCTTACAAATACACAGGCTGCATACATACATGGACATATAAATATCAGCCCCACATTGTTTCCTATTACTACTAGTTTAGGCACATTCAGGGGGTGATTTTAGGCATTAACTGCAGGAACTAGGGTTTTCCCACACTTCACCCAAGTGATGATGATGATGATTGCTTTTATATAGCGCTATTCTCCACTCTCGAGCAGACTCACTGCACTCACATGTGATTCTACATGAATGACTAGCTTTTTATAGCGTGTTCTTGAATATCCACCAAAGTGGTGTACTTACAGCGCTGGCATGGCTGGTGCCACATGAAACTGCTGCCATCTCAGTGCGTTCTGAGTACACCATACAACATGTCACTTCATGCAAAGCCACATACGTAAGGTGTATGCGTATTTAGCTGTAACCTGCCACCTGCACTTTTGGCAGAATGACTGGGATCTTTCACATGCTACTGCGGTAACACGGGGTTGGAACAGATACCAAAATAAGAATCAGCACTCTTATAAATATGAATGCAGATTGGTCTGACAAGTGATGCCATCAGTCAACCAGGGTTCAGCCTACCCCCTCTCTGCATTGATATGCTACTTCTTGTACAACTACAAGTGCTAGACTGTAGATGCACAAAATCAGGCTGGTCTGGGTGGCGCTTCCTGTACCACTGATACATCTTTGTGTACAAGTGCTAGACTGTAGACATGTGGTAAACCAGGTTGGCAGGGCAGTCATTTTTTTTCTCTCTCTCTCTTTTTATGCTGATATATACTTCTTGTACATGGGGTATAGATTGTAGACAAGTGGAAAATCAGGCTGGCATGTACATGATGTAGTCATTTTTTTCTATGCTGATCTATACTTCTTGTACAAGGGGTATAAACTGTAGACATGCGGAAAACCAGGCTGGCATTGGTGTCACTTTTTCTATGCTGACATACACTTCTTGTACAAGGAATAGATCACTGACATGCAGTAAACCAGGCTGGTGTCTGTGTCACTTTTGCTATACTGATATTATAAGTTATATACTTCTTCTTGTACATGGGATCTAGACTGTAGACATGTAGTAAACCAGGCTGGTCTGGGAAGCGCCCTGCCTGTGATGATGGTATATATATACACACACACACACAGCCTCCGCTAGACTGTTGAGACTATTGGTAAGCAGTACTGGCAATAAAGAATAATTCCAGTACCAACCTTCAGTCAGCTGGTACAGTCAACATTATTTAAGCCTACTAACGTGCCTGGCTTTCCACTGCACCCCCCTCACCCCTGGTCACGCTTCTTCCTCTTTTTGAAATGACATTTCTGTTCACCACTCCAGTCAACCTGGCACAACGCGGTCTGCAAAATGAGGGTCACGCTGAGACCTTCCAGTGTCAACGACGTCTTTATGTCTGTGCCACAGAAACCGTCGTCCAAGCACTGTTGGACTCCTTTCTCTTCTGTCGCTTAATAGCTGGTGGTTGTGGTGGTTTTCTCAGCTCTTTCAATGGTTTCTTCATTTGAAGTGGACAATTATACAGACAATTCAGTTGGCGCTGGGCAAGATAAAAATGACTGTATATTTCATTGTGCCATATTAATACAGTTAGATTTAGAATTAAAAGTGATCTTGTTTAGCCAGAGATCCCACTTGCTTCTGGAGCCAGTGTACAGAGTATCTCCAGCAAGTCACACAAAGTGCTCAGTTTCAGCCAGTACATGGTACAGTCAACTGTATTTTTTACCGGTACTAGGGGGAACATTTACTGGTAAAACCTGGCATATGCCAGTCTAGCAGAGGCTCTGATATATTACACCTGATGTACTAGTGCCAGATGGCAATGCATACAAAATGATGTGCCTGCTCTGACTCCACAAGTTGTTGTTTTTAGCTCTATGAACACACTGTGTTAGTAAAGTTAAAAAGGGGGTACATAGCTGACATTGTTTCTTTGTACAATCTATATATTAAGCATGAATGCACTCACTTCTCAATTCTGATGATGGCCATCAAATACTGGGCATAATTTCTGTCCTCCACTTTCTCCAGAAGATCAGCGTTCGTCATCTGTGCAGCCAGGCTGCCCTGAAAAACAAACCATGAGTATGCCAGTCACCGCCATTCAGAGTGCAGGCCAGTCACCATCATTCACAATGCAGGCCAGTCACTGCCATTCACAGTGCAGGCCAGTCACCACCATTCACAGTGCAGGCCAGTCACCACCATACACAATGCAGGCCAGTCACCACCATTCATAATGCAGGCCCAGTCACCACTATTCACAGTGCAGGCCAGTCACTGCCATACACAATGCAGGCCAGTCGCTGCCATACACAATGCAGGCCAGTCACCGCCATTTACATTGCAGGCCAGTCACTGCCATTCACATTGCAGGCCAGTCACTGCCATGCACAATGCAGGCCAGTCACTGCCATACACAATGCAGGCCAGTCACTGCCATACACAATGGAGACCAGTCACCACCATACACAATGTAGGTCAGTCACTGCTATACACAATGCAGGCCAATCACTGCCATACACAATGCAGGCCAGTCACTGCCATTCACAATGCAGGGTTCTGGGCTATCACCTGAGCACTTCAACCAGTCGGACTGTCACAGTTAACATTTACAGTTAATGTTCTGCATGAAAACTGAAGAGTGGCTGCCATCTTTTCCTCACAAGCTGGTCAAAGCACAGCAATGGAGCCAAAGACTGGATGAGGCCAAACAGAACCTTTAAATAAGTGATGGTGCATGTTCAGTTCACTAATGACAAGAAATATCAGTTGCTATCAATTAAGGCAAATAGCAAACATCTGAATGCTGAATCAGACTTACATCATCGCATATTCATCAATCCGCCAAATCCTGTTACTACCAGCTGTGTTGAATTAGCTCTGTCTGGAAGTATCTTTCCACCGATGCTACAGTGAAACTTGTCACCTCATTCACGCCTTGACTACTGTAATTCTCTCCTTTCTGGCCGGCCTGCTTCCTCTGTCCACAGCCTTTGTTGCATACAGAACTGTGCTGCTCGCCTAATATTGAAAAAAAACATAAAACTGACCACATCACACCTCTGTTTCAATTTCTCCACTGGCTCCCAGTCCAACAAAGAATGCAGTACAAGATAAACATTCTGTCTTATCTCTGTGACTGTCTTCAACTTTACACACCCTCCTGTACTCTCTGCTCTGCCTCTGATACTCTCAGCCTCAGATTCCTCCCACCAGACTCTCCACTGTTGATTCCCCACATCTATTCTGCTTTTGGTGCATCTACATGGAATGACCTTCCCCTTCATCTCCGACAGAAACCCTCTCTGGACTCATTCAAATGTAACCTAAAAACACTTCTTGTCCCAAAACTGTAGCCCTACCATGTTTTTTGTTCCATGCTGATGTCTTCCTCCATCTCTGTTGCTGCCCGTTTTAAGCTGTGTAAATTAAGCTTTGCATAATTGGAATACCCACGTGTGCGGGTGCCTGTGTGTGCATGTGCCTGTGCTTAGAACGTCTCTATGGACAAGATTTTGCACTTTACAAATACTTTAATTATTATTAATTACATTCTACCAGTCATTGCAGAACCACACGGCGGTCCCGTGACCGTTTCACAACAGCAGATCAAAGACCTGAAATAGCAGTTACTCAGCAGCACGTTACACAGCATGACAAAATACGTACCTGGCTGGATTCCAGTTTCTGCACATGGTCAGTGAGAGTGCGTATTTCAGCATGGGCTTCATTCAGCTGGTCGCGCAGCCGCTTGGTGGCGGGGTCCTCCTTGTGGCTGGTCATCTGGAGTGCCATGGCTATCTGCATCTGTTGACAACATGAACACAATGCCATGGCTATCTGCATCTGTTGACAACATGAACACAATGCCACGGCTATCTGCATCTGTTGACAACATGAACACAATGCCATGGCTATCTGCATCTGTTGACAGCATGAACACAATGCCATGGCTATCTGCATCTGTTGACAGCATGAACACAATGCCATGGCTATCTGCACTGTTGACAGCATGAACACAATGCCACGGCTATCTGCATCTGTTGACAGCATGAACACAATGCCACGGCTATCTGCATCTGTTGACAGCATGAACACAATGCCACGGCTATCTGCATCTGTTGACAGCATGAACACAGTGCCATGGCTATCTGCATCTGTTGACAGCATGAACACAATGCCATGGCTATCTGCACTGTTGACAGCATGAACACAATGCCACGGCTATCTGCATCTGTTGACAGCATGAACACAATGCCACGGCTATCTGCATCTGTTGACAACATGAACACAGTGCCATGGCTATCTGCATCTGTTGACAACATGAACACAATGCCACGGCTATCTGCATCTGTTGACAACATGAACACAGTGCCATGGCTATCTGCATCTGTTGACAACATGAACACAGTGCCATGGCTATCTGCTTCTGTTGACAACATGAACACAATGCCATGGCTATCTGCATCTGTTGACAGCATGAACACAATGCCAGGGCTATCTGCATCTGTTGACAGCATGAACACAATGACAGGGCTATCTGCATCTGTTGACAGCATGAACACAATGCGATGGCTATCTGCATCTGTTGACAGCATGAACACAATGACAGGGCTATCTGCATCTGTTGACAGCATGAACACAATGACACGGCTATCTGCATCTGTTGACAGTATGAACACAATGCGATGGGTATCTGCTTCTGTTGACAGCATGAACACAATCACAATGCTATGCCTATCTGCATCTGATGACATTATGAACATATCTTGGAGCCATGGCTGTCTGCATGAATACATCCAAATGCCATAGCTATCTGTATCTGTTGACAGTGTGGATACACAAGCTATCTGTTTCTGTTGACAGTATGAATACATCCAAATGCCATAGCTATCTGTATCTGTTGACAGTGTGGATACACAAGCTATCTGTTTCTGTTGACAGTTTGAATACACCCAAATGCCATAGCTAACTGTTGACAGTGTGAACACACCAGCTATCTGTAGACAGTATGAATACACCCAAATGCCATAGCTATCTGCATTTGTCGACAGTGAACACAACAGCTATCTCTATCTGCTGACAGTATGAATACATCCAAATGCCATAGCTATCTGTATCTGTCAGCAATGTGAACACACCAGCTATCTGTTGACAGTATGAATACACCCTAATGCCATAGCTATCTGTATCTGTTGACAGTGTAAACACACCCTGGTGTCATGGCAGTCTGTATGTTGGCAGCATGAATACACCCTAATGCCATAGCTATCTGTATCTGTTGACAGTGTGAACACACCAGCTATCTGTATCTGTTGACAGTGTGAACACACCCTGTTGTCATGACAATATGCACCTGTTTACAGCACATGTTTATGTCTAAGACTCGCTTCATACTTCTGGTTCTGCAGTTTACACCCAACTCATCTTCTGTTTCAGGCTCTGTTGTTCCTCTATGTGTGTCACCTTGTATTTTTGGTTGTTTTGTTTCTCTGTCTGTGTCTCACCTTTTATTTCTGGTTCTGTTGTTGCTCAGTCTGTGTCTCACCTTGTACTTCTGGTTCTGTCATTCCTCTATGTCTATGACCCACTCTGTACTCCTGGTTCTGTTGTTTCTCTATCAGTCTATGTCTGTCTCACCTTGTACTTCTGGTCTGTTGTTTCCCTATGTCTGTCTCACCTTGTACTTCTGGTTCTGTTGTTCCTCTATGCCTGTGTCTCACCTTGTACTTCTGGTTCTGTCATTCCTCTATCTATGACCCACTCTGTACTCCTGGTTCTGTTGTTTCTCTGTGTCTATGTCTCACCTTGTACTTCTGGTTCTGTTGTTTCTCTATTTGTCTCACCTTGTACTTCTGGTTCTGTTGTTTTCCTATGTCTGTGTCTCACCTTGTACTGCTGGTTCTGTTGTTTCTCTGTGCTTGTGTCTCACCTTGTACTTCTGGTTCTGTTGTTTCTGTCTGTGTCTCACCTTGTACTTCTGGTTCTGCTGCTTCTCTGTGTCTGTGACTTACCTTGTACTTCTGGTTCTGCTGCTTCTCTATGTCTGTGACTTACCTTGTGCTTCTGGTTCTGTTGCTTCTCTATGACTGTGACTTACCTTGTATTTCTGGTTCTGCTGCTTCTCTATGACTGTGACTTACCTTGTACTTCTTGTTCTGTTGCTTCTCTATGTCTGTGACATACCTTGTACTTCTGGTTCTGCTGCTTCTCTATGTCTGTGACTTACCTGTGCTTCTGGTTCTGTTGCTTCTCTATGACTGTGACTTACCTTGTATTTCTGGTTCTGCTGCTTCTCTATGACTGTGACTTACCTTGTATTTCTGGTTCTGCTGCTTCTCTATGACTGTGACTTACCTTGTACTTTTGGTTCTGTTGCTTCTCTATGTCTGTGACTTACCTTGTATTTCTGGTTCTGTTGCTTCTCTATGACTGTGACTTACCTTGTATTTCTGGTTCTGCTGCTTCTCTACGACTGTGACTTACCTTGTACTTCTGGTTCTGCTGCTTCTCTATGACTGTGACTTACCTTGTATTTCTGGTTCTGCTGCTTCTCTATGACTGTGACTTACCTTGTATTTCTGGTTCTGCTGCTTCTCTATGACTGTGACTTACCTTGTATTTCTGGTTCTGCTGCTTCTCTATGTCATACTTTTCCTTTAGCTGTTTGTTCTGCACTTTAAGTGATGCCATCATTTTCTCCAGCACCATGCGCCGGTCATCCAACTGAGGAAAAAAAGCAAGAACAAGCCACAGCTTTAATTTTATTCTGGAAAGCTTGTTTCCTCTGTTGTTAACAAAACATTAACCAAAATGTTACTGTGAGAATAATCAGCTGTAAAAAGAAATCAGTCAATGGAACATTTTGGTTCAATTTCATTTATAAAAATTATAAAGTTGAATGAACTCTTTTCACCTATATTATTAAAGGTCTCAACATTTCACTGGAAACCTAAGCCAAAGTACTTCTGAAAGTGGACCCATTGTTCTGGACAGATGCCATGTTAGAAGTCCCATATTTTATTTTTATTTTGATGACATGTGTCAAGTCTGGTTTGCAATGAAATACTCAGAATTCATATCTATTCCAATTCATGCATTTGTAACAATGCTGGGGTTACTAGTAATAGTATTGCCAGTCCCCTCACCATTTAGTCTTTATTTATTTCTCCATCTCTTTTTCAGGTGCTATGAGCAAGCTCTGTGAATGTGGAAGTTTTTTTTTAGTTTTTTTTTTGGGGGGGGGGGGGGGGGGGGGCGCATTGTAAAAATTGACAATACAATTACATGACATGCATGATTTTTATAAGCATTAAAGTTAAACATGAGAATTTGTGCGGAAAACCACAGAGGCCAAAACTACCTCTGAGAAAAGCGAGTTGCCCTTTGAACTGTGAACCTGGTTTTCCACCCTGCTGGCATCCAGCTGAGCACGCACTTCCAGCACTTCTGTTCTGGCTTCCTGCGCAGAGGAAAACAACAACAAACTTCACAGTTTGTAAAACAAAGAACCAGGCTAGCTAAACTTAACTCTAGTGACCCCCTCTCCCCAGTACACACTGACAAGAAACAATGAAATACTGTCTGTCCTAAAGACAAGGCAGAGCTAAATAAATTTTAACACAAAACAGGAAGCACAAATGTGAACATTGCCTCACATCCAAAGTGGGAAAAAGCAGCTTTCCATGTCCATCAAGTTTTGTAACAATTTAGTTGGATCACAAAGGGAAATAATAGCTCCTTTGGTGTCACACACACACACACAGCAGAAGAAACAAAAACAGACACCTGACCTCTTTACTCTCACCTGCAACACTTTTTTTAAATTCACAAACACACAAAAACTGAGAGTAAAAAACATCCACTGTCACAGCTAGTTAACAACATGCACAATACTAGCATATATGATATTTATGCATGCATAGCAATGAGAAAAAAGATGGTATGGACAAGACTCTGTGAGGCAAAAAACAACAGAAGTTGCTTTTATCATGTGCTGTGCAATGCAGAGCAGTAAGACTCTGTCCCTGTAACCCCACTCTGAACCCATGGGTCATGACAGACTGTTTGTGGATCCTGTGGCTTCAACACTGATGCTATCCCTTTGCAACAGATATCTGCCAGATCTGTGACAGATACAAAATGTCATTGGGCTGACAGTCCCCCTACACCTCCATGAGTCAGGTTTGATGGGTGTGATGTATTTGAATAACCCCCTCCCCAAGAGTCAGGTGTGATGTATACAAATTTAAGTACGTGCCAGGTTCCAAACAAGTGTCACCCTTGCCTGTCCCGAAGTCAGATCAAAATAAGAACTAGCAAAACGAGTCTGCATACTCAATCAGCAACAGTTGTTTGCGAATGTTCCTCAGCTAAACCCCTGAGGTTCCCCCAACACTTGGTGAGAAGGGAGATCGTGCAGCTGTTTCCCAGGGCACCACCTGTCCATGTCACACTGCAGAAGTAGTGTTACCTGCCACTCCAGTGTTACCTGCCACTCCAGTGTTACCTGCCACTCCAGTGTTACCTGCCACTCCAGTGTTACCTGCCACTCCAGTGTTACCTGCCACTCCAGCTATCACTGGTGGGAGCTTTTGGTGAGACCAACGTGTTTGCTGCGACAAAACAAGTCTTTTGCCGCAACAGAAGTACGCTTGTTGTGACAAAAGTTTTGAGTTGAAAAAGTTGTGTTTGCTGTAACAAAACATTTTCGTCATGAGAAAACATTTGTCACAATAAATGTTTGCTGCAACAAACATGGTTTTGTCGCAACAAAGCATACTTTTGTCACGACAAACGCACGTAGTAGACTTGTAGTAGACTTGTCGGGACAAACATGTGTCCGAAAATGATACTTGTGGCAACTCCTGCCAATGATATCCAGCTGCTGCACTCGAACTTGACAGATATATATCAGAAACGGTCAGGAAGAGGACACGTGCTATGTAAGCGTTGCACAGTGACTGCCGAGCCTACCTCCAGATGTTTGCTGTAGGACACAATCTGGCACTGAAGGTCCTCGATCTCTGCGTTGGCCGCCTGCAGCCTGCTGGTCAGCATGTCCTTCTCTCTGTGTGTCTGCTGCAGCTGGCCGGTCAAGTCAATGTGCTTGGCCTGCAGCTCCGTCTGGTCAGGGCAGAGGACGGAGTGATCAGTGAGGATCGGGCAGTGTCAGTGACTAAGCCTTGTTGTACAATGTAGCAGTGGTACTAATACTAGTAGTAGTGGTGGTAGTTGATACTGCAGCTACCTGCCTGAATTAACTCCCTGTTTCTGTCCATTATGCTGCCTCTGCCAGTTCTTTCAAATCTTCCTTGAAAACCTTTCTCCTTTCAAAAACCTTTTCTTCAGTCCCATTGCCCTGTGATATGAACATGTGAGAATGTGTGTGTGTGTGTGTGTGCCTGCAAGGGTGTGTGTGTGTGTGTGTGTGTGTGTGTGTGTGTGTGTGTGTGTGTGTGTGTGTGTATGCAAGGGTGTGTGTGTGTGTGTGAATGTGTGTGTGTGTGTGTGGTCTGTGTGTGTGTGTGTGTGTGTGTGTGTGGGGGGGGGGGGGGGGGGTGGCTAGGTGTGTGTGTGTGGAGGGGGTATCTGAGCATGTGCATTTGAATCTTTGATATATCAATATATGTAGTTTAAAGAATTTGTAAGCACTTAGGGCCAGTGCAGGTTAAGTGCTCTAAGTATCCTATTAATATTATTAATTTGTAAGCACTTAGGGCCAGTGCAGGTTAAGTGCTCTAAGTATCCTATTAATATTATTAACAATAACTCCCAAGCAATCAAACATATCCTCTGTAACAAACCATCAAAAGCAGAAATGAATGTAGCAAGAAACTGACAAATCCATGACCATGATTACAATTGCTTACAACTATACTGTATCATTGACATTGTGAATAAAAACAGCAGGACAAAGTTTCAATTTCTTTATATTTATTTTACTTGGCATCCAACCTGTGAAGTACAGGTGAACTTCAGTTGAGACATTGCTCCAAACTGTGCAATAAAGGCAAGCATTACAGTGGAGGCCCTGTGCTAACAATGGCCCTTGGTGAAGTGGGTCAGTCTTTGAATAGCATACACAGACTCAGAGTCTGAGACTGTACTCTCCACACCCTAAAAAAGGGCCTTAATCCAAACAAGGTTCTTATCATAAAGCAGAGCATCTTAATGAAGTCCAGTAGCCCCTGGAAATCTCAACACAGCCTGTGCACAATATCCCCAACCCAAATGCTTCAGTGAGAACCTGTACTTGTGAAGTGCCTCTGATAAACTAATTATGTAACAGCAAG
Source organism: Alviniconcha strummeri (assembly GCA_963584105.1). Classification (NCBI taxonomy): domain Eukaryota; kingdom Metazoa; phylum Mollusca; class Gastropoda; family Provannidae; genus Alviniconcha; species Alviniconcha strummeri. The sequence goes on along the minus strand of OY757555.1, from coordinate 10,357,830 downwards.
TTTCTTAGTGGGTGAGATGAACAAACTCCCAGACAACACAAAGCGACCCAGTTAGTAGAGTTACCCACCCTTACAAGCTAAACTGAAGTGAAACGTATTTCTAACCCTCCAAACTGAAGCTGACAAAACAAAATTCATGAAGTCACAATTAAATTTACAGAAGAATAACATATATTCTTAAGAAGCACAAACACATTTTTTAACCAACATCCAATGTTTTCTGCCTTTCTTCTTCTTTCTTTGTGTGTGTGTGTGTGTGTGTGTGTGTGTGTGTGTGTGTGTGTGCGCGTGTGTGCATGCATGCATGTGCGTGTGCAAAACAGTAAAAAAATTGGCTTATTTGGAGGCATACCAGGTCCATTCTGAGAGTTGTGACTTCCTCTGTCAAGTGGGCCAACTCCTCAGAGGTGAAGGAGGTGGAGTTGGACAGGACCTGGGTACGATCCAGGTGGGTCTGGAGCAGAGCATCTAGCTCTGCAACACGCTTACGCAGCTCCTGCTCCACCGCCTGCTGGTTCTCCACATCCAGGTGGAGACTGACCACCTGAGGAGTAAATTATTAGTTAGTGTTTGGGTTTTCAACATCCTGTTAAGGACACAGGATCATCTCAGGATAAACAGCCTGAGGAGTAAGCTATTAGTGCTTGAGATGTCAACATCCTGTCAAGTACACAGGATCATATCAAGATGAACAACTTGAGGAGTAAGTTATTAGTTAGTGCTTGGGTTTTCAACATCCTGTCAAGTACACAGAATCATCTCAGGATGAACAACTTGAGGAGTAAGTTATTTGAGCTTGAGTTGTCAACATCCTGTCAAGTACACAGGATCATATCAGGATGAACAACCTGAGGAGCAAGTTATTAGTTTGTGTTTGGGTGTTTAACATCCTGTCAAATACACAGGATCATATGACATATCAGGATGAACAACCTGAGGAGTAAGTTATTAGTTAGTGCTTGGGTTTTCAACATCCTATCAAGTACACAGGATCATCTCAGGATGAACAACTTGTGGAGAATGTTATTACTATATTAGTTAGTGCTTGGGTTTTCAACATCCTGTCTGGTGCACAGGATCATCTCAGGATGAACAACCTGAGGAATAAGTTATTAGTTAGAGCTTGTATTTTTAACATCCTGTCAAGAACACCAGATCATCTCAGGATTAGCAACCTGAGCAGTAAGTTAGTGCTTCAATTTTGAACATCCTCTGATCCTGTCAGGTACACCAGTTCATCTCAGGACGAGCAACCCAAGGAGTAAGTTAGTATTTGGAATTGGATTTTAAATATCCTGTCAAGTACACAGGATCATCTTAGGATGAACAACTTGAGCAGTAAGTCAGTACTTGGATTTTTAACATCCTGACAATTGACAAGTACACAGTGTCATCTCAGGATAAGCAATCTGAGGAGAAGTGCTGAGATTTTTAACATCCTGTCAAGTGCATAGGATCATCTCGTCAGGATGAACAACACGAGCAGCAAGTTAATGCTTGGATTTTTAACATCCTGTCAAGTAGTAAGTACCTGACAATGTGTACCTCTGTTAGCCTGTGCCCTGTACCTGTTTCTTATAGGCTGCCACCTCAGTCCTCTTCTCTTCCTCCAGTTTTTGAGTGATGCTCTGGCGCACACTTTGCAACTCCGCACGCAGGTTGCTGATCTCCTCCTGTTGCCATCGCTGTGTGCATGCTGCTACCTCTGCACGTGACTGCAGGCTGCACACCTCCTGGTGCTTTTCCTGGGCAACAATGAGGCATCCAGTCACTCAGTCCACTCAAATGTCCAGTCACTCAGCCCGCTCAAACCTCCAGTCACTCAGTCCACTCAAACCTCCAGTCACTCAGTCCACTCAAAGTGAAAACCCCTGGCTCTGATGAAAACCACACTTCCGATGAGAAACCACAGATGTGCAAGACCACTTTTCAGTTTTTTCATAAAATCTTCTCTTTATAAGTAATATAACAGTATAAGTAAAGTCTTCACTAAAGAGCACTAAACTGACTAATACTATGTAATACTAACAGAAAAAAAATTGGGGTTGGGGCCAGGGACTAATTCCACCAAGCTCTCTTGTCTTTCCATGGCAGACCCCTCACTCATTTCAGACCTGTAACCGAGGACTTTGTGAGATGCACCATATTCAGCTCACCTTTAAAAACATGTGAACTTGACGCGTTTCCTACCCCTCTGTTACTTGAATGCCTTGACTCTTTGTTACCTTGCATTACTGCTGTATTCAACAACTCCTTGGTATGTGGTGTTTTCCCATCTGTCTACAAGTCTGCTCTAGTTAAACCCCTTTTGAAAAAGATGTCCCTTGACCCTGATGACTTAAAGAACTACTGTCCTGTGTCAAATTGATCTTTTCTGTCAAAAGTCTTAGAAAGAATAGTTCTGTCTCAGCTAAATGAACACTTGAATCACAACAACCTTCTCAATCCTCTCCAGTCAGCCTACAGACCCAACCATAGCACTGAAACTGCCCTGCTCAGGATCATTAACGACCTTCTAACACAAGTAACAGTATGGCTAACAACAAAATATGCATTTTAACACTCTTAGATCTCTCAGCAGCCTTCGATACAATAGATCACCAAATTCTCCTTACACGACTTCAGCACTCTTTTGGCATTTCTGGACCTGCTCTATCTTGGTTCTCATCTTATCTTTCTAACAGAACACATGCAGTCACCATAAATAGTCTGCAGTCTGAGCATACTACGCTCCATTATGGTGTTCCCCAGGGTTCTGTATTGGGCCCTGTGCTTTTCATACTCTACACCCAGCCTCTCTTTAACCTAGTAAGCAAGCACGCAGTCAGTCACCATGCTTTCACTGATGACAACCAACTTTACAAGATTAGTACACTAGACGCAATTCACCAGTCGATAGAAACTCTCCAGAAATGCACTATAGATGTCAAGTCTTGGATGACCACAAACTTCAACTAAATGACAACAAAACTGAAGCCATGATCATACTTTCAAATAGAATGTCTGTCCACAGTCCTTTGCCGTCTGTCATTCACATCGGAGATGCCGATGTCCCATTTGTGTTGTCTGTTAAAAACCTTGGTGTAACCCTGGACTCAAATTTCCGCATGTCTCAACACATAAGCAACACGTGTAAAGCTGCATACATACAGATCAGGCATATAAGTTCCATACGACACCTTCTCACCACTCAAGCAACCCAAACCTTTGTATGCTCTCTTGTCCTCTCTTGCTTAGACTACTGTAACTCTTTGCTTTCAGGTTGCCCTCAGTACTTACTAGACAAACTTCAAAAAGTTCAGAATGCAGCAGCAAGGCTTGTGTGTAAAGCTAAGAAATCTGACCACATCCATCCTATTCTTGAAACTCTGCATTGGCTACCAGTAACACATCGCATTCAATACAAAATTTCAACTATCTGCTTCAACTCCATCTCTGGAACAGCCCCTCAGTATCTGTCCGATCTCCTTCAACCTTATACTCCAGCAAGACAATTACGATCTGCATATGACACACAAACCTTTGTCACCCCCCCCCCCTCCCCCGTGTAAACACAAAAACATTTGGTGAAAGATTTTTCTTATGCTGGCCCATCTGTCTGGAACAATCTGCCTCAAACACTCCGCCACTCTGATTCTACCTCCTCTTTTAAAGCCGCCCTCAAGACGCACCTGTTTAATACCTATTTCTAAACTGTTTTTCACAGCCCTGCCCATCCCCTCATCTGACACTGTGTGTGCGTGCGTGCATGTGTGCGTGTTTGGTTAGTGTTATTGTAAAGCGCCCTGTGCTGCCACCTAGTGTGGTAGATGGGCGCTCTAGAAATCCTCTTTATTATTATTATTATTAAATGTTAACTGACAGTGATTGGTATAAAATAATGGTAAACTGTTATGTAAAAGTGTAATAACCCGGCTTCCCAAAGATCATCTCTGTAGTATAAATAATAGCTAACACAGTAACAAGCAACAGTAACACCATTCACGCACGTGAACTGTAATGACCCCTTCAACAAAAACCACTCCTCTTTTTCACTTATTAAGTAACTAGTTTTAGGCAACTTTTAGATTTTGTAATTCTACTAATTGTATGTGTGTGGTCTTATTTCTACACTAATTTAAAGTAATATTTATTTTATTTTGTAATAAAACTATTAAAAGAAGGGTTCATTTGACTTTGAGTGTGTTGGGTGGCCTCAATGTAACTTAAAAAACAAAACAAAAAACACCTTTCTTTAAGAAGGGTTTAAGTAATTATAATCTGACTTCTGGGTTAAGGGGAATAGTCAACAACTGCCTTGTTTGACTGAAGTGCAAACAACTTGAACCTAGGCTGTCTCATGATGTGATTCAAACTAGAAACACAGTCAAAAGGCACACAATTTATTTAAGCATTATAATTTATATATTAATTTATTATAGATAATTAATCAATAAAACTTATTCTTTTGAGATGTATACACCAGTACATCCATAGAAATTAGAATATTATATTTATAATAATTAATACATTGATAATGTATGTTTTCTACTTCAGTTGTACTTGTGTGCTACTATCTGATAAAAGTTCTCCCTTTCAGATATATATATATTTAATTGTCCCCTCTCCCCTCTCCATTATTATTATTATAATTGTAATTTGTATACGTGTACTGTTATCTGCAGGGTCAAAGAAGTTGTAATGTAAAAGAATAAAATTAATAAAAGCCACTAGACACTCAGTCACTGAGTCAGAGACTCTGATCCTCATCCCAAGCCTCTCCTTATGACTTTAGACTTGTTAATTATATAATAATTAATATATATTAATTATTATGTTATACTAATTGTTATACTTAGTAATATATAATAGTAACCTATAGTTAGCTTGTACCTCTAAATCAGCTGCATGCTGTTTCATCAGATCATCAATATGACTTTGTAAATCGCCATTTTCTTCAAGAAGAGATTTTCCAAACATGGCAGCCTTGATAACACTGTGCTCCTGTTCTTCCAGCGCTGCTTCCAGCTGCAACACTCTGCTGCGCAGTGCCTCAGGGCTCATGTTGTCTGCTGGCTCCATCATGCTTCAATAAGGTCTGCAAAACTAAACAGTAAATTATATATAACAATTTATTTGAGAAAACATACCAACTGGTATTATAATTATAAACAATATCAGTAAAAAAGTCAATAATGAGTGACACTGGCTGCACATTTCTGCTGTTTGTTATTAATATTATGTTAATG
>OY757555.1:10329996-10352402 GCA_963584105.1 Alviniconcha strummeri | reverse complement strand
AAAAGCAGCTTTCCATGTCCATCAAGTTTTGTAACAATTTAGTTGGATCACAAAGGGAAATAATAGCTCCTTTGGTGTCACACACACACACACAGCAGAAGAAACAAAAACAGACACCTGACCTCTTTACTCTCACCTGCAACACTTTTTTTAAATTCACAAACACACAAAAACTGAGAGTAAAAAACATCCACTGTCACAGCTAGTTAACAACATGCACAATACTAGCATATATGATATTTATGCATGCATAGCAATGAGAAAAAAGATGGTATGGACAAGACTCTGTGAGGCAAAAAACAACAGAAGTTGCTTTTATCATGTGCTGTGCAATGCAGAGCAGTAAGACTCTGTCCCTGTAACCCCACTCTGAACCCATGGGTCATGACAGACTGTTTGTGGATCCTGTGGCTTCAACACTGATGCTATCCCTTTGCAACAGATATCTGCCAGATCTGTGACAGATACAAAATGTCATTGGGCTGACAGTCCCCCTACACCTCCATGAGTCAGGTTTGATGGGTGTGATGTATTTGAATAACCCCCTCCCCAAGAGTCAGGTGTGATGTATACAAATTTAAGTACGTGCCAGGTTCCAAACAAGTGTCACCCTTGCCTGTCCCGAAGTCAGATCAAAATAAGAACTAGCAAAACGAGTCTGCATACTCAATCAGCAACAGTTGTTTGCGAATGTTCCTCAGCTAAACCCCTGAGGTTCCCCCAACACTTGGTGAGAAGGGAGATCGTGCAGCTGTTTCCCAGGGCACCACCTGTACATGTCACGCTGCAGAAGTAGTGTTACCTGCCACTCCAGTGTTACCTGCCACTCCAGTGTTACCTGCCACTCCAGTGTTACCTGCCACTCCAGTGTTACCTGCCACTCCAGCGTTACCTGCCACTCCAGCGTTACCTGCCACTCCAGCGTTACCTGCCACTCCAGCGTTACCTGCCACTCCAGCGTTACCTGCCACTCCAGTGTTACCTGCCACTCCAGCGTTACCTGCCACTCCAGCGTTACCTGCCACTCCAGTGTTACCTGCCACTCCAGTGTTACCTGCCACTCCAGCTATCATTGGTGGGAGCTTTTGGTGAGACCAACGTGTTTGCTGCGACAAAACAAGTCTTTTGCCGCAACAGAAGTACGCTTGTTGTGACAAAAGTTTTGAGTTGAAAAAGTTGTGTTTGCTGTAACAAAACATTTTCGTCATGAGAAAACATTTGTCACAATAAATGTTTGCTGCAACAAACATGGTTTTGTCGCAACAAAGCATACTTCTGTCACGACAAACGCATGTAGTAGACTTGTAGTAGACTTGTCGGGACAAACGTGTGTCCGAAAATGATACTTGTGGCAACTCCTGCCAATGATATCCAGCTGCTGCACTCGAACTTGACAGATATATATCAGAAACGGTCAGGAAGAGGACACGTGCTATGTAAGCGTTGCACAGTGACTGCCGAGCCTACCTCCAGATGTTTGCTGTAGGACACAATCTGGCACTGAAGGTCCTCGATCTCTGCGTTGGCCGCCTGCAGCCTGCTGGTCAGCATGTCCTTCTCTCTGTGTGTCTGCTGCAGCTGGCCGGTCAAGTCAATGTGCTTGGCCTGCAGCTCCGTCTGGTCAGGGCAGAGGACGGAGTGATCAGTGAGGATCGGGCAGTGTCAGTGACTAAGCCTTGTTGTACAATGTAGCAGTGGTACTAATACTAGTAGTAGTGGTGGTAGTTGATACTGCAGCTACCTGCCTGAATTAACTCCCTGTTTCTGTCCATTATGCTGCCTCTGCCAGTTCTTTCAAATCTTCCTTGGAAACCTTTCTCCTTTCAAAAACCTTTTTTCTTCAGTCCCATTGCCCTGTGATATGAACATGTGAGAATGTGTGTGTGTGTGCCTGCAAGGATGTGTGTGTGTGTGTGTGTGTGTGTGTGTGTGTGTGTGTGTGTGTGTGTGTGTGTGTGTGTGTGTGTGTGTGTGTGTGCATGCAAGGGTGTGTGTGTGTGTGTGTGAATGTGTGTGTGTGTGTGTGTGGTCTGTGTGTGTGTGTGTGTGTGGGGTGGGGGGGGTGGGGGGGGGGGGTGGCTAGGTGTGTGTGTGTGGAGGGGGTATCTGAGCATGTGCATTTGAATCTTTGATATATCAATATATGTAGTTTAAAGAATTTGTAAGCACTTAGGGCCAGTGCAGGTTAAGTGCTCTAAGTATCCTATTAATATTATTAACGATAACTCCCAAGCAATCAAACATATCCTCTGTAACAAACCATTAAAAGCAGAAATGAATGTAGCAAGAAACTAACAAATCCATGACCATGATTACACAATTGATTACAACTATACTGTATCATTGACATTGTGAATAAAAACAGCAGGACAAAGTTTCAATTTCTTTATATTTATTTTACTTGGCATCCAACCTGTGAAGTGCAGGTGAACTTCAGTTGAGACATTGCTCCAAACTGTGCAATAAAGACAAGCATTACAGTGGAGGCCCTGTGCTAACAATGGCCCTTGGTGAAGTGGGTCAGTCTTTGAATAGCATACACAGACTCAGAGTCTGAGACTGTACTCTCCACACCCTAAAAAAGGGCCTTAATCCAAACAAGGTTCTTATCATAAAGCAGAGCATCTTAATGAAGCACAGTAGCCCCTGGAAATCTCAACACAGCCTGTGCACAATATCCCCAACCCAAATGCTTCAGTGAGAACCTGTACTTGTGAAGTGCCTCTGACAAACTAATTATGTAACAGCAAGTTTCTTAGTGGGTGAGATGAACAAACTCCCAGACAACCCAAAGCGACCCAGTTAGTAGAGTTACCCACCCTTACAAGCTAAACTGAAGTGAAACGTATTTCTAACCCTCCAAACTGAAGCTGACAAAACAAAATTCATGAAGTCACAATTAAATTTACAGAAGAATAACATATATTCTTAAGAAGCACAAACACATTTTTTAACCAACATCCAATGTTTTCTGCCTTTCTTCTTCTTTCTTTGTGTGTGTGTATGTGTGTGTGTGTGTGTGTGTGTGTGTGTGTGTGTGTGTGTGTGTGTGTGTGTGTGTGTGTGTGTGTGTGTGTGTATGTTGTGTTGTGTGTGTGTGCTGTGTTGTGTGTTGTAATGTGGTGTGTGTTTTTGCGTTGTATGTATTGTGTTGTGGGTGGTTGTGGTGGTGGTGGTGGTTGTGGTGGTGGTGGTGGTGGTGGTGGTGTGTGTGTGTATGTGTGTGTGTGTGTGTGTGTGTGTGTGTGTGTGTGTGTGTGTGTGTGCATGCATGCATGCATGCATGTGCGTGTGCAAAACAGTACAAAAATTGGCTTATTTGGAGGCATACCAGGTCCATTCTGAGAGTTGTGACTTCCTCTGTCAAGTGGGCCAACTCCTCAGAGGTGAAGGAGGTGGAGTTGGACAGGACCTGGGTACGATCCAGGTGGGTCTGGAGCAGAGCATCTAGCTCTGCAACACGCTTACGCAGCTCCTGCTCCACCGCCTGCTGGTTCTCCACATCCAGGTGGAGACTGACCACCTGAGGAGTAAATTATTAGTTAGTGTTTGGGTTTTCAACATCCTGTCAAGGACACAGGATCATCTCAGGATAAACAGCCTGAGGAGTAAGCTATTAGTGCTTGAGATGTCAACATCCTGTCAAGTACACAGGATCATATCAAGATGAACAACTTGAGGAGTAAGTTATTAGTTAGTGCTTGGGTTTTCAACATCCTGTCAAGTACACAGAATCATCTTAGGATGAACAACTTGAGGAGTAAGTTATTTGAGCTTGAGTTGTCAACATCCTGTCAAGTACACAGGATCATATCAGGATGAACAACCTGAGGAGCAAGTTATTAGTTTGTGTTTGGGTGTTTAACATCCTGTCAAATACACAGGATCATATGACATATCAGGATGAACAACCTGAGGAGTAAGTTATTAGTTAGTGCTTGGGTTTTCAACATCCTATCAAGTACACAGGATCATCTCAGGATGAACAACTTGTGGAGAATGTTATTACTATATTAGTTAGTGCTTGGGTTTTCAACATCCTGTCTGGTGCACAGGATCATCTCAGGATGAACAACCCAAGGAATAAGTTATTAGTTAGTGCTTGTATTTTTAACATCCTGTCAAGAACACCAGATCATCTCAGGATGAGCAACCTGAGCAGTAAGTTAGTGCTTCAATTTTGAACATCCTCTGATCCTGTCAGGTACACCAGTTCATCTCAGGATGAGCAACCCAAGGAGTAAGTTAGTATTTGGAATTGGATTTTAAATATCCTGTCAAGTACACAGGATCATCTTAGGATGAACAACTTGAGCAGTAAGTCAGTACTTGGATTTTTAACATCCTGACAATTGACAAGTACACAGTGTCATCTCAGGATAAGCAATCTGAGGAGAAGTGCTGAGATTTTTAACATCCTGTCAAGTGCATAGGATCATCTCGTCAGGATGAACAACATGAGCAGCAAGTTAATGCTTGGATCTTTAACATCCTGTCAAATAGTAAGTACCTGACAATGTGTACCTCTGTTAGCCTGTGCCCTGTACCTGTTTCTTATAGGCTGCCACCTCAGTCCTCTTCTCTTCCTCCAGTTTTTGAGTGATGCTCTGGCGCACACTTTGCAACTCCGCACGCAGGTTGCTGATCTCCTCCTGTTGCCATCGCTGTGTGCATGCTGCTACCTCGGCACGTGACTGCAGGCTGCACACCTCCTGGTGCTTTTCCTGGGCAACAATGAGACATCCAGTCACTCAGTCCACTCAAACGTCCAGTCACTCGGCCTGCTCAAACCTCCAGTCACTCAGTCCACTCAAACCTCCAGTCACTCAGTCCACTCAAAGTGAAAACCCCTGGCTCTGATGAAAACCACACTTCCGATGAGAAACCACAGATGTGCAAGACCACTTTTCAGTTTTTTCATAAAATCTTCTCTTTATTAGTAATATAACAGTATAAGTAAAGTCTTCACTAAAGAGCACTAAATTGACTAATAGTAATACTATGTAATACTAACAGAAATTTTTTTGGGGTTGGGGCCAGGGACTAATTCCACCAAGCTCTCTTGTCTTTCCATGGCAGACCCCTCACTCATTTCAGACCTGTAACCGAGGACTTTGTCAGATGCACCATATTCAGCTCACCTTTAAAAACATGTGAACTTGATGCGTTTCCTACCCCTCTGTTACTTGAATGCCTTGACTCTTTGTTACCTTGCATTACTGCTGTATTCAACAACTCCTTGGCATCTGGTGTTTTCCCATCTGTCTACAAGTCTGCTCTAGTTAAACCCCTTTTGAAAAAGATGTCCCTGGACCCTGATGACTTAAAGAACTACCGTCCTGTGTCAAATTTATCTTTTCTGTCAAAAGTCTTAGAAAGAACAGTTCTGTCTCAGCTAAACGAACACTTGAATCACAACAACCTTCTCAATCCTCTCCAGTCAGCCTACAGACCCAACCATAGCACTGAAACTGCCCTGCTCAGGATCGTTAACGACCTTCTAACAGCTATGGCTAACAACAAAATATGCATTTTGACACTCTCAGATCTCTCAGCAGCCTTCGATACAATAGATCACCAAATTCTCCTTACACGACTTCAGCACTCTTTTGGCATTTCTGGACCTGCTCTATCTTGGTTCTCATCTTATCTATCTAACAGAACACATGCAGTCACCATAAATAGTCTGCAGTCTGAGCATACTACGCTCCATTATGGTGTTCCCCAGGGTTCTGTATTGGGCCCTGTGCTTTTCATACTCTACACCCAGCCTCTCTTTAACCTAGTAAGCAAGCACGCAGTCAGTCACCATGCTTTCACTGATGACAACCAACTTTACAAGATTAGTACACTAGACGCAATTCACCAGTTGATAGAAACTCTCCAGAAATGCACTATAGATGTCAAGTCTTGGATGACCACAAACAAACTTCAACTAAATGACAACAAAACTGAAGCCATGATCATACTTTCAAATAGAATGTCTGTCCACAGTCCTTTGCCGTCTGTCATTCACATCGGAGATGCCGATGTCCCATTTGTGTCGTCTGTTAAAAACCTTGGTGTAACCCTGGACTCAAATTTCCGCATGTCTCAACACATAAGCAACACGTGTAAAGCCGCATACATACAGATCAGGCATATAAGTTCCATACGACACCTTCTCACCACTCAAGCAACCCAAACCTTTGTATGCTCTCTTGTCCTCTCTCGCTTAGACTACTGTAACTCTTTGCTTTCAGGTTGCCCTCAGTACTTACTAGACAAACTTCAAAAAGTTCAGAATGCAGCAGCAAAGCTTGTGTGTAAAGCTAAGAAATCTGACCACATCCATCCTATTCTTGAAACTCTGCATTGGCTACCAGTAACACATCGCATTCAATACAAAATTTCAACTATCTGCTTCAACTCCATCTCTGGAACAGCCCCTCAGTATCTGTCTGATCTCCTTCAACCTTATACTCCAGCAAGACAATTACGATCTGCAACTGACACACGAACCTTTGTCACCCCCCCCCCTCCCCGTGTAAACACAAAAACATTTGGTGAAAGATTTTTCTTATGCTGGCCCATCTGTCTGGAACAATCTGCCTCAAACACTCCGCCACTCTGATTCTACCTCCTCTTTTAAAGCCGCCCTCAAGACGCACCTGTTTAATAACTATTTCTAAACTGTTTTTCACAGCCCTGCCCATCCCCTCATCCGACACTGCGTGTGCGTGCGTGCATGTGTTCGTGTGTGTGTGTGTTTGGTTAGTGTTATTGTAAAGCGCCCTGTGCTGCCACCTAGTGTGGTAGATGGGTGCTCTAGAAATCCTCTTTATTATTATTATTATTAAATGTTAACTGACAGTGACTGGTATAAAATAATGGTAAACTGTTATGTAAAAGTGTAATAAACCGGCTTCCCAAAGATCATCTCTGTAGTATAAATAATAGCTAACACAGTAACACTAACAAGTAACAGTAACACCATTCACGCACGTGAACTGTAATGACCCCTTCAACAAAAACCACTCCTCTTTTTCACTAATTAAGTAACTAGTTTTAGGCAACTTTTAGATTTTGTAATTCTACTAATTGTATGTGTGTGGTCTTATTTCTACACTAATTTAAAGTAATATTTATTTTATTTTGTAATAAAACTATTAAAAGAAGGGTTCATTTGACTTTGAGTGTGTTGGGTGGCCTCAATGTAACTTAAAAAACAAAACAAAAAACACCTTTCTTTAAGAAGGGTTTAAGTAATTATAATCTGACTTCTGGGTTAAGGGGAATAGTCAACAACTGCCTTGTTTGACTGAAGTGCAAACAACTTGAACCTAGGCTGTCTCATGATGTGATTCAAACTAGAAACACAGTCAAAAGGCACACAATTTATTTAAGCATTATAATTTATATATTAATTTATTATATATATATAATTAATCAATAAAACTTATTCTTTTGAGATGTATACACCAGTACATCCATAGAAATTAGAATATTATATTTATAATAATTAATACATTGATAATGTATGTTTTCTACTTCAGTTCTATTTGTGTGCTACTATCTGATAAAAGTTCTCCCTATCAGATATATTTAATTGTCCCCTCTCCCCTCTCCATTATTATTATTATAATTGTAATTTGTATACGTGTACTGTTATCTGCAGGGTCAAAGAAGTTGTAATATAAAAGAATAAAATTAATAAAAGCCACTAGACACTCAGTCACTGAGTCAGAGACTCTGATCCTCATCCCAAGCCTCTCCTTATGACTTTAGACTTGTTAATTATATAATAATTAATATATATTAATTATTATGTTATACTAATTGTTATACTTAGTAATATATAATACTAATAGTAACCTATAGTTAGCTTGTACCTCTAAATCAGCTGCATGCTGTTTCATCAGATCATCAATATGACTTTGTAAATCGCCATTTTCTTCAAGAAGAGATTTTCCAAACATGGCAGCCTTGATAACATTGTGCTCCTGTTCTTCCAGCGCTGCTTCCAGCTGCAAGACTCTGCTGCGCAGTGCCTCAGGGCTCATGTTGTCTGCTGGCTCCATCATGCTTTAATAAGGTCTGCAAAACTAAACAGTAAATTATATATATATATAACAATTTATTTGAGAAAACATACCAACTGGTATAATTATAAACAATATCAGTAAAAAAGTCAATAATGAGTGACACTGGCTGCACATTTCTGCTGTTTGTTATTAATATTATGTTAATGTTATTTAAAAATATTGTTAACTAACCTAAATTTAAGTTACAATACTGGTATGGTAAGCTCCTCTATGGTAATCAGTTATGAATCATCTTATTCTTAGGCAGAGAGAAAGAGAGAGTGAGAGAGAGAGAGAGATCTTCAACTCCAAGCACTTCCTGCCTACTGGGTGATGGCTGCCTACATCAAAGAAGAATGCATTGATAGTTTGAATCCTCCACTGACGTGTCTGTTTCCATCGGAACAACCTCAGTTTCGTTCGAAACTGTTCCGATGGAAAACACCAACACCAGTAGGCCGCCAACACGCAGTCCCTACTCCGCTGGCACACTAAGCCGGAGTAGTGGATGAAGCCGTGCACACGAGTCGTGATTCAAGATCAAGACCACATCGCTGAAGTAAGAAAGTATATATATAATACAGATGACGTATAAGTAATCCTCGCAAAAACGATGGGCTAAATACCTGGCTAAAAATACCTCGTTCCTTTTGGTACTCAAGGCACAATCAAGCTCGAAATTCCCCAAACACTTTGAAATCAAAATTCGCGCTCGCCATCTTTTACAGGGAGATAATCGATGGAACAAAACGGTGTTCCCCCCCCCCTCCCCCTGCCGCCTACACCGTTTTGTTCCATTTAGAGATGGGGCGGAAGGGGAGGGGGGAGAAAAACATTCCAGACTTTGTAAAATACTTATGTTTTTTACGCAAACAGGACACCTTTTAGCTGCTGCTGTAGCTGTTTGCATTATCTAAACCGAAACATTTTCGTTCCGCTAACCTATTCTTTATTTTTTGACTAGTCATAAAAAACAACCTTTTTTAAACTTACATGATTTTGGGAGGCGTAAAATAAAAACAAGGACATAACACTTAATAACTTCATATACTGATAAGCGGGTGGTGGTACCAGGATAATCTGGAAATTAATCATCGGAAAATTGGTAAGAGAGTAAAAGACTTTCAGAATGGTTTCCAATCCAATCATTTGCTACTAGCCTCTACAACTTCCGGTTGACAGACCCCAAAAAGTTTAGTTTACTTTTTAGAAGACGCCGTTGGTACAATGCATTTATAACACGTGCTTGTACTCTCTCTGGCAAATTTAATCATGATGAGTGCTGTACAAGCTATTGAGGATGCAAACAAGGAAATCCAGTAAGTATATGCCGGTGCGGTTTTCACTTGCATTTTTGAGCAACCTAGATTCCCAGACATCTTTTTTGTGGCCTGTGCTGCAAGAAGTGACAACCAGGTTGATGGTATTGCAACTTCCTGATCAGTTTACCGCTGCCGATTTGTTTTCCTGGCTCCAGCTTAGTATTTTACGATTGGGTATGCCGAAATATTGTTACTTTTGTTTTGAATTTACATTGTTTTTGTAATTGTCTCCCCTACTCTGTCCTCATCAGGTCAAGTTTCAGTGCACTGAAGAATACACTATGACTGAAGTACCACTGCTGCAGTGGTGTGCAGCAAACTGTTACAGATTGTAAGATTTTAACTGGTTGTATCATTTTCACAGGCACTTTAGGCACCATTCTAAACAATCCTGTCTATAAATAGTGGTATTTCTCTCTCACTAAAACACATTTAGGGGCAGCTTTATATTGCCAGGGGTCACAAACATTTTTAGACAGTGATCATGCTGGAATTTTTTTCCATCTGGTGTGACAGCTATAATGTGCTGAAAGTGGCTCATGGAAACCGGTCAGTCACTGTAACTGGTCAGCCGCAACTGTTGTTAATACTATTACTGCTATGTAGTACTAGACCTATGCTAGCAAACACCCACTTCCATGTACTCTCACTGTGCTGTGTTTTGTTGGTGTTTTTAGTTGTATTTTAGAGCCAGTCAAACAAAATAACCGCCGGTACATCAGACCAATTACTGATTTTTCCACCTGGTATATGCTGATCTTATTCTTAACCAATAAAGTAATAATAATAATGTACATTTTGTCATTTATCATGTGCTCATCAATGCCCTGTGCACTCACATGATACATATTAACCTAAATACAATAGTCTATACACACATAGAGCACAGTCTTACTAAAACATTTTACATATGGGAACACACACACACACACACACACACACACACACACACACACACATACACTGACTAGCAGAAACGTATTGATATTGGGGCAGAAATACTGCGAGAAGAGGAATCTTTTCAATTTGGCTTTAAAAGATGATTGGGTTGAGCAATGTCTAAGGTCCTATGGGAGTGAATTCCAAATGTGGGGTCCGAAGCAGAAGAAATGCGAAAGCCATGAGTCTTGCATTTGTATTGCTTGATTTTGCTGGACACCCATCAGAAGAAGAGCATAGTGTATGAGATGGAGTGTAGACATGTAGCAGTTCAGAAAGGTAAGCAGGACCAGAACCATTTATAGCATACAAGTGACTTTATATTTTATATGTTCTGAAAATTACTGGTTAACACAAACCTTGTCAGAACTTGCATACAGCAAATGCACTGTCTTGAAAAAAATGTGTACAACCAAGGATGATGTTACATACACTGACAGTGATTTTGAAAGAACAATCCGACACTTGTGTGGTTGAAATTCTGTGCAGACCTGATGGATAACGGCACTACTTTCAGTACCTGTGAGCTTGGGACATTCCATGACAATCAATGAGCCTTGTTGTTTTCCTGTCCAGTGCTTGGAAGAATGTTGGCATGACAATGATGTGTAACAGGTGTGATATAATGAAGATTATGTGACATAAAACTCAAATGGCACAGGAGAGTGACAGAATGACAGAAAAGGGGGAGGGGCGGGGGGAGAGAGCTGAGATTTGGAATACAGATTCATGGAGGAAAAAAAAAAAGGGGGGGGGGGGGGGGGGTGTCCGACCTTGGAAAAGGAAGAAGGCTTCCTGTTCCAAACATCCCAGGGGATGAATGGGAAAACCGGAGTACCCAGAAAAAAAAAAACCCATTAGTCATATGCAGTGAAAACCCTATGATATTAATCTTGATGAGGGTTTCACTGCCATCAAAGTTCAGGAAAACAAAACAACCAACAACAACAACAACAAAAAAGAGAGAGAGCTATGCACACACACACACACACACACACACACACACACACACACACACACACACACACACACACACACTCTCTCTCTCTCTCTCTCTCTCTCACACAACACAGATAGTGATACACACATACGCATACACAGACTATTGCAGTTCTGTGGTAAGCTACAGTGAAGGCATCTGAAGGAGTGGGATGAAAAAAGAAAAGGCCAACATATTCAACAGCATATTTACAGCCACATAAAGTCTAAACAGACACAGCCAAGTGACAGCCAAATATGATTATAGTCTTTCATTCATTTCACCTGGTTTCCTGTTGCCAAGTTTATCAGTCAAGTGTGATTCCATGTCTTTCTGTCATTCACTCTGTCTGGAAAGAGAAGCCACAGTCCTATTATGTGAATGATGTGGATGATGTGGCTGGTTTGGTAGAAGTTATTAGCAGCAGGTTTGTCTACAGTGTTTAATATCCACAAGATGTTCTTTGAAGTGGGTGTCAAGGGTGTGTCCAGTTTCTCTGATGTAGAGTTGAGCACATTTGGTACAATGAATGACGTATACAGTGTTGTACGTCAGGCAGTTGAACTGTTTTGTGATGTTCATCTGGGAGTTAGGGCCATTAACACTGGTGTTGGCGCAGATGAAAGGACATGTTCCACATTTTGCTTGACTGCATGAAGTGGTCCCTGGTGTTCTTGTGGTTGGTTGACACAGCTTGGATCGCACCAACATGTCATGGATGTTGGTGTCATGCTTGTATGTGATCAGTGGTAGCTGACTGAAGATTGCTGCTAATTTGGCACTTGACTGCAAAAGACTCCATTTGGACTGGACGATTTTGTGTACACAGTTGGTGGGCGGGTGGTACACAAAACTAAAACTGATGGTTGGTCTCTTATTGGTAGCTGTTTTGTCGTTGGGCTGAAGAGTTTGCTGATGTTCTGACTGTCTTTAGGGTAGTGTCTTTTAGAATGCTAGCGGTCAGTTTTGTTTCAGGTTTTTGTCTAACTTAGTAGTGCACTTGCAGAGTGCAAATGGTTGTGATTCTGGACATTTAGTAAATGAATTTGTGACTGAATCCATAAATGTGCTTGGAGATAACACACATGTATGCATTCAGATGTCAGCACTGTTGGACTGGTTATTTGATATTCCCATTGCATTGTGGAGAAGACATAAACAGGCTACAAATCTAAAATAATGGTGACAGCATCACTGTCAGTCAGAGAAAAACAAGTGCCTGGCTTGATGTCTGATTTGTACCTAGGGAACTAGCCAGTCAGGGCCTGATGGCTGAAGCTGCAGTTACAGTCTGCCAGCTGTGTTATCACTGTATCACATTCTATTGATCAGTCAGCTGGGGGAAATTTAGTCCTAGCTATTTGTGGTGAAACAGTTCCTAGGACTAGCTGGAGCTGGCTTGTTTGATTTTGAAAATTTCTTTCGCTGAGTGGGAATACTGTATTTATATAGACAATCTAGATGTCAGTTAAGCTTTGTAAAGAAGAGATCAAGCTGTAAACCACTGTGCATCATGCTGCTTGAGTACTTGAGTTTGTACAGCTTGTTCTAGACAAAAGTGCCCAAAGCTGCTGATGTACAGCTTGTTCTAGACAGAAGTGCCCAAAGCTGCTGATGTACAGCTTGTTCTGTGCCCAAAGCTGCTGATGTAAAGCTTGTTCTAGACAGAAGTGCCCAAAGCTGCTGATGTACAGCTTGTTCTGTGCCCAAAGCTGCTGATGTACAGCTTGTTCTAGACAGAAGTGCCCAAAGCTGCTGATGTACAGCTTGTTCTGTGCCCAAAGCTGCTGATGTACAGCTTGTTCTAGACAGAAGTGCCCAAAGCTGCTGATGTACAGCTTGTTCTGTGCCCAAAGCTGCTGATGTACAGCTTGTTCTAGACAGAAGTGCCCAAAGCTGCTGATGTACAGCTTGTTCTGTGCCCAAAGCTGCTGATGTACAGCTTGTTCTAGACAGAAGTGCCCAAAGCTGCTGATGTACAGCTTGTTCTAGACAGAAGTGCCCAAAGCTGCTGATGTACATACAGCTTGTTCTAGACAGAAGTGCCCAAAGCTGCTGATGTACATACAGCTTGTTCTAGACAGAAGTGCCCAAAGCTGCTGATGTACAGCTTGTTCTAGACAGAAGTGCCCAAAGCTGCTGATGTACATACAGCTTGTTCTAGACAGAAGTGCCCAAAGCTGCTGATGTACAGCTTGTTCTAGACAGAAGTGCCCAAAGCTGCTGATGTACATACAGCTTGTTCTAGACAGAAGTGCCCAAAGCTGCTGGTGTACAGCTTGTTCTAGACAGAAGTGCCCAAAGCTGCTGATGTACAGCTTGTTCTAGACAGAAGTGCCCAAAGCTGCTGATGTACATACAGCTTGTTCTAGACAGAAGTGCCCAAAGCTGCTGATGTACAATGATCCATTGTGCATTCATGTAATTATAGCATGTTGTATTTATATTGTCCTGAGTGACCCCAATCAGAGGTTGTTGACATTGTCATTATTGGCATCTTATTGTTTGCATTTATCCACTTTATAGTTTATTTTTGAATTCTGTACGACATGCCAAGCTCTATTTTTATGTTAGAGGTTGTTGTTTTATAAATATTTCATTGTCATTATTAATACTAGCGCTCTGTTCGGAGCATTGCAGCTGAAGAAAAATGTTTGTTAAGAGTGCAGTGTCAGAATTGATTACTTCCAGCTGTAGTAATCATCATCAAGTTCATGACATGGCATCTCCGTTACTGAAGTCCCCAAAGTCAGAGTGCAGCTGCCAGAGGGGTTAGTGACACTGTGCGGGTACATACACAGTTTAGTGGTAGTGTGCACTGGTGTGGGGAAATGGTGGCTCACACCACCTTCACTGCCAACATTGGATGATGATGTAGAGCCTCATGTCCTTGGATGTCGGTTGACATATTAGGGACAAACTGTGAACAGTGCCTAAGCATGGTTCAGTGTTGCTTTACGTCCACAGAAACTGTAAGGCTCGTTGGGATGGAGAGCCCAGGACGGCCACCTCGACTTTCACGCAGCTCCTGAACTCTGAACATTGAATGAACCTGTGGGTATTTTAGGAATACCAAAACATGAACAAACAAAACATGTTGTGCTGGTGAATTATACTTTATAGTTAGTAGACTGACTGAATAGAAATAATAATAATAATAATAATGTACATTTACCATGCGCTGATCAATGCCCTGAGTGCTCACATGATATATTAACCTTAATACAATATTCTACTTTATAGTTAGTAGACTGACTGAATAGAAATAATAATAATAATGTACATTTACCATGTGCTGATCAATGCCCTGAGTGCTCACATGATATATATATATATTAACCTTAATACAATATTCTATACACATGTAGAGCACAGTCCTACCAAAACAAACAAACAAAACAAAAAACAACCAACAACAAACAAAAAAACACAACAAAAACACACACACAAAAGCAAGTAATTAATTAATTGTTGAGACGTTATATATATCTGTTAGATCATAAACAGAGTAGATCTGAGGGAAAAAGAAAAAAAAAGAAACACCAGTAGGAGGAGAGTCCTACTCATCATTAAGAGCCTATTTGGTGCACCCCCCCTCCCCCCACCCACACACACACAAACACACACACACACCACCACCACCCATTGAATCAAATTTTTGGTCTTATCCTGGTGGGGACCATTATTATGTTGATTGTCTAGGTCAGACACATGTTTCACTACCTCAGTAGCTCCTCAGTGACCACAAGTTTCATTGGAAGTTTTGCCTTTGGTTATAAAAGTAACTTTTTTCAATTAAAGATCATTAGGAGTCCTTCATGTCTCTGGCCTGGCCTTGAGTTGTGTTGCAACTTGGTGGAAATTCACATGGATTCATGGCAATGGGAAGTAGATGAAGCGTGAAGTTGGGCTGATTGATCAAAGGAGACTGAGGCAGCTGATGTCACAGACAAGATCCTTTGCACTCCAGTGTGGGGAACAACAGCAGAGTAAGGACACAGTGGTAGTGAGGAATAAAGCTGAGTTTTTGTTGCTTAACGTCCACAGAGGCGAGAAGGCCTATTAGGGACGGGGACGAGTGGGAAATGGGGATAGAAGAGTGAAACCTCGAAACAGGCGCCCAACCCGGAACACCAAGGCTGCCATGGACCGCCACCGGAACAACAGGATGTTAAGGCAGTGTGCATCAGGCATTGCACAGCGACCACCACTGCACCATGCAGTTGCCGTCCCAACTGCTATGCAGAACAGAGTCACAAAGACAATGTCTGTAGCTCCGCCGCTGGAAAACAACTGAAGCAGAATAAGTCCAACTCACTCTTTAGCCCAGCACCACCTCCCTGCTCTTGATCTCTTCTGGGCTAGCTTCTTTGTGAGAGTCCGGCTCACCTCCCTCCTCCTGGACTCGATGAAAATAAAGCTGATGGGACAGGGTTTGCAAATACAGTTCATGGAGCTCTCCATCAGCTGGGGCTGTTAGTGTTACAGAGGGGTCTGAGCTGAGCTCTAACCCTAGGCCCCACCTCCCGTCATATCCTGTTCAGCTTTCAGCCCGGCTGCTATATGGTGCTGTGCTAACTGGCTGCCATGTGGTGCTGTGCTAACTGGCTGCCATGTGGTACTGTCTTGTCTGGCTGCCATGTGGTACTGTGTTAACTGGCTGTCATGTGGTGCTGTGTTAACTGGCTGGCATGTGGTGCTGTGTTAACTGGCTGTCATGTGGTGCTGTGTTAACTGGCTGTCATGTGGTACTGTCTTGTCTGGCTGCCATGTGGTACTGTGTTAACCAGCTGCTATGTGGTGCTGTGTTAACTGGCTGGCATGTGGTACTGTGTTAACTGGCTGCCATGTGGTACTGTGTTAACTGGCTGCCATGTGGTACTGTGTTAGCAAGCTGCCATGTGGTGCTGTGTTAACTGGCTGCCATGTGGTACTGTGTTAGCAAGCTGCCATGTGGTGCTGTGTTAACTGGCTGCCATGTGGTGCTGTGTTAACTGGCTGCCATGTGGTGCTGTGTTAACTGGCTGCCATGTGGTGCTGTGTTAACTGGCTGCCATGTGGTGCTGTGTTAACTGGCTGCCATGTGGTGCTGTGTTAACTGGCTGCCATGTGGTACTGTGTTAACTGGCTGCCATGTGGTACTGTCGTGATTGGCAGAATGTATGATAGTTTGATTCCAGCATTCAAGTGATAAACGTTTGTGTGCTGACAAAATGTGTATCACCCAGATATAACCCTAATGGTTGGCTGGGTGTAAAACACGGAGTTTCTGACTTACTTACTGCCTCATTGGATTGTAGCTGACATCTCTTGTCATCAGTGGGTGTGCACTGCCCATGTTGCCTATTTTGAAAGTTCTGTGTGGAATCAGCCAGTCTTGCGTCCTTTTGCTAGGCTGCACAACCTGTAGTTTGTGAGACAAAGCTGGCAGTAAGTAACATTTGGGGCTCTTCACACAGGATATGATTTGTGATGTTCTTGCTGAAGCTGCTGGGGTGGTATGGCATTCTGGCAGCTCAGATCAATGCTGTACTGTCCTTGCCGACAGGATAGGAAATGAGCTCTCTTTCCAGTAGATATATCTCACCAGTCAATGCCTATCTGACAAGACTGAAAATGGGTTCATTTAAAAATGTGTTGTTTTAATTTTTGTGTGGCTAGTGACGAGTTAGTTCAGCTCCAGCTCAGAAGGATCACAAAGGCTGGAGTTGGGAGGGTCAGCTAGTGGTGCTTTAACAACTGCTGCGACTGTGTGGACTTTCATGCTCATGTGCTTGAATCTGTCTTTCTTAAAAGTTTACAGATCATCAAGTAACTTTACAGTTACAGGCTGAAAGTTCTTGAGATGAAAAATTGAAATTTACCATAAACTGAAAGTATGGTCTTGTCTGCTTAATTGACATTGAAATGTATCATAGTAAATTGAAGTCATGGTCTTGTCTGTTTTGACTAAATTGGTGTCTTTGTTTTCTTTGTCTTTTTCTCAGAAAAGTTTAGTAAAGGGTGGGTGGGGTGGAGGCATCACTTTGCCCAAGTGTTTCATCAGAGTTCATTGCTGTTCTTTCTACTTTTTATCAGTTGAGTTTGGTGTTATAGAGGGGTACTTTTAGTATTATATAAACATTGATATTATAATTATTAATATCAGTGTAATTACAAACAAATACAGAACATTAACAGTGTTTTTTGTTTTGCCTAAATGGCTCATTTGATGTTGATAATACTGATATTAGTTAGTTCTTAGATATTAATGTCCCATCATCCTCACAGGATTACCTCTAATGTTATACTGGAAAACAGTACACAAACAGACCTGATACTAGTGATAGCACAAGCTATCTTTCAGATTAATCTGGCCTTGTTTTGTGCTATCATTGTGTCACATTATCACAGTATCTGCTCTGCATCATCATCACATTGACAAGTAATAGTTTTACAAGCTGTTGAGGTTTGTCAGTGTTTCTGATTGATGTTACACTGAAAAATCTGTTCTGATTGATGTTACACTGTAAAATCTGTTCTGATTGATGTTACACTGTAAGATCTTGAGCTCTGTAACATCATGTGAAATCTTAGTGGGACTTTGTCAGCTAAACCTGTAAGAGTGTAACAAAGCATCGCTGGACAGCTACAACTTTCACTTCAGACAAGACATCCCCACATTTGCTCTTGTATACACTGGTGGAGATACACAGCATGTGCGGCATAGATTCTCGAATGTGTACATTTAGCTCTCAGTTCTGTGGTGTAACAAGAACATTGTGTGCTGGTCAGTATACATTCTCTTGCGAGGTTGGAATACAGGGTTAGCTTTTTGTGTTTGGTATGCATCAGTATGTACCTGAGATGTTATATGGTCCTGCCCTGCTCAGCTTTTATTAGTATCCATGCATATTTATGGAAAATTGACTGGCATAAGCTAGCTGTGATGATCTTTACTTTGGATATTATTGTGTGGTTGAAGTGTGGGGCATTTATTTTTACCTCTCAGTATGTTCACCAAATTGTGTACACATCCTGTTATGTTTAAAATTCTGTGTGATTATGGTACTTTCCCCTACAATTCTCATTTTTGAATGGCAAATAACCTAACATTCCATTTAAGAATGGATATATTCAGATACACTGAGACTGTGGGTTTGAACTGTTCTGACAGTAATATGAACTGTGCATTAGCTTTCTGTGTTCTGCATGCATACCTGTGCATAACAGATCTTCAGAAATCCAGGGGGACTGCACTCGGTAAGAGCCCTTCAGGCATAGACCTGTATATATAGGGTCCATGCCTGTGGGTATAGCACAGAGTAGGCACGCTTGTGTTGGGGGTACAGTGAGCACGTAGGGAAGATGACGGATACCCGTAAACAAAAGGCAGAAAAGGCATCAGAAATGCTGATCAAACACTCACTGCTCGCGGGGGAACGTGCAGATCGGATAATAGGTTCCTCCAGCTGGTTAGTCTAGAATAAATTATAACAGGTCCATGCCTGAAGATCTTAAAGTGTCACAGATCGGCTCTTCTCCACTGCCACCTCCCATTCAGGGGACTTCACTCTCCCGGAGTAAGAAAACACTGTCAAATTATCTTTGCCTGTTATTTCCAGAAATCGTCTATTCAGGCAGTTGTACATTGGATTTGGTCCAGCTGCATTGCTGAAATAGTCTTGAGATTATGGAAACAGGGGATGAAGTAATAGCTGTGGGCAAATCCATGCAGCTTATGTATGTTTTATGTTTGTGAAGTGATTGGTTTTGTAGATTGACTTTGATATATATGTGAGAAAAGAGTTTAGAAATGTGTATTTGCTTATGACCCGAGTTTGACGGTCCTGAAGTGACCCTGTGTGGTTGACAGGACTTTAAAATCCAATTCAATTACTACTACTACTACTTGAACTAGTACTTGTGACAAATCACCTTGCCCACAGTGTAGTGCTTAGTGCTTAGTATGGTTCCCCTTCCCCCTTCTCATCTCCTGGGATCTGGATCCCCCACCAATACATCTCCAGAGACAACTCGGTGTTAAACATGTCTGACAAAGCGGGTGTAGTGTAACTGTTGCCGGAACAAAAAGATTGTAGGCCTGTATAACTGCTGATAGGAGCCTGTTGATCCCACACCAGACTCATTCTTGTCCCATGAGAAAACTGCAGGTTATTTAGAAATGTGAGTAGTGATCATGCTAATTAATAATGATTCATGTATGTTTAAACATGGTTCACTAAAACGAATGTGTGCATTTCTTTTCCACGCTGATTCGCTGTGGTCAGTTTTGTAAGCCACACAAACAGAAGTTGCATAATCAATTTACGGTTGTTATTGATTCAGTGGAAATAAAGTATGAAAACTGGTCCTTTTGAAATAACTTTTCTGCTGGGTCAGCATCTTGAAAATGAACTTGGATGTAGTTTTGAGGCGGGTATATGCTGGCAGTTGGCAGGCATGTTCAAGTCCATGAAATATTCTTGCTCATTATTCTCCCTGTAATCAAGTTATGGGGAGATATTTCGGCCAATATATCCTGAAGGGAGGCCTGGGATGTCTGATATTTCACTCCTGTCTGGAATCTCAGGGCTGTCATTTGATTCCTCTTTCCTATCTCTTGTTTTTCTGCCTAGGCCTCTTGCTCTTTCTGTCTTGTCATTTTTCTGCCAACAGTCCATTCTCCTGACATTTTTCCAGAAAACTCGAATATTTTTTGTGCAGAGTTAGGCTTTCTTGTATGGCTCTTGTTGAGCAGCTAGGAGATGATAGTTGGTAGGGTGGTATGTGCATCTTGCTGCCATATGGCACTGGTATTTGTCATTATGCATTTATGTAACATTTTTAATTTTGCATTGTGTCTGTCCATTATTTATGTTCTTCTTTAATCTGGTATCAATAAATTAGAATGGTCAACAATACCAGCATGTCCTAGCCTTATGTGCTCTTTAAGTACGGGTAATGTTGAAGGGACTAACACTTTGAAAATTTGTGTTTGATGTTTGTGTATACATTATGTTTTATGTTTGTAGAGTGGTTTTGTGGACTGACTTCAGAAAGGGTTTATATATATGAGAAGAGTTGTGAAATGTGCAGTTGCTTATGACCTGAGTAGGACTGCTGACCTGAGTAGGACTGTTGTGAGGTGACCCTGTGTGGTTGAGATGGCACTAAAATCCAATTACTAATTAACTTGGCCAATATTAGAATCATTTGTTTGACCGTCTATTTATCTTTTAAACTACTAACCTATTGTAATCAAGCTTGGCATGGTGGTGCATAATTGTGAGCCAAAATGTGATGCGGGGGAAAAGATGGGTTTGCTATCAAAGGTCATGGTCACAGAGAGGGTTCATATTATATATACTAGTAATAAAAATACAACTCTTTGCACAGTATTTTCTGAACTGCTCATCCTTTTGCAACCCAATTAGTTTGATGTGCTGTGTGTATGCGTGTGTGTGTGTGCGCGCATGGATGGACGCATGTTCTGAGCATTACTCATGTCTTTGTGGGTGTGTATCAGTGGAAGAAGCTGGGGCAGGCTAGTGGGGAGAGAATGTGAGAGTGAGATTTTTACGTATTTATTTTATATTTATTGTTATTTTAAATGTACCTTCTTGAGCCCATGTGTCAAAGGAATATTTTTATGCTTTGTATATTGATGCATAATAAAGATTGATTTGATTTGATAAGCTAGAGTGTCTTGTGAAAATATTGGACTGCCATGATCATGATCATGGTTACTGTCAAAATTCAATATTTCAGTGAATGTTCATCCGGATATTTGCACAAATGCTTTTGTAACCAAACATGGGAAAAGTGATGATTTGTCATGAACCAGAGCGTCATGCGAAAAGATTTGTCTGCTATTTTCAAGGCCATACAGCAATGGCTCATACGATCAAAATATGACTGTTTCTACTGTTATTTTCTGAGCTGCTGATCATTGGCATTCTGCAACCAAACTAAGTTTAACAATACACCATTGTAAACAGAGGCAGCTGGTAAACATACAGCATTGCTGTGTTCATGGCAGAAGTTACAGTAAAGGTTCAAAACTTCATGGAATGTTTGCCAGTTCTATAAAAAAAAAAAATGGTACTATTGATCTCTTTGTGATCAAATTAGGTGTGATGTTCTATTGTTACTAATAACCTTACCAGGTGCAAACAAAGTGGGCACACGCCGACAGTAATGCTAGGACTTCCAGCATCATTAAGCACACACTGGGAGGCAAGGCAGTAAACCTTGTTTATAAATGGCATGCTTTTACCTTTTTCTGTGTGAAACTGAAAGCTCAGTTATTCACCATATCCTATACCATTTTATGATTTGCATTTTACGTGTGGCAACAGTTGCATAAAGAGCTGCCTCCCACTACAGCCAGTTTACAGAATGACTGTATGTACATTGGCATGAAAGATAGTGTGTGTGTGGTGTGCATGTGTGTGTTGTATGTGCATGTGTAAAGTTTTGAATTGGTAACTGGTGTGTTAATGGGGGGGTGGGGGGTGGGGGGATAAGGTAATGCTTTGCTTACTTCGGAGTGGAGTAAACCTTTCAATACATACCCTAAATTGGTTGTGTGTGTGTGTTTGCATTTGTGTGTTCATTTAAGAATGTATTTGGAGGTATACTGTCATTGCACTTTCGCCACACTTGCAGATCTATGCAAACAAAACAAAAAGAGCTTCCTAACATTATCACAGAAGACAAGAGTTCCATGCAGAGTTCAAATCCCCACCTCTTCCTCACAAGCTTTTGATTTGATGACCATGTGGTGCTGTGTTGACCGGTGGAATCAATGCATGCTGATTTAAGTCTAATTTCAGCATTGGAATAAATATAATTTGCCACACTTGAATCAGTGAACACATACCGGCTGTTACTCGTTTTGTAAATTTTATTTAGACTCCATCAGTATTTTTGGTCTGATGCTACACTTTAGCTTGTACAGTAAACACCAGCTTGTTCAGCTTTTTCATGCACAATATTATTTGTTTGATTTTAATATAAGCATTCCTAAGCCCACTCTCACTTGACACTTCATGGAGTTAAATTTGTAACAGTTGCATAACTGACAAAAACAAATCCCAGTTAGAGTTCATGACCAAAGTG
>OY757555.1:10293944-10329796 GCA_963584105.1 Alviniconcha strummeri | reverse complement strand
GCAGGCAAAACGTAACACACTTTGTTTTGATATAATTATCTCTCTCTCTCCCTCTCTCTCTCTCTCTCCTCCCCCCCCCCCCCCCCATTACCCCCTCCCCCTCTTGGTGAAGCAGAACAGTGAACAGGGACCCAAAACGAATGATGTATTAAAGGCTTAGGGAGAAAAAAAGATAGTGGTTGGAACGAAGAGTAATAACAAAAAAGTTAAGCTCAAAAAGGGGAGGGGGTGTAATGCCGTGTATGGGGGTACAAAAGAGAAGGGTGAGGAGGAGGGGGGGGGGGGGGTTAAAAAAAGAAAAAAAGTAAAGAAAAGGCTGCGGCGTTGTTAACAAAAAAAAAAAAAAAAAGGCGGTTGGCTGAAGGAGAAAAAAGAGAAAAAGTATGATGTATTTTTTTTTTTTCCTTTCTTTTTTTTTCCTTTCCCCTTCTTTTCCCTCCCTCCCTTTTCCAGCGCACATTGGGTCGCAGAGGCTTTATGATTAAAGTGTTTGCTCCAACTTTTTTTTTCTCCGTTTTTTTTTTTTTTTTTTTTTTTCCTCCTCCCGGCGAGCCGCAGGCGGGCTTAAAGCAATAGGCACACACACAACAACACAATCATATGTTGTGTTTTTTTTCTTCTCCCTTCTCCTTTCTCATCTCGCTCCACTCGCAGCTTTCATGTTGAACAGTAGGTGCAACTGTGAATATTTGAATTTGTGGCTCTCCGATTTTTCACGTTTTATGTCGAGACTGGGTGGCACGTACGTCACTTGTTCATGTGGGAGTTTGTGAATGATTTGACCGACCACGGCAGTGTCAGTGTGGTTACGGAGTGCTAGCCATCATCTACCAGAAAAAAGAAAGAAAGAAGGGACTACCCAAATCTCTGCCGTAAGCTAGCTGGAGTCGGAGAAAGTTCTGAAAGAAGTCCGGAATCGGCAGGGGTGTCCGATTTCCGCTTCTCTCTTTTGTTGTGTACACGCTGTGTGTGTGTGTGTGTGTGTGTGTGTGTGTGTGTGTGTGTGTGTGTGTGTGTGTGTTGTGTTGTGTTGTGTGTAGTGTGTGTGTGTGTGTGCGTGTGTGTGTGTGTGTGTGGTGTGTTGTGTTGTGTAGTGTGTGTATGGTGTGTGTGTGTGTGTGTGGGGGGGGTGCACCCGTGTCTGAAACGCGCGTGTGTATGTGCTGTGTGTGTGTTGTGTGTGTGTGATGTGTGTGTGTGTTTGTGTGTGTGTGTGTGTTTGTGTGTGTGTGTGTGTGTGTGTGTGTGTGTGTGCGTGTGTGTGTGTGTGTGTGTGTGTGTGTGTGTGTGTGTGTTTGTGTGTGTGTGTGTGTATGTGTGTGCGTGTGTTGTGCGCGCGCGCGCGCGCGCACATTCTGTTGAGTACAGCTGAGAATGCCCCTTGGTGAGAACAGAATCGGGTCACTGTTAGCCGAGTGGCGGCATCCAAACTGGATCGACAGAAAAAAAAATGTGCTGTGTTTTGAAAGGAAACAAGCCGATGCGTTGCGTCGCGGAACAGTTGCTACCACCGTGAATCCTATTATTGTTTGCTCTATTTTTCTGCCTGAGAATCAGTGGTGATATACATTCTGACATCAGTTGCAAACTCTATACCCCGTAGCCTTCTACGGTGGGAGGTGTCTGTGTCAGTGTGTGCGGCCGACTTGAGTGTGAAATGTCAAAGGCTTGCTTTGAACTTGTGCACTAACAAGATTTCAGAGGGGAGGGGGTGGGGGGAAAGATAAGTGCTCTCATGATCAGCGTTTCTCGCAGTCTGGTATTTGGAGTTTCATATTTTCTGACATTAAAGTTTTGTGTTGTCGCCAAGCTGTAAAGGCCATGGTTCACAATAAAAATGGGGTTTTGAATGGTTATTCAAGGAATGGCTGTCTGTACAAGACGTGTGCTGAGGATTAAGATGGACCCGCGCTTTTGAGCATTTTGAGACTGGTTTCTTACCTATCGGCTATGTCCACCAGCGATGGGGAACACCGTTGGCTGTCCTGCCAGGGATGAATGGGGCATGTCCATCATCGCTGCCACCCCTGCCCTCCCTGCACATTTCATCTTTCATGTTTTCTGACCTTCCTTGTTTTGTGTAGTTGCCAGGTCGTAGTGCTTAGAGAGGAAGCGGCGTTCCCAATAACTCCGGGGTTGGAGCGATGGTTTAGGGGACGCGTCTCGGCCGAGGCGCACAAGATGTGTGTTGAGGATTAAGATGGACCCGTACTTTGAAAATTTCAAACTGTTTCTTACCTATTGGCTTATGTCCGCTAGCCACGGGGAACTGTCGGATGTCCTGCCAGTGGGCTCACTCGGTGGTTCGGACCCGCCACCGCCGCTGCCACCCCCGCCATCCCTGCAGATTCCACACCCCCTGCACCCTCAGCACCAACAGCATCAGCATCAGCAACAGCAGCAGCAGCAGCATCAACAACAGCAGCAACTTCAACAGCAGCAGCAGCAGCAGCAGCTTCAGACGTCGCAGTCATCTCATCACCAGCAACACCCCCAGCAACAAAACCACCCCCAGACGGTGGGAAGCCAGCCCCAGCATGAGCCCATCTCTCCGCACCACAGCCACCAGCAACAGCAGCAGCAGCAGCAGCAGCCCCCCTCACAGCAGCTGCAGCACCAGTCCATCCAGACCCAGCACAGCCTGGACCTGGACCTGGACCACCAGCACCCCCTGCCCTCCCAGTCCGTGCCCCCGCCCTCCTCCACCTCCGCCCTGCAGCTGCACTCGCAGGGAGTCAACACCTCCGAAATGGGCATGGACATCGCCTCCTCCTCGCAGCGTGCCCACCTGTGCACCACCTGCCTGAAAGGGTTCCGCAGCAAGCAGCAGCTGGCCCAGCATTCCCTGGTGCACTCCAACATCCGCAAGTACACCTGCTCCTACTGCGAGCGGGCCTTCAAGCAGCTGAGTCACCTGCAGCAGCACACCCGCATCCACACAGGTAAGGCATATAATTATACCGCTGCGTGCGTGGACGGTCGCGAGGGGAGAGCGAGGCCCTGAAGGTGGTCGGAAGAGCTGGTGGATGTAGCTGGATTCAGAAGTGGGTGATCACCTCATTACACCCCCCCAGACATTAGGGTGTGGGTGAATTGAAAGGGGGGTGGGGTGTAGAGTGCGGGTGCGGGGGGTGGGGGGGGTGGGGGTGCAATGGTAAAGATTTGATCAAGGTTAGATACCATTTAAGCAGAAGTGGACAGTGGCTCACCCACCACTGAGTAGAACGGAGGAGGTATGGTTTGGAGTTCATTTCAGGCTGGAGTGTTAGCACCAGGAGAGGTTTGAAAGAAAAACGAACAGGTAAGTGTTTTCCTGGATGGGTTCTTAGAAGTTTGACCCAGGCATGTAACACATTTGTGGATTTGTAAAGGTGGATAATTGTGTTGATGAACCATTTGGAAGGGGGTGTGAAAAAAAGAAGACAACTGATGATGGAATGAAATTGAGTTCAAATTGTGTATGACTGTTATACATTAATTCAAGGTCACAGCAGTGATGTAAAGATGAACCCCAAAATGGTATTTTCACAACAAATTCATATCAGATCATGTTCACAGTGTCTGTGAGTGTCAAGTATTGACTTAATTTGCAGACAGTTAAGGTCCCTGTCTCTGTGCATTCAGAATTAATCCTGAATACGGGGTGGAACTCACTGTGCCATTTGTGTTCTGCATTCTCATTTCCGTTAGTGATTCAGGAGATAAGGTAACCTTTAACTGGCTGTAATATTTGCCACACAGCAGGTCAGTGCTATTGGCTGCCATTTTTATTATCAAAAATGAACTGTTCAGAATGACTTCTGTTTCACAGAACATTGTCACATCGGATACCTCGTTAACATCTGTGGCAGGCCCATTGTTGTTTTTTGTGTGTGGATCCTGTGGAAATATGCGTGTATGAACAAATCACATTGATTCAGATTGTCAGTGTGATGTGGAGAGTTTCCCAGTTCATAATTCAAGAACCACATTAGATCAGCCATCTCTAAATCAGATTTTGAGAAAAGTAACTATGAGTGTTAACAAATAAGAGTCATCATATAGTCCGCAGCACATAGACACTAAATAATTATATGTAAATGAAGCTTCTGCTTTACCCAGAATTAGACAAAACCATTATGCATGTAAAACTGAAAAGAAGCAAGTATGAGTATGATTCCTTGTTTTGTTAGTTGGAGATGGTCAGCATTCAGATGCTTAATAGAGTGTGACTCTGGAAAAAAGAAGAAAAAGACGAAAAAAGAAGAAGGCTTTTAACATTTATTATGAAATAGAATAAATCAGTAACACCATTAGAATACATCAGTAACACCAGCGAATTGCACTGAAAAGAGTGCATGGAAATGTTTTTCAATATTTGAAAGAAAACAGATTCTTGCCATCTTAGATGAACTGTCCCAACATACGTGATGGAACAATGTTCAGTGGAAAGATTTGTTTCAAAATGTCTGCCAAACTTTACACAAGCAAAGTTTGTGGAAAAGGTAAAAACCTAAACATTTGTGCTCTCACTCTCAGGATGACAGTGAGATCTCAGACTGACAAAAAGAATTCATGTTATCATGTAATATCTATATGTACAGTATTATGTATACAGCAGTTTCATTTTCAGTGCCTTCATGTAGTGTGTATTCAAGGAGCACAAATAACACTTTTCGTTACTGGACAACAGCCAAAATGTTGAGGTACCATAATTAAGCAAGAGCTTTCAAACTTTCCGTGAGGATAAGTCAGCTGTGCATAACCAGCCTGTTTGTATTATTCCTTTGTGTGCCTTGTCTCAGATTTGTATCATAGGCGAGTTTCGGGTTGAACTGTTGAGATGAGAGTTTTGTGATGATTTACTCTTCTTAATAATACTCAATACTAATAAGGATCCAGGCTATAAATAATTCCTAGGGCTGTGTGTATTGTATTTTTTTTTTTTTTTTTTTTTTTTTTGCCAAGCACATCATTGTGGGGCGTTTATTCAGAAACATTTGTCCGTCATTACAGTGTTCCTCTCGCTCACTCAATCAGGCGTCTCTGTATGATTTTTTTCATGTACATGTACATCCTGCACTGTGCCTCTTCCCCTTGGTTACAGTGGCACAATTTTCATTTTAAGCTTTGTCAGAATTAAACATTTCAGAGTCTGAGCAGATTTTCAAATATCATGGACAATGGAAGGAAGGCATTAGTCTTTTTGTGCATACTTTAGACAGTTTCACTATTAATATAATGAGAATTATTCGTTTAGTTTTGATCTTCCCGCATTTTTTTTAAAACAACAATTCCCCCCCCCCCCCCCCATATAACCACAGTTGAAACAGTTTTCAAATACCCGACAAAGCAATAAACCACCACATAGTCAAAATAAAGTTGCAAAGCATGATGTGTGTGTGTGTGTGTGTAAGTGTATGTGTGTGCATGCGTGCGTGCATGTGTGTGTGCATGCATGCGTGTGTGCATGCTTGCATGTGTCTGTGTATTTGAACCTCAGTTGCATGCAGACCTTTTGGTGAATTAAATATAGTATTGTTATATGCTTAAGTCCGTCCATATGTCCTTGTTCATGTGTCCTTCTCACTTTAGCCCCCTGGCTGCACTCTTTTCTGAACTGTGCCACCATTTGTGATGACATTTGCACCATCAGTCCCAGGATGTCATTGTCAGCATCATCAGAAGAGCTCTCAGTGGGCTAGGCTAGGATCCCACCAGGTTTTTTTAATCACAGGTGTGTAACTGTTATTGGTGTTCATGTCTGATGTGTACATCTGAACCCCAGGACTTTTGGCAGTGACACTTGGTGTGTTGGTGTTTCGTTGCCAGGCAGACATTCCGCTGCAATGGAGCGCAGATAACTAGGGTTGCTGTGTCTGTCCACTCAGACCTTCACTGTAAAGAACTAGGATTGCTGTGTATATATTCATGCAGATCTTCACTGTAAAGAACAAGGGTTACTGTGTCTATCCACTCAGACCTTCACTGTAAAGAACTAGGATTGCTGTGTATGTGTGCAGATCTTCACTGTAAAGAACTAGGGTTAGTGTGTCTATCCACTCAGACATTCACTGTAAAGAACTAGGATTGCTGTGTATGTATGCAGATCTTCACTGTAAAGAACTAGGGTTGCTGTGTCTGTCCACTCAGACATTCACTGTAAAGAACTAGGATTGCTGTGTATATATTCATGCAGATCTTCACTGTAAAGAACTAGGGTTACTGTGTCTATCCACTCAGACCTTCACTGTAAAGAACTAGGATTGCTGTGTATGTATGCAGATCTTTATTGTAAAGAACTAGGATTGCTGTGTATTCACCCAGACCTTCACTGTAAAGAACTAGGATTGCTGTGTATTCATGCAGACCTTCACTGTAAAGAACTAGGATTGCTGTGTATTCATGCAGATCTTCAGAGTAAAGAACTAGCATGGCCATGTTGGATTGCTATGCATTGGGAATGATTTTCATGTTATAAAGAACTATAGGATTTTCATGTTATAAAGAACTATAGGATTTTCATGTTATAAAGAACTATAGGAGTTTTGTATGGTCAACCGAAAGACCCAGAAAAAAAAAATATGAAAGGGGTGAATTTCACTTGCAGGAAGAGAAGACTGTTTTTGTGCGTCAGATGCGGCCTCTCATGTCTTCTATGTTGGTGTTTTTCTGAATCACTGTACCATTTCTGATGGAGCTATGTAAACATGCATTGTTAATCACTTAATGGGCAGAATGCTACAAAGGCAAAACCAGTGAAGAAAGACCACAGCCATCATGCATGCATAGACCACAGCCATCATGCATGCATAGGCCACAGCCACCGTGCATGCATAGACCACAGCCACCGTGCATGCATAGACCACAGCCATCATCATGCATAGACCACAGCCACCGTGCATGCATAGACCACAGCCACTGTGCATGCATAGACCACAGCCATCATCATGCATAGACCACAGCCATCATCATGCATAGACCACAGCCACCGTGCATGCATAGACCACAGCCATCATCATGCATAGACCACAGCCATCATCATGCATAGAGCACAGCCATCATGCATGCATAGGCCACAGCCACCGTGCATGCATAGACCACAGCCATCATGCATGCATAGACCACAGCCATCATCATGCATAGACCACAGCCATCATCATGCATAGACCACAGCCATCATGCATGCATAGGCCACAGCCACCGTGCATGCATAGACCACAGCCACCGTGCATGCATAGACCACAGCCATCATCATGCATAGACCACAGCCATCATCATGCATAGACCACAGCCACCGTGCATGCATAGACCACAGCCATCATCATGCATAGACCACAGCCATCATCATGCATAGACCACAGCCATCATGCATGCATAGGCCACAGCCACCGTGCATGCATAGACCACAGCCATCATCATGCATAGATCACAGCCACCGTGCATGTATAGACCACAGCCATCATCATGCATAGACCACAGCCATCATCATGCATAGAACACAGCCACTGTGCATGCATAGACCACAGCCATCATGCATGCATAGACCACAGCCATCATCATGCATAGACCACAGCCACTGTGCATGCATAGACCACAGCCATCATGCATGCATAGACCACAGCCATCATCATGCATAGACCACAGCCATCATCATGCATAGACCACAGCCATCATCATGCATAGACCACAGCCACCGTGCATGCATAGACCACAGCCATCATGCATGCATAGACCACCGCCATCATCATGCATAGACCACAGCCATCATCATGCATAGACCACAGCCATCATCATGCATAGACCACAGCCATCATCATGCATAGACCACAGCCATCATCATGCATAGACCACAGCTGTCATGCATGCATACATCACTATACATAAGATCTCTGGATTGTCTCAGTCTCATGCTGGGAACAGTTGCTGAAGTCAGTGTAAATCCAGTTTCATGTTACAAGATTCTGCAGTCTGTTTCTCCCGTTCCCAGACTTGGACTGCCAGTGTTGCATTTAGCATGACTGTTGAAAATGATTAATCAGTAAATTTACTACATCAACTGGTATAAGAAGTTAAGTACAAAATTGTGTTGTGTTAGAGTGGGCTGGTGGCTTTCTTGCTTCCATTCATTTTAGTGTTGCCTTGCAGTCTGAGAACAAATGGTGCAGAAGTGAAAAATGGTGAAGATGTTTTTGTTTGTGTGCCTTCTTAGGCAGAACTTGTGAACCTTTGCATGATATCCTTTGTTTATTTTGTTCCGTTGGAGGTGAGTTGCTTGTTTGTTCCAGACAGCTTTGTTTGTATCCTGGTAACTGTGTGTGAGCACAGAGGGTCATTCTCAGAATAAGGACAGAGTTACTCAGTTAGTGAGCTACTGCTCGAGGGTCTGTCACTGTTACACTGTTAGTAGTGTCTCGGTCACTGTTA
This sequence comes from Alviniconcha strummeri, assembly GCA_963584105.1. Classification (NCBI taxonomy): domain Eukaryota; kingdom Metazoa; phylum Mollusca; class Gastropoda; family Provannidae; genus Alviniconcha; species Alviniconcha strummeri. The sequence goes on along the minus strand of OY757555.1, from coordinate 10,321,390 downwards.
CATTGGTAGTAGTGTCTCTGCCACTGTTGCACTGGTAGTAGTGTCTCTGTCACTGTTACACTGTTAGAAGTGTCTCTGTCACTGTTACACTGTAGTAGTGTCTCTGTCACTGTTACACTGTTAGTAGTGTCTCAGTCACCGTTACACTGTAGTAGTGTCTCTGTCACTGTTAAACTATAGTAGTGTCTCTATCATTGTTACACTGTTAGTAGTGTCTCCATATGCATGGCATTTCTTTAGGCTTTCTTTTGTTTTGGGGTTGTCCCCCTGTTTGAGTGGAACAGGCTTGTCCCCTAGTTTGAGTGGAACAGGCTTGTCCCCAGTTTGAGTGTAATAGGCTTGTACCCCAGTTTGAGTGGAATAGGCTTGTACCCAGTTTGAGTGGAAGAGGCTTGTACCCCAGTTTGAGTGGAATAGGCTTGTACCCAGTTTGAGTGGAATAGGCTTGTCCCCCAGTTTGAGTGGAACAGGCTTGTCCCCCAGTTTGAGTGGAAGAGACTTGTCCCCCAGTTTGAGTGGAAGAGACTTGTCCCCCAGTTTGAGTGGAACAGGCTTGTCCCCCAGTTTGAGTGGAAGAGACTTGTCCCCCTGTTAGAGTGGAACAGGCTTGTCCTCAGGCTTTGAGTGGAACGTGTTTGTCCCCCAAATTGAGTGGAACAGACTTGTTCTATAATTTCAGTTCCCCCGATTTGAGTGGAACAAGTGGAACAGGTGTCTTTTTTGGAGTTGTCTTTGCCCAGCAGTTTGAATGGAACAAAAATGTCATGCAATTTGGGTGGAGCAGGTGTCCCACATTTTGTGTAGAACAAGCTTGCCCCACATTTTCAATGGAGCAGGAGTGTGACTGTCCCAGATTTGGTGTAGAGCAAGATTGTCCCACAGTTTGAGTGAAAACAGGGCTGTCCCCAAGTTTGAGCGGAAATTAGAACTAGAGTGTTCCACAGTGTGAATTGAACAAATTGGGTCCTTTGTTGTTGGACTTGATGTTTTCTACCCTTTAATTTTTTATAGTGAAATTGGAGTAAGGGTGGTGCCTTGTAGTGATGTGGGGGGGGGATGGGGGTGGGGGTCCTTGGTTAAAAAGTGGCTGACCTTGAGACAGGGTGGGGTGGCTAGGCTAAAAAGTGGCTCACCTTGAAACAGTGACAGGGGTGGGGGGAGGGTGGGGGGTGGCTAGGCTAAAAAGTGGCTGATCTTGAGACAGTGACAGGGGTGGGGGGAGGGGGGGGTAGCTAGGCTAAAAGGTTGCTGACCTTGAGACAGTGACAGGGGTGGGTGGGTGGCTAGGCTAAAAAGTGGCTGATCTTGAGACAATGACAGGGGTGGGGGTGGGTGTGGTGGTGGGGGGTGGCTAGGCTAAAAGGTGGCTGACCTTGAGACAGTGACAGGGGTGGGGGCGGGTGTGGTGGGGGGGTGGTGGCTAGGCTAAAAATTGGCTCCCCTTGAAACAGTGACAGGGGTGGGATGGGGGGAGGGGGCAGGGTGGCTAGGCTAAAAAGTGGCTGACCTTGAGACAGTGATGGGGTGGGGGGGGGGGGGGGGTAGGCTAAAAAGTGGCTGACCTTGAGACAGTGACAGTATCCCTGAATATAGTACTAATCATCAGCAGAGACCATGCAACCATACACAGAGTGACAGACCTACATACACATGTATGCAAGCACATGCACACACACACACACACACACACACACACACACACACACACACACACACACACACACACGCACAGACATGCTCACCTTGATCACTCCCCTCCCTCCCCCATCCACGCCACCACCACCATCACCCTTTGTGCTGGAATTTCAGTCAGCTTAATTATAATTGTATTGGACTTAGAGTGCATGAGTGAAAGGTTTGTTTGTTCCATGCCTGAACTGTTTATTTATTTATTTTTGAAAAAAAAAATCCAGCTCATGTTTTTCTTTTAGTTAAGCACAAATATGCATGCATCAAGATATGCAGTTGATAAACTGTTTTCAGTTATACTCCTGTGATTTATCTGTTGTTGTTTTATTATTATTTTGTGGGGTGGGGCGGTGGGGGGCATGAATCTGAAAGGTAAATTTGATCAATCTTGTAATAGGATTGAAGAACAAAGATAAGGTAATCATTAAACACTGAGGCTTTGACCAAACTGTACAGTCAACCAAATTACCTGGTACCTTTATCATCCAGTCTAGAAAGATGACAGTTCAAGTTCCACAGTTATTTCAGACTTAGTTTATATACCTTTATGAATTGTATCAACACAGGGTTTTCTTACTCAGACCGTTTGCTTTCAGAAGTTGCACTTTTCCACAAAATTGCCTGCCTCTAACAGAAAGTCTTGTCTGAAAATCTGTTATGTAGATAAAGGAGAAACGGACAAAGTTGAGGATCGCAGATATCTTTGCCATTTCTGTGAACGAGCGTTCAAACAACTGACACATCTACAGCAACACACTCGCCTTCACACAGGTGAGCCTGAGACTGAGAGCAGAACACTTTGCGTTTGCATCTGTTCATGTCAGAAAGCAAGAAGATATTCACCAGTTCATTCTTTAAACTTATTAAAGCCTGAGATGGTTGTTTCGAGAGGGCTTAGGGATTTGAAACAATGACATTAACAGTGGCACCTAGAAACATAGAGTGTGTTTCATTTGCGTTATTGGTAAACCACAAGTGGCTACTGTCAGATCAAGCTTTGGCGTTTTCCCTCTTTGTAGTGCCGTCATTTATCACATGCCATTGTCTGCTCTTTTGTGATTTATTTATATATATATATGTTTGTTTATTTACCTGCATCAAATCAGTTTTATTTTATTGCATATCATCATCAGACATGCGTTAGTTTTGGTTTATGTTGAAGTTCAGGCTGGAACTGAATGACTGATGTGGATTTCCAGGGGTTGCACTGACACTGATACTGTGACAGTCTCACCTGTTTGGGTCGCCATCGGCAGAGCACTAAAACTCTAAAAAGAAAGAAAGTATCAAGGGTGCTTTTAGAAATGCATGTGATGTGCAAGTTCACATGTAGATATCTTCAAACAGTACTCATGCTGTAGAAAACCAGAAATGTGTCTTGCTTCTGACCTTCGCTTCTCAGATTCCTCTGTCCTCACACAAGGGACGCAGCAGGTGAAAAAAGTTTCTTTGCCTCTTTGTCACAGCTTTTTGCTGTCACCAAAATGTAATAGGAAAATGTTTGAACAATCACCATTGCAGGGAAAGCATGAGGTAAATAGTCAGTGGATGAAGACATGTCCACTGAGCAATAGTCTGCATGGCATTGCGCTTGGCTGTAACATGGACACACAGTATTTGAGGGGATCATCACAGAATTGCATAATGATACAGCAATACTATAAACTGCACTAATAATGTGTTTGATGTCGGGAAAATGCCATATTTTCACAGAATTTTGCAGTTGAGTGCAACATGTGATTTGCATGAATGGTAGATCACCATGTCCATATATGTGTAATTTGTACATTATACATATAATGATATATAACTTATGAGATAATGTGCTTAAATTACTTGATTTATGTGAAATGCTTGCATTAGCTTTTAGTTTGTTTTGTCACAGCTTTTTGTTAACCCAGCTGCTGGTTGCTTATTTGGCCCCATTTGCTCTTTGTCAGCTTGGAAATGTGGTAAAGTTTTGGGTGTTATCTTAAGTGTTTGCTTCATTAATCTTTTGCAATACACCACAATACACCTGCTTTTCCCAGCAAGATACAATTAAGAAGGACAAATTCAGCCTTCAGTGCTCACCATCAAAAAGGTAACAAATTGAACAAACAAACGAGCACAATGTCAACCAGACATCAAACATTGAGACGCATTGTGAATGTGGTTTAAAGTTATTGTACCATACACATGAAAAGATGTACCATTTGAATTTTGATATCAAAACGGTTCACTATAAAAACTGCTGATCCTGCTGTAAATAAGTGTTATTTTTTTATCTTAATGGCTAATGTTGAAAACGTTTCACTTTTGGGCTAGTGAAAAAAAATGGGAGTGTACCTGTAATGATCAGCATTGGGCTGACCAGCCACAGCACTTTACCCTGTTCATACCGCTGTCAGTGACTTGACCATATTTCAAGGTCGCAGCAGTATCAAACAAACAAAACTTTTCATGGTTTTACCCCAGTAAGTTCAAAGTTTGCCTGATTGTTAATGACGTCATCTACACCCAGGATAAAATATATAATATGCTTTTGTTTTTCACTTCTGCCTTTGTTCAAGGGAGATAATTAACAGGCTTTCTGATTTGACAAGAACTGTAATGTAGGCTTTTTCACAGACACTGTTTAACCAGGCTCTTTCGAACCTGCTTGGATTCCACAGATTTATGCCAGGTTTGATGACCACGACCTTGTTTCAAGGTCACAGATATGTCTGAAACATAAGCTGCAAAGTGTTTTTTAGATTGTCAAGTGGAATTTAAACATTATATGGTTGCTGTATTTTGCATGCACAGTACACTGTTTTACTGTGTTCTTTATTTAGGGGAGATAATTAAAATCAGTGTAGTTTTCTTCTGGTTTTGTACTTGAATGTGAGTTGTGTGAGCATAATTGTTGTTTATTTACATGCATATTATTATATAATATTCAAAGTTGGACGGAGTAATAGATCTCAGTTTTTAAGCAGCTGAGGGTACAAATATTGCGATCATATTGTTTTTCTAGTGTGAGAGTATGAGTACATCTTGTGCATTGTTATTGGAGGGCTCAGGGCTTTTCAAAAAAACACATATAATATTCAAAGGGAGACAGAGTAATAGATTTAAGTTTTTAAGCAGCTGAGGGGACAAATATTGCGATCATAGTGTTTTTCTAGTGTGAGAGTATGGTTACTTTCACCATTTAGAAGGTACGTCTTGTACATTGTTATTGCAGTATACTCAGGGCTTTTCAAAAAAAAAAAAAAAAAAAGGAGAAAAAAAAAGAGAAAAAAAAAAGAGAAGAAAAAAAAAAAAAAAGAGAAAAAAAGAGAGGAAAAAAAAGGCTGGTCATGGAACTCTTTATGTTGATAGCTGAGTGACATGAATGCACTGCAATGCCCCCTACTGCTGGTGAGTGCTACAGCCAGCTACAGGCTCTGGGTTTGAGACTGTTTACTGTCTCTAGGTTCAATGCCATTTTGTCTTCAGTCCTGAAGTACTAGATGCACATGTGATATAATATTAACCTCTTCATTGCCAGGATGTCACTTGAAAATGGCCAGTCAAAATGCAAAATTTAAAACCCTTAAGCCTTTTTGTTTTCTTTGTCACACTGGCATGTGAAAGGCCTTTCATCAAAGCACACAGCATTGAAAGTAGATGCTATAGGACTAGAAAATATACTGTTTGCAGGCGCGTCTGTACATCTTTCAACCCGGAAATTTCACAGGCTGGGGCAGAGAAGGGGTTAATAGTATGTTGCAACAGGCTCAGTCAAGTCAATGGGTTTTGTGTGTAGGTGTGATTGTTGTTTGTCCATGTTTGTTCAGAAATGTAGATCTGCAAGCCACTTTGAGGTCAAGATAGTTTAGTCACCACTGTCTGGTTCTATATGTGTTCAGAGAAAATAATAATAATAATAATACATACATACATTTTAGCGCTATTCCCTGCTGAGTTTGTTCGATGCGCTTGTTCACATACATGTACATATTTGTACCATTTACATTTACTAACATACCATATACAAGCAGTCTCATAATACATACTTAATAAATTACACTAATTAAAATGAAGTTAAAGGCAGACAGCCTCAAATCCTGATTAGGCTAAAGAGTTCACAAGTCTGGCACTTATTCCAGGTAGAGAAATGAGGCATTAACTTAGCATTTTGGCTATCTGAATAGTCCTGTTTGAGCTCCTCACATGCCATTTTTTCATTGGCATCATTGTTTAGAAGGTAAACCTGATTAAGGGGATTATTTACTGTTATTATGTAGGGCCCAGATGTTGTCATCAGTTGTCATTCAGATGTTTCTTTTGGGAAATGCTTTAACCACAAGGAATTGTGTGATAGAAAATTCCATTTTATGTGTTCTGAATTGAACAGCTAGCTCTTGACAGTGACTCACAGTTACTTTCACCGGTCACATCATGGCTAGATCTTGACAGTGACTCACAGTTACTTTTACCAGTCACAGCATGGCTAGATCTTGTCAGTGACACTGGGTTACTTTCACCGGTCACAGCATGGCTAGATCTTGACAATGACACATGGTTACTTTCACTAGTCACACCATGGCTAGATCTTGACAGTGACACACCATTACTTTCACCAGTCACAGCATGACTAGATCTTGATAGTGACACATGGTTACTTTCACCAGTCACAGCTACGTTTGCAGAACAGTGGCTGTTAGTATCACCCAAGGCACAGCTCCTGCTGTTTGAGGTTTAGACCAATCCTCTGTGTCAGGTTGTTCGATTTGTACTTGTTTTGACAACACACAAACAGGGTTGACAGTAGATTTGTACTTGTTTCAACAATACACTGACAGGGTAGACAGGACACACTGCTGATGGCTATGCCTTGGACATTTGAGACAGACAGATTGGTTGTACAAGAGTGTATCACACTCACATCCCCTCTTAATTTAGTCAATTACCCCCCCCCCCCCCCCCCCCCACGCACACACACACACAAATCACACACCTATTACATTTTGCCTTGAAGTGTTGCCTCACAGATGTACCTTCTCCTACACCATAGCGTTATATCACAGTCATGCACCAGCCCAGCCTATCATGTAACACGCATCTCAGTGTATCAGCTGTTACGCCACAATCATGCGCTTTCCCAACACTTCACACTTTCACTTCCTATCAGCATATCATGTAACACCCATCAACATGTTGAGTTACGGTATTTATAGAAAAAAAACATGTTGGGGGGAGGGGCGAGAGACAAAGTGTGCTGGAGGTGTATGTTAATATGTGTCCTGTGTTGCAGGAGAGAAGCCGTATAGCTGTAAGTTTGAGGGCTGTGACCGCGCCTTTGCCCAGCTGTCCAACCTACAGCACCACATGCGCAACCACGAAGACCAGGTGAAGAAAGAAGCCTCGCGTGTCCACAAGTGTCTCGTCTGTCACCGATCCTACACCAACGAGAGCAGTCTAAAGGCCCACACCCTCAAGGTCAGTGTCGGAATTGTCTACCGTGTTGCAGTGGCAACCAAGAGAAATTCAAAGGCGTCTCTTTTTGCGGGTTCTAGTGACCTGAATTTCCCACAAGGGACAACAACAACAACAACAACAACAAAAACCAAAAAAGGCAAGCAAGCAGCTTGTTGCATTGCAGCTTATTGATGCTGGCCTCGGATGAGTCAGCCTTCCATCATTACAGTTTGTGTTAGTTGCAGACAGTTCCACCTCTCTTGAGACAGTTAAGGTACCACCTAAAGTCATCCATCTGATTTTCTGTGCAGGTTTGTATGCCTGATGTTCTTGCAGTGTTGCCCTCGCCTGGTCATGTGTCAGATTTTCTTGAGTGTTGCTATGGATCACAGACTTGGGTGTCTGACATTTCTGCAGTGTTGCCCTCGCCTGGTCATGTGTCAGATTTTCTTGAGTGTTGCTATGGATCATAGACTTGGGTGTCTGACGTTTCTGCAGTGTTGCCCTCGGCTGGTCATGTGACTATCTTCCTGAATGTTGCCAGGGACTGTGGACCCTTGGTGTTTTTGATGTTTCTACAGTGTTGGAGTGTGTTTGGTAATGTGTCTTATCTTCCTACAGGGTTTGAGTTAACTGGTAATTTCCTGTATTTTACTACACATGATCAGTGTATACCAAAAACAAAATCAGCAGCTGGTCAAAATACTGGAGTGTCTGGGTTTGGTTATATGTCATCTGTTCCTACAGTTTTGCCATGTCATGTGTCTGATTGTCCTGCAGCATGACATGTGATAGTGTATGTGTAACTTAAAGGTGAGTGTCAGATTGAACTTCAGTGTTTCACAAGCAATCAACTGACAAATCATAGTTTCTGAAGACTTTGTATTATGCCAGCCTAGCCACCCCACCCCCCACCCCCCACACTTCTCTGTCGAAGGGGTGTCGCACGTACTGAAATTAAAGTCCTCTCTGCAGCGAATCCAGAGTTATTAGCACTCGAGGGTTTCCCGTTTTACGCCTGGAAAAGGTCAGAATATAGCTTTATGCGCTTCGACAGCAGCCAACGATCCGGTCATTTAATTCTGCCTTTGCGCTCAAAACTTGCCTCTGTGGTGGAAGCAACAGGCAGAAAAAGACACAGTTTTGCCATGCCATATGCCTGATCTTCCTGCGGTGTCTGGGTTTGGTTATGTGTCTAGTGTTCTTACAGTTTTGCTGTGCCATGTGTCTGATCTTCCTGCAGTGTCTGGATTTGGTTATATGTCTGCTGTTCCTACAGTTTTGCCATTGTCTGTGTCTGGGTTTGGTTATATGTCTGCTGTTCCTACAGTTTGGCCGTGTCATGTGTCTGATCTTCCTACAGCGTCTGGGTTTGGTTATATGTCTGCTGTTCCTACAGTTTGGCCGTGTCATGTGTCTGATCATCCTGCAGTGTCTGGGTTTGGTTATATGTCATCTGTTCCTACAGTTTTGCCATGTCATGTGTCTGATTGTCCTGCAGCATGTCATGTGATAGTGTATGTGTAACTTAAAGGTGAGTGTCAGATTGAACTTCAGTGTTTCACAAGCAATCACCAGACAAATCATACTTTCTGAAGACTTTGTATTATGCTGATGAAACGCTTCCCTAGCAAGAAGGCAACTGTGATGAGGGACTTTGAAAAAGAGCATTTAATGTAAACGTTAACATTTTCCGGAAGCTAATAGCCATTTAAGGAAGACTGTCTGACTGACGTGGTCTTTTTTCTCTCTCTTTTATTTTTATTTTTGAACAGTGTTGTACTCAAGACTGACTTATATGGTATTTTTTACATTTTAAACTGTGTTGTTCTCCAGACTGATTTACGTGGTCTTATCTTCTTTAACGGTGCCCTCTCACTGTGCATGGTAGTTGGTACACACGTTTCAAACATTCCCCTGTTTCAGATGCACATCCACATCAAGCAGGTGCCTGCGGACGGGCAGAACCCGGACGGACAGCCAGTGAAGAAGCGGCGCAAGAAGAAAAACAAACAGCTGTACAGCGCCCCCACCATGGTCCCCCTCACCTCTCACGGTGACGGCAACGGCCAGTGTGTGGGGAAGAAAAGTTTGTCAGAGTCCTCCTCGGACGACGACCTCATCATCATCGGGGAGAAGAGGCAGCAGGATCTCCCTCCAGGTTTCGCAGGCATCTCGCGTTCCCTGGTGGAGTCGCTCAATCACTATGAACGCACCTTAGCCGCTGGGATAAGCGGGCGGAAGCTTCAGGATGGGAACATTTCCAGCTCCAACCAGTTGGGGCACCAGCAGGTCGGGTCCGGCGCCGGAGGGTTGAGGGGAATCGATCACAGCCGTTCGGCAGCCAGCCTAGGCTTGCAAGGGCTGATGGGACTGCCTGGCATTGACCCTGCCTTGATGTCCGCCCAACCCCCCGAGGTGATTGAACGAGCGGCGGCCGCAGCTGCTGCTGCCGTGTCAAGCCAGCTTCTGCAGAGCAGCCACAACCTTAGTCACATGACCAACAACAACAACAACAGCAGCAGCAACCACAACAACCTGCAGCCCCACCCGCAACCTGCACACTCTCAGATCCCCCCCAAGAGCAGCGGAGGAGGTGGCGGTGGCAACAGCAACAGCAGCAACAGCAACCACACGTCTGGACGCACGTCAACGTCCACCCCGCAGCCCCAGCCCCAGCTGCTGACCCCCTTGGACATGGTAGGGATGGGAGGGGCCCAGTACCCCCCACACAAGCCTTACTCCCAGCTGATGGATGCTCACCTGCGCAGCCAGGTGGCCCCCATGGCTTTGCCGACCGTTCACGATCAGTACTACACCCACGCTGGACCCCCACTGGGCATGCTGTCCCATCATGCCCGTTTCCTGGGGCCCCCACGCAGCATGGCGGACCTGCCCATGTCCTACGGATCTCACATCTCCTCCGCTCCCTCCACTGCCACCACCTCGCAGCTGACCCTGCCGACGGTTCAGCAAGGGAACAGTCGACCACCCTCAGACATTGGCTCGCCACACCATGTGTCAGAGGCCTTGAACTTCAACCCGTGACCTCTGACCACAACTGGCTGAGTTGAATCGGGTGATGACAGAAGAAGAAGGTGAAAGAATCACTGGGTCCTCATGATCTCTAGAGGGACAGATGTTTAGAAAAGGTGTGAGCTTGCACCCTTTTCATAATGTACGGAGCCCCTGGCAGCATCAGATTCAGAATCAAGGCGGAGTGCACGGCGCTCTTCCTTCCGAGCTATTTATATGCAGCTGATTTCCTCAACTTGCGTAGGAGTTGAGTCCCATGTCCAGAAATGGGCGAACCTGCATAGAAACGGGGATTGTGCTCAGATCGCATCATCTAGGCTACCTCTTCGTAAAATGTAGCAGTATTTTTCCCACAGGAAAGGATGGGGTCCCAGGCAAGAGAGTGTGGCTTTGAGGGGCTGCTGCGTTAAGGTTCACCTAGTGTTCAGCGGCTTGCCTTCAGCTTGAAGTACAGCCCCGCCCCAGCAGCCCTCTGACTGTGGGGAAATATTCGCATTGCCATCCACCCTCACTGTGCTGCTTGCGGCTAAGGATGTTGGGAGTGATTCCTGGAAGCAGCGAGGACTCCTTGTCTCCTCACCTGTGTACCATGAGGTCGCGTTCCCAGTTGATCTCCGTAACTACCACTGGCCGTGTCAGGTGCGCTTGTGCACAAGGGAATGGAGGTCAGGGGAAAGGAAGGCCAAGAGCAGGTCTCTTGTCGGAGGCATAATGGTAATGACATGAGCTTGCTGGCGCCTCCCCCCCCCCTCCACCTTCCCTTCCCTCCTCCAGTGACGCTGCAGCACCAGCGGCATTGTGGCTGGTAGTGACCAGCTTGTCTTAGCTTCACCAGAATGCCCCAGGGAGAGGGACCTGCCATAAAAATTCATAGGTCTGTTTAGGAAGTGTGTCCTGCTGGTAGTGACCAGCTTGTCTTAGCTTCACCAGAATGCCCCAGGGAGAGGGACCTGCCATAAAAATTCACAGGTCTGTTTAGGAAGTGTGTCCTGCTGGTAGTGACCAGCTTGTCTTAGCTTCACCAGAATGCCCCAGGGAGAGGGACCTGCCATAAAAATTCACAGGTCTGTTTAGGAAGTGTGTCCTGCTGGTAGTGACCAGCTTGTCTTAGCTTCACCAGAATGCCCCAGGGAGAGGGACCTGCCATAAAAATTCACAGGTCTGTTTAGGAAGTGTGTCCTGCTGGTAGTGACCAGCTTGTCTTAGCTTCACCAGAATACCCCAGGGAGAGGGACCTGCCATAAAAATTCACAGGTCTGGTTAGGAAGTGTGTACTTACTGATGGAGTTGCCGAGATAAATAGCTGTGCTTCACAGCACAAGGTGACGGTAGCAACAGCGTTCCCCCCCACCCCCCTCCCCCATGCATGAATAGGGTGCTGCACTGTAGCGTGTGCTTCAGTGGGATGGGGGCTTTCTTCAAGGACAGGCGTTGTGTTCTGCAGTCAGAGTGCTTGTGTGGCAGGCGCTTTGTGATTTCCATGGTTACCAGTGCTCAGGCGTGTGAATGATTTCTTCAGGTGAAAGGAAAGCACAGGAACTGGTTTCTGAATCTTCACAGCATTCATCACCATCGCTTTGACAAGAGCATCTACATCATCAACTGCAGCTTGAAAGCTACCGGTGTACACGTGCGGCGGATCCCTGGCGCAGGTGTGTTCGCCTGCGGATACAACTCCGCTTTCGGAGACATGCAAAGTTCCCAGGAGCTGAACGTTTTCTGTTTTATACCCAACAAACTTCCCTTTCTTTTGTCACCCACTTCCGTTCCTTACAGCTGCACCACCTGTTTGTAAGTGTATTCTGTCCGGGTCTCGCTTCACTGTGTGGAAATTACACAACACTAACAGCTGTTTGTTTAAAAAGAAAAAAGAAACTTTGCTCCCATCTTCAGAATTGAGATTTTGAGTTTCAGCAAGTCTGTGTTGTAAATGCGTACAATTAATGTTGACTTTAAACTGTTATGAAATATCTGATTGATTAATTGATTTTGTTCATTGAGTGTTAATTTTTTTTTCTCTCTTAATTTGTTTTTACTGTAGAAAGGATTATTGTTTGTACTTTGTGTATGGACTGACTAGGTCGCATGAACTTACACTACAATTGCACTGGCCATAATACATGTTGGAAAACATGTCCGCAAGCATAATTTATGTCAGTGGGTGAATGAGTAGTTCATTGGGAAGGCTGGAACAGTGCTCATTCAAGCGTAACATTTTCTTTGTCATTGAAGGCTTGCCTATGGCAATATGGGGCATGGGCAGATGTTTTTAACTTGAAATGTGTCTAGTCTTTCACTAGCTTCAGGTCCACTCTTGAGTCCTGAATGATGAGAATGTCCATTCTGACAGCACATGCGTCCATCTTTAAACTGGACATTGTGCGCTCTGCGTGCAGGGCAGGGGCAGTTTGTAAAGAAAACTGATTCAGTTACTGTAGGCATGGATACTGCGGTGGTACGGCAGTCTGGGAAGCAAAGCCACCAAGAAACAGGCAACATTCTTTCTTGCTGCGCTCAGAGAAACCGGTCTGCATCTGTCAGCTTTGTGGGAATCCCTGACAGTGAGATCATACTGAGAGAGAGGGAGAGCGGTTTCTTTCTTGCCGCGCTCAGAGAAACCGGTCTGCAGCTGTCAGCTTTGTGGGAATCCCTGACAGTGAGATCATACTGAGAGAGAGGGAGAGTGGTTTCTTTCTTGCCGCGCTCAGAGAAACCGGTCTGCATCTGTCAGCTTTGTGGGAATCCCTGACAGTGAGACCATACTGAGAGAGAGGGAGAGCGGTTTCTTTCTTGCCGCGCTCAGAGAAACCGGTCTGCAGCTGTCAGCTTTGTGGGAATCCCTGACAGGGAGATCATACTGAGAGAGAGGGAGAGCGGTTTCTTTCTTGCCGCGCTCAGAGAAACCGGTCTCTAGCTGTCAGCTTTGTGGGAATCCCTGACAGTGAGATCATACTGAGAGAGAGGGAGAGCGGTTTCTTTCTTGCCGCGCTCAGAGAAACCGGTCTGCAGCTGTCAGCTTTGTGTGAATCCCTGACAGTGAGACCATACTGAGAGAGAGGGAGAGCGGTTTCTTTCTTGCCGCGCTCAGAGAAACCGGTCTGCAGCTGTCAGCTTTGTGGGAATCCCTGACAGTGAGACCATACTGAGAGAGAGGGAGAGCGGTTTCTTTCTTGCCGCGCTCAGAGAAACCGGTCTGCAGCTGTCAGCTTTGTGGGAATCCCTGACAGTGAGATCATACTGAGAGAGAGGGAGAGCGGTTTCTTTCTTGCCGCGCTCAGAGAAACCGGTCTGCAGCTGTCAGCTTTGTGTGAATCCCTGACAGTGAGACCATACTGAGAGAGAGGGAGAGCGGTTTCTTTCTTGCCGCGCTCAGAGAAACCGGTCTGCAGCTGTCAGCTTTGTGGGAATCCCTGACAGTGAGACCATACTGAGAGAGAGGGAGAGCGGTTTCTTTCTTGCCGCGCTCAGAGAAACCGGTCTGCAGCTGTCAGCTTTGTGGGAATCCCTGACAGTGAGATCATACTGAGAGAGAGGGAGAGCGGTTTCTTTCTTGCCGCGCTCAGAGAAACCGGTCTGCAGCTGTCAGCTTTGTGTGAATCCCTGACAGTGAGATCATACTGAGAGAGAGGGAGAGCGGTTTGAGATTTGCTGAAAGATTGCATTCAGTCACTCCTGTCATTGTTATATTGATCGGCCAAATGCACAGAAGTGTAGAAGCCCCCCCCCCCCCCCCCCCCCCCACCCCCACCCAACTTTTCCCACCCCCTTTTTGAGCTTGTTTTCTTTTTCCAGCAGTTTTGAAACGTCAGTCACAATAGTGAATAAGATTGAATTGTCTTACAGTTATGAGATACATTTGCACGCCAGTGTATCTGATTTGCAGTGCTCTTCTTTGTCGCCGCCATGCTGTTGCAGTTAACTTCAGTTGTATGATGAAAAAATGGCGGGAGGGAATGCTGATAAGACAGTAGCTGATCGGTTCAGCGGGCTTTTGTTCCTGGCCTTTCACTGTTTCAGTGCAGTGTGACAAACGGTTTGTAAGCATGCGTGGCTTTCTGGAAGGCAAGTCAGCTGTGACAGAGCAGCGCTACCCAGCTTTACTCAAACCACAGCATGGGCCTTGGGAGGAATGTCTACATGTTTCCACAGGGGAGCAGCTGCTTAGTTACTGGCATCCTCAGTTATCCTGTCATTTCCCCGCCCCGCTGTGACCCGTGTAAAGAGTTGCTGACTCTGTCACAGCCCACAGAGTGTTCCTGTAGTGTCCTGTTTCTCTGCATTAGGCTGGGGTGCATCAGTCACCTGTGTCGGTGAAAATGCCAGTCAGGGTCCTGTGTGTGCTGTGCTGGTGCGCAGGCTAAATGAAATGTCTAAGAGTTTCAAAATGGAAAAGAGAAAGGGCAGCTCTCTCTTCAGCTGGGCCATCTTCGTATAGGATTTCTATGAGGACGGCTTAATCCGTTGCAATGAGAGCTCCGTGTAGTGTGAAGCTGGGTAACGTCGCTGGTTACTGTGGGAATTCCCACCACAGTCGTGTGTACAGTAACACAGTGCAGATATAATTATGCATGCATGCATTACACACACACACACACACATGCACGTATGCATGCATGCATGCATGCACACAAACACACACACACACACACACACACACACACACGTGCATGCACACACGCGCACACACACATGTACATGCATGCACACATGTGCATACTAAACACACTTTCTTCACTTTCTTGCCATGATGTTTTTTCATCGTTTCAAAATACCTGCATTTGTTTTTAAGGCTTGTTACTGGGTGAAAAAAAGACTAAGAGCATATTATCATGACACTAACAATACATTTCTTTAGTATTAAATAATTCAGTGTTGTTATGTATTAATCTATTATGGAAGAGATTATTTACTGTTAAGAAAAGTTGTGGACACTATAATTATGTATACGCTGTTTCCAGACACTAAAGTGTAAAGTCATTTGTCTTGGCTTGCTGATCTTTATGTGCGTGTAAACCAAGATTTAAAAGAAAATTATTGCTGTTTGTAAGCGTACACATTTTCTTTAATACACTAGGTATGCTGCTTGATTATTTGTTTATTCTCATTTACAGTTTTTACATAATTACAGTCGGAGAATTTCTGAGTTCTGTTGAATTGTTAAATATATTTAAATATATTTATGCATTTTTAAAGAGGATACATTATCATATAAGTTATGTGCTTACAGTTACACTTCTCATGCAGCTGAGATGTCTAAATGTTCTGATGTGATCAGTTTTGTGAGAGTTTGAGTTTCTGTGTGTTTAACCATTGTAAGGTCTGTAGAATGCTTGTGTGTTGTGTGCACAGCCTCTGCCTAGGGGAATGTTTGCAGTAGCCCTCCTACTCCCATTATGTTGTGTCTGGCGGGTACTGGACAAACCCAGACACAGCACATTGTGTCTGGCGGGTACTGGACAAACCCAGACACAGCACATTGTGTCTGGCAGGTACTGGACAAACCCAGACTCAGCACATTGTATCTGGCAGGTTCTGGACAAACCCAGACACAGCACATTGTGTCTGGCAGGTACTGGGCAAACCCAGACTCTGCACACTGGCAGGTACTGGACAAACCCAGACACAGCACATTGTGTCTGGCAGGTTCTGGACAAACCCAAACTGTGCAAACAACATGCATTCTAGTTAGTTTTTGGCGGAGGTTACATTTGGCAGAAACAGTATAACTGGACATTTAAATTGCAATAAATATGCTGCCACCTGGACCTGTGGTAAATGATAGTAAGTACTGTGAATGATAGTGATGCTATTTTTAAAGTGCTAGGGGATGTTAAGCCACCAGTTTTAATCACGCCAGTTCAGTGGTCAACAGACACAACAGTCTGCTTGGAACTTGCGTTAGTGTCGGTCTGACTTTGCAAACTATGCAAACAGCCTGTCTCCGGAAAGTCTTTTAAAAGACAATTTCTGTGGCACACATTTGTTCATTGGCAGTGTAAAACTTGAACAGTGCGGTCTAAACACAAGGCAATGACTTTGGGTGTAGTATCCAAACTATTGATCTTTTGGGTGAAATCAAAAATACACTGTGTTTGTATATTTAGGTGGAATGCCAGTAATGTGAGCAAGAGAAATGTATTTCTGAGGAAGTCTAGAGATTGATTTAATAAATACACTGTATTTGTATATATATTTAGGTGGAATTCCAGTACTGAGTAAGGTGAACAAAACAAGTGCATTTCTGAGGAAGTCTAGAGATTGTTTTAATAAATACACTGTACTTGTATATATAGGTGGAATTCCAATAATGTGAACAAGACAAATGTATTCTGAGAAAGTCTAAAGATTGTTTTAAATACTTTTGACCTGTCAAGTGTCATCTTTGGGGTTGTTACGCTCTCCCTGCCCAGCGAAGTTCAAAACAGAAATGAAGATGAGTCGTTTATTTCATGGGGGATGAGAAGGGTTATGTGTGACCCTTGAGCTTTTAGATGCTGTGGTGTGTGTGTGTGTGTGTGTGTGTGTGTGTGTGTGTGTGTGTGTGTGTGTGTGTGTGTGTTCTTTCCTGTTAAAGAGTCAAACCAGTAGCTGATCGACACTTTGCTGTGTTCAACATGAAGAAAGAAAATGACAGCACTGAAATATACCTGAACATTTTGTTTTACCTGGACTACCACTGAACATGAGTGAAACAGTTTTTCTTTGTCTTCTGCAGCTTCCTTTTGTACTGCCAGTGCTACATGTCCAGGTCCATTATATTGTCTCTTTTTCAGTCTTTGTCAGTTCGGAATGCATTTTTCACATGCTAATAAGTACTGTAGTACTATAGTTTGGCACTCTTGGTCACTGTAATTCACAATGCCTGTTTGACTTTCTTCCCTTTGGCTTACTTTGCTTGGAGCATGTGCATCAAACATCAGCACACATTTTTGCCAAGTTTGGTTGTGTTCAGATGCGTACTTGGTTCAGTGGCAACACAAAATTGATTCACGTGGTTAACAGATTAGAAGGCACGGCTCCCAATAATATAAGTGTTGTAGACATGATTACTGTCTGTTGTGTGTGTGTAGTGTACACTTGTGTGTAGTTAACTTGATTATCTATTGATGACCCATGTATTATAATTTATACATGATGTGTATTTTATGTTTTGTGAAGTTGTGTTGTGACTTTTGTGACCTACTGTGTGGGTATAAAATATCATAATATGAAGCCATATCTCTGACATACTTTTACCTGTACAATTTGGCCTTTGACTTGAAGTTGATGCATTTTACCTGTGTAACTGATTGCTATGTACATTTTGCAATTTCAGCCCCACACTGACATGTAATGATTGCTCATGCAATTTGTAAAGATATAATTTACATGAGTAGTGTGTGTACTGGACAAATTTTAGGAGTTAGTATGGTATTTATACATGAATGTGAGTAGTGATATGAGTACATGCTTGTAATACAGTTGTTATTAGTATTCCTTTTTTTGAGTAATGTGGAAATGTAAATAGCGTGTACAATATAGTTGCGTGCGAATGTGTACCTAACATGTAGAAGTCATTCATGCATTATAATTAGTAGTACAAGGACTTCATTATACATCTCATCCGTTACTGCTTTAGCTTTGGCATAAACATGTTAGTTTGACCATGACCCCTTCACCTTGTCAGTCACTGTCTTGTCTGACTGCACAGTTGTGACTGTCTCCCCATATTTGGAAGTTGGAGTAAAAGACTTTAACCCTCACCCAGCCTCTTAATTGTAAAGCGGAAAACATAATTTACCCCGTGCTTCTTCAGAGCTGTCTCTTTAGAAAGACGGGAACATGTAGTGCATGCAGTTGTCCTTAATTATGACAGTTCAGCTGATATGTGGAAATGGACTAATGCAGTATTGGGATAATGTTTGTTGCAACATCGTGTGTGCTACTGGGAAGACATCCAGCTGAAGTTTTGGATTGCAATGTGCAGAACATCAATTTGAGAAACAGAAAAAAAAGTACATCTAGTATTTAGTAATGATTTACTAAATGACCCAGGTGCATTTTGCCCCCTGTTGCGAATCAGCTGAAGTCATACAGTGACAGGGAAAGGAGATTTTTATATATTTTTTTTTGACTGGTGTGAAACAAATAAGTATGTAATGATCAATGTTAGGCTGTCTCACCAGCTGGTTGGCCATTTGTTTCTGCGCCTTAAAAAGGCCTGGCAAAAACCTTAATGCTGCATTCATCTTGGTCTCAGAAATGATAAATGAATGTCTAAGGGTCTTGACATTGTTTATATATATATATGCATGTTGTCATTTTGATGTAAGTAAGTAAACATGGTGCTTAACGTCCACTGAAACCACAAGGCTTATTAGGGATGAGGGCAAGGGGGTATGGAGATGGGGGAAGAGGGAGATTATATACCTATCACTAGACTATCACCACCAGAATGACTCCTGCGTTAAGGTGGGCAGTGATAAGAGCCATTTTAATGTTTCATTAAGTGTGAAAGACAAAGTCACAAGAGTGTCCATAGACCACAATTTTGAAGAGAAAGGAGAGCCAAAGCAGATTCAAACCAAGGTCCCTCTGCTTACCAGCCTAATGCCTTACTGCTAGGCCAAACTAGCTCACTCATTTCTATGATGTACAACTACAAATAAAAACGTGATTTCAGGTAACATTTGGGTTCTGGAGGTTATAATTTACTTTGTGTCTCAAACACAGCAAAATGCTGTGCATTTTGTGTGAATTTCGTTTTTTTTTAAATAAATAAAAAATAAATAATTGATGTTGTAAAACAAATACCAAGACTGCTGTCTCTGGTGAGATAGTTCAAGGGAGACAATAACTTTTATTTTTTCCATTTTGAAGGTTAGTGGTCTGAACATTAATTTTGGTCTACTGCCTGTGCTTTTTGTTTGTTTCTGTTTTTCCTTTAATGTTAAACTATAAATGTAGAGAAAGGGTCAGAGGGGAAAAAAAAGAAGGTTATAAAAGTAACGTATTTCCCCTTTGAATGGTTTGCCCTGTTGCAACCCTGCCTGGTCACAAGCGTGGACAGAGCATAGTCTGCTTTGAATTACGCATCATAGGTCTGTATACTTTAGCAATAGTATGCTTGTAAGTTATATAATAGCAAAGTAATTTGAATGTGAGTCATTTTGGGCTTTTGCAGCGAGAAGCTTGTTCCTTTTCGAACACGGGGAGGAGCGTTTAGCTTATTTCAAGTTGGTGAAACAGGCACAGTTCAGTTTACACACTCCGTCTCACTGAAGCTTAAGGGTTGCATCTCTGACATGTATGTGTGTTGGTCAGAAACAATACACTACATGCATTTTCGTAAATGCATACATGCAGAAAAATGTGAAGAAAACAAAACAGGGACTGTAAGCAGCAGCCACTGCATTATAATTTGTACATCCAGTGCGTGGCTTGAACGGACAGTGCTAAGGAGACAGGATAAAACTGAACAGCTTTCGTTAACTGTGACATAGAATGTTTTACATTCTGTGTAAAGTGCCTATGTCAAAAATCTGCATTTGCCTCTGCCTCTGTCCAAATCCTGAGCACCCTGTCTATGCTTGCACCCTGAGGGGTAGCCCTGGGAAGTTGACCGTTCACCCTCATGGATGGACGTCACAATACCCCTGAACATGGGCCCACTGTTGCAGTTGTCCAGACTCCAGTGCTTCAGAAGGGAGCGTTGCCGTTGCACCACGGCACTGATGGCAGTTAGTTGTAGGATTTCAAAGTCCTGCCCACTGCATGGGGAGAGAGAGCGGCGGTTGATTGTTGGTGAATTAGTTCATCATTATTCATTCATTAAAGTGGCATTGCAAACTGGACTGTGTGCTTAGAGAGGGGTAAGAAACCTCGCCCCTCCTCCCATCAACACCAGCAACTTTAAGCCTGGAAATCGGGGTTAGCCATGACCTCTGCAGGTGGAATCACACCTGTCCCCGTCAACACCAGCAACTTTAAGCCTGAAAATCGGGGTTAGCCATGACGTCTGCAGGTGGAATCACACCTGTCCCCGTCAACACCAGCAACTTTAAGCCTGAAAATCGGGGTTAGCCATGACGTCTGCAGGTGGAATCACACCTGTCCCCGTCAACACCAGCAACTTTAAGCCTGAAAATCGGGGTTAGCCATGACCTCTGCAGGTGGAATCACACCTGTCCCCGTCAACACCGGCAACATGAAGCCTGGAAATCAGGGTTAGCCATGACATCTGCAGGTGGAATCACACCTGTCCCCGTCAACACCGGCAACATGAAGCCTGGAAATCAGGGTTAGCCATGACGTCTGCAGGTGGAATCACATCTGTGACCTGTGAAACTACTAGGGTTGCATGTTTGTCAGGATACTGGGACTTCCCGTGATGTTTTGAGGATGTTAAGTTTCTGGACACAGTGGGAAGAACAGCCCTAGAAGTTGACCTGTATCAGAGAGTTTCACTGTTCAGCTGTGGAAACAACATTCTGGACAGTAAGTAACAGGCATTAAGAAACTGAACTTATTAAGGTGAACATAGCTTTGTGTTTAAAAAAAAAATCTTCTTCCCCTCCCCCCCCCCCCCCCCCCCCACACGCACCCCCATTCACTACTGCAGTTTCACACTTAGAGCAGAACAGTTTACCTACGATGAAACCACTGAAGTGTAAAGCTATATATGCAATATTGAAAGTTTGGATGGGCCAACAAACACACACGTCCCCATACATGCTTGTGCAGATTTCTTTCAAAACAGTTTAGATTTTCATGTGACTTTGAGTACATGTGTACAGAACAAGTGAGATTCAGAAGAAACCAGTGAAAGGTGTCTCAGGCTTAGAAACTTTGGGGAAGTGGAGAAAGAAATGCTACAGACGCCTGCCTGGCCATGAAACCAAAATGTCCAACTCCAAAGTAAAATATTCACAAAGGAAGCTCTTCTTCTTACAGTTCAAGTCTGATCTGGGTGAGCTCCGTCAGCAGTGTTCTGCTGGGGCCAAAGTAGAGTATTCACAAAGGACGCTCTTGTAGTTCGAGTCTGATCTGGGTGAGCTCCGTCAGCAGTGTTCTGCTGGGGCCAAAGTAGAGTATTCACAAAGGACGCTCTTGTAGTTCGAGTCTGATCTGGGTGAGCTCCGTCAGCAGTGTTCTGCTGGGGCCAAAGTAGAGTATTCACAAAGGACGCTCTTGTAGTTCGAGTCTGATCTGGGTGAGCTCCGTCAGCAGTGTTCTGCTGGGGCCAAAGTGAAGTATTCACAAAGGACGCTCTTGTAGTTCGAGTCTGATCTGGGTGAGCTCCGTCAGCAGTGTTCTGCTGGGGCCAAAGTAGAGTATTCACAAAGGACGCTCTTGTAGTTCAAGCCTGATCTGGGTGAGCTCCGTCAGCAGTGTTCTGCTGGGGCCAAACTCTTTGTCACCAAGGAAACTTAGTTGCTGATCTGTGTGCAAATGGTGAGGGGTTTCCATGGTGGACATTCGTTAGGTCTGTCTTGTGGGGCTGGAATCTTTGGTGGATAAGTTGTCATGCTGGTTTGTACTTTTGTTTTGTTTTCAAAGTCCAAGATAAGATTTACTGTACACTATGTGGATAAGCTATGAAGCCAACTTCTGCTCTGTTTTTTTCTCTTCCTTTTTTCCCCTCGTTTTTCTGGGGAGTTCTAGATGAAGTTGTGCAGTTCTTGGATACTTTACTGTAACTACTGCTTTACTGGTGAAGAATTGTATCATTTATCATGCTTATGAGATTATTTTTGTGAGGGTACTATTTTGTGTCTCTGGAAGAATTTGGGGGGGACAGAATTGTGGAATGATCTGTGTGTGCATGGGTTTCTCTCTCTGTCACTCTGTATATACCTGCATGCATGTGTGTGTGTGTGTGTGTGTGTGTGTGTGTGTGTGTGTGTGTGTGTGTGTGTGTGTGTGTGTGTGTGTTTCTGTTTGATTGGAGAATACATTTTTTGTAGCCATTTTAGCTATTTCTGTCATCAAAGAAAAGAAGTTATGGTCCGGATCAACAGTTTCTTCCTTGTAAATGTGAAAGCAGAATAATGAATGAACAGGTTTAAAATGTTAAAAATAGGCAGAAGATAGCTCTTATTTTTAGAAAGTTAAACATGTGCTGTTGTTCACATTGCTGTCACCTTGTTTTTCATCATTATTTTCAGGCATTTTGTATTTATTAAAGATTTTTTTTTTTTTTTTTTAATGTGTTTTCCCCTGATAATCGCCCTGATATAACCGTAACAGTTGACTCAGCATAAAACACCAAGTTACTAACTTACACCCCTGATAAATCCAGTCTGACTGACTTGGCACTAACTGTGAAGTTGTCAGATGGAGTTTTTGGCCTTTTGTTGAACATTTGTAGCTGCTGCATGGGGCGGAGGGGACAGCACCTGACATAGTTTTGTTTCGGGAGTGCTACTGTTTAGTGGAAGAGTGTATAAATTGTGTGCATATAATATAAATTCATCGTAAGTCATCATGCACACTCTTTTTCATATTTCTCGCTCTCCCCACCCCCCCGCCCCCACCACACACACACACACCTTCCCCAGAAATGACCAAACTTCCTAATGCTTATATTGATGACCATTTCTTTCTTTGTTGTCACTGGGTTTTTTCGCACACTTTGTTTGGCTGATTTTTAAAAGTAAATTTTGCAGTAAGCATAGAAACTGGTTCTGGTTTGGGGGTAATAGGGGAGCCTATGGGGGTAATAGGGCAGCTACTGGGGTAGTAGGGGCCCTATGAGGGTAACAGGGGAGCCTACAGGGGTAATAGGGGAGCCTACAGGGGTTGTAGGGGGCCTATGGGGGTAACAGGGGAGCCTAAAGGGGTAACAGGGGAGCCTACAGGGGTAATAGGGGAGCCTACAGGGGATGTAGGGGGCCTACAGGGGTTAAAGGGCAGTCTGTGGGGCTAATAGGGGGCCTCTGGGGTTAATAGAGGAGCCTACAGGGGTTAAAGGGCAGCCTAAGGGGGTTAAAGGGCAGCCTACAGGGGTAATAGGGTGTGTTTGATGTTTTTCCTCTATTATCATTATTTTTAGCTCTGTATATATTTCTACAGTTAACTGCTGTGTGTCGCTGCACTTTTGGGAAGGGGCGAGTGGGTAGGGGCTGTTTGTACTCCATCGGTGTGAAAGTGCTTTGGTAGTTTTAGCTTGTGAGAGCCTACATGTATGCGCTGTCTGTATCTGGCCCTGTGAACCAGCAAAGTTTTGTCTGGAACTGTTTTACACGCTGTATACAAAAATTCATTCATTCATTTACAAATGAATAAATGATTTTTTCTATATAGTGTGTAAAACAGAGAGCCTACAGGGGTAATAGTGGAACCTACAGGGGTGATAGGGGAGCCTACAGGGGTAATAGGGGAGCCTATGGGGGTAATAAGGGAGCCTATGGGGAGCCTACAGGGGTAATAGGGGGTTTATGAGGGTAATAGGGGGCCTATGAGGGTAATAGAGGAGCCTATGGGGGTAACAGGGAAGCATACGGGGGTAATGGGGAGCCTACGGGGGTAATGGGAACCTACAGGGTAATAGGGGGAGCCTATGATGTCATTTTGGTTTTGGTGCCAGGAGTGCTTGCAGGGTCATTGTGACTGTGGTGTAAGGGAGGTAATAGGAGGAGAGTTTGCTGAGGTTTTGACTGTGGTATATGTTGTGAGTGTGGGGATTGTTACAGTGTATTTCTGGGAGTGTGTACTTGCACAGGGAGCATGTGTGAGGGAGATCATGTATACTTGCACAGGGAGCATGAGGGAGATCATGTGTACTTTCACAGGGAGGGAGTGTGAGGGAGATCATGTGTACTTGCACAGGGAGTGAGTGTGAGATCATGTGTACTTGCACAGGGAGCATGAGGGAGATCATGTGTACTTGCACAGGGAGTGAGTGTGAGGGAGATCATGTGTACTTGCACAGGGAGTGAGTGTGAGGGAGATCATGTGTACTTGCACAGGGAGCTAATGTGAGGGAGATCATGCCTGAAATTGCTGCAGCTATATGTTTTTCATGTGACCAGCTAGTTTTTCCATTTGCATTGTTTGTTTTCAGTTTTTTTGTTTTTTTTTAAATTATTTTTTACAACTGACCCTGTGATTCCAGAACTAACAAAACCATGTTGAAGGCGTCGTTATATTGGTGATTTGTGCTTATCTGGACCGATACCATGCTTGGGAAAAGGAAGGGGGGTTATATGTGACAGGAATGACAATTGAGCAATATACTCTTAACATTCTTTTGCTGTTTTCAAGCCAAAATTCATAACTAGGAGTTTTACATTTGATTATCTTTGAAGCAAAAGAAAGCTGCCGAAAATGACATTATAAACTTTGTGCCATATGTTTTAACATGAAGTAAGTGTTCTTTTATCTGCTTCGTCCAAGAATAATCTTTTTTTTGTACTTGTATCGCGCTAACATTTGTGTCAATTGTCCGTTTTGACTCCTTTTCTGTCATAATGATTTGAACGGTGTCAGTGAAATATTTATGTATGTTATTTAACATGCCTGTATTGTTTGCTGTGGAATGACTGTTTGCCAGTGTTGCAAACTGTACAAGTTCCTTTCTTGTTTACTGACAGAGCACAATGTAGTGAATCCACAGATTCGACAGAAGTTAGGTATATCCCCCACCCCCTCATTTCCCAACCTACCGATGAGGTCTGCTTAAAATTTGATTTCAGAAGAAAAGAGAGAAAGGGGGAAAAAGGCCCCATTCCTTGTTGGTCATATGCAACAAGATGTTATTTAGCAGCATTACCTTGAAGTCCTGTCAGGCACCTAATTGCAGCCTGTTAGTAATGTTGAAATGGACCAGTATTTCTGTCCAAAGTGGATTAATGGGATGAAAAGGTGGAATGGAGTGACAATCCAGATGCCTTCCTGTCACAGGCAGGAGTTGCTTTGCTTCCCTTGGCACACACTTAGAAAGTACCACTACAGTGAAATCAGTGAGATATGATGAGACAAACTGAAGAAATGATAAATGTTGCCAAAAAAATCTATCTTTCTCTCTCTCTCTCTCTCTCTCTCTCTCTCTCTCTCTCTCTCTCTCTCTCTCTCTCTCTCTCTCTCTCTCTCTCTCTCACACACACACACACACACACACACACACATGTAGTTTATATTTCAGTTCACTTGTTATTCTGAAACCGTTTTTAAGTGTTCAAGCTGTACTTTGCAAACAAAGAAAAACCCACCTGTTGTCTTTAAATTAAACAAGGAGGTAATAGTTAAGTGCAGAACAATAGAAATATTAGTAGACATAAGCAGTCATTATTGTTGATCACAATCAGTTTTGTTTGCTACTTGGTTTATAATTTTACAATTTTTTTAGCTGTAGCAAATCTATTCCATTTTTTATTCAGTCCTATGAAAAACCAAAGTACTTTTGCCCACATATAGCAACATTAATCCATTCTGAAAGTCTTAGGCTCTGTCAGAATGTACATGCCAAGAATGTAGCAAGGTTTGTTTCAGCCATACTGTATCTGAATTCACCACTCCGTATGCTTGTGCAAAAGGCGACTTGGCATCCTTGCCAAGTGCAAAGAGTGTTCATCATGTTGCGCATTCGCTGTGAATTACTGCTTCTCTCTGCATTTAGTGTGCATTGAACAGAAACTGCATTGCAACTTGTTGCTGATGTATGCTCACACTGTGTTTGTGAATGTGTATTATGTTTGTGTTTTTAATTATGATGTTCAATAACCAGAATCGCTTTTGTGACAAGAAAGTGTGCAAAACCTGTCAGTAAATTTTTTTGAAAATCTGTAAAGATAGACTTTGTGTGTGTGTGTGTGTGTGTGTGTGTGTGTGTGTGTGTGTGTGTGTGTGTGTGTGTGTGTGTGTGTGTGTGCATGCTTGTGTGTGTTTCGTTTTGTACCAGTGATTCCTAGAAATAGACACTAAGTATTCTGATACTTTTAAATACAAAAATGTACTCATTCAGAAGAAGAAAAAAACTATGTAAATGGTGTAATACAATAATTATGCTAATAACATTTGGGCAAGAGAAAGAAAAAGAACAAAAAGAGAGAAAATAACAAGAAAAAGAAGAAGAAAAACACAACAAAAAAACACACATAAATTTCAGATGGAAATTCATATAGGGGCTACATTAGTAATTATAAAGAACATTTGTTCTCTTTCTTTTTATGCCTGTGCCAGGCTCAGGAACAGGCTCACTGTTGAAAACTGTTTTTCATCCAGGCGTTTTGTAAAGTGCTACTGGTGCAGCAAGGCTACTACACTGCACTTATGCAATGTTCATCAAAGTGCAACATAAAATCACTGCGTCCCCCTGTTCTCTCCCCGTGTCCGGCTTCTGCCTATACAGAGTGGAGGGAGTCGGACTTGAGGGTGGAGGTGTTGATGTCAGTGGAAGGTGTTGGATTTGGAGAAGGGGTGTGTGTCAGTGGAGGGAATTGGCTGGACTGGAGGGTGGAGGTGTTGGACTGGGGGGTGTCAGTGGAAGGAGTTGGACTAGGGGGTGTAAATGGAGGGAAGTGGACTAGAAAATGAGGCTGTTGGACTGGGGGTGTCAGAGTGGAGGGAGTTGGACTGGAGGGTGGAGGTGTTGGACTGGGGGTGTCAGAGTGGAGGGAGTTGGACTGGAGGGTGGAGGTGTTGGACTGGGGGGTGTCAGAGTGGAGGGAGTTGGACTGGAGGGTGGAGGTGTTGGACTGGGGGTGTCAGTGGAGGGGAAGTGGACTAGAAAATGAGGCTGTTGACTGGGGGTGTCAGAGTGGGGGGAGCTGGACTGGGGGTGTCATTGGAGGGAGCTGAAGGGGGGTGGGGGGGGGGGGAGGAGTCAGTGGAGGAGTTGGACTGGGGGATGTCAGTGGAAAGGAGTTGGACGGGGGGGGGGGGGGTGGGGGTTGGGGGTTGTCAATGGAGGGAGTTGGACTGGGGGGGTGTCAGTGGAGGGAGTTGGACTGCGGGGGGTGGGGTAAGTGGAGGGAGTTGGACTAGAAATGAGGGTGTTGGATTCGGTGGGTGTCATGGATGAAGTGTGTGGGTGGTGGTGTCAGTGGTGGGAGTTGGACTGGGGGGTAGAGGTGTTGGATTGGTGGTGTCAGTGGAAGGAGTTAGACGGAGGGTGCTGAGGAGGTGGAGGGAGTTGGACTAGAAAATGAGGGTGTTGATTGTGGGGGGTGTCAATAGTGGGAGGGGAGTTGGAGTGGAGGGTGTTGGACTGGGGTGTCGGTGGAAGGAGTTAGACGGAGGGGTGCTGAGGAGGTGAGGGAGTTGGACTAGAAAATGAGGGTGTTGATTGTGGGGTGTCAATAGTGGAGGGAGTT